>CM018683.1:13167278-13824139 GCA_009363875.1 Mikania micrantha
AAATTCAATTACATATATCCTCTTTTTGTAATTTTCTTCTTTAGATAAGAGATATGTAATTTTGGAGGTAAAGAAATATATGTAATTTAAAGGTAAGTAAGGCGATATGTGTAATTTACTTTTTTTGAATTGGGTATATATGTAATTTATGAAGTTCACAAGAGATATGTAATTGCCCTTATATTCATTATTTTTGTTTTCAATTTTGGTCATACCACACACACATATATACTCATATACAGTGATGCTATAAAACAGATATCATGATCAAGATTTACAATATGCATCAGTTTACAATTGGAATGCTTATATTTGGAACAATAACATAAATTAAAACTAATACAAACCTAAATAAATTAGAGCAGAACCCAAAATCAAACTCACAATGGGAGTAACACCAAATACTACAAGGGAAGTAATTTACATCTTCAAATATCTACATTAAATACTATCATCATATTCATTTGCCTGAAGAAAACTGTACCCTTGTTCAATTTCAAACCTAAAATCAGATTCGAATGAGCAAAGTTAACTGTTTCTCTAAAGATCAAGAAAGACCATGTTTTTTTCAAGCAAATAATTGATGATGATAAGATTTGAAGATGCATGGGTCAATAACAGACCATCATCCAAATGATTCAGATTCCAGATACGCAGAAGCACGAATTTGATCCATTGATTTTGTTTTCGCTTTAATTCGCAGAATAATCGATGCTTTGGGGGGAGAGGGAAGGGTGTCATTGGAGAATAGATTGATATATGGGTTGCAGAATTGATAGAAAAGTTGGTTATATTTGTGTAGAGTTATCCCTAAATAAATATAAAGACTCCTCTAGCAATCCTTTGACTTTTTTATGAGAGATTTTATGTTCAAGACTCTCTGAGAGCAATTGCTTCTAGATAAGCTAGGGGTTTTCCCGTGTGGGTTTCCTCCTAGATGGTGGAGTCAAGTTGCCCATTTGCCAGGTTATGCTTGATTTAGTGGTTCAAAAAAAAAATTGTACTGTTAATCTCACCAATTGTATAAAACTAGTACCAGACATGGTTATAACCACTTAAAAGTGTGCAACAAATCCTAAATATATGGTTGATGGATTATGCAGCCTTTTAAGTCATGAATCCTTATATTTCTATGATAATATAAATGAACTATGAACCAAACAAAACCTAACATTTTGGAACCAAAAAGTTTCTTGTTGATTAAACCAATAACAATGCGTAACAAAATTGGAATCTTTCAAACTTTACACTCAAAGATCAGAAGTAGCCAAACCTAAAGTGTTTTCAGGTTTCCTGAAGGTAAAACTGAGATGAAATATCAGTTCAACATCAAAAAGACCGAATTTGGCATACTTTTTTCGAATCTATCACAAATAAAGAGACGAAAATTATCTTAAAAATGTCATATTTCAATCTAACATCAAGATTACAAGTACACGTAGAAACATGTTCATACAATACGATGTTTCCGCTCCAACGCATTTGTAATCCTTGTAATGCAGTATGCCGCACTCAATGGATAACCAGAAACTGGAAAAATAAAGTACAGGAGATAAGAACTACAGATTAAATATTTAGAGGCGGCAATTCCAAACAACACATGAAACTTATCAGATTTTGGGATGTGATATGTACCGTGTATAGCTAACAGATCGTGTTTGTGTTGACATTTTTAACAAGCTTTAACTAGTTAAATTTAACTTGTCATGTTAGGTTGACGTTGTGCCTGGCAAAATGGGTGGGTTGGGTTTGGTTGGGTAAAAAGTCAAAACAGGTGCGAGTCAGGATGGGTGGGGGTCAGGATGGGTGCGGGTCAGGATACGTATTAAGCAAAATCAATTTGAGTCTAAATGGGTTGTTTTTAAAAAACATCAATTTGGTTCAAGTTAAAATGAGTTGTAACTAAACAAATAATTTTTTTGAATAACTTTTAATGATTTTCTCATCAAATATATTATAGATCATTCTTAACCGTTTGAATCCGTTATATTCATATAGTTTTTAAGTTACCCATCTTGACCCGTTTAATTAAAAAGGTGTTGTATAAGAGTTGACATGTTTAACAAGTTTAGTTAATGGATATGTTTAGGTTGACCTGTTTAGCTTGTATAGTTAAACAGGTGGTGTTCTATTTTACTCTGTTTAATAAAAAAAAAAGAAGCTGGCCTGACAACCTGCTTATCACCGCTAAACAACTTGCCAACATGCTTACAACCCAACAATTCATTTGAATTGTTTGGATAGATGGGTTAAGTGGGTCATATTTGATTACATGATTTCAAGTGTGTTTGGGTTAGGGTTGATGTCTTTGACACAAAAAAATATTATACAGGTCGTGTTTGGGTTCAATGATTTAACTAGAGGTGGCAATTTTCAACCAAATAAAAGGAAATGGGTTGGTTTGGGTAAACAATTGTAGTATAATGGGTTGAAATGCGTAACATCATAATATTGAATGGGTTGAAATGGGTAACACTTAAACACAATGCGGGTCAAGATAGGTAACCAAAAAACTATGTAAATGCAATTGATTCAAACATTTAAGAATGATTAATAACATAATTGATGAGAAAATCACTAAAAACTATCCTAATGGACTATTTGTTTACTTATAATATATCTTAACTTAAACTAAATTGATTTTTTTTAAGAACAATCCATTTAAACCCGAACTGATTTTGCTTAAAACCCGTTCTGACCCGCACCCATCCTGACCCGAACCCATTTTAACCCGTTACCCAACCCGACCATTTTGCCAGGCATAGATTTAACCTACCCCCATTGCCACCCCTACATGTTATACAGTTTGTAACATAATGCTTATATAAAATAAACATACTTGAAATAAAATCTTCTATGTAGTCACTTTCGATTTTGCCATGAGCCATTGCACCAACCTGAGTATAGATAGATATGTTAAGACTGTTTTCGTATACCGATAACTTTTTAAGCCGTGGGGCAAACTATGTTTTTTGTTGCAAATGTAACACTCTTTTAAAAATGCCATAAGAACTTTGCACTTGGCAAAAAAATGAGTAAGTTTTACTTTACCTTAATACAAAGTATGAATCTTTTTAACATATATATCATTTACAATTCAAAAACTTGTCTAAAATTGTGTTATTACAAAAATAAGTTTCTTTCGGCATTCTAATGATCTACTTGCAACAAAAACCAAATATAGTGGTTCAAAATATCGGTTACAGAATTTCTAATAAATTAATCGTATACTACTCGTATATTTATCTACCACAAAGACAAGAGTTGCATCGTTGTCCACTGTAGCCACATAGTCATGCATATCAACCAACTTTTCTGAACTATGTGAAAATCCTGCTCCACAAAACAAAATTAAATTTGTAAGCCTGAAAAGTCATGAAAATTGTAACACTTTACACTTTTGGATATACCATCAAATCAAATATTTTTTTCCTTTTTAACTAAGATTTGACGTAAAATTTACCAATTTACCCGATCACCAGATTGACAAGTACCTTGTTGTCTTTATTAAAGAGTAACTAAAATTAGATAGAACAGAATATCAACAGCTCTTGCACATAGTAATAGACATAGACAATTACAACTTCTCTTCAAAAACAGGTAAAACAGATGCATATTTCTTTCTTTATTTTTTTATGTATTATATTGTAAAAATGATTAAAAAAGGGGTCCGCTGCTGATGCAAAAAATGCAAAATTGTAAAAAGAAGGTTCTTGGATATTGTAAAAAATTGATTGTTTTATGCAAATTATTTAAAGTCAAACATTGCAGTTAACATGGGATGGTAAGAATTATAATCAACAAGTCAACAAGACTGAAACAAAATGATGTACCTATCTTGCGAGAATTGACTGGGAGATACTGAGTTACAGGGTTCTTGATCACACGCAAAAGCTTTTCTCGTTTTCCAACAGCAGAAATACTTAGTTTTTGAAGTAATTGCACTGTTAATATCAAGAAAGCCAAACAGACAAAGTTAATAAAGTTAAACAAACTATGAAGATATGCATGGGTTAAAAACACATGAACTTACACATAATTCCAGCAAATCGTTTAAACGTCCTTGGAATACGAACATGAGGTTTGATTTCAATAAGTACACCTTTTTCTGTTTTCACATATAAAGCTCTTAGTTTACCAGCTTTATTTAATGGACTATCTAGGATATTCAAAATTGCCTGCACCAAAACAAATAATTTGATCAAAATCAAAATGAAAAACAGAACACATCATAAAAAAAGCTACTTGTAACAACTAATTTTTTAGTTAAAAGATTGAGGTAAAGTTTAGAACATACTAAAGTCTTGATTATGAAGTTCACAGGACTCCAAAATAGGAGATTAAAAATCACTAACCTGATGAGAAATATCTGGCCTGTACTCAGCAGGGTTTCGGTTATTTTTCTTCAAAAAATGGGCATGATCCTCTGAATTCAACAACTGATAACTCTGAACAAACACATAGACAAATAAAATACATCAACAAGTGATTAGATATCATGAAAAATTACAAAATAATTTTAAAAAGGTAAAATTAATAAATCAACCATTACAATAATGTCCATTGTCAAAATTTTAGTTTAGCCAAAAAAAAAGGAGATGGGTTCCACAAGCCGAAATGGAAACATATACACAAAGCATAGTTGTCAAAAGCCCTCGGGAGCTCGCCTAGGAGGGGGAAAAAAAAGCCAGGCACATGAAAGACGCCTCGTGGCACCCTAGGCGCACTCGTGGCAGCCTAGGCGCATGAAAGACGCCTCGTGGCAGCCTAGGCGCACTCTGGTGACTTTCCTGCCAGATTCCGGTAAAATTCTGGAATATCTGGCAAAAGTTTGGAAAATTTGGCAAAGTTCTAAAAGATTTAACCATAAACCAGTCTATAACAACCATAAAACGGTTTTTATATTTAAAGAACTCTACATAACTAGATTATTAATTGTTTTATAGTTAGACTTCATATGTTTTTTAAATGCTTTTAAGTGTAAAACATGTAAAACCTCTAAAAATGATAATTTAATAATATGTGCCTAGTTTAAAAAAGCTCTCGCTTCTTTACACCCTGCGCCTAGGCTCAGGGCGTGGCTTATGCGCCTTGAGTACGCCTTGCACCTCTGACAACTATGACACAGAGGGTCGTTTGAAACAAAACCCATTTTAGGTAGAGAACCACAAGGGAAGTGCATAACTGCCTCTCTTTCTTTCTTTATTCATGACATGCATAACATACAAATGTTTATGTACTTCTTGCAATTCTCTGCTTAAAATTGGTTTCGTATGAAACACGCCCTATGTGCCTTGAACATGGCTGATGCTATAACCTAATTTTACAATAAGCCTTGAACAGTTGAACTATTGGTTACATCTCCTAAATGCCCTCCAACAAAGACCAACCAAAGAAATAACTAGAAAGTTCAGTTTCAATCTACTAAAATCAATATCATATTACCATCAACTACAACCTTTGAAACTTGTCAAAAAACTTAAAATTTACAATTCCCATTCAACAATTTTCACATATTTACAAAACAACAACAATCACATCATAAATAACCACCAAACTTCAATCAATTTTCAAAATCTTACCTTCCCAACTTTTGCAACTTCCAAAGAAGCTTTTTCAAGAATAAAGATAACACCTGCACTGTTCTTATCATTCTGCTGCTGCTCACTAAAATTCACTGGAATCCCAGCAAGTTCTTGTGCAGCTTCTTCCGCTTTCTCTTCATCCGATTCTGTAACTCCAGCCTTCAATTTCTTCTGGGTACTGTGATCTTCCCCTGCTTCTAATTCTTCTTCAACAAACCCTACGTTTTGTTCTTCATCTTCGTCTTTATCGTATCTTTCCGATTTGTTTTTCTTCCTCTTACGCCCTTTTATTGCATACGGCCTCACCATCTTCTATGAATCAATTACAAACAATCCCTGATTTACGCTAATAGGTGTTGAAATTCGTGCGAAATTTGTATCTGGGTCATTGAAAAAACAGGGGATTTAGCAAACCCTTGTGTGAAATCACGACGAACAGTAGGGGAATTTACCTTTGAGCAAAAGAGTAGCAGAGATGAATGGCTGGTGCCTGGTGACGGCTGTGTGGGTAAGTTGGGTTTGAAGTTGGGGTTTTATGGGATTAAGTTTCTGTATGCCCCTTCAAGTTTGTTTCATTTTTTCTATCAACCCTAAAAATAAATCAACAAAATATATGCTTGACATTAACCTTTTACTAACTAGGGTGTTCAGGGTCTGTTTCCAAACCTTGAATCAATGAATCCGCTCAAACTGGTTATTGGTTATGTTTCATGATCGGTTTTTTTTTCAAACATTTGCTTGGTCGGTTTCATAAGTTCAAAATCGTAATAAACAGTTTTGTGTATTGTTTTCGCAAAAAACCTGGTTGTAAAAAACTGGACTGGGCCGAATGTGTATGTGTGTGTATATAAATATAGATATATGTATATACACGAGGATATATCTATATACTACATACATACATATATATGTCTATATATGTGTGTATAGATTGAGTTATGATTTATGTGATTTAAAAACTATATATTCTGACTTGTTGTAATTAGTCAATTCTGAACTATAAAATATTCGGTTTGACTTGATTTTATTTTTAACAGGATTAAAAGCTTAAACTGTACAACCAAACCGGAACCATTCCGTTGATAACAGATTAACGGTATATGGTTTGGTTTGGTTTTGGTTTTTATTGTTCAAAAAATGTTGTTAACATTTGGTTTACGGTTCTACCTAAAAACTATAAAAATAAACCCCGAACACCCTTGTTACAAACTTTTATATAAAGGCAAGAAGTCATGACATAATATGAAATCACTAATGACTAAAGAATAAATTAAACTCGTTTGGTTTCGAATTTAATGAATTGAGCACACGATTAAAAACATGTTTAAATTTGACTAGTCTATTTATAACATGCATTAGACGTTTAACAAGTTTGTTTGTGCATGTTAACAAGTCGATATGACATGTTTAAAATCCTTTAATAAAAAACAAAGATTTATAAATATACAAGTAAGTAATCATATATGTTGTAAATAAATTCCCTCTCATTAGTATTAAGTTTGTTAAGAAGTTTATAGATTGTAATTTTTTTATTCTATTTGTTAGTCATGTATTATTTATTAACCATTTTAAGTTGGCCGTGTTGGTGAGCATTCTATGATAATTTAACATCTTTTTAAATATTTTTAAACACTTGTATAAGGTTATAATTTTTTTTATTATTCAAAATTTTAGTGGCTTAATACATGTCCATAAAAGAAAGCAAACACAATATTTAGTATGACAAAAATAATAATGTTTTATAAAATTTGAAGTATACTAAACTTATAGTTTATATGTATTATTGTTTTAACCCATAGGTGGTATGATCTCAATTACCAACGGTCATCAAAAATATAAAATACAATCACCAATGTTTTGTCAGAGTTTATTTCAGATTTACTAACATTATTATTGTTTTATTTTTCTTTAACGAGTCAATTTATTCATAATAGTGTGTAACCTATTTGACTTAATGTTTAGACTTACACACGTGTTTGTTTAAATTAAACTACCTCTTAGTGATTCAGTTCAGCACTTAACCATTCGGCATTAATACCATGCTGAATGGAAAATACATACCATTCAGCACTTAATGATTCAGTTCAACACTTAACCATTTAGTTCAACACTTAATGGTTCAGACCCTATAACCATCCAGACATTTTAATCATTCAACACTTAATAATAAAGATCTATTAAACAACCCCTTAATTATGTATTATAAACTGAGGCCTACAATATAACGTATAACCATTGGGCTTATTGTTTATGCTTACATATCAGAAAATTTGAGGGCTATCCTCAAATTTTAACCACATAATATAGGGCATAAAAGTAACTTACTTCTGATTAAGAAAGTTATCTTTATGTCCTTTAAATGACGCGGTTATAAATTATTTTTTAGTTATTAACTAACATTAGTTATTAATTAAACATTCCTTAACAAACCACTGATAATAGTTTGATTTTTATTTTTAACAGTTTGATTTTAATTCTATTATTCAAAAACTATTACTAACCATTTAATTTACGACTCCATGTGCAAAATGCAAATCAGACTAGACCACATCATGAACACACTTAAATGGAAGGATGCCACAACTCACAACCTAATATTTTTTTTAAATCTATTCTAATAAATTAAAGTTTTTAGTGACACATGACGTGTTTTTAAAGCACATCCACTTTGATTTCCCGTCTATGTCTCATATTAAATACATTTCATATTAAATATAAAATATTTTTTTACATTTTTAAACTAAGAAAAAGATTTTTTAATACATTAAAAATATATTTATATTAAAAAAACTCATTTTAAAAATCCAAATTATTATAAAATATACAATTTTTAAAAATAGTTTTTTAAAACAAAATGTTTAAAGAAACAAACTTTGAAAAAGTAAATGGTTAAAGAAATTATATAATGATTTTATTACTTGAAGCATTAATTTCACAAAATTTTAGTCATATTTTATATTAAAAGATCTTTTTATATTGTCAAATTTTTTATTAATAATTATTTATTATATATTTTTTATTCAATTCGTGTAATAAAAAAGATAACCATAGTATGGAAGATACATTTATACGTGTGCATTGCGTCACACGTTTAGCCAATGGCTATGGTACCTGTGACCTAGTCTTTACCTTTTCCTTTCCGGTTCAATTCGCTCTCATCGATCGGTTGACTCAATCTACGATCCCTCATTTTTAGGGTTTTTTCCCCAAAACTTCTCAATTCTATGATTGTTTTCAGAGAAAAGAATCCTTAGAAAGATTCAATCTTACGCAATTTTTCTCTGGCTACTAATTTCAAAGTCAACTTTACCTAAATTCCCTTCGCAACGACGATAAAAGTGTTTGCAGAAACCTAATTAAGCTCAAAGAGAGTTCGGTCGAAGCATTTGTTGCAGTTGAAGTCGATTTGATCCACAGGTGTGTTTAATATCACGTTTTTTGAATTTTCTAGGGTTTGAGTCATTGGTTTCTGTTACGATTCAGTAATTAAGGTGGACACTTGTGTATTATGTGTGAAATCGAAATGTATCGAGGTTGTTAGGGTTTAGGGTTTGGTAATTTGGAGAAAGGTGTGTTTTTTCGATCAAAAGATGGATAATTCTGATTTTTCGAGGAATAGGAACAATGATTATTTGGGTGTGAACAAAATTGGGAAGAATATCAGGAAGAGTCCTTTACACCAACCGAATTTTTCTAATCCAGCCAGACAACAACCTCAACCTCAAGTATACAATATCAACAAGAATGATTTTCAAAGTATTGTTCAACAGCTTACTGGTTCACCTTCGCGCCATTCTCAGGAACCGCTTCCTAGACCTCCCCAAAACTCGCCTAAACCACCTAGCATGCGGTTGCAAAGAATCCGTCCATCACCGTTAACACCTTTAAATGTAACCAGACCACGATTAGCTATGAACCATGCACCACCACAGGAACAGATGCCCCTTCACCGTCTGTCAAACGGTGCAGTTTCTTTTAACAGTGGTGGTAATCTTGCTAGGCCTCCTCATCATGGTCAACAACGGCCTCCACCGGCTATGGTGGCCCCACCAGCTTCTGGTGACCTTCCAGGGTGGTCAAACACCGCAGAGTCTCCGATCTCCGCTTATATGCGGTACCTTCAGCATTCGATCATTGATTCAGCCCAAGGACCACATCATCCACAAGCTCATCCTCAGTATCATCAAAATCATCAAGGTCAAAGCCAAAGTCAAATGCAGGGTCAATCACAACAGCAGCAACAACAACAATCATCTGGATTGCTTCCTTACTCACTTGTGCCACCACTTCCATCTCCTCGGGTGAACGGTCCTCTGCCTCTTCCTTCACATAAGATGAATGGCGGCCTGTCTCTTCCACCACTTCCATCACCAAGAATGAGCGGGCTGCCACCGGCTTTACCATCACCAAGAATGAATGGGCATCCGCCGCCTTTACCATCACCTAGAATGAACGGGCCTCCACCACCTTTACCGTCTCCTAGAATGAATGGGTCCCAACCTCAGTCTTTACCATCACCAACTTCTCAGTTTCTTCTGCCATCACCATCTGGTTACCTAAATTTATTATCTCCTAGATCACCATACCCGTTACTTTCTCCTGGATATCAGAATCCTCCACCCTTGACACCAAATTTTTCATTTTCACCCTTGACTCAACCTGGAGGGTTTGGTCCTGGACCTCAACCTCCACCTTCTCCTGGCATGGGGTTTCCATCTCCAGGGTTCTTCTCTTTTTCAAGTCCAAGATGGAGGGATTAGATGGATAGCAGCAAAAAGATGCTAACTTTGTATGGATTTATCGCTACAGCACTTTAACATAAGGTAAACTGGGTGTAAATCAGTTTCTTTGAAGTTGTTTTGTTTTTCTGTTGTTCATTTCTGTTTATAGACTTTAAATGCTTGTTTAGACTAAATAGTTGGTAACAGTGATCATCTGTTTATTTCTTGAACAAGTTTCACATTAGGTGGTTGACCAAAAATGTGGTTGATTCATCATTGAAACTGTTATGTAGTCTGTCTGCTTGGAGATTCATCTTTGTTTAATCAAATTCATAAATTTTATCGTCAATAGTTCAATCTGTAGACTTGCTGCATGATACGTTTATGTCTACTAAATTTTGTTCTCTTATGGTATGCAATGATTCCTTAAGCGAAGCTCATGAACTCACTGTCTAAATGAATAAGAAAAAACTGAAGTCAGTTTTCATGTGTGTATGCAAGTGTTTTGGAGTGTTTCAAGTTATTCACTAGTTATGCTCACATAGCATTAGTTGTTCCCCCAAGTGTTGGGTCCATGTGCTACGCTTTTGGGCATCTTTTTTGGCATTTTGATAGCCACGGGAGACTTACTGTTAGATCTTATCTTGTTATCAGGATTCCATTACTAGATCATGTAACAGATTGGGATACTAACAAAACATACTTTCTTTCTTGATCTTACATCTCACATTGGTCCTTCATATGCTACTTGAAATCAAAATTTTTTTTTTTGTAAAATGCAAAGAGAAGGCCTATAAGAAGTTCCTTCAGATCAACCAGGCTCAATGCCATGACCTCACAAGTCACAACTTCCTAAGCTGAAAAGCAACCAGCAGTATTCGGGACAATTCTTCCCATGATCCCATCAGGTCTAAAACCTTTGTATAATCGTCTGCCTCCCTAAATTTTATGGATCTTTTTTAAAGCATCAGTTGAACCAGAATATTCAGGGTTCTTATAATCATCAATCTGATCACACTATTTATAACATCAGTCAGGCAAATAGAAGCCCATAATGCACCTCCGGCTAAAGCTTCAGGCTTCAGCTACAATCATCGACCCATTTTAGACCAGATGTGTAATTCCCACCAGCAAAATACTGTTTCAGAGCCTTGTAGCACCAAACATGTTTGCATAGCGCATTCCTTGGTACTTCACGGGCTATTGTGGGAATTTGTCCTTTAAACATACTTCTTAGGGGTGTAGCCGAGCCGAGCCGATCTCGAGCCCGTTAAGGCTCGAGCTCGGCTCGTTTAGATAGATTAGGGCTCAAGCTCGGCTCGTTAAGAGCTTTATTTACTAGGCTCGAGCTCGGCTCGTTTTTTTAGGCTCGGGCTCGGCTCGTTTTTTTAGGCTCGGGCTCGGCTCGTTTAGATTTTATTTATTTACTTTAATTACTAATTTAATTATATTTATAATTATATTTTCTAAATTTAACATAAAATATTTGATTTAAATATATTTATCATAATTTTATATATAAAAATAATTAATTTTATAAATAAACACTTGATATAATAAATAAAAATTATATAAACAAAAGCTCGTTAAGGCTCGCGAGCCGGCTCGAGCTCTATATGTAAAGCTCGAGCTCGATAAGTAAACGAGCCACACTTTTGGCTCGAGCTCGGGCTTGTTAAGGCTCGGCTCGTTTGTGCTTTTTACCGATCCGATCCGATCCCGAGTATTTCACGAGCTGTCTTGGTTTGTTTACACCCATACTTCTTACACTTCCTTTTGACCTCAGGACTTGCTTAGCTACATGACTACATCCATTGAACCACTTTACTTCACTGCAGCAGTTACTAGTGCACCTTGACGGCCAGACCTGCTACTGCACCGGCTAGGTGGCTAGTGCAATTTGGGCCTGCAATTTGCATTTTAAAACGTTAAGGGTGTTTGGAGCTTTAGGTGGTGTTTGTTTTTTCAGAGGTAAAACATCTACAGTCTGCGGAACACGTCTGCAGACCTCTTTTGTAGAAGAGGTGGACCAAACCCCTGCAAGAAGAGGGTTTAAGAGTGTTTGTTTTTTAGGTCTTTCCCACTCCCAAACCCCACAACCACACAATCGCCTCCTCAACCGATCTCGCCTCAATCACCAAATCATCCTGATTCGTGTTCTAAACAAGAACCATCTTCTCATACTCTTCCTCCTTAGCCGCTCGGCTCTGCCTCCGCTTCTCCTCTTCCGCCTTCTTCAAAATCTCCGCTTGCTTTGCCTCCGTCACCTTCGGGACCGGAATCGAAACCCTATTCGCCTTCTTGTCCACCTTCTTCAGCGATTTCTCGATCTCTTTCTCCTCGATCTCTGCCAGCCGTCGTGCAATCCGCCTTCCGCCAGCGATTTCTTCGGCGGCATGGTTGCGGTTTTCTGGTTACGAACTTTGATCCGGTGGACGGGTGATTTGTGTCGGGTGAAGTTTGCGGTGGGTTCATCGTGGGTGGGAAGAAGAAGGTCAATTGATCGTTGGGTAGGAAGAGGTGAGAAAGGGTTGGTTCACGTCTGCGCCAAGAAAAGGCCGGACATACTTTTCCCGTGTCTGCGCGGCGTAGAAGTAAGAGGCTAGAAGAGAGTTTTTTTTTTAAAAAACACAAACACCCCTTAGTGGGTGTGTTGAAGGCGAGTATGAATAATCAGAATCAGATATTTAAGTTGAAATCAAACCAGTTGAGGAGATGGTTGTTTGAATGAGTTTTTGTCGTTGCAACTTGCAAGTAGTAAAAATCAGATGGTAAGCTCTTAAGTGTGTCAAATTATTATTCAAAGTCATTCATTAGACCACTCTTATTCACGACCAACCAACCTAAAATATTCAATTAAAATTAATCTCTCTTTTTTTTTTATCTACATAACTTCACAATCAATCCAACCAAATTTTTACTACATAAATATGTTTATTTTTATTTCATTAAAAATAATTATTCTATTTAAAAATATATAAATTATTAAATTTAAATAAAATATTTACTCTTAATCACTAAATCGATGAAGGAACCATGACCCTTGGGAAGACGAACGTAATACGAATTTGGATTACTCATTTGATTCAATATTTAATGATTAGTTTTAAGTTATGTAATTTTTAAAATTTAGTTGTTTAATTAATTTTCAACTTTTATTTTAATTTATGTATTTTTTTTATTTTAATCTATTATTAAAAATGCAAAAAGTAATACCTTAATAAAATAATGTAACAGGTTGTTGATTTTCTTTTATTTTTTTTTTCATTTGGAGCGGCTGAACATAAAAAAGATTGACGCTACGAAAATACAAAATACTCAAAAGTACATTTAGTAAAGGGAGCAAGTCATGTTGAAATGAGTGTCTAATTAGGTTAAAAGAAAGGACATGATGTAATTTTCTTTAACCTTTTTGACAATAATTTTGTTACATTTGGCTGTTAAATAATTAATAACATGTTTAAACATTTTGACATTTGTGGTCAAACTTATATATTTCAAATTCACGAGGATGCATAATCAAACAATGCTGACTGCTATAATGTGATCTATATTCAGCATCTGTCATCAAGTTTGAAAAGCAATTCTCAAACTTTTTAGAAAATTAAAATGAGCAAATCAATTTGTAGGGGAAAATTTGTATATTTGACTTTTGAAAGAGTCAATCTTTGAATTAAAGGAAGTAATTGTGTGAAAACAATCCTACCTGCACTTGACCAATCAAGAGTCAAGACTGCTGGATCTTGATGAGGGTTCGCCTCTAGTAATTTTTAAACATAAAATTAACTTGTATAAGTTATTATATCTTATTTGTTTTTTATTAATAGAGTAGTTAAATATAAAATATAATAATTATTAGCTTTTTAATGGAATTTTAAAAATGTACCTGGTAAAAGTAATAAATTAAATTAGAAAGTACAGTAGTTTTGTTTTTGTTTAAGCATTAAGTTACCATATAGTAAAAGTGTATAACAAAAGCACATTTAAAAGAAATGAAATTCACGTTGATTAATTCAAAACATACATAAAATAATATTTACTATATTTAACCTAACACGTTCAGTAATAAAACTTATGTTAAAACATGGATCAATTAGAAATATACATAAAATAATATTATATAAAGTTTATGAATAAGACCTAAAAATTTGGATGAAAACTAAAAGTTTAAGAGTGAAACTTTAAAGATTTGAAATTAAGTACATATGCAAAGTCTAAACTCAAAAAATCTGAAGGGGGTCAAAGTGATGTTCACCAATGTTTAAGGATAGAATGCAAAATTTTAATAGTGAAACATAAACATTTTACAAAGTAGAGAAATTGAACGTAAAAGTTTAGAAGATAAACATAAAGGTTTTGATATTGAGTGTGTGAATAAACGTTAATATCTATAAACCCGAGAGAGTTAAATGACATTATATCAAGATTGGAAGAGTCAAATGTAAAATTTTTGATAGTATGTGTTGGAATAAACTCTAAATCATAAATATATGAGAAAGTTTAAATAAACTTTACCAAGGTTGTGAAATAATCCTTTAGAATTTTGAGAACTGAACTGTTAAAATTTACCATGATAAAGAACCAATTTGGTATAAAACAAAAAAGATTTTGATATTGAGAGTTAAAATAAATCTTTACCAATTTTGTAAACTAAACATTTAATTTTAAGAGTTTAACAGTCAAAAGTACTTTTAATTTTTTTTATTGAACATAATTTTTTTTACTTTTGTTCATTATGGCACTATAACCCTTAACCTATTTTAGACATCTCACCTTAACACACATTGAAAAAGTACTTTTAATAAAAAGGTTAGGCCACTCCGAGTCGTACCACCTTTCCCCATTTTTTCCCGTTACCACATCAGCGTCACATCAACTTTCTTCATTTTTCTCCACTTTTCCCCACTTTTTCCCATTTTGCATGGTGTCGTCCCACTTTTTCCCACATCACTTTTCCTCACTTTTCTCCTTTTTCCCCACATATTTTTTCCCTCCAACGGTTCTTTTTTCACTTCCCCACTTTCGGCCTCATTCGGTGAGCACACCCCGATTTCCCCACCCCATTTCCGGGGGGAGGGGGGGGGGTGTTCCCATCCTTTCCCGGATTGATGAAAGCCTTCCCGGCTCTTCCCATTACCCCACTCCGAGTGGCCTTAGAAGTACTCATGTCCTAACTCCTAACACAACATCCGATGTTGTGTTAAAGAAAAAAGAAAAATTAAACAAAGAAAGAAAAACAAATGGCTAAAGTGCAATAAAGAAAGAGTAAAAGAAAATAAAGTACAAATACCAATAATAAAGAGAAGTTTAATTAATTACAAGGTCTTTAACATAAATAAAAAATAGAAAATAAAAATAAAAGACTAAAGTATTATAAAAAAAGTTAAAATAAAATAAAGAAAGAAACAAAAGAATAGACAAATTTTTTTTTGAATTTTAAGAGACATAAATGCAATTATGAATTGTTAATAGAAGATCGGTGGCTAACCGACCTTAGTATTTAAGTTTTAGTACAATTACTATAGTTACAAGTTTAAAAGAAAAATAATTTAAAAACCTATACTCGTTACAAGTTTAAAAGAAAATGGATTAATTAAACTATTGTTTTTCTGTCAAGTTCAAAATTTGGATTTAATAACTTTTATTTTCCATTGTTTTCCATGTCATAAAATGTTTGATCCTTGATCTTGCATTACGTGCAATATAATTTATTGTAAAAGTTGTAAAGGGGTTTTTGAAATATAGCAAAAGGTTAATCTTGTTGTATATTTTAGTGTAATTGGATGTAAAGGAATATTAAAGAGTTGGAGGTGTGGAGTGCACACTCGTTTAATATTTTCTGAGTTTCAGACCAATCGTGGGGGTCAAGGGAGCTACGCCCTCTTGCGGAGACCAAGGGGCAGAGCCAATAACCGCTGGCTTTACCCGCCAAAACCAACCGCCAATAACCGCCATGCGGTTGGTTGGTGTTTACAGGAAAAACGAACTTGCAAGAATCATCAATCGAAATTCGTATTGCAGAATTATCTTTATTGGATTATCCCAAAATTAAGTTTCTTGAACTCGAAAGGGTTGAAATATTGATTTCGGATAGTGATTTCATACAAGATCAAATGTATTTCCAAACGTTTTTGACGAATTTCTCCAAAATCTTTCATCTTTGCTCACATTGTGAATTCCTAGTTTTGAATAAAGCCTATGTCATTCATACCGAATGAATCATGATATCCACATTTCATTTTTTTTAGGTCCTTGGTTGAACACGTAACTTGCATCATTTTCCTAAAGTTGTTTGAATCATAGAATAGACCCTTGATCTTGAATTTATTCTTTGATAGTTTGATCCAATTTGCATATTGAAGAATACCATAATGGCCTCAATTGTGAACAATATATCTAATGTTTCATTCTCACCATTTGTTATTTTAAATGAAATTGGTAACCTGCATTCGCGTGTTCTTGTTAAGAGCACAAGTACTGAGAAATCAGCAAGAATGATAGTACGAGAATCAATCAAGATCAATGGAGCTTCTTCCGTTGACAGGAAGCGTGCCATTATCGTTTCTTGCAATGATGGTAGAAGAAAGGACGCACGAAATGTTATTGACAGGTTAAAACCATTGTGGGATGATGGTTATGGGACTCGAAGCGTGAAGGATTATGTTGATACCGCAATGGATTTGATTAGGAGTGATGGAGGACCACCTAGGTGGTTTTGCCCCGTTGCATGTGGTGCACCGGTTAAAGATTCTCCTGTTCTTTTGTATTTGCCAGGTAATTAATGGTTACCCCTTTGGCTTTCTTGTGGGAGGTCACGGGTTCAAATCCTTCCCAAGGCGAAATAGGGGTCCTTGAGAGGTCAGGGGGTTTTCCGGTACGGTTTCCTCCTGGGGTGGTGGTGGGGTCTCAATGGAGGTCATGGTAATTAGACCTTGGTGACGTGACATGAAAATCAGTGGTTCACACGTTGAGATCAAATGCCGTTCAAAAAAAAAATAGTGTTTCTTTGCTTTAGATTTGGTGTAGATCTATTATGAGTTTGTTCATTTATGTGAAGTGTAAGTTCAAAGGCTTTTTGAATACATCCTATAAAGCATTAATAATGGGGAAAGACACATACAAATGATGGTTTTAAGGCTTTAAGCAACTTAAATTTAGGAAAGATAGTTTTTGATCAAGAAGTCACATGCATTGGCTTTGACTTCGCGTAATTTTTACAAAGATTAAATTGACACATGTCATGTTCTTGATGTTTGAGTTATACGGTTTTAGCAATATTGACTAATAAAAAATTGATGCATCTTATGTGATTTTAGTATCTTCATGTGATTTTTACTTCCTTTTGCGATTCTACCTTCTTATGCGATTTCAACGCTATATATGAAAAAGAACTCATGTCAAAGTAATGACTTTATGTGATTTAATACTTAATATGTGATTTGAATTTTTTTATGCAGTTTGTTCTTTTTACATGATTTCCAATCTTTTCACAAATAAGCACTCAACATGCCATGAATAGTGCTTAAGTGTATGATAACAAAATATGTAAAATTAAGTGAAAAGACCAAATAACGATAAATTTAGTGTTCAAAAAGCAAATTTATGAGATAGAGGATGTCCAAAAAGAAGAAAAAACATGTAATTACACAAAGAAAAGTAAAATCATCTAAAGTAGAAGAAACTATAATAGCGTAAATCATTGGTGGGGAGTTCACATAAATCAAAATAAAGGGGTTGACTCTATATAAAAGAGTTTTTGATTAAAAACATAAAAACAATTAATTTTATACTAAAATTGTATTTTTTTTATAGTGTATAAATCTAATTAAAGAAATACAAATTCAATAAAAAAATAAATGTTTTATGTTTTTTGACAAAATTGATATTTTTATTCTCTAGTAAAAGTGTAAAACATATAATACAATCGCGAGTCGTGATTTGTTTATGTAGATTAGTTAGACCATAGGTAAAATTTTTAGCATTGTTTTGATAATACAATTTTTAGCATTGATGAGTCTATATTTCGGTTCATATTCATTATAATCAGGGTGTTTAAAACTAGGAATTCGATAGTTCGGATATCCTGAAAATTTGATTAGTAAATTTTAATATAGAATCCGGGTCCGAAATTTTGGAATCGGATTTAGATATCCAAACGAATATTCAAAATTTAAGAAGTATTAATTATTGAAATTTTTTGAAAAAATTACAATTTTATTAAAAAAGCATTTCGGATATCCGAAATACATAAAAATTTATCCGAAATAGCCAAAGTTTATCTGAACTTTCAGAAAAATTATACAAAATATGCAAAAATAATTTGAAAAATATTTCAGATAGTTTGGATATCCAAAATAAGTAAAAATCTTTAAGATAGTTATCCAAATTCGAATTTCTTGATACCCTAACTTCTGAATATTAGAATTTCTGGATATATGAGTTTTTGAATATTTCGAATCAATTTTCGGATTCAATTTTCTTTGAACACATCTACTTATGATTGACACATGCATTTGTGACAGTTCAATTTATTGTTAAGGACATATTAACAATTGTTGCGGCCTTCATGATGTTGTAATTGTCGTTGTGATTAGGGGTGTTCAGAATATCCGAAATTCGAAAAAATTCGAAATTCGAATCGTATCCGAAACCCGAAAAAACCGTATCCGAAATCTATTTCGGGTTTTTCGGGTCGGATAATATGATTTTAGTTTCGGGTCGGGTTTCAGATATGTAAAGACTGTTTTTTCGGGTTGGATATCCGAAAAACCCGAAAAAAACAGGGTTATTCGGATGAACGAATTCGGATTTTTCGGGTCGGATAATATATTTTGAATTTCGGGTCGGGTTTCGGATAGACCACTTTTTTCCCGACCCGATGAACACCCCTAGTTGTGATCGAATACCTATAATGGCAAAACGAATTTTTAACTTTGTGCACTTATATTTGGGTCGTATTGCTTGAGATTAACACTTGTTTTTATGATGATTTAATCTATTGTTTTATGATGGAAACCCATTACACCCAAAATTTTGGTTTGCATTTGATAATCTTGAATTCTTGATGTTGTCATGATGATTGTGATCAGATACCAATATTGTAAAAGTGAATGACTCAATATTTTGTGGGCATAATTTTAATTAGGTAGATATCATATCTTTTTTCTATTCAATATGAAGTTACCCTCACAAAGCGCGGTTATACCACTAGTTATAAATACAATCAATACAATACAACTATTTACTTTATTTGATATCAAATCCAATATTCACAACCTTGCCAAAACGCCTTAGATAGCATGACCTGCTGGCAAAAAAACTAGTGTGTTTAACGAAACCAAAAACCGTTTATAAAAGGAAACCTAACTGTAATCGTAACAAAAAAAACCAAACAATATCCGAATTTTGAATTCGGTTTGGCTATCTGTTCCATATATTTTTTGAAATCGATTTGTTCGGTAACCAAATTTAACTATACATTTATTATTTTATAACATACAAGGTTATCAAATTATTTATTTCATTTATAATTTATAATCAATTTGTTTGGTTAAATTCTCTTAGTTGACTAGTTTAGAAGTCATGCAAATATAGGTTATTTTTGGGGTATCTTCTAGTGAACGAAAACTCGAAAAGTCCTGTGTTCGAACCCTGGTTGGAGCAATTATTTAATGAACATCTGGGAGAGGGAAATAAATCTTGAGCTTAAACTCGGGTTCTAAACCGATGAAGGGCGAGGGTTTCCGGATTCCATCCGGTTTCCTCGCATCAGGGGACACACGTGTCTTAAGATCAGAGATCAAGAAATTGATCTTGATTATCAATCGCCAAGATTACTAAAAGTAGCACGACGAGACAGTTTAACTGCTTTAAAAAAAAATTTGACCAGTTTAGAAACAATCTCTCGTTGGCAACCTAGTCGTCGTCGCCACAATAGCGACGTTACCGCCACCTTCGCATTCGCTGCGGTGGTCTACAACATCGGCTGTTTACGAGTAGCTTCCTACGCAAGTTGCACATTCACGCGAAACCTACAATCACGCGAATGCTGTATGCGAAACCTAATAACTGCACGAAAGCCAACACTTTCGAGCAATTGTTCAAGGTGAAAGTTGCACCTTACGCGAAATTAAAGTTGGAATCATCGCACGAAAGTTCAAATTTGCGTGCGAGAGTTGCAGGCAAAAGTTTAACAATGCTTTTGCGTGAAGATTGCAGGCAAAATTTACAGGTTAGCCGCTGCCACAGGGCGCTCAAGATGGCCCGAAACTCAAGCGAAAACGAGCCGAGCCGATATTCATCATTAGGGTTTATCCATGACTCACCACAACAGGCATCTGGATCTTGTAGAATACAAAACATTAACTTTCAATTGCTCTCCGTGGGGGAATTTTAGGAGTAAGAATGTTATTGTAACAGACTAGAGGGTACTAAAGTGTAATGTTAGTCACTTTCTTTTTTTTTTTACTAGAATTTGAATTTTTTTTTAACCGAAAGATTACAATAAGCTGGAGGTAAGCTATAGTTAAGTCACGACCCTTTTAATTGCAAAGTCAATCCTACTAAAAACAATATTTTAGGTCGTTGAAGCCAAGATGCAACAACAACAACAACAACAACAACCTTACTCAGTATATTCCCGCATTTCAGTAGGGTCTGAGGGGGAAAGATGGATACAAACCTTACCCCTATCCCAATTGGGATAGAGAGGCTGCTCCGAAAGAGTCCCCGGCTCAAAGTTATCGTTTGAAGTTGATCATCCGAACGATTTTAATGTTATTTTCACAAAATAATTAAAATAACGTTAAAATTAGTGTACTTTTACTTTTGCCCCTTAAGGACCCACACATATATACATTATATGCGTGCACCGCAAATGGGGCGTTGAAGCCAACGGCCAGGAACACAATCAATACAGTACAGTTTTTTCGTAAAAACAATATTTTGGGTCCTAGAAGCCGAGATGCATGGCCTTTTGAACTCTGCTCCTTATTCAGAAAATTCACAACGGCCAGGAACACAATCAATACAATACAGTTTTTTCGTAAAAACAATATTTTGGGTCCTAGAAGCCGAGATGCATGGCCTTTTGAACTCTGCTCAGAAATTTCCTCCGAGGCCAGGAACACAATCAATACAATACAGTTTTTTCGTAAAAACAATATTTTGGGTCTTAGAAGCCGAGATGCATGGCCTTTTGAACTCTGTTCAGAACATTCACGGCCTCCGAGGCCAGGAACACAATCAATACAATACAGTTTTTTCGTTTAATTTTGGAAGGTTTACCAATGATGCTTAAAATCTTGTTAAACGATCCTAATTAAAGATCTTGTGATAATTCATGCAGGAATGGAAGGGACTGGAGCTGGCCTTGCTGTACATGAGAAAGCTCTTGGAAAGTGAGTTACATTACACTTTTTTGAAAGTTGTTTGATCATTTTGAAAAGTAAATGAGTAAATTGCAATTTAAAAAAGATTTAATCTATAAGAATGTAAATCCATTTTTTCACCAACACACCTAAGTACCTAACAAATCTTTTGATAGATTTTAGAAAATGATCTATGATATGTGGAACTATTTTATAAGCTAGGTTGGAATGTGACGTAGAGCGGACCCAAAAATTAACTAAAGAGAGAAAATTTGATATAATAACCAATTGCTAAACTATTAATCTCAATTTGGTAGGCCTTGAGTTGGTTGATTGAATAATAATCAAATTGACTTCTTAAATAAACACATGATTTACTCAAATTAATGATTTTCACATTTTTATGATAAAAAAGAAATCACTAAAAATTGCTAAAACTGGAAAACTGTAACTCTAAAATCGAGGCTCAACCGCTCGAGAAGTCGAGATGATGGAATTCAAGTCCAAGTGAGGTGGCAACTTTTACCCATATCAAAAGAAATGGGTTGGTTTGGGTAAATAATTGTAGCATAATGGATTGAAATGTGTAACATCATAATATTGAATGGGTTGAGATGAGTAGCAGTTAAACACAATGCGAGTCAAGATGGGTTACTAAAAACTATGTAAATGCAATGAATTCAAAGATTTAAGAATGATTAATAACATATTTGATGAGAAAATCACTAAAAATTATCCAAATAGACTATTTGTTTACTTATAACACATCTTAAGTTAAACTAAATTGATGTTTTTTAAGAACAATACATTTAGAACCTAACAAATTTTGCTTATAACCCGTTATGCCCTGCACCAATCCTGACCCGAACCCGTTCTGGCCCGTTACCCAACCCGACCCAACCCGCTCATGTGGTCCATCAATAGGGGCACAGGACAAAAGTGATGCACATTTTAAGTGGGCCCTTTTTTAGTCCTTTTTATTTTGTCTAGTTGCTTTAAATATGAATTTGCTATCTCTTGGATCACCTCCTCATGTATGACCAGAATAGTTTTGTTGAGAGTAAGTACATTGAAGCTGGAAAAAAAAACTAATAAAACAAGTATTATTTCTAGGCTTGCATTGCATTAAAGGGACCCTGAAACTAGCTTAGGTTTTCACAAATGAGTAGATGATAGACTTTTTGAAGAGATGGTTCACTCCTATTTATATACTAGTTTCTCCAATGACAGGGTTTTTCATGTTCAATGCCTGCATATTCCTACTTCAGATCGAACACCGTTTGAAGGTTATCATCGTCTCTTGCATTTATATACTGTAACATTTCTTAAAGTTAGTCCATCTACTAACATTAAAATAGTTTTTATAAACACCATAATCTTTACAAAGGTTTGATTCAAATTGTTGAAGAAATTGTGATGATTGAGCACACTAGATCTCCAGATAAACCAATATATTTGCTTGGTGATTGTTTTGGAGGAAACTTAGCACTTGCAGTGGCTGCTCGTAATCCTACAATTGATTTAATGCTCATACTAGCTAACCCAGGTCAATTTCCTTTCTTGTCCAACTTCTAAGTCTAAGGTTTAAGGTTTAGGGTTTCAAAATGTTTGAATATATTAATTTCAGCTACTTCTTACGAGAGGTTGGCAGCACATCCTTTGATGTCATTCTTGACGGATCTGCCTATGAGCCCCCATCTAAGTAAGTTATTGCTAATCAAAGATCAAAACATGAATCTTGTGTGCTTCATTTATTATCTATTTATCTAAATTTGGGTCATAAGTTAATGCCCCATTTGTGGTGCACACATATAATGTATATATGCGTGGGTCATCAATGAGCCAAAGTAAAATTGCACTAATTTTATTGTTATTTTACTTATTATGTGAAAATAACGTTAAAAGTGTTGGGATAATTAACTTCAAACGATAACTATGAGCCGGGGACTCATTCGGAGTTCTATCCAAACTGGGATAAGGATAAGGTTTGTGTCCATCCTTCCCCCAAACCCTACTGAAAAGTGGGAATATACTAGGTAAGTTTGTTTGCTTGGGTCATAAGTTAGTTTTTCAATTTTGATGAAACATTTGTTACTTGGAGACCATTTTCTGCATCATATCTTGCTTCATGTATGTGTTCCAACATTTTGTACTTAGGTGACTTTGTAAATATGGCAATGGATGAAATCAGTGACGCAGATTATTCTTTGTCACTTTGGAAATTGCTTGGCCATCTTGCAGAAGATCTGCCACTTTCTGTAAGAATCACTTATTTTTGAGTTAGTATTCAATACTAACATTAATGCACTTCTGTCCTGTCCTATCATCTATGTTAACTGTCATTTTTATACTTGTTTATATAGATGGCAGCTAAAATATTACCCAAAGAGACTTTTACATGGAAGTTGAAGCTAGTTGAATCAGCTGCTTCTTACACTAATTCTCGACTCCATGCTATTACAGCTCAAGTACTTGTGCTTGCTAGGTTTATTTCTTCTTTTACTGCTGCATGTTGGAAAATCAGGCCCTCTATGGAACACAAAAACACTTGTTTATTGACCAAAATTAAACTTCTTTATAACAAAGGCCCAATAACCCTATTTATACTAAAACTAAACTTAATCTCCAAGCTAATCTAAACAAGAAAAGCCAAGCTAAACTAGGAAACTACCAGCTGGTAATTACCAGCTATAATCCAGAAAAATCACAGCTATAGTCCACATCCAAATCAGCCTTGAATGACCCTTTTATCCGTGGGCCAAATCTTCACTTGACCCGCAACCATGTAGGCCAGTTTGACCCGCTGACCCGTGACCCATGAACAACTTGATTAACCCAAGACTGCAAATCATAGTTTATGGAGAGAATCTAAACTAATCTAGTCTAGCTTACTGCTAAATTAACCTACTGTAAACTAAACCTATAAGTTTAGTTGTCACTAAAAAACCCAACTATTAAACAACTAAATAACTGAATACAACTAGCTCAATATTCTTGACTCATAACAGTTTGATTCTGGTTACTTGAATATTCATGTGGCATATCTGTTGACATATAAGCATGTCTTATTTTATATGTTTTTATGGAATCTAAACTATCTAATATATATGGATTTCAGTGGGAAGGATAACTTCATGCCAAGTAAAAATGAAGCGCGAAGACTTTCAAGATTATTGAAGCACTGTAATGTACGCGTGTTTGAGGGAAACGGGCACACAATCCTATTGGTACTGATTAACTGATCTCTTTGTATCTAAAAATTAAACAAATACTAAAGAGTTTTTGATAAACTAGCTGCAAGCCTGCAATAAAGCCCCTTTCTTTTACATGCAGGAGAATGGTGTTAATTTGCTATCTGCTATCAAAACTACTCAGATGTACCGCCATTTTTCAAAGTTTGATATATTCAAGGACTTTTTGCCAATGAGTATGACAGAGTTTAAAGATTCACCTATAGAAAGTTGGTAATTAAATAAAGCCAACAATTTTCTTTTCTTGAAAGCTGAAGAGATTAACATATGATATATCATATATGCTAATATGCCCCATTTACGGTGCACACATATAATGTATATATGTGTGGGCCCTCAAGGGGCCAAAGTAAAATTGCACTAATTTTAACGTTATTTTACTTATTTTTGAAAATAACGTTAAAAATGTTGGGATGATCAACTTCAAACGATAACTTTGAACCGGGGACACCTTCGGAGCAGCCTCTCTATCCCAATTGGGATAGGGGTAAGGTTTGTGTCTATCCTTCCCCCTTGACTCTGCTGAAAAGTGGGAATATACTGGGTAAGTTTTTATGTTTGTTTTTTATATCATATATGCTAAGATATTATCCAATGCAGGTGGTACAGGCTTTATATTGGAACAGCTGTGTTTTCTACAATGGAGGATGGAAAGATAGTGAGAGGTCTTGCAGGGATTCCTGATAAAGGGCCTGTGTTAGTAGTTGGTAATCACATGCTATGGGGATTTGATGCTTTTTCTGTTATCTTAGAGTTTTTAAGAGAGAAAAAAATCACACTTCATGGCTTATCACATCCTGAAAGTTATCAGTATCGTGTTGAACATGAACTTGTTATGATTCCATATACTGATCTACTTAAGATAATTGGTGCAATTCCGGTTTCTGCTAGAAACCTTTTCAGATTGTTATCAGGAAATTCGTACGCTTTACTTTATCCTGGTGGTGCACGCGAGTCTCTCCATCGTAAGGTGTGTTATTTCTTCTCATTCAAAGAATTGAGTGTGTTTTAAGGGACTGGAGGTGGTATTCCCATACCACCCTTAATTGGATCCCACACTGGGCAAACGACCCAACAGATGTTTGACTTTTTCAACTTTTCAAACAGAAAAGTCAAATATTGAAAAGTCTTGATCATGAGACTTACCAAAAATTGAAATTCTTGATCAATGGAGGAACAATATATCTGTCTGAATCGATATATTCCATTCCAATCACCCCTTTTTTTGGGGTGACGGAGGGATCATACCATTTAACGGTTGTTTGAAAAATGACAAACTATCGTTTGACTTTTTTTTAGTGGTGTAGGAATAGCAACACTTTTTTAAAATATGATTAAGCTTCTTTTGTGGTTATGGTTAACAGGGTGAAGCTTGTAAATTATTTTGGCCTGATAAACAAGAATTTGTAAGAATGGCAGTGAAGCTTGGGGCCACCATTGTACCATTCGGAGCTGTTGGGGAAGACGATCTATCAGAAGTAACAACACGCGTGCTCTCTTTAAAGATTTACTTGACACAACTTCATCTTCTCAAACAAACTAGTTTTGAACTTCATTATTAATTTTACAACTTATTTCATGTTGATACTCACTAGTTAATCTACTTTGTTGCCAGCTGATCATCGATTATAATGACATGAAGAAAATCCCTTTACTTGATCAGTTGATGAATGACTATAATCAAGGGAGAATAAACTTGAGGTGAGTTGACTCGACACGTATACTTGCAGTTAGTCAAATTGTATTTTAAGACTTGCAATTTGAATATGAGGATTAATTTTTCATTTGAAGCCCCCATGTGCGGTGCGCTCATATAATGTATATATGTGTCGACACTCGAGGGACAAAAGTAAAATTGCACTAATTTTAACGTTATTTTACTTAATTTTTGTAAAAATAACGTTAAAAGTGTTGGGTTAGTTGGTTAATCAGGCATCATGAGCCGAGGGTCTCATTGGAAGCAGCCTCTCTATTCCTACAGGGTAGAGGTAAGGCTGTCTACATTTAACCCTCCTCAGACCCTACCTTAGCTTTGCTAATGGTAGGATATACCGAGTACGATGATGATGATGATTAATTTTCATTTGGTTGATCTTTTTTTATGACAGGGAGGGGATGGGAGGAGAGATTGCTAAGCAACAACTTCATACACCTATCTTTCTCCCAAAGCTACCAGGCCGAATCTACTTTCTGTTCGGTAAGCCTATACAAACAAAAGGAAAGGAGCATATGTCAAACGACAAAGATTTTTTGCACGAGCTATACGTACAGATAAAATGTGACGTAGAAAAGAATATAGCTTATTTGTTAACGAAGCGTGAGAATGATCCTTACAGAGGTATTGTTGAGAGACTGGTGTGGCTAATAAAATATGGTTCTTTAGATCAAATTCCATCTTTTGATCCATGAACCTAGTTGCTCAATGCTCATATGTGTTGTATGTTGCTACAAATAAGTTTGATTTTCATGATTTTGGCATGATATTGCAATGCAAAAGCATTTAAACACACAAACACTTCAAATCAACTTTCACATTACTTTCCAAACAAAAAATTAAAAATATACATTACATCTAATGATGATTAGTTTAGTTGCATTGTTTTCATCAATCCTGCAAATTCTAGCATGGGGTGTTCTTGATTCCCCCACCAAGGAGGGTGTTGCACACTTGCACCATTGAACCCCAAATTTTCGTGGTGCATAAAATAAATAGTCATAAACATACTAACACTTCACAACATATAAACTTGTAACAATCTATATGGTTATTTCTTCTCACTGGTATTAGGTAAATCTTAATTACTCAAAAAGTACCTCATGCCACTCAAATTATCATGATTAAGCTAATGAAATAATGCTACTTTCTTGAGGAAAGTGTTTCATTCTTGTTCTAAGATTTTAAGTTACAAACATATATTTATGCAAGGGATGTTTATCAGTTTGGTTATTGGTTTGTTCGGTCAGTTCGGTTTATATAACTTTGAATTTTTTTATTCGGATACGGTTATGAATTGAATCAGAAACCAAATTCAGAATTTTGTTCTAGTTTTTCAGTTATGAATATGGTTCAGTTTTTTGTTTTAAACAGTTTTTGGTTTTTATGAACACCCCTAATTTTTGTATGTGTGTATATGCACACACACATTCAAATTTAATTACTGAATTTTCAATTTAGTAAATTAAATATATTGAACTATTAAATACCAAAAGAAATTGTTATGTATTCATTCATGATGTTTTTGGTAGCAACTTTATATATTACTCAATTCGCTGCTAATGTTGTTATGGTAATTTACAATTATAATCATTAAGGTTTACATCTTTCATGAATGTTACAGCGGTGTATTGCGATTTGTGACGTTACACCCTTATATAAAGAATTCATTTGATTCGTTTAAGATCACGGGTTCACACGAATTTTCATAGAAAATCACACGCTTTCGATATGATTAAAGATTTCGAACACACATGTAATGCTTTTATCTGATAGTGTATTCAATACACAATTCACAAAAGCTATCCATGGCAATTCCAAAATCACGTCCAAGAGCGGTGTAATGGTTAAAGTGAAGGAGAGACAGGTTAAAGGTCTTAAGTTCAATCCACATTTAGAGTAATTTTCCTTATAGGTTATCGACCCGATTGCTTGCGGCCACGTTTTACCTGTTTCTCCCGGTTAGTTGGGTATAGGGGTAAGGTTTGTATTCATCTCTCCCCCAGACCCCACAAAGTGGGATTACACTGGGTATGTGTTGTTGTTAGTTTTGCATATGAAAATATTTGAGAAATTAAAAGGTTTGGTTAAACAAGTCAAAAGATGTACCCTTTGATCATCCAAGTAAAATAATTTATATTATGCCTAGTAAAATGTGTGGGTTGCATTGGATAACAGGTTAGAACGGGTGTGGACCAGAATGAGTTTTAGCAAAATCAATTTGGGTGTAAATTGAGTTGTTTTAAAAAACATCAATTTCGTTGTAGTTAAAATGCGTTGTAACAAATAGTTTATTTAAATAATATTAGCGATAATCTCATCAAAATATATTATTCATCATTCTTTCGAATCCATCACATTCACATACTTGTTAAGTTACACATCTTAACCCGCGTTGTGTTAAGGTAGTACCCATCTTAACTCATTGTATGTCTTAATGTTACACATTTCAATCCAAATACAATAGTCGTTTATGTAGAGAATTTCCAGAACACGAACGCAATTGAATCACCGGATGAAATTAATCCCAATTACACTAAAATATCTAACAGTTTACCTAAATCTACTCATTTATATATCAAGATTATCATATCTAAATTTATTTATTTTTTTCATTCATGATGATGTTGGGTTTGTTATTTATATGCAATCTTTTCCGTGGGGTTTAATTGGATTGTTTTTCCACCTTCCTATGTGATGCATCTCTATATCATTCATTTGGAATGATGCATGAGACCTACATTACAATTTGTTCCCATGATGAGTTGAATACGCAACTTCCACCTTTTACTTTGTGTTTCTTGCTCGTTTTCATAGGCAGTTTTGCATCAAACATGACATCATATTGCTATCCTTAACATTCTTACATTCATAATGACCTCAACACTCACTCATTCCATTGTTCCATTATCACCCCTTTTAAATCCAAAGGTTAAACATAGGCTGCATTCGCGTGTTCTTGTTAGACGCGTGCATGATGATCAATCATCGGAATCGTATGCGACTAGTAGTGTTTCTTCTTTTAACAAGAAGGATGCCTATGATGTTGGAGGAAAAAAGAGTGGGCAAGATGATCCTGAAAAGTTGAAAGTATTTTGGGATGATGGTTTTGGGACTCAAACCATTGATGATGCCATTGAAATAGCCATGGAGTTGAGCAAGAGTGATGGAGGGCCTCCTAGGTGGTTCTGCCCCATTGCTTGTGGTAAACCAATTAAAGATTCTCCGGTTCTTCTGTATTTACCTGGTAATTGGTGTTTCCTTTATGGCCACAAAAATTCCGCAAATTCGACAGTTTTTATGCATCTTTGCCTAAGCTCATCTAACAATAACACACAAGGTGTGAATCTTTTGGTACTAACAAGGGTTTTTGGGTATTTTTATCGCGCAACTTAAGAAAATACAACCAAAACTCGCAACACCCCTTTGCGACTTACCTTGAATAACCAAAACCATGTTTTATTGTTTTCTTAAAACATCTAAGCTCACAAAAAAAAAAAATATTTCTTGCTTTTAAAATATCGTTTGGTGTCTTCTTATCGGGTGTGATACTTTGTTTAGGGATAGATGGAATCGGAGTCGGCCTTGTTATACACGAGAAAACACTTGGAAAGTGAGTTGCTCTAGATCTACAACATGATTTATGAATTTTTATATTTTAGGTACCGTGTAAAGCACAAATCACTTTAACATATCATTTTTAAGCATGCAATTCATCCATCTTGTTACCAAGCATCTAAGAAAAGTGTGGAGTTTATTGTACTTTAAATGCTTGATTTTATAAATTATGTTTCTCATCTTGAATGACAGGGTTTTTAGTGTTCAATGCTTGCATATTCCAGTTTGGGATCGAACATCATTGGAAGGTTATCATCTTCTTTTGCATACATGCATAGATCGATACGCACGCACGCACGCGCTCGCTCGCGCGCGCACACACACACACATATATATGCCTAAACTATTTCTAATATTGCTTAAGTTTCCATTCTAATTAGTTGATCTATTAGCTTTATAAGACTGCCTAATCATTGCTAGGGGGCTTTGCCCCATGAACATGTGAGAAGTGAAATTAGTCTTGTTCAACTATCTATTTCACACCTTCTAAGTTGAATCAATGTTTGATCTCATTTCTCATCGGTCATGAGTAAATCCATCTAACCCAAAATGACTTTGATGACACTAAAGTCACCAACAAACTATATAAATGAGATCAACGCTTATTAATACACTAACTTATTTGGCACAAATTCAAACACTTACAAGTTATATCTTCTGTATGTCTCCTTAGAAAATTATAATGTTATATATGTTGGAACCTTAATTGTTTACCCAAGTTAGAAGAGTTAGGGTCAAATATGTATATTGTTTAAAGTATGTTTTATGTCAATTGTGTATATGTAATTAGTTTAGGGTATATTGTGTCAAGTGAGAAACTTGTTAACTGTGGTTAGGGTTATATAAACCAACCATGGTTGTCTGTAATTGATTTGATCGATCATATCATATTCAGAAAGCATACGTTTGATCCGTGTTCTTGTTGTTCAAGTTTTGATTTCTTGATTATGAATGCAAAATGGTTCCCTGTATATTTGAAACTTACAATATATGTGTGTGTGTGTAACACCTTGGTTTTCATGAAGGTTTGATTCAATTAGTAGAAGAAACTGTGAAGATTGAGCATACTTTGTCCCCAAATAAACCAATTTATTTGCTTGGAGAATCTTTTGGAGGAGCCTTAGCACTTGCAGTCGCTGCTCGCAATCCTACAATTGACTTAATACTTATACTAGCAAATCCAGGTCAACTCTTTTACATGCTTTTTCTTGTTTCTTTTAGTAATTTTAATGTAATGCCAGTTTCATGTATGTATCATCATTCTATTTTACTATATCAGATGCTAACTGCTTCGATATCCATTTCAGCAACGTCTTTCGAGAGGTCACCGTTACGATCGTTCCCATACATTGTAAACGATTGGCCTGAGGAACATTATGGGATGCTTTTCTATATCATGAGCCCCATTGTTGGTAGGTCATGGTATAATCAATTTGCAGCTTTAAAATGTGCTTAACTGTTTAATAACTGCGTGCTTCTTGACTCTATTCTTGGTAATAATGTATGTATGTATATCGGTAAGGTTACATAATAAACATGCATTTGAACTATGCTTCTACTTAGGCCTGTAAACGAAGTGAATGAACACGAACATAGGCATATTCGTGTTCGTTCATTTAAATTCAACCGAACACGAACACAAACACATTAACCAACATGAATTTTGTGTTTATGTTCGTTTATTAAGAAAATGAATATGTTCGTGTTCGTTCATTAATAAATTAAACGAACTTGTTCATGAACATAAACGAACCAAAATAAACGAACATATATAAATAAACATTACTTAACACTATTGAACAATCATAAACGAACATGAACACCATTCAACAAACATAAACGAACACAATTGAACAAGCATAAACGAACACAAACGACAAGTCTCTTAAATGTAAATACATATCATTCGTAAATTAGATAGTTAACCGAACATAAACTACATTACATAGTTAACGAATATTAACGAACACAAATAAATGAACATAACCTAACAGTTCATGAACATAAATAAACGAACATAACCGAACAGTTCATGAACATAAATAAACGAACACTAGGTGTGTTCATGTTCGTTCATTTATTAAATAAATGAACATAAACTAACTTCCTGCCTAACAGTTCATGAATAATTCGGTTCGTTTACAGGCCTACTTCTACTATTTGTTCTATCTATAGTGTATCATATTTCAATTTGATGGTGTTTTAATGTGTCTAAAGTGATCATTACTTAATTTAAGTTGCAATAACTAGTTTTTAGGTGTTTAGATTAAGGTAATCTTGATTTGACTTTCTTGAGACCTTGAGAAATACACAAGGAGTTGACGTCGATTACTGAAGTAAACATGATGGTTTTGATTGCTTATGGGTTGTAATCGTCGACACGAGAGTTGTCATCCTGATCTTCATCATCATCGGATCAATACCTATGGGGAGATCGATCATCACCGCGAAATGTAGATCAAAAAAATAGAGAGAATTATGTGATAAACTTAAATCGATTGCAAAGGCTTAACATAACGTAAATGATCTTTGCATTGATTGATCTATGATTACGCAACTAAAGTGATTAAACAAGAAGATTAAACTGCAATCATATGAAAGGTTTGTGTTTGGAAAACACAACACATGACTTGGATTGTTTCATGTTTCTAAGAACTACATAGACATAGTTTTATTTACCATACAAGATGATATATAATCGTGGGACTAAGTAATCTAACATACGGATGGTTAACAATACTAGATCGACCGATTTTTGACCTATGCTAGATGTTGTCATCACAACAATCAACATATGAATATAGTTCAACACAACAACTATTTATGATTATAACACCATCAATTAAATGACATAACATTGAAGTACATAAACATGTCTTTCACAAACAACCAAATGCTAAACATATGGTTACAACATGAATTGTAGCCAAAACCACAAACACACATCATTCATTTTTAGTCTTATCTTGTTTTTAGAGATTCAAATTTTATTCATATTTTGGGTTCATTTTCCAATTTTAATGAACATTATGTTGAGGCATTTTTCTGCTGTGTGCCTTTCTATTAACCAACTATTTGAATATTTTCAATTCAGGTGATTATATAAAGATCTCAATGATTAAAAGCTATGGTAGAAATCATTTGGAATCTACTTGGCAATTGCTTGCTAGTTTTTATAAAGATTTACCACTCCTTTCTGTAAGAACTATCTTCAATGCTTATATCTTTATGTTTTAGTTTTCTTCATTGTTAGCTATATGAAATAAAAATTGCAAAAATAACTATTGAATTTATCATTAGAGTAAGGGGACTATCTAGTCAATCCATAGTATTCAAATAATGAAATTACTAAATTAGTTATAAGTGATAACTAGCAGTCTTGCCTGCAAGTTGCCTCAGGAATTCTGTCAGAATCTCAAAAATTAAAGCCTTGCTCGTTATAAAACTACTGTCTCTTTAACATAAAACAAGTTATGTACCCACTTAGTAACTAAGGGGGCAGCCGCCCTCCTTAAAAAATTTTTTTTAGTAGTATATATATATGTTAAAATTCTGACTGACCCCCTTAATATTTTGCAATCGACTTTCTTAAATTTGCATATTCGGATTTTTGATGAGAATTTAAGTGATAGTTTCACTTGTTTTTTTGGATAAAAGAGTTACTTAAAAAGTCTCCATATATATCGTTTTGGATATATTTTAAGAAACAAAACCCCGTCGAGAACAACTAGACCTGAAAATGTTGACTAATAATAAGATAAATAGATAGATTTGAGTAACAATTATTATATTTTAGGTTGAAATGAGTAATATTATAACATATAACAGGTTGAGATGAGTAACACCTTAACATAATACATGTCAATATTAGTAACTTAAACAAACAGTGAATATAATTGATTCAAACCAGTAAAAATATCAATAATATATTTTATGAGAAAATCACTATAAATTATTTAATTAAGCTATTTACAATTCATTTTAACTTAAACGAAATTGATGTTTTTTAAAAATGACACATTTAAACCTAAACTGATTTTTTTTTAACCTCATCTTGACCCGCATCCGTTTTGACCCATTACCCAACCCACCCATTTTGCCAGACATAAGAACAATTTTAGATGTATAGTATTTTTATTATGTTTTTGTGTATAAAATCTAGTTGTGACCCGACCTGATCTGAACAGAGGAGAAAAATATTATTATATAACGATCCTCAAACGACCATAAAAAATTCCGCCCCCGTAAAAAAAAATTTAGGTTAGCCACTGATTATATATAATTCTTCTGCTAGGCAATGCACAAAATATTACCCAAAGACACTCTCGCATGGAGGTTGAAACTTGTTGAATCGGCTGCCGCTTACGCTAATTCTCGTCTCCATGTTGTTACATGTCAAGTACTTGTGCTTGCTAGGTTTCTTTCTTCTGTGTAAACATAATCATAGTTGTCCCTTTTTATTTACATTCGTATGGTCCGTTAATCGGCATTTTCGTGTGACGAAGACCCTGGTTTAATAGGTATTTTCGAACCACTATACACTTATGGAATCTAATGTTTATATAAAATTTGTATTTAAGTGGCAGGGACAACATATTGCCGAGTAAAAATGAGGCTCGAAGGCTTTACAGGCTTTTAAAGCACTGTGATGTACGTGTGTTCGAGGAAAATGGGCACACAATCTTATTGGTATCAAGATCTGTTCATACATGTGGATATTTAAAAACTAATGTGACATGACATAATAGTTGTAAGGACGTGTGACTATAACAAACTTACCCAGTATATTCCCACTTTTCAGTAGGGTCTAAGGGGAAGGATGTAGACAAACATTGCCCTATGTTAGTTGGGATAGAGAGTCCCTAGCTCAAAGTTATCGTTTGAAGTTAATCATCTCAATGCTTAATTTTAATGTTATTTTCACAAAATAAATAAAATAACGTTAAATTATTTTAATTTTACTTATGTCCCTTGAAGGCCAACACATATATACATTATATATGTGCACCGCAAATAAGGCGCAGACTTGTGACCATAGATGGTCTAATTAGAAACAGAAAACAACCTAAACTAAGAAACTAAATAAAAAAATCAATTGTTAATGATCAATGTCGAAGACAGGTCACAAATAGAGATATGTGTGGGTGTTACTAACCATCTTAACTAGTTAGAACAAGTTAGGTGTCGAACCACAAGGAGTTCGTGGATGGGTCAGGTCATGATTTGTTTATCTAACTAAATTACTTAATTATTGAAACTAAACTTATAATTAGTTTGGTAGTTGCACGAACACTAGCTTGAACTTTGATGTTGTACAATGTCATATAAGCACCAAAGAGGTTGTCACAAAAAAGTCACGTTAAAAAAGGGAAAATTACCAATTTAGTCATTGGTGACCAATTTTTTACCAAACTAATCACTTAAATTTGGGCCCCTTAAACGTAGCTTTAGGCGCCCTTTTTTGGTACTTTTTGAAAACATACAGGCCCACATATTGGCGGCTTTGTCAGGGTTTAAATGGGTGTCTTAAGACCCCTATTTTACCGGCGTCTTGAGATGCCTTTAGATGCCCAATTTAGACGCTCATTCTGACGTCTTTTTGGAGTCTTTAGACGCCCATTCTGACGTCTTTTAGCCGTCAAACCGGTCAAATCAGGTAAGGTCATATTAATCCAGAACCGACGTTTAAAGACGTCGCTTTGGAGTCTAAAGACTCCAAAAAGACGTTAGAATGGACATCTAAATTGGTCGTCTAAAGGCGTCTTAAGACGCCGTAGAAAAATGTGTCTTAAGGCACCCATTTAGACCCCGACAAAGCTGCCAACATTGTGGGCCCGTATGTTTTCAAAAGGTACCGAAAAAGAGCGTCTAAAGGGTCGTCTAAAGAGACGTCTTAAATAGGAACGCGTGGCTAAATTTGGATGATTATTTTGGTAAATATTTGGTCTATTTTGACCAATTTCGTAATTTTCCCTTGAAAAAATGAAGTTAGTTAGTTGTTATTATTATTGTTATTATTTATTTATTTATTTATTTATTATTATTTGGTGCAGGAGAGTGGTGTTAACGTGCTAAGCGCTATTAAAACTACTTATATGTATAGACGTTTTTCAAAGCATGATATCTTAAAGGACTTCTTGCCTGCTAGTATGACAGAGTTCAAAAGCTCACTTGTAGATGCTTGGTAATTTAAAAATCTACTTAATTTAAAGTGTTTACTTCCTTTTGCTACCTTCTCATGTAATTACAATGTTGTAACGAGTCAAAACATTACAAAACAAACAAGTATCGCCATCACAACTTAACGGGGTTGCTAGGTAAACAGTTTCTTTATAAGTAAAAGGTCCGAATGATTTAGTATGAGTTGTTTTCAACTTAATCATTAAGAGACTTGTTGAATGATTCATATTTGTCATTAAAAGCCTAATAAACAACTCAAACAGCTATATTTTAATGGAATCATTAAGATGCTATCAAACAATCTCATCCATCTTTGAAAATGGTATAAAAAGAAGCATATATACATGGACGAAGCTTTTATAGGGCTAGGGGGGCCCATCTTTTTCCGTCCATTGTGTTTATTTTTCTACCGAAGGTTTTAATTATTTGTTAAAAATATTGGTTTTCGCCCCCCCTCTCCTTGCTTTAAAAAATTAACATTTAATCTAAGTCCCGTAAATTTCCGCCCCCTATCAAAATGTTCAAGCTCCATGATACATATCCGGTCAAGGATCCGGGTGAAAAGGGATCCGTTTTGCTGCTCCAGAACTGCCAGTTGACCCAGTTAGACCCAGGAATAAGTCATGGTGAAACTGCAGCTAGTGGGGGAGAATTAAGTGGCTGAAGTGGTAGTAGTAACTACTGGGTAGTGGTAGAGGATTTCTAGGATAGTTATGCTATTTAATTCCTGCTTAGTTTTCTAAATTGCTTGTCTTTGTTTTTATCTAAATTACTACTGGTTTGTATTGGAGATTTCCCCTCTCGAAGTGGGTTGTTTAATTAAAAAATTCTCTATCTTAGTTAATCAATTTCTAGATTATATCGTTTGGTTCCATTGCCGGGAAACGAAGATGGTGCAGACTCGGAATTCCAGCGAAACAGGTGCAAATAACCCAGATCAGATGGCCGCCCAGTTAACTGCAATGATGGAGAAATTTGCTGCTATGGAGGCAGAAATGGCGGTTCTCAAATCAAAACCCGATAAGGGAAAATCTGGTGGTGGTTATGGAAAACCTGATGATGGTGGCTCATCTTCATGGCAAAGTGGCAGATCTCGACCCTGTAACAAGATTGAATTTCCGACATTTAGCGAAGGTGATCCTCGCGGTTGGGTTCTCAAAGCAGAAAAGTACTTTCGGTACTATGATATACCGGAAGAGGAAAGGGTGGATGTTGCAGCCATGCATCTTGAGGGCGATGCATTGGATCTGTACTCTTGGCTGTCGACTGATCAGATCATTGATGAATGGGATGATCTTGTTCAACATTTTCAGAAGAATTTTGGACCTGCTGAGTTTAAAAACCCAGATGAATACCTATGTAGTATTCGACAGACGGGTACGGTGCAAGAGTACCGACTGGAGTTCGCCAAAAGGTCGTCTAACTGGGCCGAGAATTGTCTTTTGGGGGTGTTCTTGAACGGTCTCAAAGAGGAACTTAAAGCAGATGTAAGGATCCACAAACCAAGGACGGTTTACAAAGCTATGAGTATAGCCTTGGAATATGAATCTAAATTTAGTAACTCAAAGCCAGCAAAACGGATCCCTTTTCACCCGGATCCTTGACCAGATATGTATCACTCCATCACTGTATATATATGTATGTGTGTGTGTATATAACTATGTGTGTGTGTTTATATATAACTATGTGTGTGTTGGGATAGAAAGGCTGCTCTGGGAACTTCTTTGGAGCATTCTCTCTATCACAACAGGGATAGGTGTAAGGTTTGTCTCTATCCTTCCTCCCAGAGGCCCAGACCCTACTGAAGAGTGAGAAAATATACTATGTAAGTTTGTTTGTTTGCTTTGTGTGTAGGTGGTACCGTTTGTACATAGATGCCGTAATGTATTCAACGATGGAGGACGGAAAGATAGTTCGAGGGCTTGGTGGGATCCCAAACGAAGGACCAGTTTTGATCGTTGGTAATCACATGTTAATGGCGTTTGATGTTTTCCCAATAGTCTCCGAGTTCTTGAGAGAAAAGAAACTGAGTCTGCATGGGTTAACTCACCCAGAGTTTTTTCATGTGAATCTTGAACATGAATACCACATGGTTCCCTTAACCGATCTACTAAAGCTCGGTGGTGCCATTCCGGTTTCTGGTAAAAACCTTTTCAAATTGTTGGCTAATAAATCGCATGTTTTGCTTTACCCTGGTGGTGCACGGGAGGCTCTCCATCGTAAGGCAAGCACTCATCACTTACTACTTATCCTTATCTCACACGCATGCATACATACATACATACATACATACATACATACATACATACATACATTTCTCTTGGAAAATGCAATATCATTTATATATAAAGTTACAGTTATTTTACTTATCACAAGTTAAATACCTCAATATGCAATAATAGAATCGTCTTCAAGATTTTGAGTAACATGTGTAAGCATTACAATGAGCTCTTATGCATATAATTCATAAATTGATGATAAAAATAGTCAATAAACAGAATAAAACGTAATTATTAAGATATAATAATTTTTTAGATAGAAAAATGATGTTTTGTTTAAAATAGTTATATATATATATATATATAATACTATGATTGCAGAAATTGTTAGGCGCTACTAGATTGGTCAGCTTAAAATAGTGAGTACTCGACCTAGTCGGCGAGTAATCGGAAATTATTACTCGTTGAGTACTCAACCTAGACGGGTAAAACTTGGGACTACTCTCCGAGTACCCGCGGAGTTTTACAATTGTGTAAAATACATATAGCAAAATGATGTTTTAATATAGTAAGATGATATTTTGTTTAAAAATAATCATATATATATATACATATAATGCATATAAAAATTCAAAATTTCGGACCTTTCAAAAAATCGGCCATATGCGACCACACATCCCCGCACCCTTACGGCTAACCCTAGCATTGATAACGAGTTGGGAGGTGCACTGTATACACTCGATCAAAAATTATGATCACTTCGGTACAAAAGGACATTGGCTAATTACCGAATGTGTTGTATACGAACGGGCCTAAGAAATTTGATAAGTCGGTTGGGTTTAAGAGGCTGTTAATTAATTAACTTTCTTATTGGGTTGGGATTTCATATGAGATTTATTGTAATTTAGTTTTGAATTCTTTTTCAAATTATAATAAATGTGAGTTTACACAATATTTGTGTTTTGTTGTTGTTAATTCTTGAACTTGAAAGGAACCTTTAAAGTTTTTAGGGGCTTCCCATGAAAGGGTTCCTAGGACCATTGTTGTAAAAATCAGCAAAGTCGGTCGATTAATTGGTAGTCAACTAGACACTAATTAATTTTTAGCTAGCCGATCAAAATCTGTTAAAATCGAGTCTAGTCAGAGAAAAACGGAGTTTAGTCGGCCGGAATTCAAGGGAATTCCGGCAACACATATCTTTATACATTGTATAGGCATTTAATGTAAATGGGCTATGGAACACATGATAGCACAATACATTGGCTTAACAATTTTATTACATATTAATGTCATTTAATATGAGTGTTTTCAATTATAATTATAACTCACAATTTCTTTTATTGTTACCAGGGTGAAGCTGGCAAATTGTTTTGGCCTGATAAACAAGAATTTGTAAGAATGGCAGTTAGGTTTGGGGCCACCATTATACCATATGGTGGAGTTGGGGAAGATGACATATTAGATGTAAGAACACACTCATTCTCTTTACAGAATTAACTTAATCTTCAGGGTAGAAATAGCTACGGGTGTTCAAAATATTCGAAACTCGAAAAAATTCGAAATCCGAATCGCATCCGAAACCCGAAAAACCTCATCCGAAATCTATTTAGGGTTGTTCGGGTCGGTTAATATGATTTTATATTCAGGTCTGGTCGGATTTCGGATATTCAACTACTATTTTTCAGGTCGGATATCCGAATAACCCGAATAAAACAGGTTTGTTCAGGTTATTCGGATGTAAGAATTCGGGTTTTTCAGTTAATATATTTTGAGATTCGGGTCGGGTTTTGGATAGACCAAAAACATTTCAAATCCGAATAACCCGATTCGAAAAACCCGATGAACATCCCTAGAAATAGCTAGTTACATTTATGGTATAAGTGGCAGAATCTTGATTTTTCAATTGAGCATGGGGTTTTCCACGGATTTTCTTACTGGGGTGGTCTTGCGTTTTAAGTCTGACATGCAGTGTCAAATAGTTGGAACGGTTGAAATCCCGTCACAGGAAGGCTTGAACTTGGGTAATGATGGTGAACCAATCACCATTAAAAAAAAGTTGATATGTTGATACACTACGTTAATTTGTTGCCAGCTAATTGTTGATTATAACGACATGAAGAGGAACCCTATTCTCAATCACATGGTGAATATAGCTAATCAAGGGAAAACAAACGTGAGGTGATTTTATTTCAAATTCTTTATGATTTTGTTCTGTAACATGTATGTTTGGCAAAATGGGCAGGTTGGGTCGGGTTGGGTAAGGGTCAGAACGGGTTCGGGCCAGAACGGGTCAGGATGGGTGCGAGTCAAGACGGATTTTAAGAAAAATCAGTTCGGGTTTAAATGAATTGTTCTTAAAAAACATCAATTTAGTTTAACTTAAGATGTGTTATAAATAAACAAATAGTCTTTTTGGATAATTTTTAGTGATTTTCTCATCAAATATGTTATAATCATTCTTAAATGTTTGAATCCATTGCATTTACATACTTTTTTGAGAACCCGTCTTGACCCGCATTGTGTTTAAGTGCTACCCATCTCAACCCATTCAATATTATGATGTTACTCATTTCAACCAATTATACTACAATTGTTTACTCAAGCCGGCCCATTTCCTTTGACATTGGTAAAAATTGTCACCTCTAGTAACATGCACATTGGATGTTAATATTAGATGGTAAACAAGTCCATTCAACTTGTGAGCTGCTTAAATTGGTTCGCTAAAAACTCGAATCTAGTAAAGCTTAAATAAATTTTTCTTTAGCCGGCGCTTGTTTTAAGACTTATTTATTAAACGAGCTTAAGCCTAAGCTTCATATATTAAGCTCGAGCTGACTCATGAGCTTAAATAAGTATTTTATTCATATAATTATTTATCTAATATGATAAATATACTTGTATATATAGTAATTATTAAATTTAAAATTATAATAAAAATATTTAAATAATATATATTATGTCAAAGATTAATTAAATGAGTCATGGAAACAAATGATGAACAGAACGGTGACAAAATCAATCGTGTTCTCATGATCGAGAGAGTACAATTGAAATTTTATTATATGTGAAATAAAGGTGCCAAATTTACCAACCTAACTTATGTGAATTTGTGAGAATATAATTCAGAAAAACAATGAAGAATATGACCCAAAACTAAAAATAAAAGAGAATAATCTTTAAAAATTTTGAATACTTTAGTTGGCTTTTATTATTTATTTTAATTAAGTTTAAGATATTATTTATTTTAACAAAAACTTAAGTGTTTTATTTCAAACCGTTTTACCTTAATATTGTTCATGGGATAATGACAGAGAGGGGATGCGTGGAGAGGTCGCGAAGCAACAACTTCACATACCTCTTTTTCTACCCAAACTACCTGGTCGACTCTACTTTAAGTTTGGAAAACCAATACGTACAAAAGGAAAGGAAAATATGATAGATGACGATGATTATTTGCAAAGGTTATACATGCAGATAAAAAGTGACGTCGAAAAGAGCATTGCTTATTTATTAAAGAAGCGAGATAATGATCCTTATAGGGGTGCATTTCAAAGGTTTGTGTGGAGAATGAAACATGGATCCTTGGATCAAATTGCATCTTTTGAGCCATAAATTGGGGTTGTGTCATTCAAGTACACTATCACATTTTGTTCATAAGTGAGTTTGAATCGTCTAATGTGTTATATACATTACTAGAGATAACATTTTGTCATCCATTTATATGTTCAAAACTTAGTTTTCTTGGTTACTAATTGATTATACAACCATAAAAAATGATTCGCGCACATGACATGATTGAGACTCTGAGTTTGTTAGATTAATCTTGTTAGGTCGTGTTATATGCCTGTAATTTTTAATTTAATCACATGTCATTAGTGTTTAATTAGATCATGGATAGGTTTATATATGTAACCACCCTCGCCTCAAGCGTTGCCTCGCACATAGACTTGTTTTGCGAATGAAACGAAAAGCCAACAAACATATGTGTGTTTTGTGAATGAAATCTTTGTATGCATATAGGTGTGTTTAGGGCTCTAAACGAACCCGTGAACCGTTCAGCGAACAGTTCGTGAACCGTTCGGCGGGAAGTTCGTTTAGTTAAATGAATGAACATGAACAGAGGTCATGTTCGTTCATTTTTGTTCATAAACGTTCGGTAACATGTTCGTTTACATTCGGTAACATGTTCATTTACATTCGTTTATGTTCGGTTAAGTTCGTTAGCATTCGTGAACCGTTAGTGAACAAACAAAATTCCTTAATGAACGAACACGAACAAGAATTTTCGTTCAGTTAGCGTTCGTGAACAAGTTAAAAGTTAAACGAACGAACACGAACAAGGGCTCATTCGTGTTCATTTACAGCCCTAGATGTGTTTTCTACTTTTACAATGGTTATGGTTGAAGTTGAAACTGAAAATGCCAACCAAAAGGGGCTAAATAATTTCAAATTTTTTAACAATAGCATAACTCAGATACAAATCAACATAAAGAGCATCAAGATTAATCCTAGATTAAAACCGCTACGACACGCACATCCAATCAGATACCTAGATTACCAATTCTACAAATCAATTCAAAACAGCATAATCATACATAGTTTAAGATCCTATGTTACAAGGATACCAACCCAACAACTTCCACTTCAAGATCCTACGTTTCAATTGCGGAGCATGTTCATGGTGGAATTTGGCCAGCCCATGTTGGAATACATTGGCATATGTGGTGGTGGTGGTGGTTGTTGGCTCGCGTTGTTGTAGGAACCTGGGGGCCGATGAAGAGGGCTACTGCCACTATCATCGGATGACTCGCTTGATTGTCCATCAGATGCTGGACTAGCACCAGGCACCGACCCGCCACCACCAAAAGTTAACATGTTTGCAGGTAGTGTCCCAGTTGGGCCGCTATTCGATTTGGGCTTTTTGGCATCTGTTATGAAGCTGCCAACAACCACCTGATAGAAAGAGAATATAATCAATAAGATTTTATGTGATACCAAAGGGGTGATGCAAACAAGTAAACACAACTCGACACGGAGTTAGCCATAAAAAGGTTTTACGTTTGTGACGCGATTCAAATCATGTCTAAAGAGGTCTTAGCCTGCCTAACTCGTTTATAACAAGAGTAAGCCCATTTATATTTTTAAATGAGTAAAATGCCATTTTAGTCCCTATGGTTTGGCAACTTTTGTCATTTTAGTCGAATAGTTTAAATTTTGCAATTTTTGGTCATTATGGTTTCATTTTATTGTCATTTTGGTGCACGCATATAATGTATATATGTGTGGGCCCTTAAGGGGCAAAATTAAAAGTGCACTAATTTTAACGTTATTTTAATTATTTTGTGAAAATAATGTTAAAATCATTAGGATTATCAACTTCAAACGATAACTTTGAGCCGGGGACTCTTTCGAAGCAGCCTCTCTATCCCAATTGGGATAGGGGTAAGGTTTGTATCTATCATTCCCCCCAGACCCTACTGAAAAGTAGAAATATACCGGGTAAGGTTGTTGTTGTTGTTGTTTTATTGCCATTTTTATCATTATGGTTTCCATTTTATTGCCATTTTAGTCCAATTAAATTTAAACTTTTGGACGAAAATGGCAATAAAATGAAACATTATGACCAAAATGGCAAAATTTAAACTATTGGACTAAAATGGAAAAAGTTGCGAAATCATAGGGACTAAAATGACATTTTACTCTTTTTTTTTAAATTTTTAAAATAGTTCACGAGGCTTTGTTTTTAATATGTGACGAATTGCTGCTTAAGAATGCTATGGATTCTAAATTTGGTGAATTCTATTTAATTTGTTTTTCATTAACCATGTTAAACGGGTCAGGTCAGGTCATGTTAGTCAACAGGTCATACATAATTGGGCTAAACATGTCATGTTCGAGTAATGTGTTAATACCAGGTCCACATTCGTGTTTGGGTCTAGTTCATGTGTCATACTTAATCGTATCATGTCATGTCCAACTTTTTAATTGTCAGCGCTAGTGAGTGTGTGTGTAAGAGAGAGAAAGACCTGTACGGGTGTTGCTGCAACCAGCGACCCAGCGACTCCACCACCCAAAACCCGTCCATCTGAACCTGCAAGGGAAACACTCAATCCACTTGACCTGCTGCTTTGGTTACCATCACCGTCTGTCAGCAGGTATGAACCCGACAAAGAAATTATCTCGAACCGGCCCTAAAAGATGGCGTTGTCAGCCCAATAGGATTCCACAGTTTAACAAAAATACTTAAAGGGAGCAAACTGGACAGGTTTAGTAACAGGTCAAATGGGCTTGAACAAAGCACTTTAAGAGGTTGCATGAATAAAACACAAAAATCAACCAGTTTCATTCGTAGCCCGTTCGAACTACTATTAAAGATTAAACATTACCCATATACTAAAAGTTGCCGGATATAAAGCAACATATACACGTAATAAACATGAAAATAAATAAGCTAAAATAGTGAAAAAAGTACCAGTATTTAATTTGATATGAACACATGCATGTGTGTGTGCAGTGGACGGGACATACATGTCACAGATCTCATCCATCCACAGAAATATGATCCAAGGGTCAAAAAGTGGTTCCTTCTCTCTTTTTGTGATAACCGTGGGAGCCCACTTACGTGACAAACCCCCAGCCCCCCCCCCCCCCCCCGACTAACAGAGAGGAACAGGTAAAACGCGGCCGTAAGAAACCAGGCCGGTGGCTTCCAAGGAAAATTGCTCTAAGTGGGGATTGAACTTAAGACCTCTAGGTTGTCTCTCAATCGAATCACCCCATACATACATCTATACTTAATAAATAAATAACTTTTAACGGCATGTGTCGCAATCATATAAGCCCAAAATCCTTTAACCCACTTATCTTATTTCACTCCATATTATATGTTTTCTCCATGTAATATATAATAGTTCTTTTATTGAACCCTCCATTTCTTATTTCACACATTCCCAATTTAATATTTCATTTATTAAACTTATGTGATACACGCGTTTCTAACGATAATAGTTGTAGATTGAGAGGAATATAAACCTCGTATGTTACGGTGCCGCCAGACATTGCTGGCTGACGAAGAGTTACATTGCTGATGGCACCATTTGCTGATAGGATGCAAACGGTACGAGGACCTTGCTGTGAGAATGCAGTCATTTTTGAGGCTATATCCTGTAATTCCAACCAAAAACAACCAATTAGGTATATATTACAGATACAAATCTTTAAACGAGATATTCAAATAAAAAATACATAAAACCTAAACTTGCCAAAACAACAAACATGAAACATCTTTAGAAAACAAAATTCAAATTGCCAAAGCCACTGAAAGAGCATGTATTTTTAGTGGGATCATGAGAACCCGTTAGGGAGGACTCACAATGCCCCACCAATACGTGCTAACCAGTGGGACTACATAGAGCGCAACAAATGCTAGGTAAGTGGCCTTCAAGGGGTTAAGCGGCCAAGAAACCAGTTGAAACTCCACTGTATTCGAACCTGAGTTCGGTACCAAAGGAAAATCATGTGGTTACCACCATGACAGTTGACACCCCTAGAAGATTAGCATGATACTTTTATTAACAATACACAAGGCTTTAATAAAAGGCCAAGATTATTTACAGTATGCAATTCTTTGCAATTTTTTTACAATAAATTACTTAATTTAAAGCTAAAAATTTCTATAATGTTTTTGTGACCTCATATGTGTGTTACAATATATATGTATAAGTTAATGCACAACTAGGTATTTTCACCCGCGCGTTGCTGCGGGTTATCACAATACACTCTCGAGAACGGGTGTTATAATCATTTGCAGAATTATAAGTTACATAGCAAATCAAATTCTTTATCACGAACCCTATACAAATTTCTCATAAAAAAATCATACAAAATCCTTACAAATATGTTACGAAAATAATAGAAAAATTAGTCACGAAATATTTCTCATCGGCAACCAATTTGTTGAATTAAAAAAACGCAATCACTGTTACCTTCTTCGAACACCACCGAAACCTATAAAGTACCACGTTTATTCACTATACATATCTATAATATTTATTAATCAATATAATATAATATGGTAATTAAAAAGATTTTAAAAATTATGTTGCTAATGGTCTAAAATCTCATAACTCTACTATTCCTTTTCATTGGTTTTTAATATATATAGTAATTAGATATATAATTCCATATCAATTAACTTATGTATGTATGTATATGAACATGCAGAATGAGGATCCATATTTTTTCATACAAAAAGATGTATATTTTCATATGTTTACTCCAAAATTTTAAAGCTACTAGATAGCATGAAGCACAAGTAACAAGCCAAGTCATTCTTTTTAACCTATGAGAGACCTTATTTGGCCAAGTTAAATAAAATAATAATTCGACGTAACCATTGAATTTGTTGTAACCAGGGAATTTTGTAAAGTTTTTTCCAAGCCAAAAATAATCTTAAATATGTATTCAAGTAGTTTGTAAAATATATCCATAGAACTTAATTAGTTTTTGACAACAAAAAATTCAATATTAAAATTGTACCAAAACTGCAAGAAAAATCTCCAGCCCTTGTAACGGTTCGTTGTTTTTATTATGTGTACAAGGGTGCCCTTCTCCAAGAGCTTATGACATATTCGAGATTTTAAACAATGATTAAAACTTAAAAGTTACATTAAGCATAGAAACCAGAGATATGGGCGCATTACTTGATATTTAATAAGAAAACTTAACATATAACATATATACTATCAATATACAAAAACATAACATATCAGCATAAAATATAATACAAGAACACTGTTTTTAATATCTAGAAAAATGCATCGACATCCAACCATAAATACATACATATCTGGATATTAATCGAATGTAGAATGCAAAACATTTTACCTCTATGGTCCAAGGTTACAAATACACCACTGAAAAAGTTGAGATCAAATTGAAAAAAGTGTAGGAATCGTTTGAGATCAAATTGTAAAGGAAAAAGTTGGTAGAAGGTTATTTTAGTAATGACCACTTTCCTCAATTTTTATAAACATTCATAACTTTTATGTATGACATTCTTCTAAAAAATTATACCATAAAAACAAGCATTTTTTATCTTTAAAACAAGTATAGTATTTTTATATTAATTTTTTTTTAAAAAACATTATGTTTTTCAGCTTGTGTTTTCTATCACATCATCGTTTTTTGTTGCTCGTAATTGTATCTTCCGCTCATCAATGTGTTTTACTGTTTTTCTAAAATAACAAGTTCTGAAAAACATAATAGTAATATAACACTATTGTGTACACTGATAAAATAATAACATAAAAAAATGACAAATAGCATGAAATGATCTATAATGTAAAACACAATGATGAATGCATATAACACAGTAACCAAAAACGTGTGTAATTGTGTGCTTTTAAAATGTAGAACATAAAAATTGAACAATAACAAATTTATTTAATTCGTAAAAAACGATGGCAAAATAACATGAAATGAGCTAAACCGTAAAACACAATTATGAATACAAATTACATAACAACCTAAAATATAAAACACAATAACCAAAATGTTCCTTTTTCAAAAATTAAGAAAACATCATAAGTCAATTCCACAACCCTTCTCATCCATTATACAATTAAAATCCTTTTTAGAAGAACTCTATGCTACATATATATAAATATATATATATATATATATATATAGAGAGAGAGAGAGAGGATGCACACACATATAAGCATATGCATACGCATAGACACATACACAATAAAAAGATAGCTTATATGTCAAGGTACATACATGTGTTGTTTTAAAATAGAAACAAACCCTTATTTTGGGATTATGCAAATATATTGGCACACACACATACACTCTCATATACAACATGGCGGCCAATAATAGGGAAATTTTAAAAGTATCAACCACAAAAAGAAAATGAAAGAATTTGCAGATATTGAGCAAGAGATTACATTGTGTATCAATATTCCTCAATATATATGTTTGTCACCTCAAAGTTTTAACTTTAATTCCCAATGTTACAATAGATAATTTTTCATTTCTTAAACTTTTCCTTGAAAAAGAACCAAGATTTTCTTTCTTACATTTCTCTATGTTTGTATCCAAAAAGGCGACAATTAAATGATACAAGTGTATGACCAAATAACAACATGTGTGTAACCCATAAATCATGATATGAAACAGGCATCATATCATCATAAATAGGGATGCATGTGGATTAATCGTATATTTAAGCTAAATTAAATATTTTAAATAAAACTTAGTTTAGGGACAAGAACAAAGATACATAGAGGGGATAGTTAAGATCAACTAGTTAAAAACAAGAGAATAAGTAGTCAATGGCTGGTAGCCAATTAGCAAGTAATAATTGAGGAACAATTTAGTCGTAGATTCAAAGAGATGTTTAATGATCCACCTTTACAAAGTCAAGTTTATACTACTTATATCATTAATATCATCATGATAATCAACATAAAATATCGTGACAAGATAGGGTGTCTTCAATTTTTGTAACTTTCATGAGACAAAGTGTACGAAACATAAAACTATCTAACGAAGAAGAATAAGAAAAAATGGAAAAGAGAATAACATTTTGTCAATAATTTCCATGTTTAACCATATATTCTCCACTAATTTTGGTACCAAATTTAACAAAGAATCTCTTGCATGAGTTATTGAGTACTTTCTATTTAAAGGTTAAATAAAGATACACATTCCATATTTTGAGCATCAATATCAATGTATTCTCATGTTTGCTTGAATTTCAAGAGCTTCAATACGCTACTCATGAGTCATAAGAGCTCATAAATCATTGATAATACATGTAAATTGACTAGTCAAATCACTGTTACACAATAAGAAAACAATAACTTAAAACTCCCTGTTTCAAGAAAATTATAGTCCAGTTTTTAATCCAAACAATCAAAGACAAGATTCAAATGCATATCAATTTCCAAATTATATGAGAAAGTTGGGGATACCTCTCCTGCTTTAACCGTGATGACATGAGGCGTAAAACCAACACCAGGTGCACCTGTCAAAAATCAGCAAAGTCTTAATAAACGCGACAATCACAAAGGTTGCAACTTTAAACCCGAATTAACAACTCAATTGGTACATCTAAAATGAAATAAAACCACCAAATCTTAAGGATTAGTTTCTATACACACAGTCACACAGACAAGTTAATTTAAAAGTTTTAAGGTCAAGATCATAATTCATAAACACTTCATTTGTTTACAATAGAATAGAATAATACTACTATTACTATATGATGAATCACATAGTCAAATATAATCACAGGACTAACTAATTACTTAATTTAATAATAAAAAAAAAGATTTTGCACATAAATATTACTTTAATTGCTTGATCTGCATAAAATTCAAAACAAAAAGATTTAAAATTTCACCTAAAGCATCCAACTGTTTCTTCCCAGAACCAGGTGGCCTTCCTCGGTGTTTCTTTGCAGACGGATCGGTGTTAGGCGTGCCACCGCCACCGGTACCACCATCATTGGACGCCTCCAAATGCCCACCACCACCGCCACCTGCGCTAGAACCAGCAGTAACCGGAGCCGGAGCTAACCCAAGTGCAATGTTGCCGTCGCCGGACGGCGAATACTTCCGGGGCCGGCCTCTTTTCTTCCTAGCCGGCTCAATATTAAATCCACCAGTCCTAAACCCGCCGGGAGGAGACGATCCGTCGCCGTACTGATCAGACCCATCAAAAGCAAAACGTTGCTGCAACGATTCTTGACTTATGATGTTGTTATTGCTCGCCGGAGCAGTGGTGGAGTTGTTCTGCAGGTGATGGTGGTGGGTGGTGTAAGAGTTCGGTGGCATCATCATCCCGGCGGCAGCTGCTGGTGGTGGTGGTGGTGGTGTGTCTGGTGGCGTTGCAGCGACGGCGGTGGTGCTAGTGATTCTCGTGAGTCCATTTTTGCACAGAATTATTGGGTTTTTTTTCTTGATCTTGAAATGCAGGTGGATCTTTTCGTCTAATTGAAAACCACTGAACTGAAAATTGACATTTTGGGGCTTTTTCTTGATCTTGAAATTAGGGTTTTAAAGAACATGTTTTTTTTTTTTTGATCTTGATGCCGCCGTATATGCACGAAACGGTGATTACATTTCCATCCACCAAGTTGGGTATAGTTGTAAAGGTATAGATAGCTTTTGACACCTGGTGCTGTGATCATGGTCAAATCTGGTTACGGTTTTCGTCGGCAATTTTGAATCTTCTTCTAGTTCTATGTACTCTTTTTTGACTTTTTATAAAATTATATTAAAAATTAAATTTTTATTCCAACATAGTTTATTTTTTTTATTAATTTAAGTTTCATAAATAATTAAATCTAAGGTTATCTTAACGTCTTTAGTAGCAGAAAGAATATCCAAAGATGTTTTATTGGTTGGATGTGACCGACTATATTTAATTTAAATTAATTTGAAATAATAAATATTATAAAAAATTATATTGTTTTTTGTTTGCTTAGACTCAACCCTCTTATCACTCCGTCAAATAGCTTAAAACCCGTTAAAGAGTTGGGTGTAACCGAAATCACACTATTAAGGATTAACCGCATAACTTGAGGATTTCCTTTACTTAACCTAAAACATTTTACTTTAAACGATACTTGAACCTAATACCTTTTATTAGAAAAATAAATTAAAGATGTATCATTAGGGTATAAGTCTTTTGACATGAATAAATAATTATAGATTTAAGTTATTAAGCAAAATTTCATTTTAAATGAAATTTATCTTCAAATATAAATAAAAATAAGATTATCCGAACGACGCATTCGAATTTCATAGGAGTAATAATTTGGAAATGTCATAATGTAATTTTATTTTTAAATTATGAGATTAGTATAATGTGTATTGCACAATTTAAATAATTATATTAAAATATAATTCAAAAGCATAAAACGGTATTTCAGATAAATTATTTACTAAAATTGCTAACAACTAAGTAATTTAAATAATAAAATAATATTCTTTTTCAATTTTTGATTTTAAAAGATTTTTCTAAAACATATCGTTTTTATAAATATCTTATTGTTTAAAAAATGTGGTTCTAATTTTATTTTCTAAATTTTTCTAAATTGTTTTGATAAAACTTTTGTTTTTTTAAATAGATCGTATTTCATCCTTTTGAAAGTATATATTCTAGAAAATTTTAATATTTTATAAAAGTTCGCAATTTATAATTATTTGTTTTTTTTAAAGTGTGTTTTTTAGTAAATTTTATTATTGTTTTTTCTAAGTGATAAGTTTTCATAATTTTTATTTATTAGTATAAAAATGTGTATATTAATTGTTAGAGCCCTTGTAGATACTGATTTGAAAGTTTAAAAGTTCTGAACACTTATTTTGTGAGAGTGTGAGACAACATACATTAAAAAAATAATATGTATATAGTATATTATGATATTATCATCATACGAAAGTTCAAAAATCTATTGTAATATATTTAAATTAAAATTTTTAATATCATAATCCGATTGTAATTGAAAAAAAAAACATCAAACTCAAATGCTAACATTAGCAATTTTAAAATATTCTAAAAGTATGATAAATAAAATAGTATGATTGTTTTATTATATTATTGTAAGAAATAATAAAAATTATATGCATACATATGAAAAATAGGTAAAGACAATTAGAATTGAATCATCATCATACTCGGTATATCCCACAATTAGCAAAGCTAAAATATGATCTGAGCAGAGTAAGATGTAGACAGTTTTACCTTTACTCTATAGAAACAGAGAGGCATTTTTCAAACAATTAAAATTGAATCAATTCATCAAAGGAGATTGATTATAACAAAGGATTTAGCCCAGATAGGTGTATAAGAAAGTGAACGTTTTAGCACTGGTTAAGCCATCTTTTCTATTTATTTTTTTTTTATTTCATACACAATATTTTATAAGTAGCAACAAGATGGCAAAAAGAAATAAATAAAAAAAGATGCAGCAGGGGTTGTATCTCACCGTTATATGAAGTCAATTGTATAGATATGATATTTTTGTATTTGACAGCTTTTTGTGTATGACTAAGCCGGTCAATTTTCACTCGCAAATTTTGGGAATCATTTATTGTACATGGGTTAGAGATGTGTAACATTGATGTGTTTTTAAAAATGATTAATTTAGACGCAAACTAATTTTGCTTAAAACGCATCTTTACGTGCATTCATCATGACCTACACTCATACTGACACATTACCTAACACAACCTAACTCGACCATTTTGTCAGATATATTTCTAACGTTCAAAAATTTTTGAACTAATGGTACAATGAGCATGACTCAAATATAATAGAAAGAATGTAATACTACACATTTTCTTATCTATACTACTATATAATACATATTAGAAGGACAAAATAGTAATTTGCTTATATCTCTTAATATTAAGAGTTTTACAACTCTTATAGCATATGGTACAACTTTTTAATTGTAATATAAATGTTTGTTTGTGTTTTCACTTTGTCCCACATTGGTAGCTTTTAATAATTTAAATGAGATAAAGTGATTATAAAAGAAACCCCTTCAAAACAAATGAATCACTTCTTGACATTTTTGGTGCATTTGGCATTTTATGTTAGTAGTTAAACTCACTTTTAGTTAACTACCAAGTTAAAAAAATTGCTTTTTTATGGTTATGACTTAAAGAACGAACCATGCAAACTTTTAAAACATCCAACTTAAGTGTTGTGTTTTTCGCTGCAACGCGCGGGTACTAGACTAGTTATATATAATAGAAAGAATGTAATACTACACATTTTCTTATTATATATTATTATAAAGATATGATTAAATAAAAAAAACCCTCACTATCTATACATCACTTCCTTCTATCCATATGCAAGATCTTACTTATATGGTCGTATAGGTCCTATACGGACGTATAGAAGATGTTATATGGGTGTATAGGACTATAGGCCCTCTATGGGTGTATATAAATTTTTTTTATTATTTTACGAAATCAATTTCAACGCTAACTTTTTGTACGCTTTTGTCACGATATTTGTACATTTTTATATAAGTTTGTACGCATATTTTTTTAAACTTGCTTCGTTATGAAAAATGTTTATAAATTGGTATGACATATGTTATTTATTTAAAAAATGTGATGACTAAACTTACGTAAAAATAAATTGTATTACTATCTTTTTAAAAAACCGATAATTTCATAATCGTTTGATTATATAAACTATTAAGAAACCATATAAATAAATACACATCCATAACAACAATATAAATTACACAGAACCAAATAAGAAACAAATAAATAATACACAACCACATAACATATAGAAATATATATGGCTATATAGAAATGAACTATATGCCCATATATGACATATATGGCCGTATTGAAATGAACTATATGCCCATATAGGATATATATGGCCGTAAAGAAATGAACTATATACCCATATATGACCTATACGGTCGTATAGTTTCACTTCAAACCTGATACGCTAGCGGTAGTAGCTTTAGTCAGGTTCACTGACTTTATACGGGTCGTATAGGTCCTAGACGACCGTATAGAAGACCGTCAGATGGTATCTCACAATTTGGGGTGGTGTGTGTTTAGTATGACCCTAAAAAAATATTTAACGTAATAACTAAAAATATTTCTAAGCCTATGAAACCGGCCTAAACAAACTTCGTTTTAACTTATTCTAACAATGTTGGAACCATCTTATCGTAATCTACAATATTAACTTTTAGATTTTAGGATTATTATTTAGCTTCTAGGTTTTGTCTTTAGGTTTTAAGGTTTGGTTTTAATGCATAGATTTCGTATTATGATTTATGATTTAAGGTTTGATGTTTAGTGTTCGACAAGTCAGCTCTAACGATGCAAACATGAGTTCAACCGGCGTTTGTTTGTGTTAATTTTTGAGTTTTTGAAAATCTTAGCCTTATTATGCAAAATGAACTTTTTAGAAGAACATCAACATATTATTATACTAGGTTAGCATCCCGTGTATTACACGAGCTGAATGATAAAAATATAATAAAAAATATAGATAATATAAGATTTTTTAACATAAAATATGGCTAAAATTTTGTATAATTTAATAATTTTAGTAATAAAATTATTATATTATTTTTTAAACAATAATTTTTTTGTTTCTTTATTTTTTTAAAATACTATTTTTAAAAATTGTATATTTTATAATAAGTTGGATATTTAAAATGTGTTTTTTAATATTAATATATTTTTATGTATTATAAAATATGTTTCTTAGTTTAAAAATGTAAAACAAAGTATTTTATATTTAATATTATTATTTAATATGAGGTGTATTTAATAGGAGAGAGAGGCGGGAAAATCGAAATTGAGAGGCTCTGTAATCACGCCATGTGTCTCTAGAAACTTCGATTTATTATAATAGATAGATGTGTATTAATTAATAACTAATATTAATTGAGAATTAAAAGAATTATCTATATAATCATATATTATAAAAAGTAAGTTCTTTCTACTTTAAAGAAAATTGTTTTTGTTATATCTAAATCATGTGATCATAAAGTTTGAAAATATATAAGAGAACACAAATAGCAATTAAGGTTTTGAATGCGTTTTTGATTGGCTTCAACAATATTTTAAGGTTTTAAATTAAGGGTGTTTGATAAACATTAAAAATGTTAAAAATATATATATATCGGATATCCAGATATTTGAAAGTCCGGAAAAAATTATCTGGTAAAAAAACTACTTCGGATATCGAATATCCAAACTTACTGAAAATTTTCAAAATAATATACGATTCCAAATTTCCAAATATCCGATTTTTTCAGATATTTTGGATTCGCATTTTCGGATTCGAATACGGGTTTTTTTTTAAGATCCCTTGTTTAAATCTCGAAGAAAGTTTTAAAATTCATCAATCAAGACTATGATTGCATTCATTCATATTACAAGATCTCAAGCTACCAGTTTCTTTGAGGTTGGTATGAATAAGAAAGTGATTTCATCTCGATTAAAAAGAATGAGATCTGAATGTTGATTCGCACATGACTCACTGGATCAGGATCCAAAGATCTCGCTCATGTACAACAAACAAAATCAAAAGATACTGGCAAGAACGAATAACCGATTATGTGTGATGATCAAGAACGAAGAGTCAGTTGTGAGAGACGATTCAAGAAAACTTGTGGCAAATCGTGTGATTGGAGAGCCGATGTAATAAAGATTGTAAGATCGAAAAGAGGCTCACATAGGAGGCTATGACGGGTTTTTAAAGGAGCAATTGGTGTGTCGGATGGAACTTTAATACATGCTATTGTTCTTTCTGAGAAGCAAGATTTATATAGAGAAAAAGGAAAAGGGGATTGTTATCAAAACGTATAAGCAATTCGTGACTTCAACATGATTTTTACGTTCGTTATGGTCGGCTGGGAAGGGGTTGCACATGATTCTAGAATTTTATCGGAGACATCATCAGATCCACATGTACCTTTCTCGTTTCCACCACCTGTTATGGCTATGGATTATCAAATATTTTACTTACTTTAATATTATAATCAACCCAATGTGTCGTTACAAAATACTCATGTGAATGTTGGTGATGATGAAGACGATGCCGAGGCAAATGGTACCACATAGGATCGAGAGTATATGATTCGATTACGAGATGAAACTACTGAGCAATTAATGCAAAATATGGAATGAATTATTTAAAAAACATGTTATTGTAGTTTTATGAATGTTATTTTAGAGATGTAAAACTATTATTTAAATTTCAATGTTGAAAATTTGTTGTAGGTTAAAGAAATGGTTTATTTAAATTTTTGGTTATTTTACCGGGTTGCAGACATTAAAAAACAAAAAGTTTTATTTTAACATGCTACAAATTTTTTGTCCAACTCTTCTGCTACAAAGTTTTGCAGATATGATCCGCAGACTACAGACATTTTACATCTAAAAAACAAACAACACCTAAGCCTAACAAAATTGGAGGGCTGGGTTGGTTAGGTAACGGGTTAGAATGGATTTGAGTTAAGATGAGTGCGAGTCATAAAATTTAAGCAAAATTAGTTTGGGACCGGGTCTTAATTGATTGTTTTTATAAAAATCAATTTGGTATAAGTCAAAATGTGTTATAAGTTATAACTTAACAAATCGTCCATTAGGATAATTTTTAGTGTAATTAATCATTCTTAAACGTTTGAATACTTTGTGTCACATAGTTTTTAGGTTACATATATTAACTTGTATTGTGTCAAATTGTTACTCATCTCAACTCATTTCATGTTATAATATTCATCATTTGAACCCACTATATAACAACTGTTTACCCAAATAAACTCAATTTTTTTATGTGGGTGAAAATTGTCATCTCTACCATTTAATAAAGATTCAAGAATTAAAGTTGAAAAATTGCAGGTATTACTACTCAAGATACAAGACTTAGGTAGTACGGTGTTTCGAACCTGATAAAGAACTAGCGAAGATCAAAGAACGCTAATGGTTCTAAGAGTGGTTTTAACAACATTGGGTGCAATTCTAACAACAATTTTTTAACAACAACAATCGATTAACTAACACGTCTTTGAAAAGAAACTGATGAGCAATTAATTTAGAAGAAAACCCATAACTGGAAAAACATGATGTTCATCTAGGAGCAATTAATTGCTCTCATAGAGACTCTAATCCAAGACTTCACACAAGAGAAGTCAATAGGATACCAATATACTAGAAATCGTTTGATAACAAATGAGTTATAGTGTTTAAGGGACTATTAATTTGTTAATCGTTTACTAAATTAGGTATCTCGTAGAATAGGTAAACCCTCGTCCCTTATTGAGATAAACCTTAAGTTGACCATTCACATGATTTCCTTCAAACTTGCCTCCAGATGAATTCGAGCCCCTGGTCTCCACTATAGAAGATGAGGACCCTGATCATTGGGATGAGTTTTCAGGAGAATACTGGAGTCTACTTAACATGATTTAATACAAACGTCAGAAGTTACGTTGTGAGTTACAACGCCTGTTCAAAAGTCAGTGAAATAAGCAAACAAAAAGTCAAAAACTACATGGCAATTACACATAAACTATGGCTCAATCAAGTTTGGACTTTTTGACACACTAACCTTGATTTTTGCCTATAAATGAGACGACGGAATTCGTGGGGTTTACAACAAAAGTACAAATCAAACATATGTGACATGTTCAATTAACAGCCATTAAATTTGAATAAATTATATAAACTAATTTGAACCACATGTTTTAAGGGGTATAAAATTAATTTTCTTTTAAAATAGAAGAAGTTACCTTTATACCCTTAAAAACTTGTGACTAAAATTAGTTATTTTAGTTCTCAAGTAAAAAAAGCTCTCAACTGAACATGTCCCTCAAACATATTTAACAAATATGTAACGATAGAATGACAGGTTTTTTTTTTTCATTTTGTAACAGTAGAAATCAAATACATAACATGTATGTAACTAACACAGATAATATTTTTTATTCTTATAACAACATATACTAAACAAAAAAAAATTGAAGGTTATGCCGGACTTTTACATTTTTTTAAAAAACTATACAAAAAAGAGTGTTTTTTTATCTTTAAAATGAGTATAATATTTATATATAAAATATTAAAAAAATTACGTTTTTCAGCACTTGTGTATTTGTAATGCATCATTGGGTTTTTTTGCTCGTTATTGTGTCTTATGATTTTCCTAAAATGATTAGCTTTAAAAAGAATAATAAAATGAAATACAATCACGTACTTTTTATCTGTAATCATAATGATAAAACGAAAACAAATTTATCTACAAATGAAAAACAATAACATAATAACATCAAAATATCAAATAGTGAAAAACGTAAAACACAATAATGAACACATATGATACAATAATCTGAGATATATGTTTACTAAAATAATAAGTTTTGAAAAACAAAATGTTGAAATAACACATTTGAGTATTTCTAATATGAAAAATACAAATAATAAATTTATTTATAAAAACAATAACAAAAAGAACACGAAATAAGTGAAAATATACAACACAATGATAAATACATATAACATAATTACCAGAACGTAAAACACAATGATGAGTATATTACACAATGACATGAACGTAAAACACAATGATGAGTATATTATACAATGACATGAACGTAAAACACAATTATAAGTATATTACACAATGACCAGAACATAAAACACAATGATAAATATTTTACGAAATAACTAAAATGTATTTATCAAAAAATAAGATTATTTGTGTTTCTAAAATTATGAGTTTTTAGAAAACAAAATGATGAAATAATACAATAATGTATTTTTAATACATAAAACATAAAAAATTGAATAACAACAGTTTATTTTATGCATCAAAAATAATGATAAAATAACACAATATGAGATAAAAAAATAAAACATAATAATAAAGACATATTACACAATAAACTAAATGTTTTTTTTTTTTTTGAAAAATTAGAAAAATGTCATATGTTAACTCCACTATCCCTATCATTTGGGACTAAAGGGTAATACAATGGTGAAAAAAAATATTATAAGATATTGATTTGTATGTAGAATGTACGTGTGTGATGAGATATTTAAAAGGAATCGAAATCAATTACAGAGAAAAACTACCCATGAGTAATCATTTCATAGTAACCTCATTAGACCGTACATCTTTTTTGGTATATCCAGATAATAGGTAGAGCATAAACTGAAACATTCTGAAGCTACAAAGATAGTTATTAAATCGTTAGCACCGCTTAAAAACATTCCTCCTATAGTAGCTGTTAATACAAATAAAAGAAACTCTGTTATAGCAATTTCTATACATTTAATGTACTCTAACTATAAGGTATTTGATTTGTAAACATTTTAAAGAGATTGAAAATCAAGACAATATCAACAATAATAATATTCAGTAAATTCTAATAGTAACATAATTATATTTAGGATATAAGAAAAATAAAATATAGACAAATCTTGTATTTATATATGAAAGACATTAGTTGCTTCCAAAAAGACTTCTCATTCAAAATCACGACAACAATAAATTACCAAGACTTAATAGTTGTTCAATAGTCTCTAATGATTTTATAAAAAGCTACCTCTTAATCGTTCAAAGGTTAGACTGTTTGGTAACATCTTAACGATGCATCTAAATTTTTTAGTAAACGTTTTAACGATTAAACTAAAAACACATGCTGTCAGAATTTTTACTTATTAAAAAGTTGTTTTCAAATAACTCATAAATTACCATTTATTAAAATTGTTTCCCCATGAGGTCTCGCTCCTATTCCTCAACTAGAGGTGGCCAACAAAACCAGTTTCAGATTCGACAATCCGAACCAAAACCGGTCATACCCGAGCCGGTAGGTATAAGCGGTTCAGGACTATCGTATAAATAGTAACCGGGAAACCGGAATCGGTTCCACCTTTACCCGGCCAAAACCCGAACCGGAGCTGGTCAAAAACCGGTTGGAACCGGTCAAAAACAGGAAGCAAAACCGGAACCGGTTCCGGTTAAAAGAAACCCTGTTTGGCCGCCTCTATCCTTAATTTGTAGGAGATGTGTTCACGTTTTTTATTACAAAACAATAATCAAATATAAATAATAACGATTCTCTCGTTATTAGTAAGAAATAATATAGTACGAAACAAGTTACAAGACTAAAATAATATAATATAAGTTACGAATTCATATACCAAACTTGTTTTGGTCCATCTATTCGTTGGGTGCTCTAAGTATCTTCTTTGATTAGAACATGCTCCATGTTGAGTTTTCAACCAAGCCATTTGATGACGTTTTTAATCCAGTGTGTCTTCCACTTATTCTTCACCGTAACATGGATTAAACGTGTTGATGATAGTGGTTGAGGCACGTATTCCATACGTTTCCCTTAAAACAGATTTCGCGCCTCCTTTCAAGACGAACGCGTCTATCTCCCAGGTTACAACAACTGAAACAGTTTGTGTACTGCCGAGAATGTCCACACACCCAAGGTATCACTGAATTTCTACTATGTTTAGAATTGTTATGAAATATATGAAGTTTGAGATGATAGATGAACTAGAGAGAACATATCTCTCATTTTTACATTACATGATTCAACTTGATTAAAAAACAATAATATAAAAATGAACATCCAAGTTCATTATTTATACTCACAATATTAATATATACTTATGACTATAATTTAAAAGTCATAAATACAATATCAAATAAAATTTATTTAAATAATAAATTTTTATTTAAGAATTTAATTAAAAAAACAAGACATATCCCATCAAGTTTCATATTTTACTTTCCAACCACTCAACTTGAGGATCACAATCTCATTCATAACTTTAGGCGCATTAGGCGGGGTGTTGAATTCAGTGGCGGAGCTTGGTATGTTTGATAGGGGGGGCGAAAATTTTCGTGAACTATAATTTTTTTTCCAATCGATCGATATGTTTCGGTTAGTTTGGTTAAATGTACGGGTCAGTGATTCGGGTCAATTCGGGTCATACGATAAAAAAGTGGATGATCCCACATTTGTATTTGTTTATCCGGATCCCTTTCTAGATGGTTAAGATCCATTTCATTATTATTTGATAGTGGGGATTTAGGTTTTTCATGCTCTTGATGATTTTCATGTTTCTCGGACTCAATGGTTGAGAAAAAATGAGTCAATAGTTTTCACTTTTCTCATGACATGTTAATCCAAAATTATGCACCAAGCTACCAAATTACCAACATAAACACTAAAACAGATAGACACAAGAAAAGAATTCAAGAAAGGAACAAAAAAATATTTGTTTTGTAAACCAAGGCTTGAATCTATACGATAACACAAATAATGATAATTTACACCAAATTACCACATGCACATCAGCACATGGTTATTGCCAATTTGCCATATTGGTTAGAGTGAGGCAGTGAGCAAATGAGCAATTCCAATCAGGTAATATTTGGCCAGTCACTCAGTCAATGATGTTGCCGCCTTATTCGGTCGGTTACTCACTCAGTCAGCACATGGCAATCCTTATTTGTAAACCCTACCCTACGTAGCTACCTATTCGTAAATCGTAAGATAAAACAACAAACAGAGATCGATAAAAGAGAAATTACCGCCGTGAAGATGTCGTGAGCTGCAGCTTGCCGTCGTGATGTTGCACTGAGCCGGTGTTGGGTCAAGGTTCAATGGTGCTTGACTGCTTGTGAATTGCAGGCGCCGATCGGGAAAGAGAGATTAGGAGAAAATAGGGTTAGAATTTAGAAGATGGGGGGAAATGAAAAAGGAATTTGGGATTTTAAGTTTTTAACTTGAGGTATATTTAGAGGTAATCTATTGGGTAATTTTTGACTTGGGTATTTTTAAAGTAATTCTTATTTTAATTTTTTAAAATGAGGGGGGCGAAACAAATTTTTTTTTTGTAAAAATAACCTCGAGGTCCGAAAATTAACACTACCGACGAAAAAGAGAGGGCGGTCCCTACAACCCTTCGCCCCTGGTTGAATTCGAGCATATTTCAAACCTTCAACATCACTATTTTTTTTCTTGTTTATTAGAGATGGGTATTTAAATCAAATTAAAGACATCTTCTTGCCTAGAAACTTCTTTGTGATCGTAGTTTAGTACGAGAACTCTTTAGCCTTTACCACCATCAGATCGAATACAATAAATTTTTACCACTTAATATACGTTTGGTTCTTGTTTTATCTCTCATTAATGACCTGTATTCAAAGTAATAAAAATTGTAGGCACACGACTGATATTTTCTTTAACAACAATAATAATTAATACAAATCAAAATTATAAATTTATCCGTATAATTGACGATACAAATTTTTGAGCCGGAGGTCTTTTCGGAGGCAGGGGTAAGGTTTGTGTTCATCTCTCTCCCCATACCCTATTTAAAAGTGAGATTTCACTGGGTATGTTTGTTTGTTTGTTTTAATTGACGATACGGAAAAACTCAATCTGAAAGACAGTCACTAGAAAACAATTGTCAAAGCAAAGATACCAAAGCAAAATCAAAATGAAAGTCATGTTTATTTATTTGATAATTTTTTTTGAACGACAGTTAAACTAACCCAACATGCTATCTTCAGTTTCCTGGCGAGTGATAGCCAAGATCGGATTACTCCAATCTCCGGTGTGGGTTAGTGTGCCCCCCAGATGCGCGAGAACCGGATTGAATCCGTAAACCCTCGCCCCCCATTAGGTCCGAACCCGAGATAAAGCCCAGATTCGTTCCATCACTTGGATATCCATTAAATACGCCCAGAAAGGATCGAACCCCTGACCTTCCATTTGAAAGACATTATCTTTACCACTTGAGCTACATTTGCTGGATATGTATTTGATAATTAATAAAGTGAAGAGTTAAAAAGAAAGATAAATCTTATAGTTTGTATTAATAACTATGTTAGTATCCCGTGTATTACACGGGATGAAAAAAATATAATAAATAATTATCATTAAAATTTAAACAATATAAGACAATTTTTTAATATAAAATAATTATATTATTTTTTTAACACTATAGTTTTTTCAAATTTTATTTCTTATTTTTTTAATTTTCTTTTTGAAAATTCAATATTTTATAATAATTTGTTTTTTTTAAAGTGTGTTTTGGATATTAATATAATTTTAATGTATTAAAAAATCTTTTTTTTTCTTAATTCAAAACATTTATTTAATAAGAGAGATGAGAGGTAAAAACAAAATTGAGGTGGTTTAGAAACATGACAAGTGTCCCTATAAACCTTTATTTATTAGAATAGATAGATTTTTTATTATTTTTATAAGAAAAAAAGGTTAAAAATTAAAATATTCCATCAAAAGTTTTAATTATATTAAAAAGAACCTAATCCAATTTTAATTAGGATTTTAACGAGCAAGATGGAAAAATGACAACTTTCTTTCTTGATTTCTTTCTTGATTTTCTTTTTAAAGAAAGTTAGTATGCACGTAATCAAGTTTACCATTGCAACTGCTGACGCCTCTTCTACCCTAAAATCTCTCATTTTTGCAGCCCCAATTTTCAAGATTCTCATCCACGATACAAATCAAGATCCATCGAATGCTACAATTACATGTGTTCTAGCCCTAATTTCCATTTGTAATAATGAGATTCTTGAAGCGGTTAGTGGGATTTCTCGGATTCGGACATCACGAAGTCAACAAAGAATCTGAAGATGAGATTCATGAAAACGGTCACAATAATCCGAATTCAACTGAAGAAATACATCAATACATTGATAGTAATCTCCCTCGAAAAGGATTTAGCGTTTCCGTTCAAGTTCCGGTTGATAAATCTCATCAAATCGGTCCGATTTTAGAGCCGTGCCCCGCCGGCGACGGCGGTGTTCAGGTAATTCCGTCGATCTGCTTTCAAATTTATACAGTTTGTAGTGTTGTTTGAACATTTATGATCCAATTTGGTGTAGCCGGAGAATTGAACAATTGATATCTATCTAGTGTTCGTTTTGTTCGAAAGGGGTTAACTGGTTAAGAACTGAAATTTTGATCATATATTCGAGATTCTGTTACAGTAATCGTCATGTTACAATGATCATATCATCAAGATTCTGTTACAGGAATTACAATATTGTCAGACCTGTAGTACCCTCATATATGCAAAATTCATGACAGCAAGTTTACAGAATTTAAGAATGAATTACAAATTTCTTTAGAAAACTGTTGATGTTTATGATTTTAATTTGAAGTTTCTGTTCATCTTGTATCTAGATTCGATTACTATCACACGAAATTAAGTCTACAATATCAAGAAAATGGTATTTGATCCATACCATGATAACGTGGTTACAGTTTTTTGTTCATCTTGTATCTAGATTCGATTACTAACACGCGAAATTAAGTCTACAATATCAAGAAAATGGTATTTGATCCATACCATGATAATGTGGTTACAGTTTTTTGTTCATCTTGTATCTAGATTCGATTACTAACACTCGAAATTAAGTCTACAATATCAAGAAAATGGTATTTGATCCATACCATGATAATGTAGTTACAGTTTTTTGTTCATCTTGTATCTAGATTCGATTACTAACACGGAAATTAAGTCTGCAATATCAAGAAAATGGTATTTGATCCATACCATGATAATGTAGTTACAGTTTTTTGTTCATCTTGTATCTTGATTCGACTACTAGCACGCCAAATTAAGTCTACAATATCAAGAAAATGGTATTCGATCCATACCATGATAATGTAGTTACAGTTTTTTGTTCATCTTGTATCTAGATTTGATCATTCACATGCGAAATTAAGTCTACAATATCAAGAAAATGGTATTTGATCCATACCATGATAATGTGGTTACAGTTTTTTGTTCATCTTGTATCTAGATTCGAATACTAACACGCGAAATTAAGTCTACAATATCAAGAAAATGGTATTTGATCCATACCATGATAATGTGGTTACAGTTTTTTGTTCATCTTGTATCTAGATTCGAATACTAACACGCGAAATTAAGTCTACAATATCAAGAAAATGGTATTTGATCCATACCATGATAATGTGGTTACAGTTTTTTGTTCATCTTGTATCTAGATTCGAATACTAACACGCGAAATTAAGTCTACAATATCAAGAAAATGGTATTTGATCCATACCATGATAATATAGTTACAGTTAAGATGTTGCAGGGCTTTATGTATGTCATTAAGGGATAGATGATCACAGACTAATCTTTGGTTATTCTTGAACCAAATCCTTCGTCGGTTCACACCTTCAAAAAGAAAATTTTACAGGTCAAAAAAGCATGCTAAAATTGGCAGATTTAAGCAAAATATGATGTGAATTGCTGAAGAATCAACTTGAAGAGACCTAAAGTAATAAGATTATTTATGTGTAATCACTCAAATTTCATCTTGTTTAATATGTTAACAAACGGGTCCAACGGTATATTATTGAACAACACGAAATGATGATCATTAGATTCTTTCGGCTTCTTCTTTTGAACACATTGCTAGATCTTGTTGTTCATCTTGATCTTTATGATTGATGGATTTTAGGGTCTACAATGGTATACACGCTGTCTCAAGATTGATGAAGATGGAGATGTTGCCGACGAGTTTCTTGAAGAAGTGTTCACTGAAACAGTTGCTAATTCTAATGCACCTCAGACAACATGGTCAGAGTTTCAAGTCAAGCTAACCACTAAACCTGCGAAAGCAAGGAACCCATGTCTAACACGAGATGGAATGATCCAGCACTATGTCAAACACCATGGACGGCTGCAACTGGTCGGATGAAAGCTTCTTTCTGATGGATTATTTGAACATGTATTGAGAATCTAAGGTGTGAATTTGACTGGGTAAGATGATGAAAGTTGTTTTTTCAAGACCTGCAACAGATTTCTTGAATATATTTCAATTTAAATTCCAAGATCTTTTATAAATTTTAGTTTTGCATAAAAACTTCACAACGAGAACACACGATGCTTACCTAAACTAGAGATTTTGATGCTCTTGAAAACAGCTGTTGGTATTGTCTGGTTGTTGTCTGAGACTGATCCAAGAACCAATTTTTAAAGAGGTTAATCCAATGGGGAGTATTTAAGAATATTTGTTATGAAGTCAAACTTGGATACCATTTAAACCTGACAATCGTAACCTATATCAAGATAAGTGGGTACATTTGGGTAAACAATTATTGTATTTTTGGTTGAAATGTGTATCAGATGTAAAATAGGTTAATATGAGTAACACCTTAACACAATACAAGTCAAGATGGACAACTTAAAAACTATGAGAATATAATGGATTCAAACATGTAAGAATGACCAATAATATATTTAATGAGAAAATCATTAAAAATTATTAACATAAACTATTTGTTTAATTACAACTTAATGTAACCTGAACGAAATTGATGATTTTTAAAATGACCAATAAAGTCTCATCATAATTAACACTTATTTTGACTTGCATCTAGTCTGATATGTTACCCAATCCAATCTGACACGCTTATTTTGTCAGGTATAATAATATGGAATGTTTTGAAGTTATGTCCTTTATTAAAAAGGTTCTACCTTACTATTTTAATTTGTTTGAAAGTATTATATGCTTTTTGTAACGTGATCGAATATATTATCAATAGTAATCAAATTTCTAATTTTTTGAATTATAATAAACACTCAACTAGGGTGGAGGGTTAGACAGTTAATATAATTTAAGGTGTTTTACACTTGTGGTTAAGGGTTCTATCATTGATATAAAAAAAATTATTTGTTCAAAAAATTTAATAAACACTTAAGTTCAATATAATCCTATTGTTGTAATTTTTTTAATATTAATATTAAAATTATATGATCTAAATGAATATTGATTATTATTTAATGTTTTTTTAAGTTCAATTTTGAGTAAGAAGTGATTGTCAAGAATAAATGTTACTAAAAGTTTCATAATTTTATCAAGATTTTTTAATTTTTACAGTTATGAATATTATATATCGGTGGTACATTATTCAAAGTTAAATTCATAAATTGTGTTTTATCATTGTAAAAGTATTAAACATGTGTGATTTTATTGGAAAATATTAGAACTTGATTACTTTTTATACTTTATTAGTACTAAAATTGAAATCAAGCTAGTTATATAGACATGGAAATTGTGGCTTCTTATTCTAAATTTTGAATCTTATGTTTGAATTCCGACATTCGGAGCGAGACATATTTTTCGAGATAAAGTCAGAGGGTATGAGTTTTTCCTATGATGGCTCGATCATACGTCTCAGAGTGTTAAATTCATGAAGACGGTTGAAATCTCGTCTTGAATATTATTGTATCAACCCATTCAAAAAAGATTGGTTTAAAAAAAAAGAGTAAATTACGGTTTTGGCCCCTGTTGTTTGAGTGTTTTAACTATTTTGGCTCAATACATAATCTTTTATCAATTCAGGCTCTGTGGTTAGACAACTATCGGTTTTGGCTACTCAAACTTAACTATTATAACGGTTTTGGCCCAAAATCTAATTATGTTTAGGGGCCAAAAAACGTTAGTTGTATAAACCATATGGGCTGAATTGAAAGAAGATTATATTTTAAACGAAAATAATTAAAACACTTAAACCATAGCGACTAAAACCGTGAAAATTTGATAACCTGAAAATTGAAAATTTGGTTTTAACTTCACTCGAAATTATCAGATAAGAGGGAAAAAGACCACCACCCAACCACTCATCGCAGCTTCCATCACCACAAATCCGTACTCTTGATTCCAATGGATCTTCAATCCTCCTGCAGTATCTTCTGCACCACAAGTTACCGGAGTCCATCACTTTTCCGGCGATGCTCCCCGTCGAGAAGCACAATTAACTACGCCACGAGTTCGTCGAGATGTCGTCGTAGTACGACGTCGTCGGAGCTTCAAGTTTCCCCTCGCATTTCTGTTGCTTCCTCGGCTCCGAGCCATAAAGTCACCGTTCACGACAGACAGCGAGATGTTGTTCACGAATTCTACGTTCCAGAGGTATTACTTAATCAGTTAATCACAAACTGAAACGACTGATCTAGTAATCTTCAACTTCAATATAGTTACTAATTCATCAATTTTCCGATAACAAATGGATTCATGCGTTTTTATATATATTCAATGCTGAAACATGTATGAATTTGGATAAAAAGTGCTGTTTTGTCTATGATTGTGTAATTGTATACTTCTTTTGACCACATATTGATATCAAAATCTAGGGTCATTTTGATTATTGGATGGAGCTTGAATGTTTTTGCAATTTGTTGATTTCAATTTACTGCTGTCTAAAATATTGCTAATTTTTGCAGGATCAATATATATTGCACACAGCTGAAGCTCAAAACATATCATTGCCATTTGCTTGCAGGCATGGTATTGTTCTATAATTCATGTTATTTAAATTGCATCTATATTTACTCAGGGTAATAGACAGGCTGATACCATGTATGCAGAGCGGAAGCACAAGATAAGATAATAATCTTGATAGGAAATTGATATGTTATTGAATGACAAAATATGAGAGACTACTCTTGATGGGAAAGTCTAAGCCTGGCAGTTATTGCCAAATCTCAGGAATTAAACTTGACCTTGCAGGAATGAATGTTACTGCCAAAATAAACACGAAAATAAAAAAATTACAAGATTTTACATGTTTTTATAACTAAAATTAAATAACTCCAAGTCGCTAAAATTGGGGAAAAACCATTGAATTTGAAATCGAAGATCCAAATGAAGAAACTAAGACCCAAGAGTCATGCAAACCACCTATGACCATTTGTCCAACCATCCAGCCTGTTTTCATCTATTACTAATGGGCTCTGGAACTCTAAACTGAGTGAAATTGTATGCCTGATTTAAGTTGGGTTCTTCTCTAGTCCATGTGCCATCATCCACTTTGTCACCAAATTTTTGTGTCAAAATTTGTGTATACTGCATTGTGGTTGATATTCTTTGCTGTTTGTGCACCCCATTTGTGGTGCACGCATATAATGTATATATGTGTGGGCCCTTAAGGGGCAAAAGTAAAAGTGCACTAATTTTTAACGTTCTTTCAATTATTTTGTGAAAATAACGTTAAAATTATTGGGATGATCAACTTCAAATGATAACTTTGAGCCGGGGACTCTTTCGGAGCAGCCTCTCTATCCCAATTGGGATAGGGGTAAGGTTTGTATCTATCCTTCCCCCCCAGACCCTACTGAAAAGTGGGAATATACTGGGTAAGGTTGTTGTTGTTGTATTCTTTGCTATTTGTCAATAGCATCAATAAATATGTAACATTATTTGAGTTTTGAAATTACCTCATCGGTGAATTTAACGTTAAGATTGTCTTTGGGTTCTTTTGCATTATGTTGCTTCTAGGTTGTTGTACTAGTTGTGCTGTTCGTATAAAATCTGGACAACTTAGACAACCTGAAGCTTTAGGGATATCTGCAGAACTGAAAGCCAAGGTATGCCGTTTCTCTTTCATCATTTATTCAAAATCTTGTTACCTTCTTGCACTTCAGTTTATTTACACTGATTACAACTTCTGAATGTTTTGTAGGGTTATGCACTCCTTTGTGTCGGTTTCCCAACTTCTGATATTGAAGTTGAAACACAAGATGAGGACGAGGTAAATTACTAAATCACCCTTTGTAGAACTACAAAATCCACAGTTGCATTCAATATTATGACATGCATTTTGTAAGACATGAGAGTATGCTTTACATCTTTTCTTCTTCATTCAATATCATCCATGGCTTCTGCAGGTATACTGGCTGCAATTTGGTCGATATTTTGCACGCGGGCCTATTGTAAGTTTTCAAATAAGTTATATGAGAAAATTCTTTATTTTCTTACAAGAACATAGTAAATATAAGAAAGTAAAACATAGTATCTTACTATCTTACATTTCTCATTGATAATCGGTGCAGGAAAGAGACGACTATGCACTTGAACTAGCCATGGGTGACGAGTAAATCCCTAATTAAACTGCAAATTGTAAGTAAACCGTCATTTGAATCGATATTAGTTTCCTTTATTTTCTTTTTTTTAAACATAATTTTATACTGTTAGAATAATCAAAACCCTTGTGACTTGTTTCCTTCAAAAGATTAATATATGACATATTTGGCCTCTTGATCATTCTGATCATTCATTTTCAGCAGAAGCTTGTAGGTGTATGATTATGTTATTTGTTATTATTATTATTAGCAGCAAAATCCTGGTGGAAGGTACCTCCCATCTGTCCAAGAGGTTGACTTTCGATTCCTACAAAACACAAGTATATGTGGTTAATTATTAATTGTTTTTAAAATAACTAATAACTATTGTGGGTTAGATTCAAATGAGAATCAAAAACTTATTGAGAATCATAAGAAATAATATGCATTATAGATTAAATCAAATTCAAAGCATGTCGTTATAAAACGTACAATTTGCAATAACAATAATCATATTACCATTCAACGTGACGCCCCCTGGAATGGGAATTTTTGTTGGTGTGGTTTGTAACGCGGAGGGTCTGATTATTATATTTTTTTGAACAACGTTACTCCTACTCTTAAAATACTTCGAACTAATTACAACTTTGTCCTCTTTTAAACTTGTAATTTTTCATTAAAGAGGCAAAGACTCTATTAAATGGACTAGTCTCATATTAGCAACGTTATAAAAACAAGAAAAATGTTTCATTTTACACTTTGTGAGCCGATATAGATATATATTGACCTAAAACATATATTTGAGTTGTTATCTTGTTTAACATAAAGTTTGCCTCGGATAAAGTGTCAAAGGCGCATGCCGCGCATGAGTCATGGTGAACATGTAGGGGTGTTCATCAGGTCGTATAACGAGTTATTCGGGTTTTTCGAATCAGGTTATTCGGATTTGAAAATTTTTCTGGTATATCCGAAACCCGACCAGGCCCGAATCTCAAAATACATTATCCGACCCGAACAACCCGAATTCTTACATCCGAATAAGCCGAACAAACCGGTTTTATTTGGGGTATTCGGATATCCGACATGAAAAAACAGCTTTTGCATATCCGAAACCCGACCCGACCGAATCTAAAATCATATTATCCCATCTGAACAACCCAAATTAGATTTCGGATGAGGTTTTTTCGGGTTTCGTATACGATTCGAATTTCAAATTTTTTCGATTTTCGGATATTTTGAACACCTCTAGGAACATGTGAGGCGAGGCGAGGCGTAGGTGCCTTAGTCTGGTGACCAAAAGCGGGTTTAGCCAATTAGCCCGATCAAAAATGGATCTCAACCCACTAAAGTACGCCTAAACCAGCGACTTTGCCTAGAAAAGGCTTGAAACAATATGGGATCAAAAATTCAAAACAAAAAAAAAAAAGACGCTTTTCTATTTTTTTTAAATTGTAATTAAAGAAAACTATATTAAAAAATGATGTATTTCCATTATTCATACCAGTTCACTACCCGTACCCGTATGACATATATTGAAAATTTGACCAGATTATTTGATTAATTATTTATCAATAATTATGTGTTATCAAATAAAAACCGTTATTATAGAAAAAGTAAGAAGCAAAACGTACCCAAAAAAAAAAAAAAAACTTTTTGGATAAGGCCCTGTTTGTGATTTCATCTAAAAACAACTTATTGACTTATTGGCTTTTTCAATGAAAAAACCAATAAGTCAATAAGTTGTTTGTCAAACCTAAAAGGACTTTTAAAAATAACTTTTAGTATAAGGGTTTTAAGTTGTTTTTCAAAAGCTAAAAATTCTAGCTTTTCAAAATGACTTATGACTTATTGACATAAAATTACAAATATACCCCACTCTTTACATTTTACCCAATAACCTTAAAATAATATCAATAAAAAATGTCCTTTTTGGTAATTTTGAAAATTCATTTTGGAAAAGCTAATCCAAACACATTTTTAAAAACTTCATTTCAAAAAGTCATAGGTTAATAAACACTTTTGACAAAAAGTCCTTTTAAAGTTAAATAAGCAATCCCAAACAGGGCCTAAATATGCATGATCACTTGTTTAGAAAATGATGTACGTCCAACCAATGTCACACTCTACTTAGTGTCTATTAAAGGTACCATATAAATTTTATCAAAAAAACTTTTATATAAATTGATGTCACGCTAACTTTTATATACATAAGCTTATAAAGGAAGGTTGGCCAATGAATTTTTTTTTTGAACAGCAACAACCGAGCATAACGTCGTGGCATATGCACCACGCCAACAGGCCTCGGAAGACCTCTTCCCTCAAGGCCTCAGCATATCCAGATAAACTTGTCCTAGTGGTAGAAAACTCACATTCCAGTGTGGAGGTCAAGGGTTCTACTCCCACTTGAGGCACTTTGATGGATAACATGTGAGGGGAGGAATCTTGAGCTTAATCTTGGGTTCTGAACCGATGGGGGGCGCAGCACTAATTTTAACGTTATTTCAATTATTTTGTGAAAATAACGTTAAAATCATTGGGATGATCAACTTCAAACGATAACTTTGAGCCGGGGACTCTTTCGGAGCAGCCTCTCTATCCCAATTGGGATAGGGGTAAGATTTGTATCTATCCTTCCCCCCCCCCCTCCCCCAAGACCCTTCTGAAAAGTGAGAATATACTGGGTAAGGTTGTTAAGGTGGTGGTTGTTGTTGTTGTTGTTGTTGTATTCTATTATTGTTTGAACATATTCGACCAAATATATGTATACATAAAAGTGGCAAAGAAAACAATAAGCACTTGTACCTAGTGTTGATTAGATGTTGTGGGTGACAGAATGGTGATGACAATCAAGCTGTTACATAACCACCTTACATTCTTTTTTTCATGACAGTGAGAGTCCACTTACGTGGTAAACTCTTGGTTCCATCTAATATTCATCTAACGAGAACAAACAGGTAAAGCAAAGCCACAAGCACCTGATCAGTGGTCTCCAACGAAAATTGACTTTAGTGAGAATTGAACTTGAGATTTTTATGTTGTCTCTCCTTCACTAAACCACTTCCAAGCAACATGTACAAGTTGGATTAAATCCACATTTTATCCTAAAGTCAAGAAAAATTAAAAATAGAAAGTAATATCCACATTTCGAGCAGCTGCAAGACTTATGAATTACTAAAAAATGGATAGAAATTTGTACAAAAGAGATTTCTTATTGTATATGCATTTAAACATTCTATGTATATGGTGCTATTTTGCCAACATTCATTAATATGAATCTAATATCATATACTCTCCAAATCTTCAGATTGACAAGCTTTTTTCACATCAAATGGCACTTCTCCTTAACCCTTGATCGTTTTGATTCCGTCCTGGATAATGCTGATTGGTTTCTAGGCCATGGTGAATAGTTTTGCTGTCAAAATTTCATTAAATTCATCAAAATTGTATATGATGATAAGAATGAACAGCATAGACCACATGCACATTGAATTTCAACAAATTTTTTCAAACAAATCGTCAAATAATCGATAGCCTACCTCAGGACCCACAATAAGCCCTGAAGGGAAAGTTGCTGCAGGCGGAGCAAGTTCTGTCTGTTCCTCGCGTTCATATTGCTCAAGGGCTTTAAGAAATTGCAGATCAGAACTGTCACACAACATTAAGTTAACTTGTCATAAATGCAATGTTTTTAGATAGCAAATTGATTTCATTTCATTTATATGGCTATGTTTTGAATATGACATAACAAAGGCAGATAATTACTTTAAACCTGTGCTCCCTAGTGCTGCTGTTTTATCAGGATTGGCAAGAAAATTCTGAATACAAAAACTCAAGTAAGATAGATATACACCAATAAAAGATACCTATATCTTGCTGTTCAAAACAATTTTATAAATTATATTATATATATAACACTCATATTAAGTAACATACAAAAACTGAAGCAAGATTTGCATTCTCATCATCAGATAGTTCCTCTATCTCACAGATTGTTGGCTTGAAAATCTTGAAGTTACTGTTAGCAAACAATGTATCACCAGTGACCTGAAACCAAACCATATATTACCTAATTAAAAAAAAAATCCTAAATGGAATCTTGTTAACTTCTACTAATTACAGGAGAATATGGAGATTTAATACCTCATGTAGCTTTTCCCATACCAAACCAGGTGTAAATATGTAACCTTGATCTGTAACTAAAATGTATAGTGAACCTCCAAACTGCATGTAAGCTGAGTTTAGATAACAATTAACATGCAATAGAGTTAGATTTTCAAATTTTCATTGCAGAAACAAACCATGAACATCGTACTGAAGTGATTGTTTCTAAAAAACACACAAAGTTCGCCTTCTTTTATATCAGAATTCAGGCGAAATAAACTGCAACACCAAAAGAAATTAAGTTATAATATAATTGACACCAATAAATAAGGCACTGAATGAGCAGAACCTACCCATATGGAGTCAACTGACTGGCACTGTTGATCAGAAAGTCTCTAATCACTTTTCCTAAATTAAGATATCAGCCGTTTTAATTGAAGAATTTAGCACAAGAAGAAACATTTTAATCTTACACATTTGAATGCTGTAATACCTTGAGTTGCAGTAATTCCGTCTTCTTTTGATGATTCTTGATCCACATTTGGTGCAGGTGAACAGCTTTCATGTTTCCCTGAATCACTATTTTTCATTTTATCATCATGGCTCGCGACGCCAGCTTCTGAAGATGAACCAACATCTTTTCCAGAATCAGTTTCAAAAGTTACCCAATCATCACTGAACCTGAAACTTGAACCGTCTTTGTCATCATCTGAATTTTCAGTTTTTTTCGCTATTGTCACCATCTCAATCCCATCTTTAGTTTCATGCTTCCCTGATTCACTATGGCTGGCATTGTTGGTTTCAAAAGTTGCCAAATCATCATTGGGTCTGATCCTTGGAACGCTATGAACAGTTTCTGTTAGTTTCAAGGCATCCATATTTCTAGAATGGAAAGTAGCAAGCTCTTCCATCAGTGTATTGTAGGACTTTGTGCCAATGACATTTGCAGTATCAGAATCCTGACCACAATGAAAATCAGTTATTTCAGTTCATATTGACTATATTATTATTGCATATACAGATTTACATGCCTAAAAGAACATACCTGTGGATCAACAATCCAGCCATGATACATTGGGATGCCCAGTAAATCAAATACAGCGCGCTCCCTTGTAAATTCAAATTCATTGATTCTGCAATACCTCATATATTTTTATGTTAATTTATACCAACATAGCATGAAAATACAATGAAAATGCTACTAGAAAAAAAAATACCTGTTGAATTTAATGTCCACATTAATGCCCGTTGCAAAACTAGGAAGCAAATCAATTGCATCAGCTATGCGCTGCAGTTGATTTTCAACACGGCCTGCACCTTTGTTCTGCAAAAACAACCAAAACCATGATTCTATGAGAACAAGATTGCTTTCTTTTCTACTTGGTCATCTTAGAAACATGCAATACGCGTATACAAAAGCATAAGCGCGATCGCATTACATTACTGCTTGTAGCGATTAGCTGCTCAGCCACAAGTGTAAACAATCTCCCCTGTGGCACTTCAGTTGCCTCATGGCTCAGGCCCAATTTGTTTCTCAGCAACAGGACGTTGCCTAACAAAGATTTCAAAAATTGATCAATAAACTGCAGGGAAATCTCTATATTCAACATCATAATCAAATGCATAGAATATACAATCATGTAATCATTTTTTAACAGAATGTAATCAAGATCATCACAATACTAAAATAAAACAATTGAATAATATTTCAGATTAGGGTTGAATCTATAATTACCTTCAGATCAAGTAATTAGCAACGAAATCAACAGTTCAAACAAATCATGTTAAATTAAACTCATAATAGCGTTTTCTGAATCTTAAAACGCAAGCTAATTCAACTGGCCGGATCATCAACGATCAATTTCAAATTAAAACACATAAACCGTTCGTTCAACGAATCAATTTCATCAAAATCACAATAACAGTAAAAACAGTAAACAAGATTTAGAACATTACAAACAGCGATAAGAGGACAAGGTCCATTGTCGTTCTGAAGTATAATCGGGGTATTTCTCCCCAAGAACTTGATTACTTTCGTTTTATACATCCGTTCTTGAATCTCCGGCGTCTGTTCACTCTTCACTGGCTTCTCCGACGATGAAGCCATTGGTGATCACAGAATACTGCAAGTATATGTGCGTGTTTTAGCGTGTATTGTATATTGGTGTAAATGTGTAAGTGTGTCGGAGCGATAACGCCGGCTGCCGGAGTGATGATCGGATGTTGAGGTTTTATGTAACGACCGGAGGGAGATATGGAGGGAGAAATCTGGAATTTGATTATTTATTTTTGTGATTACGGATATAGCCCCTTTAATTTGTAGATTGACACTTTTGGGTATTTGTTTAGTTAGTTGCAAATTTGGTTTCTTTTAAAATAATTTTGGCATCAATTAGTTGCACTTAAAAACTTGAAAATTTATTGAATTAAACATCTTAAAAACTTGAAAATATAATGAATTAAACATAAGAAGTATGATTTTTAGACAACATTTATTTGTAAATGGGATTAGAAATTTGTAATCCCTATGCAAGCTGAGTGATTATGCATGTTTGTTTGTTTATAACTATAACCGTTAACCAACTTAAGATGATTGTTGAATTTTGTTAAATAACGTTAATTTAGCATGTCTCCCGAGAATTACGGTTAGTTAACTCCTTTAATTTTTTTTGAAATTTATGCTAAAGACATTACAGTCTTGCATGTATTTTTGTGAAGGGATATGGGTCAAGAACCATAAGGTCCTGAGTTCAAATTTTACAAGGGAGTTTTTCATAAACTATTGAGTTTCCTCTTGAACTAATGGCTCGGTAGATAAAATGATCGAGTAATACGATAATACTCCAGTGATCCATTGTTGATTCAAATTAGTTGGTAAGAAAAAACTAACACTTATATTCATGAAACTTTTTTATGATTTTTGAGTCTATGTCTTTTGACAGGATATGTTTATGATATTGCGACATTTTTACTGTTTGTTTATTAATTCACATTATTATTCTTTGTTAAAGACTATTCTAATTCGTTTGACCAGTTTCAATCGATTCAGTTATTGTTCAATAATAATTTGAACTTTAAAAATTATGACCCTACACACATAATAAAACACTCGTAATATTAATAATTCATAATAAGAAAAGTAGAAAACTAATTATTTTCAGATCATTAACCATTGTTGAGATTAAAAAATAACATATAAAGTGTAATACTTGAAAACCGTATACACCGATATTTGGTGTCGTCTAGATAAAACAAATAAACAAACATACACACCGAAATCTCACTTTTGAGTGGGGTCTAGGAAAAGAGATGAAGATAGATCTTGTCTCTATCTCAATATATGATAGAGAGGCTGCTCCAAGAGGCTGCTCCAGATGAGTCCATTGACTCATAGATTTTTTTTTATTTTTTGAATTATTTCAAAGAACCAACGAGCACCGATATATTTAAGCTAAACATTACAACACATAACCACATAACACGTACACGAAACACATGAATAAAAAAATACAACAACAACCTTACCCAGTATATTCCCACTTTTCAGTAGGGTCTGGGGGGAATGATAGATACAAACCTTACCCCTATCCCAATTGGGATAGAGAGGCTGCTCCGAAAGAGTCCCCGGCTCAAAGTTATCGTTTGAAACATGAATAAAAGAATAAGATGAACAAATTATATGGAGAAAACTAAATCACGAATGAGAATTAGACAAGCATAATAAACATAATATCATAAAACTAACCGGAGCACAACCTATATAAGATATAGGACATATCACCCACCATGTAAACAAATAGACATATAGCATACTATATTATACATATCATATATATATATATATATCACACATACAAACATACCAATCAGACTTTTCGTATCCTTTCTAGGATACAAACAAACAAACTTACCCAGTATATTCTTACTTTTTAGTAGGGACTTGGGGGAGGATAGACATAAACCTTACCCCTATCCCAATTGGGATAGAGAGGCTGCTCCAAAGGAGTCCCCGGCTCAAAGCTATCATTTGAAGTTGATCATTCCAACATTTTTAAGGTTATTTTCACAAAATAAGTAAAATAATGTTAAAATTAGTGCAATGTTACTTTGGCCTTTTGAGGGCCCACACATATATACATTATATGTATGCACCGCAAATAAGACGTCTATCATACCTAGGATCTTTAACATTTATTATAAACAAACTAGAAATCCCTCATTTTTATCTAACAGCCTCCAAGATTACGATGGTTACATAATCGTTACATATCACAGATAAAGTAATTGATATCAAATTAAAAATCAGTGTTCTATGTATCTATCATATTAGTATATGATTCATCCATATATGAAATCGAATTAAAAAATCATCCTTATTTATTTTGTTGAATTAAATTTATTATGCTTCATTATTTTTCATAATTAATTTCTTATGTGATGTTTTTTAATGTATTTTGTTAAATCAAATTCATTATGCTTCATTAAATTTCATAATCAATTTCTTATGTGTTTTTATTTTTATTTAACAATATATTAGGTATTTAATCATTTTTATAATATTACTAATCTTAAAACACATCTTAGTAGTTTATACTATGAATTATAAATTATAAAAAACTTCTTTTTTAGCAGCAAATAACCAAAATGCTCACTTAATATTATGTAGTTAGATATAACAAGTTCTAAAATATCTTTTCTTCAAAGATATTCATTGTTAAAGTAGCTTTTTATACACTTTAACTTAATAATAATTTGTACTTTATAATACGTTAAAAAACTAAATCTATTTTTTTTATTGTCAATGATCAACTTAATTTTGTAAATTATAAGAGTTTAAGACTACTTTAGAAAACAAAACCAAAATTTCTTAATAGTAAATTATTCATTATTTTATACTCGACAAAAAAAATTTCTTTACATAATAACTTAATGTTATATAAATTTAGGTTTATTCCTAAGGGGCTCATTTTTAGAATCCGTACTAGACACCTAAAATTTCAAAGACGACCCTCTGGCTCATGCTGATTTAACCGGTCTTGGTCCCTTCCAAGACCACCAACATTCATCACATACATTAACAGTTGGTAACTGATCGTTTCCTTGAAAAGAAAATCTAACCTCATCTTTCCTAGAAAAATAGAATAAATGACGTATCAAGTGCTTGACTTTGCTCTCATTTTACACAGGAACTACAAAGGGGTCGGATTGCTTCGCTGATGTGCGCAACTTTGCCTTAGATATTTGTTTAGAAGCAGGTGGCTCTTAATTGTGATCAGTCTATTGTTTTAGTAAGAAAACAACAACCTGATGTTATGCTCCTTTTTTGACTCTCAAATGGCTGTTAAACAAGAATGTTTCCCGGGCTTTTCGTCGGCGGTTGTGCTGCCTTCCGTTTAGTCGACAGGGACAAGGAAAGCCCTCAGCTGTTGGTTCTTCTTTCTGGTTGTTCAATGCAAACAGCAGTACCTGCTGCTTCTTCCTCTTTCTGGTCAATGAGAATGTGTCCTGTGGCTGACTTTTTCTTTCTGGTGTGACACAAAACTGATGGCAGCAACCTGGTGTTCTTTCTGCTGATCGACGGGAGCACAAGAACAAGACCTCCTTGTTCCTTGATAATTGATTGGTGGTGACTGACCTCTTTGGCGATCGCTGGTTAAAGGGCAACTAATGACTGCCGACACCAAAAAAACCTTGATCGACTACTCTTCTGCTGATCGGTTTCTCGTGTGTAACAAGCTGCAACTTTGATACCACTTGTTAGGGGATTTGGGTTAAGCAAACCCAAACTCAATCTATAAGATGGACATATGGGCAAATTTGCACAACCTGAAAACTCAATCTGTTCAACCTTACATTTTACTAGACAACAAGCTATTAGATGGTTTACACCCTGTGTTAATTTAATTATTTGGATTCTGTAGCATGTATAACACCATAGTCCATTATTACAAACATGATTCTTGAAGACAGCATATGTATAATGTGGGAAGTTATTACTTAAATACTGTCATGTATCAACATAGCATGCACTCTATGTCTCAATGTACTGTATACATATACATAAATCATTGTCTCATGTTATACACATGAATATACATCGACTATGATTAAAATGTGAATGCACACTTATGAGACACTGCCTAGAGAAACACGCACCTATTTTTGAAAGAAAAAAAAAACTAGGTACATTTACAGTAGCATCATTCTTCAAACATAACTGCTCTCATGGTCCACGATTTTACAAGTAATCCTTTCTGCATTTGTTTCAATCATGTTTTAATTTGTATATATAAAAAGGTTGAACTTTAAAGAAACAGTGAGCTTTATATAAAGTTGAAAAATGTTGCAAAAATAGAGTGTGTACCCGACTCAAGCTTCACTTCCTTCTGGCAATGTTATCAATCGAGTGTCTTTATCAAACAATAATGCCGTTTGACAGCTGAAAGTCGAGGTTTAAATGTAAGATTAATGTTAATGCGAAATAAATTGAACCAAGAAAAACAAGTGAGTCAGGTAAGTTGGATTAAAGATAAAATGTGTTATTTTTAATGCGGGTTAAAATGGGAAGGCATGACCCGTCAAAGTTATTTACCAAATTTTTTGACTTGTGAAAAATAATAACGTAGTAACATGACTACAAAACTATAATGTTCAGACAATAATCCAGTTTCTTTTTAAATAAAACAATTTAAGTTGTTCAAAGTAACAGAACTTACTTTGAGCATTTGACGTTGTTGATAGCACCCCCACTGGAAATTGACAATATGGTTCCAAAGAATGAATTGTTCTCTGCTCCACAATTTGGACAAATGCCCTGAGATCATTTAAAACATAAATTAATAAAAGATTGTAATACCTAAACTTCAATTAAGAAAATATTACCTTCAGTATCAAGAAATCCCTCACAATGGCGCTGGTAAATGTAAAGGATAAATATAATATGAATGGTATAGCCGCAAACCAAGTGAAGATGAAACTAAATGGCTCTGGAAGCTGATAGAAAAGATTAAAAATCGCAAATTTATTAGAAACAAAGCATAAACTCTTCAAAATGTAAGGGGAAAAAAAACAAAACAAAAACAGTAAAACATATATTATTTACATTTGAATAGAGAGCTTTAAATTGAGAGAACACGTAGAATATAAAACAGAATTTACCTCCAAAAGGTATGTGATTTCAAACCCAGTGATGTCATCTAAGAAGAAGAACCTATCACACACAAACACATATATAGCAATTAAAATAAAAGTTGGCATAATTATGAACAATAAAAGTAGTAATGTAGTATAATGAGTAAAGTGACACTTACAATCCTATCGCAACAACAGCAGCGGGGACATTTATGAGGAACATTTTGAGGTAATCAACAGTCAGGTCACTATAAACCTACATGCAAATACATTTATCAGTAGTGTTATTATGTTAGACTACTGCGGTGCAAACAACAAACATTTTATAATAAAATAATTTTTCTAATCAAAAAAGTGCATTTCAGTACTCTAATGGAGTTCATTATTACACTATGTTGAATATAAGCAAGGTTAGTGTTACATATTAGGATTTAAGTATAAAATTACACTATGTTGAATATAAGCAAGGTTAGTGTTACATATTAGGATTTAAGTATAAAACTAACAGTTTGTCATTGCAACATACTAACATGAATGCTGATCTTGGTTTAAAAAAACTGTATGGTGCTCTGATGTGTTTTGATCCCAAAAAACAATGCAGGATGCATGCAGATTATGTATGTGATACATTTTAAGAATATACTAAAGAATATTTATAAATAACATTTTGAATTGTTAACTTTAAAACATAGTTATTAAAAGCGAGCGCCTTGAGCGCCTAGGCTCCAATCTGATGCCAGGCGGTAAAATCCCGCTTTTGATAATTAGGAAAGTCAGGCGCCACTTGGATACTTTTCTTTTTTTTTTTTAATTTATGAAAAATATATAAATTAATTATAAGTTAACATAATTAGGAAAGTCAGGCGCCACTTTGGTTATGAAGAAAATTATCTATTATTTTATGAACTTTTTGTTTTCAAGTTTAAACTTTTTTGGTTTTGAGGGGTTTTTTCATTTGGGATGATTTTTCTATTTGATATTTTGAACAATGTCTTTGGTTAGTGAGAACTTTTTGGATTTCTAGTCTTATTTTTTATTTTATAATTTATTTTAGATTTTTTTTGGAAAGGGAGTTTTTTTTTCCTCAGGCCCCCGCTTTTTTGGCGCTTAACGCCTAGGCCCTAGGCTGGGACCAATCGCCTTGAGGGCGCCTTACGCATTTGATAACTATGCTTTAAAACACTAAAATACAAGACATTGTCAACATCTCTAGTTAGAATTGTTCAATTGATGGTCTAATTTGTTTAAATTTTCAAATTATGGTCAAATTTGTCCAATATTTGTACTGTAAGATTTGAAAAACTTAGACCCAAAACAATCAATGGTTTAGTTTACTCAAATATTGGTTAACCGAATGATGCATCACATCACAGAGTCACACATCGTATTGCATAAGAGCATTATGTGAGCCTGATGTAGTGATGTGCGCATAATGGACTCGCATTGCATCAATTGAAGCGATCACGCATTTTAAAAGCAAAATGCTGATAAGAAAAGAGTTTCATGCATAATTTCAAGAAATTAAATAGAACAATCAAGACTTTAACTCCTATGCTTTTTACGGCCGTAAATTACAATTTTTGTTATAGTGGCATACCTTTCTACTGCGAAGACTGCATCTTGGACCTTCAGCTACTATGTCACTTCCATCTTTCTGAAAGTAATTGAAGAAATGATCATATGCATGAAAGTTGAAAATCAAACAAAAAAGTAAAAATCACAACCAATGGCACATTATGAATACTAAAGATTTACTGTAAACTATATTTCATAAATTCCAAACAATGCTGTGACTTGTGATTGCAATTGTGGTGATAGACGTGTATGACATCACTGTTTTTAATAATTGGATTAACAACATAGCAGTCATTTGCATACCTTTAATAGCATCTTCAATTTGTCAAACTCTTCATCACTCATAATTGGATTACCAGATATATAAGCCATTGAAGCTTCTAAAAACTTCTGCTCCTCAGAGCCTGCAATATATCGTAAAACAATCATATACATAGAAATTGGATGGAAAACAAGTACATTAAATACATACTTAGCATTACAACACTGCTTCCTTCCCACATCAGTTCTTCCTTGAGATTATCAAATTCCTCATTTGACATGATAGCTTTTCCTTCATAATAGAATGCCTACATAAGCAACAGCCAGGAAAATCAGTAATGAACAATGCATATGTAAGTATAATGAATGAAGATACAAGAACTCATGGGTAAAATGGTGAGATAAAGGTGTGAAATGAAGTGAATTAGATTTGTTGTTGAAATATGTCAATACGGAGGCATCATCAAATTAATTAGTTTCTATTTTTAATAATTGAATTAATTAGATTATTTTAGAAGATTATTTTAGTCAAGAGGTTGTTATAGTCTCTACATTCATTTCCTTCTTCTCCTCCTGTAATTACGTAGACCATTAGTATTTGTACCTCCTTGTATTTTGTAAAGAATGAATTCTAATCAATACTAATATATTTGTAAAAATACAGCAAAAAGAAATGAAAAAAGGCAGATATCGAAAACAAAAGGGATGGTTTACTTGTAATGCTTGAAGAAATTCTTGTTCCATTTCTCCAATTGTCTTCTTCTTTTGTTTATCTAAGCTGCAATAAGGTATTATGTTGCTGTCGACAACTTCTTCTTCTTCTTCTTTGACTTGACCTGAAACAAACACATCATTCCAAATATGAATTTGTGTTGAGTTGTATGATTGTGAAAAGCATCATAAACTAATTAAAGTATAAATATATATGACAAGTGGGAAAAAAACAAGAATTTAAATTTTTCGTTGTTCAAACACATATTATGTTCTATTATCGAAATCCATTAACAAAAACTTTCAATATTCAATGAATATTGCTCTAAGGTTCATTAATTAAATTGAATCAAGTAAAAAATTGAAGAAAAAAAACAGTGGCTATATGAATGAAATAAGCTCAGTTATTTTAAAAACAAGAAGTTAAGAATCTCATTAAATGCTTTCTATCTGACTACAAGTTAATATACATATATCAGGAGTAGTTCTAAATGCATCGAACTGGTCAAACTCTTTATCACTCATTAATGGACCATCAGACATCAGAGATTGAATTTCCAAACCACATATGTTGAACAATCTGGTCCAATAGGCCATCATAATAACATAAACACTCTTAGGAACCAAACCCACAAGGTTTTATTTATTTCAAAACCCAAAACTATGAATCGTTTCATTAGTGAATGTTTCATGGTGCAGGATGAGTAGGAGCTGCATCATGCTATCTTTTGGTAGAAAAAACAACTTAAGAAGCTTGCAGAGACAGTTGAATTTGAGATTGATGAGTTGAATTTGAGATTGATTTCTAGTCTTCAAGTTAAATTAATTTGGACATGCCATCATAATTTAAAAAGCATGTGATGCTTCAATGTGTTTTGATCCCAAAAATCGATCATCACGTAGGTGAGTTGTCCTTTACTAAAAAAAAATTAAAATATATTTATAGATAATATTTTAAAACTGTTAACTTTCAAGCCCTAAAATATAAGGCATTTTCATCATTTCTAGTCAAATATGGTCAATTGATGGTATGATTTATTCAAATACTCAAACCCATTGCTCATCCGAATATCTGATGGTCACATTTTTTCAATGGATGGTCATATTTGTTCAATAAGATTTAAAAAACTTAGACCCAATGCAATAAATGGTCTAATTTGTTCAAATACTGGTCCACTGCATGAGGTGTTGCATCACTCCTCATCACTCATCACTGCATCAGATCACATCAAAGCATTATACACTTCTGATGTGCACATCATGAAATTGCATTGCATCGATGCGATCTAATCACCTAATCGCATCACTGCTTTATGCACACATCTTAAAACAAAGCATGCCAATTGCATGATTTTAGTTCAGTTCACCACTTGGTCATACCTACATTCGTTTGATAACTAATCCTATTTATGAAATATTATCATAGCTTCTAATATTAATAACTTAAAAACAAAGCACAAATAAACACATATAGATCAATATGTTACACTACAAACAACAACTCAAACCCAATAGTACCCTGTTCATCTAAAAATCCATGTAAAAGCTATCCTCAACTTCTATGAACGCCTTGCTAAATGCTCTAAAGGGGGCAATTTCTGACATGACATGAGGATAATCAAGTTTTGTGTTGGAATATATCTATAATCCATTTAAGAAAAGGGTCATGTTTAGGTTTACCTGTTTAAAAAAAAAAAAAGGTCAGTCTTCATGTTGACATGCTTTAAAAAGCAGGTAGAATTTAGATTTGATCCGTTTAAAAAAAGGATCAATTTTGGGTTGACCTATTTAAAAACCAGTTGTTTTAACACACTAACCCCTTCAACTCGATTTTTGCAGCCCACTAACCGTCTAACACAGAGATTACCAAGTGAAGCTCTAGCAGGAGGACGTTGTAGCAACACCCAACAACCGTCTAACACATTTAGATAAATTGGTTAAACATGTTGTATTCAAGCTATATAATTTTAAGTTTGTGAGGGGAATAATAATACGAGTCGTCGTGTTCAAGAACAATTCAACCGGGACACAGACTCACGAGTCTAATTCATAAGCTATGTGCCGACTATTATCAAACACAAACAGATGCACAGTACAAGAGTGTGGTTCAATCGTATAAAATTATCGATTAATACTAAATAGCAACAACAAGACACAAAATCAAACCCTAACCTGGCTGATCGGTGGTTGCCCTGGGTGAAATAATAATCAATCTCCGTCGACTAGCGAACTCTCTTCCGATCAACTGGATCGGCTGCGTCTTCGATGCAGACAGCCGATACGAACCATACAAAGTTAAACCAGAGGATGGTCTTCGAATCGGTGCAGTAAAGAACCGAGACGAGGTTATGGTGAAACCTAATTTGGAGGCCATCGTCGCCGGCGATGGTGACGGTGGTGCGATGGAGAGTAAGAATTGCAAATTAAATTCATTTTTGGGTGTTTATTTTGGTGAAGAAGGGGACAAATTGAGAGATAAGGTAAGGTTTGAATGTGTGGAGGGAAATTTGGGATAGAAAGAAGTTTGTTGATTTTTAGATTTTGATTTAAAATGGAAATGCCAAATCAGCATGTTGGAGGATCAAATTCGGTTGAGAATCCAGTTTCTGGTGACGTGGAACGTGCCACGTAGACTTCAAAGCATGATGATAATCCACGTGTAATAATACGTAGCCGTCCTCGATGATGTCAAATCAATGTTTTCAAAACCGGACCGGGTGTCTAACCGGACGTCTTACTGGTTGTTGATCGAACCGGTTAGACCGGTCAGAACGGATATAAGAACCGTATAACAAAATAAATGTATAATATATTTCAAAAAAATTATACAACTATAAACACATTTAAACAATAACATAATCATATTAAAAAATATATATATGATTTGGTTTGATGTTTAATTCTTTAGGTTTTAGTTTTAAAAAGTTGAAATCCGGTCCGACCGGTAAACCGGCTCAATCGACCGGTTAGCTTGAATCCGGTTCGTATACCTATTTTGGGTCGGCCGACCCTCTGGATACCAATCCGACCAGTTTAACCAGACGGCCCGGCCCTGTTTCTGAAAACCTTACTCAAATGATTAAATGAACCCGTGGCTGAAGGGCAATATTTTTAAAACTCGATATGATATACAAAATTTTATTTGTAAGGATAAATTGTCGAGATGTCCATATGGTTTGCAAGCATTTCATTATTAGTTCTTACGTTTTATAAATTTCTTATATAGTTTAAAATTGTAAACATTTATAAATTTCTTATATAAGAGTAATTTGATCAAACATATGAAGGTAATTGAGTGACATAAGGATAGTATGTGTGTTAACGAACCAACACAACCAGTATTAAATATTATGTTACGTTAAAAATCATGACAAATGTATGAAAAATTTGAATTTTGTTTGATATGTACAATGAGAGTTAGAAGAAGAAAAAGAAAAGGAGGTAATAATTACAAAACCAATTTATGTCTCAAGATTAAAACAAAAGGCACCATTGTTCATAGTTTATACAAGGATCATATATATTGTGATTAAAAGCGATATGTTAATCGATCAATGACCCTCTTATTAGATACGACCTTTTAATCAACTGAAAATATTGACACAACATGCTAATTACATAAAGAGAATCGTACCAAGCAGGCTGGAGCGTTAAATCATAACAAAAATGAACCAAACACGCATGTTACGGGAGACTGAGAGTGCTTCAAACTTTAAAAAACATAACTTTTATAAAGTTCATCATGCCATATTGGAAATTTTGTTAAAAAAAACTTGAATAATATAAAGGAAAGCAAGATTCGAATTTGTGGTGGTTTACTCCTTTTAACTTGTTTGACGCCCGAAGTTTCAAATTTACCCTTTTGTTTATTAGCCAAAAAAAATACTATTTACGTATATTTGTAAAATATTATTGGAAAACAAGTCAGCTCAAATTTACCTTTTTTGTTTCTTAGATAAAAAAACAATATTCCTGTTTTGACGTAAATTTTGTTCAAAAACAAGTTGTATCATATATAGTATGTTTCTATTGGACTGATTAAATTTGGATTAATATACACTACTGAATGTTACTAATTACTTGTTATTATTCACTTAATGCCTGTAAGTTTACTTTGTATTTGAAACTTATCTTACTCATGTTGGGGTCACCAAAATTTTTATATACGACCAGGCTAACATTGTTTTCTATCTTGAATGCGCTTAACGTGATGCTATGGTTAAAAGGTGATTCTTGAAATTTAATTAACGTATAATAATTGCATAATTGCATGTGATGAAAAAATAAATAAATTAATCAGAGAAAAGAAACATATTTTTTATCCAATGAAAACAAGTAGTTATCTTATAATAAATAATATGAAGGACAATAATCAACGGTTACATTATTGATAGCGGTTTAGTACACAAGTATTTAATATTTTAATAAGAAGATTATTAGAATTACATAAACACCTTTTGTTGTATTACTTTTTTTTTATGACCGGGGAACCCACTTGCGTGGTAAACCCCGCCCCCCCCAATACCCGACTAACCAGGGGAACTGGTAAACTGCGGGCGCAAACATTCGGGTCGGTTGCATTGTGGAGAATTTGTCGCCCCCATGAGTATAACCCATGACATTAAGCTTGAAGACTCAATACTTTTACCACTAGCCTATCTCCACAATTTTATTATTATTATTTTTTTGTATTACTTAGATATAACACAAAACATGGCTATGTAGTTAAGTGAGAGTGGGAGTTAGAGTCATTGGGCACCGTTTTTTAAGTCTTGGGTTCGACCCTTTATGTGATGGCGGGAGCGAAAGATAAAATATGAAGCCCTTTTTTCTAGAACATAAAATTTCTAATTGAAATAAATATTAACAGAACTCTAACAACAAATAAATCAAGTTATTAACAATAACAAATCACTGACATATAATAATACAAGCATACAACCAAAAAATAATAAATGATTGCAAGATTGCAGTTGTTAGACAAACAATCAAGCATAACAAAACGTGTAGGACAAGATTCGGACGGACCCTTCGCAACCTTCTCAATTCACGTAATTTATAAACAATCAATTAAAACAAACCACATAAATAGTGCAACAAAACAAAACAGAGGGGAGTAGAAGCAGCCGCAACTCTTGGTGGTGTTATTGTTCTCGGTGGTTTTTTTGTATTTGGTGTCCGGGCGCGTTTTAGCTTCTTGCTGGCTCGCTTCGGTTTTTAATGAAATTTGCCGTTCAAAAAAAAAGAAGCAGCCGCAACTTAATGACGGAACGCTATAACTGCGGTAGGGTTGGTTGCTAGCTCAAGCCAGAACTAGCATATAGCATAGCCGAGCAACAAAGCAGTCAACTCTAGGTCACAAACAACAGGCGTCACTCCTCAACCTTGGCTTGCTAACAATTAAAAGAGACATAAATCATAAGTAGGAATACCTCTTCAATCTTTAAGATACAAATCCCTCTTCAATAAAAGTATTAGGAATTAAGATTAAAAATGTAAAAGATATATTTAATAGTAATTAAGATTTAACTCATACCATAATTCACAAATGATGAATTTAAATAGATTCCTCGAATTTATACATATTTAATTATTTATAAACTTATCTATAAGACCACAGGCAGTGGTTCCCCCGCCCCTCCCGCGGGCTTGCTCCCTTCGACGGCCACAACGGGAACACCGCCCCTCCCCTTCAGCGGCCCCGTCCAAAGCAGCTCCACGGCTCCCGTTCCTCGCTCTCTTTCTCACTTTCTCTCACTGTAATTGGTCCAAGGCATATAGTGGGAAATATTTTCATTGGGGTGACCATTGTGATGGTTTAAGGTTTTCAGTGGGGTGATGACGTGACATGAAATTTCGGTGGGGAAGGATTTTCAGTAAGGTGACCTCTGTGGATTGTCTAAAGGAAGTAAACAAAAAAGTTACTTTAGTTCATATGGTTTGAGAACTTTTGTCATTTTATCCCAATAGTTAAAATTTTGTCATTTTGGTTTAATTTTATTGTCAGTTTGTTCATTATGATTTCCATTTTATTGTCATTTTAGTCCAATTAAATTTTAAACTTTTGAACTAAAATGACAAAATTAACCAAATCACAGAGACGAAAATGACAATAAAATATAAATCATAATAGACCAAAATGACAGATTTTATACTATTGGACTAAAATAACAAAAGTTGTCAAATCATGGGGACTAAAATAACATTTTACTCTAGATAAAACTTTATATTAAACTTCATATTGTTGAATGCAATATAACAGTAAAATTTTCTAATTATTATTAAGTAATGAAATGAATCTAAAATTTAAAACGTAAATGCTTAGAAATATTCAACGTACTGGTTTGGCAAGTGAAGGAAACCATATCTAAAATCACATCGTAATGTGCACGTCGAGAAAAGTCAAGGTAATAAAACAATTTGGACACTTGGACCCGATAAGTCAATGAATCGAGACTGACTTCTCAAAATCCCAATACTACCCCTGTATCTTATCCCATAATCACCAATGATGTATTTTCCTAGTGGTAAGATGGATGTAAAAAGAAAGTGATAGGAGACTCAGGTCATGGGTTCGATTCTTAATCTCACCCGATTTTACCGGCTTTTCACCGTCGTGCCTTCGGACAGGTACTTAGGTTGGGGTTTTCCCTGGGAATTGGTGGCTAGTGTGCTAGAGGCTCCGCCCGTCTGAACTAGTGGTCAGCTTGGACATCTTTTAACTATTAGAAGTCGCGTACTAAATACCCGAAGTTTGATTAGTTCTTCATTCAAAAAAGAATCTTATCCCATAGTTGTTGGTACCATACCCACCTGCGGCACCGAGTACCGACTACTTATTTATTTTTTAGTAACGAAAATACGTTATTAGAAAATTATTGATATAGTTAAAATAGAATGCACAGAAAACAAACGAAAATTTTAAAATAGAAAAATAACGAAAATACCATACTAAAAGTGATTTATGTGTCAATTATATATTGGGAATGATAAAAAAATAACCCACTAAATATGCAATAACCCGAAATAATCCGTCAAGATCAAGCCAAATTTTTGATTTTTTTTAACATTATTGTAAATACATTTATAACACTTTCTTTTTTATGACTTTGCGTAAATTCATTATCGTTTAAGAGTTAACTTCCAGTGTTGTAAACTAAAAACTTAGGCTATGTGTTATGCAAAAGCCCACGTCACTCCACGTAGACGCCACATAATCAACCAACATCATCACCCCCTTATCACCCCACATCATTTTTTCCTATGTTATCCATCACTTCTCCATCACTTCACGTCATCACCACCTTTTTCAATATATTATTATTTGAATTTTATTTTTTTTAATTAAAAATGAAATTTAAAAAAGACATAATATAATTAAAAAAAATAAAATTACAAAATAAAACTAAAAAAATTACGTAATAAAAAAAATACATAAAAAAATTAATCCATATTTTATTTCTTCATAATCCGCTCCTTCGTCGTTCTCACCACTTTTACAGTTGTTGTTGTGTTGAACCCATATGCCGTTAAATTTCGCGACTTTGCGTTGTAAGTCGCGTCATTTGCCGGAAATCATGTCGTTTGTCCGGCAGGAACCACGACCCATTGCCGAAAAAAATTGTTCTCTCACCGTCTCCAAAAATCCGAGCTTGTTTAGTTGTTAGCAACGAACGGTTCTTCGGAAACGTCAATGTAGGCACGAGCTAGTGCCACCTCCTCATATTCCGACCTACGACACGATGAAGCCGGTTGGGTGTCGGGTTGTGTTTCCGGAACCACGTCAACATTGGGATCCGATTGATTTTCAGAAACGTTGTCACAGGCGGGTGAGTTTTCGTTAAAAAAGGTGATTGTGGGTACCAATTTGACAAGGTTAGAAATTGGTTTGGGTTGTTTGGATCGAGTTGAGGTCGGTAACAATTCATAAACGGGTTAAAGTATGGGTTGTTTGGTTGTTTGGATCCATGATAGTGTATAAGTTTTTGAAGATTTGAAAGATTTTTGAACATTTTTTGAGAGATTTGAAAGATTTTGGGAACATTTTTGAAGATTTTTTAGTGGATTGAATGAGTTTATATAAGGTTTAATTTTTTATTTTTTTGCTTTTGAACGGTAACATTACCGTTATTAATTTTTTATTATTATTTCTCCCCCAAACGGTCATCACCCCGTGAGGAGGGTCACAGCCTTGCCCATCACGCCACCCTCACGGCCCTCTGTTATGGGGGTGGGGCGTGACCCAGGGGCATCACGCCTGGGTCACGTAGCATAACACATAGCATTACAACGATGTTAACTCTCAAACGGTGATGTATTTACGCAAATTCATAAAATAAAAAAAAAGTCTCCCAAATTGTTTACAATGATGTTAAAAAAATCAATGATTTGACTTGATTTTGACGGATTATTTCCGTTTATTGTATAATGAGTGGTTTATGTATACTTTTATGCGCTATGTGGAACTGTGTGTGTGTATATATATAATCAATAATTTAAACAATATATAAATTAGCTTTTATAATAATACTTGCGACTTTGCTACACATATATGGCTGGCGTGACATGACTTTTAACTTTAAAAAACTAAAGAAAGGATCCTGCTTGTTTTTTTAGGGCATTGATGGTTTTGAAGTGATGTTGCTAACTTACAGGGTTATATTTTAAATCACCTTATAAACCTTTGCATTTAAAAGCAATAATAATAAATAAATAAAATAATTTAAAAAACCTAAATTAGTACTTTAAGTTTTCAAATGTTACAAACCTAATCATTTCTTCATTAACTTTGTTAAGTATTAACAGAATAAAGGATTATATCTGAAATTTTATATAAATATAAATGATTAAAAATGAAATTTACTTTTTACTTATATGATTTTTGACATTTATGCCTACTAGCATGTACTTAACAAAGTTATCGTAAAAAGAACCGAAATTGCAACATTTAAAAATTGAAAGTACTGCTTTTGAAATTTTAAAAACATAAAAACCATCTTTGAAATTTTACGTAAAAATTAAGAAAAAAAATGAATTTTTCCTTAAAAAACAGCATAACATATTAGAAAGAGGAAATTACGGTTTTGGTCCATGTGTTTAAATGTTTTAATTATTATGGCTTAAAATAAAATCTTTTATCAATCAAGCCCATGTGGTTTATAATACTAACGTTTTTGTCTCCCAATCATAGTCAGATTTTGGGCCAAAACAGTTATAATAGTTAAGTTTAATAGGCAAAACTGATAATTGTCGAAAGTACACGTGTTGAACTGATATAACTATATAAGATCATATTTTAGACCGAAATATTTAATACAGTTAAAACAAATGAGCCAAAAACGTAAATTACACCGTTAAGAAAAAACATTCAAGGGTAATTTTGTAATTTGAGAATTCCCGCGTCAAAGGTTGGCGTCTTCCAGGCAACTATCCATCAACCCGAAAGCTGCTATCTCACCAGGCGACTTATAAGTCTTAAACGAACCATCCTCGAAGCTTCATGTTTCCCTCATTTCCCTACTTATTTTGTCTCTTTCATTCAACCCTAATTTAAACCCCTTTCAAAATCAACCGTTAAACCCATCTCCGATCACTAATTCCCCCAATGTCTGCAACTCCTCCGATCACCCACCGGGCGGACGGCCAACTGCAACAAGACCCCTCTCAAAACTACGCTCTCACCGGCAAAATCATGCTCGCATCAATCATCATCCTCTTCGTCGTTGTCTTCGTTTTAGTCGCCCTCCACCTCTACGCTCGATGGTACCTCCTCCGGATCCACCGCCGGCGTCGTAATCACCGGCGTCGCTCCAATCGTATCGTGTTCTACGTCGATAGCAATCGTTCACCGGTTTCCAGTTCTGCTGGCCTTGACGGTTCTGTGCTGAAGTCTCTGCCGGTGTTCGTGTATTCCTCTGAATGCCACGGAAACATGCCGGAATGTGCTGTGTGTTTGTCGGAGTTTGTAGAGGGTGAAACGGGTCGGGTTTTGCCCAAATGCAAGCATTGTTTTCATACTGAGTGTATTGATATGTGGTTTGGGAGTCACTCGACCTGCCCGCTTTGCCGGTCGCCGGTGGAAGCCGATGAACCGGAGACGACGATGGTGGCTGAGCAGCAAGAGTCGGTACCTGAACCCGGTTCACCGGTTCGACGTGTAGAGGAAATTATGGATACGACGTCGTTTACGGATAGGATGAAACGAGTTGATGTCAGGATAGATGTGCCCAACCGGAACGAGTTGGCGTCGAGGAACGAGTTGACTGAGTTTCAGCTGTCGTCGCCGAGTCAAGGATTCTGGTCTCCCGGAAGTCGCTTACTGTCGTTTAAGAGGATAATGAACATGAGCCGAAAGTCACCGGTGGTTTCGCCGGCGTCCGGTGTCGGACCGAGTTGTCTACCGGAAGCCACTGAATCAGATCTCGAGTCAGCGTGCCAAGAACCGACTCAAGAGTCAAGTCGGTCGAGTTAAAATTATGACAGTGGACATGGTGAGCGTGCCATTACACGTGGCGTAATCTCAGAAGGGTTTGCAAAAAATGTTAAATTGTAGATATTTAATTCTTTCTGGATTTATTCTTTTTCAGTTTTTTTCTTTAAAGATAATTCGGATATATTGATAGAAGATACAACTATACGAGATTTTGAATTTCATATATTACTCGTGTTAATTATTTAAAAAATATAATTTATTTATATAAAATAATAATAAATATTTAATTATATAATTTAGTTACTAAAAATTACTTATATCGAAAGAGACGTGAAATTTTATTATAATTTATTTATATAAAATAATAATAAATATTTAATTATATAATTTAGTTTACTAAAACAGGATAAGGATAAAGAGACGTGAAACAAAATTTCACATTTCATTGGAAGGTGAACTTGTCTTGTAAAATTGCTCCTTTGTTAAATTATGTAGATAAATATAACATATAAATCTATTTTAATAAAAAGGGTATAAGGATGACATATTTCACTCTATTGTGTTTCCTTAACTTTACTTTTATCTCTCCTAAATTAAATAAAATGATAGGTGTCATTATCTAATATTTTTATTAGGCTCAAGCTCGCCCCGGCTCGTTTATATTTTAATTATTTAATTATTTACTTTAATTACTAATTTAATATATATTTATAATTTTTACTTTTCAAATTTAACATAAAATATAGGATTTAAATATATTTATCATAAATTTATATATAAAAAATAATTAAGTTTATAAATATACACTTAATATAATAAATAAAAGTTATAAAAATAAAAAACTCGTTTAGGCTCGTGAGTTGGCTTGAGTTTGATATGTAAAGCTCGAGCTCGGGCTCGGGCTCGGGCTCGTTTAAGCTCGACTTGTTCTGTAACATTTTAGACAAATCTCACACCGGCTGTGAATAGGAGATATTCATGGTTCATAAGTAACTACCCGTCTCTTATATCATCAACGTGTTTTGTGCTTAGATAGCTGTGGAGCACATAAAAACTTCATTGTTAAGCACACTCGGGTTGCAACAATCCATGATGGGTAACCTCCTTAGGAAGTTTTCACCCGAGTAACCAAAAGCAAATCCACGAGCTCCGAGTGGGCAAAATAGATAATATTGGTTGTCGACGGGGCCGTATGTTACACTTTCGAGCTTCTTACTAATTCGATCCCGAGTATTTTACGAGCTGACTTGATTCATTTACACCATAGTCACTCTTTGTTATTATATTCCTAATTTACTTATTTTTTTAAGTTGTTTTATTCTCTTCATTTTACGTTTTAGTTTAAGTATTTATAACACTATTTTCATAGTTGACAATTGATTCTACAATTAATTATAATTTCGGTTTTTACGGCAAAGCAACGAATAGTTTTATGATAGAGTTCGATTTAAAGTTTTACGAAGAAGTGACAGCTGTTGTGAGAGAGTTTTTATCTGCTTTTTGATAATCTGAATGGTGTCACAATATTGTGATCAATTCCGATCGGCAATGCATGGCAACATATTTTTGGCCTGATTCTTTTTCAAGTTTTAATTGGGAAGCAATATCTGGTTTATTTTTTTAGTTATGGTGTTTGAATCAGTAAGCATTACATGAATCAGTAAGCGAGACCTAACGTTGAAGGAGTGACAAAATACCTTAGAGCACAAAAGTTTATAGATTAATCAATCTAAAACCTAGTACATTAACTATAACTTTAGTGTGTCAATAATGAGGACTCCTAGATGATTATTTGTATGTTAAGGCCTGAGCTCGGCTCGTTTAGATAAATTAGGGCTCGAGCTCGGCTCTTTAGAAAATTTTTAAGCTTGAGCTCGGCTCGGCTCAGCTTCTTTAGATTTTATTTATTTAATTTATTTACTTTAATTACTAATTTAATTATATTTTCTAAATTTGACACAAAATATTTGATTTAAATATTATTATCATAATTTTATAAATAAACACTTGATGTAATAAATAAAAATCATATAAACAAAAAGCTCGTTAAGGCTCGCGAGCCGGCTCGAGCTCGATAAATAAAGCTCGAGCTCAGGCTCGATAACTAAACGAGTTACACTTTTGAGCTCGAGCTTGGGCTCGGTCTCATTAAGGCTCAGCTCGTTCGAACTTTTTACCGATTCGATCCAGAGTATTTCACAAGCTGCCTTGGTTCGTTTACACCCCTAGATATTTGTATTGTGTGACAAGATGTTTTATATATAGATATTAAAAAAGAGATTATATTGAGCTACATTATCCAATTATATTATATGGAATCGATTTCTTCCCGATCAAGAAGACACAAACGTGAAAGTTAAAGGTATAGTAGGAGAGATTAGAGGTGGCCAAACGTACCCGGAACCGGAACCAAGGAACCGAATTGGAACCGGAACCGGAACCGGTCGTACCCTAAGCGGTGGGTACGTGACGGTTCTGGGTTTTCAGAGAAATTGGAACCGGTACCGGTTCCACCCTCAAACCAGTCAAATCGGAACCGGAACCGGTTCTTGACTTTGTTGACCGGAACCGAAACCGATTCCGGTTCCAAAAAAAACCTGGTTTGACCACCTCTAGAAGAGATGATAATGCTCAAATGAATTTGTGAACACACAATTAATTAGGGTAGCAAGTCCAGGCCTAGGCTGTGGAGGCTCAAATATGGCCAAAAAAAAGACAAAAAACATTTGATTCATCATGTATTATTGTAGTTGCACGACCCCAAATTTATTCTTCTAGTCGTTTTCAATTCTTGGAATATATTATATATGAACTCATTATGTAACCTTTAAGCTTGTCCTAAGAGATGGAGTTTGAATACATTATTACACATTCAAAATATTATCCAAAGGAATCATCACTACTCTCAAGTTGAACCCAATTCTATTCCTTCAATCTTATTCAATTTTTTATATTCTCTTTAATTAATATAATAACTTAAGAATTAGGGTTTATAGTGACCACCTTTTTCTCCTTTATAAACTGATTATATGTCCAACCTCCCTCATGAAAGATCAAGAACAATTAAAGCTAGTTTGTTCACTTTTAAAACTAAAAATGCCACCAAAAGTGGACCTTGTTAAACCCCTTCCTCAACAATCTTGTCACTATCAATACCTACCACAACGGCCCGTCATTCATCATGCGACTCCAACGAAAGAGGCGACTGTGGTCAACTGCAAGCCGTGGAGTTCTGTTGTTGCCGGATACTAGCTAATGAACATGTCTTTGTTTGAGCTAGTGCATAGGGTTGTCAAACTCGGTTGATCAGTTTACTTGGTCATGTTAGTTTGTAAGCAGGTTTGTATGCAACATTAACTTATTCATATAAAACTATATATATATATATATATATATATATATATATTGTAAATTTACCCTTGGATAGTAGAAAGAATAAAAATAGTGCTTTAAGTATTGTGGTGATTTATGAAAGAAATTAATTGTTTATATGTGTAAATCAAGTAATCAACTACTGTGTTAGCATAAATCATCTATCTACTATCTTTGTAAATGTAGTTAATTTGTACGGTTCAAAAATTTGACAATGAATGCAAAATTGTTATTATTTAAATTCTGGGTATTCAATTTTAGCAAATAAATGTCATAGCATGAGCATAAAAAAACGACTTATGCACTTGTTGAATAATACTCGGCTTGTATAACAACGACAAAGATCGATACTTGAATGAAGCATATCATGAAATCTTATAATAAATTAATCATTTATAAATCAACTGTAAATTTTATTGATAAACAACAGAAATTTATAAATTCAATAATTGTATTATTTCTCCTTTTTTTTACTTGTACTTAATCTACTTCTAAATTTATCTAACATATTACAAGATTACACACATGGATATCATTGGGTTAAACACCCTTTAGTGAATTGTTTTCTTAGAGGGATAGATGAAACTAAATAGTCATAACTCATAAGCTCATAATTGATGAGTTAGTCATCATTTGTTGGAGACATTTAGTATCAAACTTGTAAATATATCGAATCGTGTATAAAATTACTATCCGAAATCAAAAAATATGATTAAAGGATAATCCTATAGAATCGTTTGTGATATGAATTCCGAGAGAGATCTTCTGCGAATTAGGTTTTCAGTATTTCTAACACCAACCAGCCAACCGTATTTGACAGTTAATGTCAGTTGGTTTTGGTTGGTAACTTCGTAGGTCAAATCTCGGGTCAATGGCGGTTGGTTTCAGCAAGACCCCGCCAGAGGAGCTGCCCCTAGGACCCTGCAAAGGGGTGCGGCCCCCTTGACCCCGTACTTGATCAGGAACTCAGAAATATTAAACGAGTGTGCACTCCGCACATCTAACTCTTTAATATTCTCTTACATCCAATTACACTAAAAATATAAAACATCATTTTGTTTGGATTAAGATGGGCCAAGTTGAGTTGGTGTTTTAGTATTTGAGTTTAATGTTTTTAGGTGTTGTTTAATAGTTTTTTAATGATTCTATTAAAAAACTACTTTTTAATCAGTTAGAGATTAGATGTTAGGTTATTTGATAGTTTCTTAATAATGCATTTGAATTAGTCATCAAATCTCTTAATAATTAAAAGAAAAATATATTGAATCACTATTAGACTATGGGGTGTGCTCCTTAATTGTGAACATTCCACCTAGGCGCCAGTAGGCATCCACTACAACCACTCACTCAACCATTTGTGGTGGAAATGCCAAGTGGTTGTCATTATGATGGCTTCAATGCAATTGTATAAAATATTAAAAAAAACATAGCAATAACGCCTGTTGCCGTGACCACGCCCAACCCAAAAACGCCCAACCACGCCCCCTTTTTTCCTCAACCATGGGGCACACCGCACACTCTTAAGCGTTAAGAGGCAGCCTCTTAGAAGGTGGTGAATATGATGCAAACGCACCACACAATCAAGCTAATGTAGTGTGTGTTTTGCCTTAAAACATGATGATGTTCACACCCAACCAAATTCACAGTTAATATTTTGTTGTAGTTTACATGTTTGTTTCCACTTGAAGCAGACTGTAACATCACTGTACTTCCGGTTGTCCGTACATCCGTACGATTGTACTGTTACAACCTGAGATTTTATTAATATTAATGGAAATGAATTATTGGATGCATTATTTGATGATTATCACTGTTATTGGTATACATGCTTAGAACATATTATTATACGCGTAAAACCATGGGAAGTTTAGTTGTAACTCAACTAAACAGAACCAGAGAGTTTATCGCAGTTATATCACAGATGATATGGATTATGGATGTTGGTTGGAATGGAAAAGAATTAGGAGTTGGTTGTTGTTTGGTTGCTAAACATAGTCAAGGACACATGGTCATGGTTTATCGAAATAGCGGTGGGACGGTGTAGGGGATGTTGCGATCTACCTCTGCATATGCCCTATACATATGCATATTTCGGTCTATCATGGATGTGTCAGTGACTTGGTTTAGTGGGTTTTGGTTTGGGAATTATAATATTAAAGTTAATGAAATATTGGAATTAATCACGCGATGGTGAGGTTACGAATACAAATTAAACGCGAATATTAGTTCGGAAATATTAACTTAACAATGTATTCGCGTGGGTGACGATTCACACGAATATAATTATTAAGAATAATATTCTGAAATAATATTCCTTAAATTATAAATCAAATCGAAATACGATACGAGCGTTGGATTCACAAAGATGACGATCTTTACGAATACGTACGCGAGTAACGCGTTTCGACGAGATAGCTAAATGATATCTAACGATATTAAATCAATAAATGTAAACTAAAAATATTTATTAGGAATCACAACCTAAATTAAATTCAAGTAAATGGTTTAATTAAATGAATAATCTACCGTGAATGAAACGAAATTGTCTTACGAAATAAATTATTTAACTCATTTTATGTTAACGAAACTTATTTATTTGAATAACTTATGTTTTAAATACATTCTACGATCAAAACCGAACAAATGATTATTTTATCGCGATAAAAGCGGGATCGAGCACGCGTAAATGATACGCGGTATAAGGAAGACTTCCTCTTCCTCTTTCTTCATTCTCCACATTTTCTTTCTCTCTCTCTACACGTATTTTCGTCACCTACACACACACCAAACTTCTCTCTAGCTTTTCTTGATCATCACTAAACGAAATCGGAAGATCTTGGTGTCCACGCGTTCGTGTGATCGAGGAGAACAAGGAAGTACAAGAAGATTTCGCGTTTGATCGACATTGTGAAGTAAATCTTAGATGTTATTTTCGGTTTTTGGGTAAAAAACCCTATTTCGAACATGGTGACCAGCTTTTACATCATATATGGGTTTTACATGTGTTAATCGGTATAATAGTAACAGTAGAGAAGCCATGAACAACTCTAGAACCTGCAAAAGATTCGAGGTTGAGGATGATGAGCTGCAACCTGCGACTGGCCGAACCTGTTAGGGCTAGCCGAACCCTGGTCGAGCGAACCATCATGGGCGGGAACAAGGGTGGCCGAACCCTGCAGGGTGGCCGAACCATGTGACTGCCGAACATTCAGCCGAAGCCACCATGGGCCGAACCCTCATGCAGCGAACCCTAGCTGTGTCATCTTGAGTCACGAACCCTTGAGACCTCACGAACCTATAGACTGTAGCGAACCCTTAGCCTCGGCCGAACCCTCCAGATGGTCGCGAACCATAAGCCTTGAATCAACCAAACTCACGAACCCTTGGTCTATCCTAGCTGTTCGCGAACCCTATTGCTACTTGGCCGAACCCTTGCACCACGAACCCATGTTGAACGAACCTAGGGGCGAATCTCTAAGATTAGCCGAACCTAGAGGGTGACAAGCAAAATGTTCGCTGCCCCTGTGTGAAACTCAACTTAATTTCTTTAAACTAGAAGGTTGAAAGCAATTGGGGAACATTGAGTATACATATACACACACATATATATACGAATAGGTATGCATGATAAACCATAGCCACCACCTTTTATATAAACACATAAGTTAAAGTATGAGATTTTCTTATTAATGAAATAATTGATGAGAATAGTGTAAACATGATTTATTTAAACTTAAAAATGGGTTTGACAACTTAAATTGTGGTGTAAGAGCGTAATCATGCATGCATGCACTATGAATGTATCTATATAGGTTTAGAAGGATGATATCTCTACAACTTATATGAACTTGACACAATTGATTTAAGGATCATTATATATATAGAAGATAATCAACACTAATGAAGTGGAATTACCCCTTACAAGATGATAAATAATAGAATCTTAAGCGTGACATCTTAACTTAGATTGAATTAACTAAGTTAATGAATACTTGAGAGCTTAAAATATAAACAAGTATGGTCACCTATTGACAAAGAAATACCTATACTCATGAACACAAATACTCAATAATTATAGATCTTTGAGTTGATTTGAGTTACATACGTGAGCACGCATAATACGAGAACACATATCCTAAGGACTTCAGGTGAGTTCTCATAACCTCCCTTTTCAAACTGTTTTGTTTTAAACTCGGAGGTGAAACATGTATACCCATTTTTAATATTATTTTGATATCACATGGATGACACTTGTTTATTTGTACGAAATCCATATTTATGGATTATCACATTCCATGAGTTGTTACTGTTGACTTCGGTCACTCGTAACGACTGCATGTATTGTCACGAGGAGTTTGCCTCATCCGTGTGTCGTTGTCTTGACTTCGGTCAACTACAATGATACATGTATTGTCACGAGGAGTTTGCCTCATCCGTGTGTCGTTGTCTTGACTTCGGTCAACTACAATGATACATGTATTGTCACGAGGAGTTTGCCTCATCCGTGTGTCGTTGTCTTTGACTTCGGTCAACTACAAGGATGCATGTATTGTCACGTGGAGTTTGCCACATCCGTGTGTCGTTGACTTGACTTCGGTCATTTGAAATGATACATGTATAGTCACTTATAATATTTGAGATGGTTGATAATTGAGATTGGTTGAATGTTTATGTGATTGAATACTTATGATTAATTGAGATGTGTGATTATGTGTTGGATTTTGTGTTTGGATTATGTGTTTGGATTGTGATGGATTATCTCGCAGGTGTCATGTGGATTTTCTCAAGAAAACTCTAAACTTTTATAATCATTTTGAAAACACTTTTAAATATAAAACTCATGATTACTCATCAACTACTTTGAAGTTGACACTTGATTTTCCTACATGTTTCAGGTAATGAAGCTAAGTAGGTTGATGAAGAGGAACTTACACTTTTGGACATCATCATATAGGATCTTAGACTTAGCTAATTAACTGAAATTCTGGCGACTTGAATTTAGTTAATTAGTTAATTCTCTTTTGTAACTGATGTAACTATTTCATGATGAACATGATTTTTGTGTAATTAATTTGGTTGATTGAATGATATATGATGATTGGCTTAGATGCCCACGAGCTTTTGAACAATCTACACATCCCTCGTGGCATCCCGACGTTTCTGCCATCGGTCGGGGTGTTACACAGACAATAAGACAGGACCAAAATATTTAAAAAATAACCTCTTTTTCCATACATAATTACAAAAATTCTCTCTATTTCTTTTTCCAGAAACTTTTACACAAAAATTGTCTCTCATACAAAGATGTTGGAAGAGAGTATAGTTCAATATTATATACTAGGTTATAGACCCGTGCATTACACGAGTTTAAAAATAAAAATTATGTAACTTTATGATGTTTTATTAAATTTAAGTACATAATTAAAAGAATTTTATTACATAAAACAATATAAAAAAAGTATAACTATGATTTAAATCTCTAACAATTTTTTACGTCACATTTGTGTTTTATTTGAAATTAATTTTTTATGGTGTTTATGTTTATATTATGAATTTGAAAAATTAAAAAAATTGTTATCAATTAATATTTTTTTGTAATAGTTTGTTAATAGAATTAATATTTGAAAAATAACAAATTTTGTTTCAACTTAAAATAAAACAAAATACATAGTTTTGTTATATAAAAATAATATTAATAGGATTTAACACAATACTAAATTAATTAGAAAAAGTTTTTGATTAACATTCCTTAAATATAATTTTATAAATAAAAGAATGTTTTTTATTTAATTATCATTTAAATTAAATAAGAAAGTGGATGTGGGAATGCCATGTGGCATTTATTTGGAATCATTTATTAGTAGTAGGATATATATATATATAAATTGTTTTAATTTTGTTTTTAACTTTCATACATATAAATAATGGATTTAATTAATAACAAATTTACGCCTCATTTGGGGTGCATGTATATATGTGTGGAACCCTCAATGTGCTAAAGTAAAATTGCATTAATTTTAACGTTATTTTATTTATTTTGTGAAAATAACGTTAAAAGTGTTGGGTTGATCAACTTCAAACGATAACTTTGAGCCGGTGACTCCTTCGGAGCAGCCTCTCTATCCCAACTGAGATATGGGTAAGGTTTGTGTCTATCATTCCCCCCAAATTCTACTGAAAAATAGGAATATATAGGGTAAGTTTATTTGTTTGTTTGTATTAATAACAAATTTATTTTTCTGTCTAGTTTTCTTTTGTTTTATTTTATCTGTGTCGGTTTTCATTTTTCATTTTTGAATCTCCTCTTGAACTTACATTCATCCTATGAAAATATGGTTTTATAGGATGTTTATTTAATAAATGAACGAGTATGAACAAAAAATTTGTGTTCGTTTAATTAAATGAACGACCATGAACATACATAATGTTTCTTTATTTATGTTCATGAATTGTTCGGTTTTGTTCGTTTATTTGTGTTCTTAATGCTCATTAATTATCGAATGTTCATTTATGTTTGGTTAACCATCTAATTTATCAATAATATGTATTTATATTTAATAGACTTGTCCTTTGTGTTCGTTTATGCTTGTTCAATTGTATTTTACACTTGTTCAATTATGCTAAATTATGTTTGTTCGTTCATTTTGATTAATTTATGTTCATGAACAGTTCGTTTAATTTCCTAATAGTGAACACGGGCATATTCATTTTCTTAATTAACAAACACAAACACAAAATCCATATTTGTTAATGTATTTGTGTTCGGTTAAATTTAAACGAACGGACACGAACATGTCTATGTTTGTGTTCGCTCTGTTCGTTTACATGCCTAGTTATTACTTTATCCCTTAATGATTTTTCTAAAGTGTCATATTTTGTGAATAATTTAGTATTCAAATTTGTCAATTGAATCAAGCAATTGCATTGAAAATGTTTAAAGAATTTGTTGGTAGTGTTGTTAAAAGCTAACCCTTTTAGGTGAAAATGGAGCATATTGTCAAGATTATGTTCCATATGTCCCGTATCACTCTCAAATCCTAGACTTCAACATGGCCTTTTTTCATTGCATGGCTTTTGCATTTTTATCCAACACCAATTACAACTTGTTCATGTACACATCTTTAATTTGTTCCTTGCAAATGTTGAAGATTCGAACCAACCTTTTGATTGTGTGGAATAGCATCCAACTAAAATGACATACAAGTAGTCATGTGTCACATCATTTTATACTCAAAACTAATGTCACTATATCACATGTTAGGTTAGCGTAAAATCATTTGTAACAATTTGTTCCTTTTGTTGTTCGAAATCACTAATTTCGTATTTTGTTGTGTGTGTATATATAGGGTATAGATAATTTGAAAAACACTCTCTGGTATGAAAACTATGAGGACTATGTAAAAATAATGTAAAAAAACGTTTTTTTTAAATTTTTTTATAGGTTCGTTACATTATTTGACACATTTAAAAAAAATAATAAAAAAGCGCCAAGCAGTTAATTTAAAAAAAAATATTTTGTAAAACCATGTAAAACATACGTAACATCTGGGCCCAGTGTTACGTATGTTTTACGTGGGTTTATAAAAATATTTTTTTAAAATGTTTACTTGGTGCTTTTTTTTTTAATTTTTTTTTTGTAAGAATGTGCCATTGAATGTAACAAACCTGTAAAAAAAATTTTGTTTGCATGATTTTTGCATGATTTTTCATGGTTTTCACATTAAAGAGGGGTTTTCAGTTTACATTTTCCTTATATATATATATAAGGAAAGATTCCTTTAAAAAGTCTTTTTTCCATAAAAAGGCTAAGAAGGGTTTTTAAAACCTCGAAAATCAATCCAAACAAACTCCGATTAAATTCATTTTTACATCCGTTTGTAATTCTCTAAAACCTAAATATTAAATCTTAAACAATAAAACCTAATAATAAAACGAAAACTATAAAAACAAACCCTAAACCTAATGATAAAACCTAAAAGCTAAAAAAATCATGACCTAAAATCCAAACTCTTAAAATAGTTGTTAAAGGTAATACCAAAAAGCAAATATTATAGGGTTCGATGAGATGGTTCCAATGCCATTGATATATATATATATATATAGTGTGTGTGTGATGAGGATTTCAAAAAAAAATGTTTACTTTAAAGAAAACTAAAAAAATTTCTACTAAGGTTATTTGTAACTATCACTCACAACTCAGTTCACATAATCGTCACATAAGAGACCACTCTCGTCATCCACATATGACCCCATATAGTTTTCTCATTTTGGCCGTAAAAAGTTTGAGTATCCTAGATGTAAAAAAATTGTATTTTGTTAATGTTATTTGGGTTTTTTTTTAAAGAGTGTAAACGTTGTTATGACTTGGCCTTAAAATCGAGTTTCTTGTTGCCTTAGGGTTTAAAAAGGATTGATAACAATTGCAACATGTTTTAGTGGCAACAATTTGATGCTCGAGATCGTGACTCAACTTCTGTCATAACGCATATATAGAAAAATCTAGTTATTAATCAAAGATCATATTTTCATGAAGTGGTTTATGTGAAAGAAAGTGAGTAAACAATAAACAAAATAAATAAAAATAAGATATGATTTTCTATACAGAAATTGCAGTAAAAACTTTAGTTAAATGTCTAATTATGTGTCATGTTATTCTTGTATTTTCAAAATGCCCTCTGTATGATTAATGTAGGGTTGTATGGGGCATAATGTACACCCAATATACTAGATATATACATCTGCAAAGCCGGCTCTTCTTTGTTAAAAATTAGGCGGTCGCCTAGGGCCCCAGATATTTTGGGGCCTCAACTTTAAAAAACATTATAGTAATTGTATGTATTTGTTTTATAATTTTTGTGGAAGATATCATAAATCAATTGGTTTAGACAAATTCCTATTATGGATAGGATTAGTTAACGGATAAGCTTAAAATTATTCAAAACCAAAAACCGAACCATTCAAAACTCCTAATTGATGGCTGACCATAAATTTGAAAATAGGCCCCGAATTTCGTATTCGACTTGGACCCGTTAATGGTTGCTAGCCATGTACGTCTGTATAAATGTATAATCGTAATGAGAATTAGACTAAGAACAATTTAGGAAACAATATAGGATGTACAAGTTTGTAAAAACCGTATAGGTAGATAAGCAATTGAACTATAAACTTAAAGTGTAAGAATTAAATGACAATTCGTTGTTTGTAGAATCTTATATTTTATTTTTTACGAAGAATCAATCGTGTGCGCAACAAAGAGACAGTTAACATAAAAAAATGAGAATTACATATTTTCTTTTCCTAGACTTATAAAATTACATATTTTTCTAAGACATAAATTTTTAATATATAATGTATATTTAAAAAAAATGTAAAATTCTTCAAGTTAGAAATTCATTAAAAAATATACAAATGTGTAAAACCTTCGAAAAAATTTACCCGACTTCAAAACCCTCGGACCGAGAACCTACACGTTCTCAGTAGAGAAGAAGCTCCGGCAGGCTATGGCATCTTTCGCCGGCAAACGAACCCTAACCTCTATCTTTTATCGCATGCTATCTTCATCATCATCATCACCATCATCATCAATCTGTCTTCGTTCTAGATTTGCTCTTCCTCTCATCCATCACCATAATCAATCTCCCAAACTCGGTCCACGGATTCCTGTTCGTTTTAAGACGTCAGGGTCGGGTTATTCTCCGTTGAACGATTCGTCACCGAACTGGAGCAACCGTCCACCAAAGGAGACGATTTTGCTCGATGGCTGTGATTACGAGCATTGGCTTATCGTTATGGAGTTCCCCACTGATCCTAAACCCTCTGAAGACGAAATGATCGATTCGTATGTCAAAACCCTAGCTTCTGTGCTTGAAAGGTATTACTCATCTATACTTGATATTGTTGTGTGATTATGCACATCCACTTATTTGGATCGTAAAACCCAAATCTGCAAATGCTTATATCATTTTTGAAAGTAGAAAGTGTTGGATGTTGTAATGAATGAATATTCATAGGAATTGCCAGATTATTGCACATTGAATTCACTGTGTTTTCGAAGCTGAATAACAAACAAACATACACAGTCCCACTAATCAGTAGTTTTATTTGTATTTTCTTCACAAAGATCTTTGTAAATTTTCAGATAACGCATACTAGGGGATTGAAGGCGATAGGCGCGCATGGGTGAGCCTATCATCTAGATGCAAGGCTTTTAAAAGGCCAGGGTTTTTTAAGCTAGGCACACTGTATAAACAGTCGATTTTTAGGGGGTTAACATATTTTAGGCCGATTCCAGGCCATTTTTAGATGTTCCAGACCTGTTTAGACCATTTTTTTTCTTCATAATTTGGCTTGAATCCTCGCCTGACTACTGCCTGAGTGCATTGATGGAAGCAAGGCGTTATTCTTTGCATCATCTTGTTTGAGCACCTAGGCGAGTGCCTTTGATTACATAGATTGCATGTTTAATTTGAATTTTGTGCATTTCACATTAGTAGTGGATCTGGGATGTGTCTATTATATGATTTATTTATTTACTTTTTTGTGGTGGGTTTCAGTGAGGAGGAGGCCAAGAAGAAAATATACTCTGTTTCTACCACAACATACACCGGTTTTGGTGCTTTGATATCCGAGGAACTATCCTACAAAATTAAAGGTTTCACTAAATCTTGTTTCTTTTAGCGCTAATGAGTCTGAACCATTAGGAAGTTAGTCACTTTAATATCTTTTTATCTCTAATTTTGTTATTAAAGGCTTCATAGGTGTCAAATTGAAAATTCACCATAGATAACTGAAGCTCTCAAAATTGTGTCACTTGCATAGCACACACTTATATTTGATCAATAGAGTTTGGTATATCAGGACTGTTTCAATTAGTTTTGATGGAAATAATTGACAACTGAGTGGATCTTTTGCTTGAGACTGAGTAGAAAATATAAAATCTTCTTATCTCTCAGGCTCTCATCAAGATTTATAAATTGCCCAAATTCGGTGTGTTCAATGCATAACTGATATAAGTACAGAAACATGAGAATTACGTAATCAATTATACATGGTGTTGACCAAATACAGCAGGATAGAGAAACAAAAATGGTTATGCGGTTACATAACTGCTTATGTATCACAGTTAAAACAATATCTTCAAGTATTTATGTGGTTTTTGCAGTTTTCATAGTTCTTACTTGAAATTTATTATGTATTGAACGCCACTGACCCAAAGGGTGTCATCCAAAAGCGGAAAGCAGAAGAAGTGTCTTCTGATCTTTTTGTACACTGAGAAAATATAACATACATCTTTAGTAAGCTCATCTTGATAGCTGACTACATTAACAAGTTTTCATTTTGAGCAGGCCTACCTGGTGTTCTGTGGGTTTTGCCTGATTCATATCTTGATGTTCCCAACAAAGATTATGGAGGTTTGTATACACGAATTCAGTTACAGTCCCGTTATTGCATTGTTATCTCGTCTCTGGTGTGCATGCAAATGTGTTCAAACATTGTTTGTTTGTAGGAGATTTGTTTATTGATGGGAAAGTCATACCACGGCCTCAGTACCGGTTCCCTGACAGACAGCAAAACAGCAGGCCTCGTCCAAGACCGCGATATGATAAACGTCGTGAGACAATGCAGACTATACGCAGAGAATCCATTCAAAGAGAAGGTCGGGCCCAGGATCAGGGGCACAATGTAGCCCAACCGGCTGCAAGCCAGACATCTGATCAAATGGATGGTGGTAGGTTCCCACAAAACCAGGGTGGGTCTCAAGGGCCTAACAGCTGATGCTTCAATGAGCCACTGCCATGTTCAGAACATATAAGGAGCCTTTTATTGATGTTGGTTGTTGAGTTATTAACATTACATTTACTTGTAATCTCATAGTTACGTGTTAGTTCTCCATGTTTTATGACTCCTTTAATTCAGGTTATTGGTTATAGGACCTTTAATGGCTGATCGTGGTTAGCTCTCATGAATTCTTTGCCAGGCTCCTTTTCACTGCTCACAAGGATCAATCATGGAAATTTTTTTTGAACGGCACTTTTTTGTATTTTACATCAATTTTTATTTTGGGGACTTCAAGTTAAACTTCAAATAGCTTGACTATCTACATTCGCCATCTTGTTGAAACCCTTTCTCACCAAAATTTTATGTCACATCATAACCCACCTAAAACTTCAAAACTCCACCGTGGTTATTCCACTGAGAAAACATTTCCTACTATGTCATGCCATCACCACATCCTCATAGAAAAACCTTCCCCACCAATCGAAAACAAGAGGAGAATGCGGGGAGCGGGGGCTGCTTTTGGCGATATGGAAGCCGCCGGGGTGGGGGGTTGTGTGCCCGCCTAACCCTGCCAAAAGGTCCAACACCGTGGGGGGAGTGGCCTTACCATTATGCACAGTCTTACCATTAAACCCAACCGTAGCCAGTGGTACAATTTCGATTCATTTGAATGTCAATTTGGTTTATGTTTCATCTATAAGCATAAGAAAATAAAAAAAATATATAGTTAGGTCTTGTGTCTTTCTAATGTGTAACACTTCTCATTTAACTTTATTCTAAAATTTATTAATAATGTTATGATTTATGCCTGGTAGTGACAAATTTTTATTACTTTTGAAGCACATGCCCATCTAATTTATGTTTATGCTTCATGCCTAGACACATTGTTTTTTGTTCATTTATCAACATGTTAATGGGTTATAATACATTTGGCATGTAAATAAACAAATTACATTAATCATGTCATTGGTTTGAAATTTCAAAAGTCAAAAGGGTTAAATTGTCATCATAGACGATGAACATTTTTTTTAAATGGCTGAGGGTCTTGTCATGCTAGCTTCAATTATCTTGACGGTTAGTAAATAAGATCGATTCCTCGATCGCCGACCATGAGACCGTACCCTTTGATACGCGGGAACCCCATGGAATAGATAAACACTCGCCTCCATTGGTTCAAAACCCGAAATTAAGCTCAAAATTCCTCCTATCACCTGATATCCATTAAAGTGTTACCAGTTCGACTTGAACCCTAGTTTTTCAAGAAAAAAGAGCCAAATAGGATTCCGTCTAAGATGGAGTTGGCAAAAAGGAACATAAATGTATCATCTACAACTTGTGATTCATGTGGTTTGGCTCTTGAATCGGTTGATCACATTCTTATTTCTTGCAAGATTGCGCAAGAAACTTGGTCTTTGGCGAAATCATGGTGCAACATTGATGTCATAAAGGGAGATACGATAGAAGAAAAACTAAAATTCAAAGACTATGCGCAAGGATACAAAACAAAACAAAAACATACCCAGTGAAAATCCCACTTTTAAATAGGGTCTGGGGGGGTGAGATGAACACAAATCTTACCCCTACCCAAAAATGGGTAGAGAGGCTTCTTCAGAAGAGACCCCTAGCTCAAATTTTTTTATTATTATTAATATTTTTGTCGACATAAAATGGCATATAATACAGACTGGGTACATATAAACCAAGCAATATACCAACAAAGTAGACTACCCTAGAGCAATAACCACACATAGCAGATTATATCAACAATCAAGAGTCATAAGTATGTTTGACATACACCACATACACGAGCATATAACACAAATAGCATACATACCAATATGTCAAACAAAAGTTCCTCAAAAATTAGCAGTTTCTAACATGTATCCTAAGAAACTAGTAGTCCTTAACCTTTATTCTACGTCTCCAAGAAATCCTATCACTGATCGTGTCCTCCGAAAAGTTTAAAGCTAACAGATCCTCGCGAATCTGCTCATCCCATGTCAACCTAGGTCTTCCCCGGCACCTCCTCCCGTCCACGCTTAAGTTCTCTACTCTTCGAACCGAAGCAAAGCTCGTCTCTTCTCCTCACATGACCGAACCATCTCAATCTTCCTTCCCTTATTTTGTCTGAGATGCACGCTACCCCTAGTCTTCCCCTGATTGTTTCGTTCCTTATTCGGTCAAGTCTTGTGTGGCCGCACATCCATCTTAGCATCCTCATCTCTGCCGTTTCTAGCTTCCTCTCTTGAGTCTTTTTGATTGGCCAACAATCACTTCCATACAACATGGCCGGTCTAACTGCTACTCTATAGAATTTGCCCTTTAATTTCTTTGGAAACCTCTTGTCACATAATATGCTTGTAGCTGCCCACCACCTGTTCCAACCTGCCTGAACACGATGAGCTACGTCGCAATCAATATCTCCATCACTTTGAACGAACGAACTTAGATATTTAAACTTTGTTGTCTGTGGCACCTCTTGTCCTCCAATATTCACTTGATGGCCTTCGTCTACCCCATCGTTGGTCCCACTGAAGTTACAACAAAGGTACTCTGTTTTTGACCTACTAATGCGTAGTCCTTCACTCTCTAAGGCCAATTGTCATTCTTCTAACCTCGCATTTAGGTCCTCTTTTGTTTCTGCCACCAGCACAATATCATCTGCGAACAGCATGCACCATGGAATGTCTTCTTGAATAGGCTTTGACAGCTCATGTAGAATCACTGTAAAAAGGAACGGGCTCAGTGTCGAACCTTGGTGTAGTCCCACGTCTACCGAAAAGAAGTCTGTGTCGCCCATTGGAACTCTAACACTCGTTTTAGCACTTGCATACGTATCCCTTATCATCTCTATATATCTCCAAGGAATACCTCTACTTTGAAGACTATCCCAGATTAGGCGACGTGGTACGCTATCGTACGCCTTCTCTAAATCTATGAAAACCATATGTAAATTTCTCTTTTTTTCTCTATACTTCTCCATAAGCCTCCTCAGAACATGTATTGCTTCTGTGGTCGATCTCCCCGGCATGAATCCAAATTGATTCGCAGTTACCTGAGCTTCTCTTCTCAATCTAGTCTCTATCACTCTTTCCCAAAGTTTCATAGTATGACTCAAAAGTTTAATTCCCCTATAGTTTTCGCAACTCTGGCATCTCCCTTCTTCTTATATAGGGGTACTAAGACGCTACTTCTCCACTGATCTGGCATCTTACCAGTTTTGAATATCTTGTTGAACAGCGCTGTCAACCATGTAAGTCCTTCGTCTTCTAGGCATTTCCACGCTTCGATAGGAATATTGTCTGGTCCCACTACTTTCACCCTTCCCATCCTCTTAAGAGCTCTCTATCATTTATTTATTTACAGTGATGTAACAAAGATTTTATGCTCACTTTATATCATTTTTATTTAACTTCGTCCCGAGTTATTCATCTACAGTAGCAGTTGTTTGTCGATTCTCCTCTGATAATGGAGTAGTCCCTGCCTTACGTATCACCTTTTTTGAATAAGTCCCTAAAATACGTTTGCCACCTTTTCCTTATGTCATTCTCCTTCACCAGGACCCGACCGTCCTCACTCTTTATGAACTTAACTACTCCTATGTCTTGCCTCCTTCGCTTCCTTGTTTTGACAATCTTAGACATGTCATGTTCTCCTTCCTTAGTTTCTAGGCGATTATACATCTCTTTGTACGCTTTGTTTTTAGCTTCAGCAGCAACTGACTTCTTTGCCTCTCTTCTCGCATCCTTGTATTTTGTCCTTAAGTTTTCCTTTTCCGCGTCTGTCGTGCATGTGACCAACTCCCTGAACCTCTGTTGTTTTGTTCGAACCTTTTGTTGCACTTCATCGTTCCACCACCACGCCTCCCTCTGGCCGCCTCCGTTCCCAGTTGTCATCCCCAAAGTCTCTCTTGCTGCTCTTTTCACATTGTCCGCCATTGCCTCCCACATTGCGTTAGCGTCTTCGTACTGTACGCTATCTCTTCCAGCTATAACCTTGTCCTTGAATATCTGGATGTTATCTCCTTTTAGAGTGCCCCATCTAATCCTAGGTTTATCTTTTCTCCCATCCATCAGCTTCTTTTTCATGGCAATATCTGTCACTAAAAGCTTGTGTTGTGATGCCGTCGTTTCTCTTGGGAAGACTTTACAATCCAACCACGTGCTACGCTCTCGTTTTCGCATCAAGAGGTAATCAATTTGTGTGTCTCGTCCTCCACTGCTGAACGTAATCAGGTGCGAATCCTTTTTCTTAAAGAATGAGTTTATGATTCCTAGATCATGAGTCACTGCAAAGTCTAGTAGACTATTGCCACTGTCGTTACTGGACCCGAAACCAAAGCCTCCATTAGGGGTGTTCATCGGATCGGATAACTGTTCATTCGCGTTATTCGGATCGGGTTGTTCGGATTTGAAAAATTTTAAACCTTATACGAAACCCGAGCCGAATTCGAAAATTTTCTATCCGATCCGAATCTATCCGAAAAACCCGAATAAACCTATTTTTTCATCCGAATAATCCGAACAACCCGAATAAACAGGGTTTATTCGGATTGAATTCGGATATCCGATATCCGATCCGAATATGGAAAACGGATATCCGATCCGAATCTATCAGAATCTTTGATTCAGATCGGGTTTTTTCGGGTTTCGGATACGATTCGGATTTCGGATTTTTTGAACACCCCTAGTCTCCATGTATGGATGAGAAACCATCGTTTTCCTTTCCAATATGACCGTTGAAGTCACCTCCAATACAGACTTTCTCGTATTTGGTATGTTTCTCATGACTTCGTCCATACAATCCCAGAACCTTCTCTTCTCATCCTCCCCTAGCCCAACTTGTGGTGCATAAGCGCTCACCACTTCTACCACTTCCTCACCTAGCACCATTCTCAGCACCATAATTCTGTCATTGTACCTTCTCACCTCGACCACCGTCTGTTGCAGCTCTCTAGCGACTAAAAACCCCACTCCATTTTTTGCTCCATCTGGACCTGAGTACCACAATTTGTACCTATTGTACTCCCCTCCTCTCTTCCCCTTCCACCTTGTTTCTTGAAGGCAAGCTACTTGCACTCTACGTCCTCGTAATACATCCACCAACTCCAACAGCTTTCCGATGAGTGTTCCTATGTTCCACGACCCTACACGCAAGTGGTGTCCCCCATTTACCCCCCCACCCACACCTCCCCTCCCAGGACACGATCTCAAGGAAGCATACTAAACCATGCTATCTATACTGTCAAATCAGGCACACTACAAATCAATGAGGCTAAGTGTATGCAAAAAGGAAACAGATAGCAGCAAAGCACACAATGATCAGCAGATACCGCACACAATCCACAAAACAAATTACCAAGAGGTGCAATGCAAACAAAGACAGCTGCCCCAAAAAATGTAATACTTGACTCTGCAGTTTTGTCAAACTACAACAATAAAATCCAGCAAGAGATGGAACAATCTCACCACTGGTTGCCCAATACCCTGAGTCCTTGTAACCACAGCTTGTCCCGAACCTTCACCGGAGATTTTATATCTGAAGTACCTGTAACCTGCAGTAGAATAAGAGCAGCTGGACCCGTCCCCGAGTTAACCAGTGGTCTTGGTGTACCTGGTCTGAGTTGTGGGGTGAGTTTTTCGGCAATTGATGCCGGTGGGTTTTGAATGGCCGTTTAGGTGTGGTGTGGTGTGGTCGGTTGGTTTTGGGGTGGGTTTTCCGGCAAACTGATGCGGATGAGTGTGTATTGCAGTGAGGTGCAGCTAGGGTTCCGGCGACTGGTGGAGGTGAGTGGTTCGGTGGTTTGTGTTTCGGTGCAGGAGAGTAGTCCGGCGATTTATACAGCTAGGGTTTTCGATTGGTCGTCAGGGTGGGGAACGTCTTGGGTAGTTGGGTGAGGTTCGTATTCTGACCGGCCGGTCTAGGAGTGCGGTAAGGGGGAGGTAGGGGAAGAGAGGGAGAGAGAGGGAGAGAAAGAAGTAGAGAGAGAGAGAGAGCGGAAAAACACCTAGAAATGATCGGGTTTTTAACAATATCATAAAAAAATCGGGAGCTATGCGCAAGGATCAATTGTGTATAAGAAGATGGGTTTGAGCATAATTTTGACAACATTATGGTGTATATGGAAGGCTAGAAATGACTGGGTTTTTAACAAAATCATAAAAAAGCCGGGAGCTATTTTGGAATAAGTTAAAGCTACCTCCTTTGTATGGATAAAAAATCGGGCGAAGCTTGCAAATTTGGAATGGAAAAAAATGGTGTATTTTTGATGTTGATACTAAGAGTGAAAATAGTGAATGTATTTTCACTCTTAGTATCTTGCTAGAGTGTGTATTAAATAATTATAATAATAATAATAATAATAATATTTTTCCGTTCAAAAAAAAAAAAAACCTACTAGGATAACTTTGCTCCGTTAAAAAAATACTAGTAGGATACTTTGCTAAATTAGACAATGAACACTTAAGGGGTCATTTATGACATTTTTAAACTCCTTTAATTTATAAGACGTTCAGACCAAAAAAGTTGAACAGGGAGGGCATAGAGAATCCAACAATCCATTTATTTACAAATCTTGCTGGCATCCGGTGATCCATCATCCATCAACGCCTGCCGTAATTCCGTCGGAACACGGTGGTGCTGACGACGTCGTCGACAACTGATTCATGCGGCACACGTAAGGTACACCTTGTGTTGATCCAGATCTCATTCATCGTTCTCCGATCTATTCATTTCAATTTCGTTTTTGCATTATCAAAATCGTTTCGATAAGCTGAAAAATTCAGATCCTGTATAGTTATATATTGAAATTTGAAGAAATTTACGCAAAACCTTAACTATGAATTCAAACTACGGAAGATCAACTCAATCTGGATCGCTCAACAGCTTTGATTTCGATCTCGGAATCAATTCGAATCGTTCCAAGCCTCTTAATGCTCAGAACAATAATACCTACACGCAACCTAAACCGAACACGACGACGCCGTCATGGCAACCAAATAAACCTTCGTGGACGCACCAACCGGCCGCTCCTACGCAGTCGTCGACACTGGGAGGGTCACTAAACGGACCTACATCGATGGTGGGAGATATCAGCGGACGAAGCTGGGCTTCTTCAGCACCACAGCGCCCTTCTACCGGTATAGGGATTGCAAATTCAAACCCTAATTTGTTTAGTGATTTGCTTGGATCAAATTTGGGGACAGGGAAGGGGATTAATAGTAATGTTCCTTTGAAGAATGTTGCACCTGTTTCATCACAAACAACTGGTAAAAGTGCTTATTCGATGGGTGGTATGGCAGATTCATTGCCAAAATCTGGCAGTACTGTGAACAGTGCTGGTGGTTGGGGTTCTTCACAAGGTTTTGGAAGTTTTAATACGGGTGGTTATGGTAATAAGAATCAAAATCTTGGCGGCCCGTCTATGAAAGGTTCAACTATGAGTGGAGTTGGAGGTAGCATGAATTCAAACAAGGATCCGTTCGGATCTTTAGTTGATTTCAGCTCTAAGCCAGCTGCTGGCTTGAAAGCTGGAAATAAAAAGGCTGCACCAACGACATCAGGGGATGATGCATTTGGTGGCTTTCAGAATGCACCTAAACCTAGCACAAATCCTTTCCCTAGTAAGACTAGCTCCACTGGTTCAGGCATTGGCTCTCAATCAAAATTAGATGATTTTGGTTTTGGTGGTATGCAAAGTCAACCTACAGTTCAATCATCAGGAGCTAATCTTTTTCAAAGTAACACTAGTTTCATGGGTTCTCAACTGAAAACGGACAATTTTGGCTTTGGTGGTATGGGAAATCAGGCACCAGTTCAATCATCAGGAGCGGATGATTTAGATGTGATATTCTCTTCGTCTTCAGCTGGGAATACTTCCAAAAATTTTGCAAACCAAAATCTTGGATGGGATGAGGTTTGTGATTTTGAATCTGAAATTGGTGGCGGAGGAGGTGATGTAGGTGGAACAACTGAGCTTGAAGGGCTTCCTCCACCGCCTGCAGGTGTCACATCTTCATCAGCAAAGAACAAGGGAATGGATAATTACAAAGCAGGGCAGTATCCTGATGCCATAAAATGGTTGTCTTGGGCTGTAATTCTATTGGAAAAGGCCGGTGATAGTACTGGTGCTATGGAAGTTTTGTCATCCAGGGCTTCATGTTACAAAGAAGTAGGAGAATACAAGAAGGCAGTTGCTGACTGTTCAAAGGTACAATTCCAGTTTCTTTTAGTTGAAATTTGAAATTGTTTGCTATCATATATTTTTTGAGTAAGTTTGTGTTTTAGTATATTTGTTTATAAGGTTTAATACGTAGTTATTAAGGCACAAGATACACCCTTTTTTAGGCACATTCTATAGATAATAATTTATGAATGTCTGTGGCTTTTGCCATAGAAGAAAGTACTTTGACATCTCAACTTTTTGAAGTTTGAAGTTTATCCTTGTACGTTGTAATATATATAATCTGATTTTTCCTCAATAACATTCGTTCTTTAATTAATATATATATGGTTGTGTGCTATATTGACTGTTGACTGATATCATGAAGAATGTAGGGGTGTGAATTACGCCGGCTCGTGAAAAACTCGAGACTGGATTGGTAAAAAGCTCTAAAGAGCCCGAGCTTCAACCTTCCAATATGGCTTGTATAGTTATTGAGTTGAGCTCGAGCTTCAATTGTTGAGCTAGAGTCGACTTGCGAGCCTAAACAAGCTTTTTATCTATAATTGATTTTACATAAAAAATTATGATAAATTTAATAAAATCATATATATTAGGTTATATATAGTTATAAATATATATAAAATTAATGATAGAAATAAAAATATTAATGAATTGATAGTAAACGAACCGAGTCGAGCCCGAGGCTTAGCAAGCTCGAGCTCGGCTTGGCTCGTTTACACCTCTACATTAATGACAACGGCGCAACACATGTAATGAAGTTTGTAACATGTCGCATCGCGTGATGTAGCTTGCAACAACACGTGATGTAGCCTGATTATTCTTATATTTTTTCTGTTAAGTTATATTTTTAAAATTCTTATACCACAACATACATGTATAATAGTTTTTCTATCTACACTTTAATCTCCGTAACCGATCTGCCGCGACTTCTTATGTTTCTTTTAATCATACCACTAGCACAACACACATGTAACTTTGCTTGTTTGTCTCATTTGGCATCAATATTGAGATCCCTTCTAATAGTTTTGAAATGGCTGAGGTCCCATTTTAAAGTTTTGAAATGGGTGATATCCCATTTTAAAGTTCTGAAATTCTCACTTGTTCTTGTGGATTAAGACCTTATCTGAATATTCTTTTTCATTTTTATTTATTTAGAATTGTATTGGACCATAATATGGCTACCTTCAAATGATATTCAGAACTCTATCAGAATACCATGAGACAGACACCTTCCTTTCATCTTTTGTTCTCATATTTCTTTCATGTTCAATTCTCAAGTTTCTAATGATCTTTGTTTACTGTTGGTGAGTATGTATATTTTCTTTTTATCTTATCTTATAATACTAATAAATAAAATTAACCAGGACACTTGTCCTCATTTTTAAGCCCATTTACCTTTTGGTTTTCTCGTCTCTCTCTCTCCCATTTAATTATTCCTCCTATTAATTTATTATACATATTATTTCGTTATGTGTTATAGTTTATGATTATGGATAATAATTAATATACATGATCAATACAATTGCACTAAGAAATAACCTCTGATGTGCGAAATTATAGAAGATCCCCTTTTAATATGAGAGTAATTATGAAGTTTTCTTAGACTAATTTTTTTATTTAAAAGCTTCTATTTAAAATATCACCAAATTCAAATTATTTTCTTTAAAATATTCAAAAAATGAATAAAGAAAGAATAATGATATTCATTTTTTTTACGAGTGCTATCTTAAAATTTTCTAATATTTAATGTGGTTATATGATTTGAATGATAAAAATACAATACATAAAATAATAATAAAAATAGATGATATTAGAAAAAATCTAAGTTTTAGCTCTTAATTTTTTATATGTATTAAAATAAATTTAAGTTAGTTTAACTATGCTAGAAGGATATTTAAAGGACCAAGTATACTTTAATTGTATTAATATGTGTCAATTACAAAAAAATAAATAAATAACACCCAGTTGAAAAAAAAAATATTTTAAAAATGAACTTGACATAATTTTTATTCTTACATCAAAATTCATTTTTAAAAACATATTTTTAACGATTGTATTTGTCAACATATTACATTATATTTTAATCAACATGTGTAATACATGGGGTTAAACAATCAATGCAATATACATGTTTTTTAAAGACATAAAATTTATGACTAAGTATATAACATTTCATTTATTCAACATGTTTAACACACAAGATTCTAACCTGGTTTCTCATTATAGCAGTGTATACTTATTTCTCAGCTATTCCTGTAAATATCTAGATGGAATACAAGTTACCCTCGCGAGTTTACAGTTTACACAAATTAACAACTGTAGTGTGATTAACATCAAATCTTGAGAAAACAAAAATTTCCTAATCAATAAACTCAAATTAACCTCACTATATATGTTGTGTAGGTGCTAGACCAAGATGGTAAAAATGTTGCAGTCCTTGTACAACGTGCACTTTTGTATGAGAGCATGGAGAAATATAAGCTTGGAGCTGAAGACCTGAGAACCGTTATGAACATTGATCCCGGAAACAGGGTTGCAAGAAGTACCATTCACCGCCTCACCAAATTGGCCGGCTAAACCAGGATAAACAAGTATTTTCCCTCTCCACTTCTTTTATTCACGTTCAAGAGTTCCAGTATTATACTCCCTTTAATATCAAATTTGTGGGCAATAATAGTCAAAATCGCTGTTTGATGCCTTTTGGTTTTACAAAATTATAAGTGTTGTATTCCTCGTCTTTTGCATTATAGTTGCTTGTTTCTTGTATTGAGTGTAAAAATGACTTGTTCATGCAACATGTTCTTTTTCAAAATATCCTTTTTTTACATGTCTGTATCGGAATAGATGTAATGTTTACTTATATTTCATTCTTATTAGACTTTATTAGTAGCTTTGCTATGAGTGAAATTTGCTGCTATGAGCCAGATTTATCAGGTGGTTATATATGTCTTTGTTATAATTTTCTTACCTCTACGCGCACTATCAGAAGTGTATATATATAATTCATGGTTCGTATATGTGCTGTGTATGTGATGAACTTTGTGCGAATCTACAAAGCTGGATGACCAAACTGGGACACTGTGCTTATTCATTTTGTTTTTGTTTCTACTCACTTTGTTCTCGATCTGCTATGACTCAAAATTGGTACCAGACAGGTCCTTTTATTTTTCAAACTTTGAAATGAAATCACAACAAACATGGATATTTAATCGGATGACGATCAGATTGGGCAGTTGGGAAGAAATCTGTTCAAAACATGTGGCAGGCCTGTTCAACACGGTACAGTTCCGCTTAAACCGTCTTTAATTTTTATCCATATCCTGGTGTTTTATGCACAGTCCCTAGAAATCAGGACTTAAATAGTGTGGTTTTAAGTAAAATATTTTGATAACGCATGCTGATATACAGTGAGGTGTTCAGCCTTTTAGACAGTAATACAGGTTCTTAGTTTTGTTTATGTGACAAAGGTCAAGGTGGGTTTGACAGTAATACTTGGAAGAGACTAAGGAGATTCTTAGTTTTGTAATGACATTGCTAGCTGAAGATAGAGGTGCACAAATCGGGGTTCTTCTTTTTTTTTACCATAGGAACCCACTTACATAGTAAATCCTCAGGTCCCTCAATGCCCAACTAACTGGGAGGAATATGTAAAGCACAACTGTAAGTAATCGGGTTGATGACCTCCAAGGAAAATCATCCTAAGCTGGATTTAATCCATCCACTACCATCAGAGCATGTGTAGTGAGGTGTGAGGGGCTTGACCACCCTCCATCACGCCCTCACTCCTCACAACACCCTGTAGTTTCAAATTTGTGATCACGGTCACAGCGTGAAGGAGGAAGAAAAGGGAAAAAGGAGGGGTGAATGGGGGTTAATAACCTCCTATTAAACTAGAATAAGAAACACACTACAAGTCAACATTCAAGTGTATCTCCTTTTTTTTAAACATATATATTACATTCGAGCTCTGTAACAATTTCACATCTTTGCCATGATTTTCCAACCCAACCAACTAGTCAAGATTCATACCAGATTGCGGCTGAATTTCAGCTGGGTTTTGCATATCATGAATCTTGGAAGAAACCCTGTTAGGGTTTTATTCAAAATGAGAAGAAATGGAACAGGATAAGGGTATTTTAGTCATTTCTAAAAATTTAACATAAAAAGATAATGTCCATTCAATCCAGAAATCACATGTTTTACATTTTTAAATTTTTAAATTTTTAAATTTTTGTAAACATTTTGAACAGCTAATGTAATAATTACACGATGTTAGTGACAATCGGTGCAAAATCTACACACCACATGGACAAAACCGTGTGATTAAGTCTAATCATTTATTTTATCTATATAAGTGTGTTTTATGTGTTTAACATCTTGTTAGCCCATCTTGATGAACAAAATGATTTTCGCTTTAAAATTGTTTTTCGTTTATCATCTTTAAAACTGAAAGATAGACAATAAATATATACAAAAGGCATTACAGTCTAGCGGTATCTTGGTGGTGAGATAAAACTTAGGAACCAAATGATCCTGGGTTCGAATCTCACAAGGAGGATTTCTCAAAATATTAAGCTTCCTCAAGAACTGGTAGTGATCCTAAAATTTAGCCGTTTAAAAAAAACACGTATTGCAATCAATGATGACAATAAATACATGTTGAAATCTTTGAGAGTCTTGAATTTTGGGGTGTTAATGCGATTAAACATTTAAACCTATAAAACAATAACAGCATGTTTCGTATAATTAAGTCTTTAAATAATTAATTACTAGGTTCTCATAACTTAGATTAAAAAAGTGATGTAAATGAAGAATCCTAATATATAAGGCTTATGTATACATGTGACTCAGGATGTATACATAACATAAAAAAATTTGTAGTGTATTTAACAGTTCATTTAGTAGAGACATTGTTTTTTAGAAAAAAGATTATGTGTTCAAATTCAGGTAAAGATATTATTTGAGAGTAGCGTATTACTGTTAAAAATAAAATTTAGAAAACTATTTTTGTGACTTAAACCTATGATCAACATGTCACTAACAATCTATCAAATGCTTAAAACTCGTATACATTTATTATGTTTTTTTAGCTAACAAATTCAAATAATAACAAAATAAAAACCAAAGACCAACTGGTTTTAGCGGTCGTCCCATGACTTTTTCTAATAGAAGGTCATAGGTTGGAGCTTCGTCTCGAACAAACATTGCTCTGGGTATGATTAGGAGCTTTGCTTTTTAATGATCAAGCGTTTACAGTTAAAATAAATAAATAAAAAAAATAACATAATAAAGGAGTGGATTAATCCTTTCTCTAGCAAATGAACCCTAGATCAATTGGTTTGAGATGAACCAACCCTATGTCTTTCAAATGTGAAAGTCATGGGTTTGAGTCACACTTGAAACAATATGTTATAGGTGGACTAACACATTGAGTTTACTTTATAATGGTGGGCAATCTGGTCTGTGTTTCGTGACATGTGGGTGACGTTTTATTTTTTACTTTAGTTGGGTGACCGAGTTTAAAATTCATTCGTTGACCGATAAAAAAAAACCATTATGTTACACGTGGGAAGATAAAAATTGGGCCCCTGCGACATTTACAAAGAAAAAAACCGTTGACCAGAAGCTATAGTCTCACCCGACCCGTTTTATATAGTATTTGCTCCATAAATTCCAATTGTTTATTTCTCTCTCATCGAAACAACCGGAAAATCAAAATCAAACTCAAACTCATCTTCCTCATTGATCTAAAACAACTGATACACGCTTACAAATTTTGATTGATTATTGTCATACTGATTTGATCGGAGTTGATTGATAATATGGCATCGGAGCAATTAATGTCCGCTGGTGGGATTGGATCTCACTACGTACAAATGCAATCTGAGCCGTCGAGGCTGTCTTCGTTCTTCTCGTTTCGTCAAAATCCGCCGGAGGCAACTCGAATTTTCGATGAGTTGCCGAAGGCCACAATTGTGCAGGTCTCTCGTCCCGATGCCGGAGATATTAGCCCCATGCTTCTTTCGTACACCATAGACTTTCAGTACAAACAGGTATGCTCGTTATCTTAGCTTGTACTGATAATTGAATACTTTTTGAGTATTTATGTTGTTTATTGTTGATAGTTGATAATTGCTTTCAAAGTTTTAGGTAATTTTCAAATGCAAAATTGATGAGTTTTGTGAAAAATTGATCAACATCATGTGTTTATTGGTGCCTTGTTATCGTGTTTGATGTGATTTTGAATAATTTCAATGAAAGGAGGATAAAGGTATCCGTTTATGTTTGTTTAAACTCTTTATCTAACATACAATTTATGGTGAGATCCAAGTTACTGCTGATTAAATAGCAACACTTTGTTTAAGAAACAGGTTTAAACAAAAACCGGTAAAAAGTCTTCTTGATCAGTTATCTAATTGAAGTAAAATGTTTTGTATGTTGTAAGATGCAGTTTTTATATTTAAAATCTGCCTTTACAAGTTATGAAAACTAAAAGAAGATCGAAGTTTGAACTACAGTGAGATGTTTAAAACCAATTAAACAATTTAATAACTGCTGTTTGCTGAATGATTTTAATGTAAACAAGTTTGATAGGAGCTGCTCAGTTGTGTAGGTGGGGATGATGATGGTTATAAAGCATGAATTTTTTCATGAAGAGACGTACATTATGGTTTTTTTTAGGTGTTTCAGTGAGCAAGTAGATATAGATTCTTAAATTTTCTGTTTCTAAAATTGTATGATTTTTTATTCTTAAAAATATGTGCAAAGGCTAAACCTCTTTAGGATATATTGTAGTTTCTAGAGCACATGATTCTTCGCAAATCGCAATCGGGTACTATAGTGGTTCAAACTTGTGGTTGAAACACACAACCTTGCTTCATTGGTGCACTCTACCTTTGAGAACGAGTTACCTTTTTGTGGATATTTATTCCTGGAATCCTGATAGGCATACTGGGGTAGCATACTTAAGGCAGTAGGTGTGAATCCAAGTTCCCCTTCATGACGTGATTGAAGATTAAGTTATAGTCTAGCTCGGTTTTATTTTTGGTGGCTATAGGGAACCATACTAACATCTACAACGTATGGGTTTAGCCATAAATACATACTTCTGTAGTTCTGATAAAGGTACATTAGAAATAATCTCTTTAAAAAGTGTCTTAGGTGCAAATCTAAAATTTTTGGAAGGTTGGTTAATCACACTTGAATTTTATTGTAGCCAAACTGCCAAAGGTGTAGATAAGTATTCCTCTTTACTTTTAATACGAGAAAGCACAGCAAGTTGGGCTTGGTTTCCATCCCCCTCCCAGTTGCTATTCAAATAGTCAAAAAATAAATTGGTCAATTCAACTATTAGAGATTGTGAAAGAAATTAATCAAGCTGTAAAAGAAAATGCTGCCACAATTTGATATACAAAAAATAAAATAAAAATACTCTAAGGTGGAGTTAATCCTTGTTGTTTTCTTTGTTGCATTTGGATTGAACAGAAGCAAAAAACCACACAACAGTGTTTTACCCTGGGCATTTTCTAATTCCATGGGCTTTTATTCTATTCATTGTGTGAGTTAGCTCTAGAGACCGACTGATTGAGGCATTGAGAAAGTGTAGAAGTATAGAGTAATCTTGTAGGTTTTGCTAGATTTTTATTGGAATATTGCATAAGCTTATGGATGTTATTGCTGGAGCTTAGCACAACAAATTGAACTTTTGTAACTTGGTTGCAGAGATTTATTTATTTTGTTTGTATTTTGCAATTCCCGATTTATTCATAAATAGACTAACAATGACCCTTAACCAGAATGCATATACATGAATTTAGTTCTTGAGTGTATATCATATTATATAGAGGGTTGGTACTTGCTAGATCAGAAGCATACTGCATACTTGATTTCATTATGGGACTTCCTCCCCCCTCCCTTGTTTATTTGATGACACTTATAAAACTAACCTGTAGACATCTTCTATGAAGCATTGCAACATAAGTTAAAACCAGCCTGTAGCACTTTTAAAACCAACCTGTGTAAGGACTTATGTTTAAGCGTCAAGGATCTTAAAGACTTAGAAGGGTGTCATATGTTCAAGTTTATCATTAGCTGATCTGTGTAATTACTTTTTTGGTAGTCAAATGTTGCTGATTTATCTGTTTTGCCCCTTGATGTTGTACACACTGTTTTTGAATTAGAAAAAATGGCATTGCATATGCTGCATTTTAACCGCCATATATTAAACATTCTTATCATTTTGGAGTTTTAAAGTATTACTAAGATTTGGACTGATATCGCAACCATTTCAGTCTCTCTATTACTACTTCTGTTGTGGACTCTTGTATTATAGGTATACTAATTTATTACACATTTTGTTTTTCACTTATTTACTCTGTTTGTGTAACTTGGATTGCAGTTCAAGTGGCAGTTAGTGAAGAAAGCTTCACACGTATTTTACTTGCACTTTGCGTTGAAGAAACGCGCTATTATTGAAGAAATTCATGAAAAACAAGAACAGGTTTGTCTATCGTCCAGTCAACTTATTTGGCTATTCTTGTTTGTTATCTCATGAGTGACCATCTTCCTCATGAAGGTTAAAGAATGGCTTCAAAACCTAGGAATAGGGGACCACCCAGCAGTTGTGCATGATGATGATGATGAACCTGAAGACAATGTAATGACATTAAATAGTGAGGGAAGTGTTAGGAACAGGTGATTACTAAGTATCTAACTTTACAAGGGTTGGTGGAAATATTTTTCATTGCTATAATAATCATAGTTCTTACAGGTGATTTTTTGTTCAGAGATGTTCCATCAAGTGCAGCCCTACCAATGATTCGCCCAGCACTTGGAAGGCAGCATTCCATTTCAGATCGAGCAAAGACTGCAATGCAGGAATACTTGAATCATTTTCTTGGGAACCTGGACATTGTGAATTCAAGAGAGGTAAAGTCCTCTTCACTTCTTGTTAGAGTTGGGAAAATGTGCAGGTCTAACTGGTCATAAAAGGTAATTGTGGATGGTTTGGGTTGGGTTTACCCAAAACAACTTTTTGTTTTTTTTTTTTTTAATTTGGGTAACTGATTAGTGAGCTTAATATGAATAAATGTTTTAACTTTTCCAATAATAGTCTAATTTTTTTTAATAAAGTGGGTTTATGCATAATATTACACTTTTGACTACTTTTTTAGAGCTTCTTTTACTTATACGCCTTATTTTATTTCATCCCAGTGTAAATAAATGAGTTGGAATTATCACCTCTATTGCTAGTACTTAAATATTCAGCCTGCATATATCTTTCTTGACCAGCCTTCGTTAGATTATTTGACGTATATGTCTTTATGCCTGCAACCTGTTTAAAAGTTGCGCACAGTTGCGCATTGTAAGTTTTTAACTTGATTATGGAATACTGCTTTATCACCTTATTACAATACATATGAATGCTCTTGTAAGCAGGTTTGCAAGTTTATGGGTGCTTCGAAGTTATCCTTTTGCCCAGAGTATGGTCCCAAGCTAAAAGAAGAATATGTATTAGTGAAGCATTTACCAAAAATTCCTGACAGGGAGGAAGGCAGAAAATGTTCTGTTTGTCATTGGTTCAATTGCTGTAATGACAATTGGCAAAAGGTAATATTGGCCTCATATTAGAGTTTATAATTCATGTGCTCTCAGTGTCAACTGATGGGTGTCTGATTTGTATATTTCCCAATTTGCCGTAACCGGGATGGTTGGATCCATATTAAGTGATAACAATTGCAAATGGTTAGGGTTTCATGGCTCCCATTTTACACTGAAATAAGGTTATACATGATTTGGTTGGTTCAGTTTTAGGCCTTAGTCTTAGTGCTGCTTATAGGATGTAACTGAATTGTTATAAAGAAACAATTTGGTTACTGCATGTCGGTTATGGTTTTGATGTGATGGTTTTTGTTCATTTTAAGTCTTCTGATTTCAAAAGAAAAAAAACAAGAACAAGAAAAGTATCTCATTTAAAATTGTAATAATACAACTTATTTGGAGCAATAGTTGTTTAGGATGATCTCAGTTCAACAGAAGTACCACTTGTGATTAGTGGTACTGACAGTGTGCAGATATAGTTGGTACCATTGTACCAATATTGCCAGAAACAATACTAATAAATTGTCTCTCTTCATCAGAGCTTTAATGAAAACATCATACTGAAGAAAGTTATAGAAATATTCCTTTTAAGCCACATATTTTGCATTTTTTGGAACCATATTATCTAGCGGATCCCAATATCTTGAATGACATTAACATCTGTGCACTGTGATCACTGCCGTTACATTGTAGAAAAGTAGTGGTAGTTATTATCCTGTTTTTCACTGTTCTGTTTCCCATTTATGTCAAGCCATCATTTACCTATTTTTAGTTCCCTTGGGAAGTTTTTTCCTGATGTCATTCTCTGTATTTCTATTTTTTATGAGATCTCTGCCGCAAGACCTCTACTAGATCAGTGGTTTACAATTATTTGACCATGGTAACAAATTCTTTTAACGTTTTCTTTATAATATTATTCAATGTCTGCAGGTTTGGGCTGTATTGAAACCTGGATTCATAGCCCTACTAAAAGATCCATTTGATGCAGAGCCATTGGACATAATTGTTTTTGATGTTCTACCTCCTTCAGATGGGAACGGAGAAGGTCGTGTATCATTAGCAAAAGAAACCAACGAACATAATCCCTTACGGCATTCTTTTTTGGCAAGTATAGCATATAATGGTGATATACATTAGCTAAGTACATGTGCTTTTCCAGGATATTGCTTTCTTGATCCTGTATCATAATCTTTCATGTGCCAACAATTAGCTGAAGTTGCTTGATTATGCATTTATGCTACATTGTCAAATGATGTCTTTTATAGTTTTTAATCTTCTCCAACTTTTTTAGCTCCAATTTATTCCAAATGGTTTGGGGCTTCAAGACATTGAATCTCAGTGATATTCCTGCCAGGCTACCATATGTATAATTTTAGTTAAACATTACATTAAGGCTATCTGTGGAAAAGTAACTATGGTTTCCTGAAAATTGAAAGTTGGTAAAACCGGATCTTTTGTGGAAACTTTTATTTATAATCATTATTTTGGAAAGGGAACTTCCTAAATTTCCACTAATCCCATAGGCGCTAGGCAGCTAGTCAGTTGTAATGCATTTCTGTTGTAAAAAGCAAACTTTCTTAAAAGATATATATTTTATTTATATTCTTACCAAGCTATATTCAAACTTCTTATCGAATGTATTATATATGCATTTTTTTAACATTTTTTTAACATTTTTTTAACAAAGAACTATTTCATGTCTTGTTTACTGTGCAAAAGATTGACCAAGAAAACAATTACAAACTTTTATCAATCATGTTTTACCTTATGCGGGTCTTTCATGATCACATTGACGTCTAGCATTTATCATTTGGCACCATTTTTGGGGAAAATGACTGGAAACTGTATTTGAAATTGACAATAGGTATCATGTGGAAGCCGAAGCATAACAATAAGAAGTAGAAATAAAACAAAAGTCAGGGACTGGATTGCTGCAATTAATGATGCGGGACTAAGACCACCTGAGGGTTGGTGTTATCCTCATAGGTTTGGTTCATTTGCTCCACCTCGTGGTCTCACAGATGATGGCAGCCAGGCTCAGTGGTTTGTTGATGGTCGAGCAGCATTCGAAGCAATTGCTTTAGCAATCGAAGGTGCAAAATCAGAGGTTTGTTACTTTGTTCCTTATTTGTATTTCTTGATTAATGCATATTCTTTGTGATTTTCTACTATTATTCCATTCAAATTTATCTTTGATGGTTATTTTTTTATGCAGATATTTATTTGTGGGTGGTGGTTGTGCCCTGAATTGTATTTGAGACGTCCCTTTCAATCCCATGCTTCATCTCGCCTTGATGCTTTGCTAGAGGCAAAAGCCAAACAAGGTGTTCAGGTTGGCTGTTTCTTTAAAGTTAGGAATATATTATCATGAAAATAATAATAATAATAATAATCAACTTCTCTTACTCCCTAGTCATAGAGTTACTTTACAGGGTTATGTATAATGTATGTGAAGGCTAGGTAAATCCGGCAGGTCATAGTGGCCTTCACACGTGCTGGGCTTTAATTGTTGATTAAGTCTTAAACCCAAGATTAGTCTCTATAAATACAAATTAATGTACTTGTAAATTCCTTGAGCACTTAATTATAATACAAACCCTAGTTGCACCCCGTGGATGTAGATCATAATCATACTAACTGAACCCCATTAATTCTCTTGTGCCGATTTACAACTTCCGTGTGTGCTTGTGTGTGTGATATCTAATGACTTTATTGGGAAACAATATATTAACCTAATTTAATAATATGCCTTGATGCAATTTTGTATGGAGGGAGGTACTATTCATGGCCTGATAAGCCGACTTGGATATTTTCATGATTTTATTGCAACGGTTTTTTACTTACCTCACGCCCCATTTGCGGTGCACGCATATAATGTATATATGTGTGGGTCCTTAAGGGGCAAAAGTAAAAGTGCACTAATTTTAACGTTATTTTAATTATTTTGTGAAAATAACGTTAAAATCATTGGGATGATCAACTTCAAACGATAACTTTGAGCCAGGGACTCTTTCGGAGCAGCCTCTCTATCCTAATTGGGATAGGGGTAAGGTTTGTATCTATCCTCCCCCCCCAGATCCTACTGAAAAGTGGGAATATACTGAGTAAGGTTGTTGTTGTTAGTTTTTTACTCACCTGTCATGCTTTGTTGGTAAATATTTGTATGCAGATATACATTCTGATGTATAAAGAGCTTGCACTTGCCCTGAAAATTAATAGTGTCTATAGTAAGAAAAAGCTGGTTGCCATCCATGAAAATGTCCGAGTTTTACGTTTTCCAGACCATTTCTCTAGTGGTGTCTATCTGTGGTAAGCAGTCCTCTATTTTTCTCTTTATTTCTTGTTTCTTGATTTTAATATTCTTCTTAACCATATCCATTTATTTCTTTCTTTTATTTCTTGTAATATGTAGGTCCCACCATGAGAAACTGGTCATTGTTGATAATGATGTTTGCTTCATTGGTGGACTTGATCTTTGCTTTGGTCGTTATGACTCATATGAGCACAAAGTGGGTGATGACCCTGCTATGTTTTGGCCTGGAAAAGACTACTATAATCCCAGGTAATTTGTTATGCCACCACTTTGGTAATATGTCTCATACTCTTGTTATTTCCAACATTCGAAAATGGGTGCAAAGTGATTTGACCCCTCCCTGCACCCTATGCAAAGCGGGAGCTAAGTCAAGCACCGGGAACGCCCGCCCTTTATTTCCAACATTCGATCATTTTTAAAAAGTCATCTGAGATGCAGTCATGATAGTTTGATCCCATTTTCTAGTTTTTTATTCTGAACAAAATACCATTTTGTATGTAAGAATTCATGGATTAATAAGAGTATGAATCATATCATTTAATGAAGTCATGACATGAGGAATTCCTCAATTTTGATCTCAATTTTATAGGGAATCTGAACCAAATTCGTGGGAAGATACAATGAAGGATGAGCTGGACCGTAAAAACTATCCTCGTATGCCATGGCATGATGTCCATTGTGCCTTATGGGGTCCACCATGTCGTGATGTTGCTCGGCACTTTGTACAGCGCTGGAATTATGCGAAGGTTTCTTATTTTACCTCAAATTGCAGCTCTACAGCTTGAGATGAATATTTTTGTAATCTTTATACATCTATATATTATTTTTTCAGAGAAACAAAGCACCCAATGAGCAAGGTATTCCACTACTTATGCCCCAGCAGCACATGGTGATCCCACATTATATGGGCAACAATGTAGAATTAGAGGATGGAAATTCAACAGTTGTGAACACTGATAAAGTAATCAACAAAAAAAATTTATCTTCCTCTGTATCTTCTGAAGACATCCCGTTGCTAATCCCTCAAGAGGCTGATGGAGTGGATGCTTCTAGTGGACGATTAAATGCTAATGGGTCAAATGATTTTCATGGTCAACCAAGCAGGACTTCTAGAACTTCTTTTTCTTTCATGAGATCCAAAGTTGAACCTTTAGTTCCGGATACGCCGATGAGAGACTTTGTGGATGAACGACGTGCCTTAAATCTTGAGCAAGATGTGCTCACTAGCATTAAAGCTAATGACAAAGAATGGTGGGAGAATCAGGAGCGAGGTAACCTAGTTGTTTCTGCAGATGAATCAGGACAAGTTGGTCCTCGTGTTGCATGCCGTTGTCAGGTAATCTTATGTTTTATTATTTATTACTAGCTGCAATATTTTTGCTTCTTTAAGATCACCAAATTGGACAATTCGCATGCTTCTTTATTCAAGTTATGATTTAAGGTGGAAAGATGAGCAGTTTGGGATTGGTTGACTTGCAAAAACAATTTTTCACTTCTTTTTTATAAAATAATAAAGAATTAATACGTTATTATGATTACAGAACCTTTATATTACAACAACTTTGTTAGAAACATGTGTATAATAGAGGTTGAATAAAGAAAACATTAAATAATGAAGGGGTGAGATAAGAAAAATAGAGGGTTGGATAAATTAAATATTGGGAAGAAATAAAATATGGAGTAAAATAAGAGAAGCATGAAAAAGAAATTTTGAGCTCACATAATCGTGATACTTGCTCAATGAGATACTTTTTTAAATAGTAGTTAAGAACTAATACTTAATTATGATTAATAAAATTTTGTATTACAATAATTAAGGTAGTATTTGGCCCTTTTTGACCCGTTTGACCAGATTAAGATACAATACCACCCAAATCGACCCTTTCTAAAGCAAATGGGCCCAAATTGCCACCTATATTTTTAACTTTTCCTTTGGTTACCACAGTTCTCTCAGCTCCAAAGGTCGACTTTTATAAAACCTTACGATTTCCTACTTTCATATTCCTGTAGATACCATGTTAGACTCTATTGTTACCTATTGTTAGACTCTAGATGCTTCAGAAAATACCATGTGTTGAATTTGCTACCTGCTGTCTTTTAAGTACCTATATATTATTTTTTAAATATGCTGAATCTTAATCTGTTCTCTTTGGCAACAAAAGTTTTCAGCTGGTAATTTAAATTCTGACCATGTTTTCCCAATTTAGGTTTTAAGGAGTGTCAGCCAATGGTCTGCTGGGACAAGTCAAGTTGAAGAGAGCATTCACAATTCTTATTGTTCCCTTATCGAGAAAGCTGAACACTTTGTGTACATTGAGGTACATCATAAAGACACAAACCCATCCATCTTGAATCTTTTCATTTTACATTGCTGATTTATAAAAAAAACTCCTTCCAGAACCAATTCTTTATCTCGGGTCTTTCTGGAGATGAGATCATACGCAATCGTGTTTTGGAATCCTTATACAGACGAATCATTAGGGCATATCATGAGAAACAACATTTTAGAGTCATTATTGTTATACCACTCTTACCTGGCTTCCAGGTGAGTTGACTCTGTCTTTTATAGTTACATACTAAAATCTGCTCTTGTAGCTCTGTGTTTTTGGTTTTCACATACTGATTTTTTACAGGGCGGTTTAGATGATGTGGGGGCTGCATCTGTAAGAGCCATAATGCATTGGCAGTATCGAACAATATCAAGAGGAAACAGTTCTATATTACACAATCTCTCTGATCTTCTTGGTTCTAGAGTTAATGATTACATATCTTTCTATGGTCTCAGGGCTTATGGTAGGCTTACTGATGACGGTCTGATCGCCTCTAGTCCGGTATATTCTAAATTATAGCTTCCATTTTGGTCCAATTTCAACATTATAGTTCATTGTTTTCCTATTTGTAATGCAGGTGTATGTGCATAGTAAGGTTATGATAATTGATGATAACACAGTCTTAGTTGGATCTGCTAACATCAACGATAGGAGTTTGCTTGGATTACGGGATTCTGAGGTAAATCATCCGGGATGAATTCCTGTCAACAAATTCACATGCAATTTCATTAAGGGCTGTAAACTAGCCTAGCCAAGCAGAGCTAGGGTGGGCTCGGGCTTAGGCTCATTTGCAAACCAAGCCTGCTTGTTTTTTCTTAACTAGCTGAAATGTTGGACTCAGCCTTGGCTCTTTTAGAAACGGCTTTAGCCAAGCCAACTTGTTTATTATTAATAAGTTCTGATTTTGTTATATCTTTGCATACACACACCCAAATATATATATAGGGATTGTATCATGTGGAAACCCGATCTTAGAGAGAAAACCCTTAAACCCTATTTTTGTCGTCCATCTAGAATTTTGAAAATAAATATGTGGTGCACATTAAACCTGAATAAAAAATTGTGGTTTGAATAAGCAAATCAATTTTAATGTAGTTTAATTTGGACCACATATTTATTTTCAAGATTTCAAATGGACAGTTCAGATAGGGTTTTCTCTCTAAGATTAGGTTTTCACAAGTTACAATCCCTACAATCCTTACAATTCCAATATTTATATATATATAGGGAGATGCTCAAATGTTAACCCTCCCTTATAGCGTTAATCGCTTAACCCTAGCATTTTTTGCCCGAATCTTAGTTTTTTTTTCATGGTTTTTATTATACATAAATAGGGGGGGTTTCTTTTTTGTGTTTTTGCTAATTCATCATCGTTTAGAAGTTATAGTAAGTGTAAGTTACTTACACTTACTTACAATCCTATCAGATGTAAGTAAATGTAAGTAAGTGTAAGTAACTTACACTTACTATAACTTCTAAACGGTGATGAATTAGCAAAAACACAAAAAAGAAACCCCCCCTATTTAGGTATAATAAAAACCATGAAAAAAAAAACTAAGATTCGGCCAAAAAACGCTAGGGTTAAGCGGTTAACGCTATAAGGAAGGGTTAACAACGGAACCTTCCCATATATATATATATATAGGGGATGGAATTTTTGATAACCCTCATCTTTTGTTACAACCCATTAACCATCATCCAATGGTTACTTGAAAAAGGTAAGTGTGTAGGATCGTGACACGTGTCAGATTCCTTTTTTTTTCTTTTTTTTTAATATAAAGGGTATTTAAGACATTTGTTATTTAAGTAAAGTTTACCCCCTTTTTTTTAAACATTCATAACTTTTTAATACTATATTATTTTTTAAAAAAAATTGCACCATTATACTCGTCTCATTTTTCTCTTTAATTTCGTTATAGTCTCGACTAGTTTTTTTTTGATGTCATGTATTTACATCATTGTAACGAGCTTAAAGATAGCAAATTAATTAAAAAAAATTTATAGCAATGGTATATTACAATAATGTAACAAAAAATGAAGTAATGTAACACAAAATGAAGTAATTTACATTGGCATAATTAACGGTGATGTAACACATTATTTTATTTTTCTCTAATAATGATAATTACAATGATAAATTACAGTGATGTAATAGAACACATTATTTTGATTTTTTTTCTCTCACAATGATAATTATAATGATGTAAATTTTCATTCTTCGAAAAAAATTTAAACTAATTTGTTGTCAATGTAAATTACATCACTGTAATTTAAACCAAATTCACCGAAAAAAACCGAAACCGAATTTTACGTCAATGTAAATTACATCACGATAAATTACGTCAATGTAACTTACATCACTGTAATTTATCATTTTTAAAAATTTCAAATAAATTTGTTATATTTAAGCTCGTTACAATGATGTAAATATAGGGCATTTAAAAAAAGAAAAAAAAATTAGTCGAGACTATAACGGAATTAAAGAGAAAAATGAGACGAATATAATGGTGCAATTTTTTTTTAAAATAATATATTATAAAAAAGTTATTAATGTTTAAAAAAGAGGGGGGTAAACTTACATATGGTTAATTGACTATCATGCCCTTTTAAATATTTTAATGTAAAACTTATGTGTGACTTTGTTATTGGCTGAAATGGGTTATGTAGTTGTAGCAAAAAAAGAGGGTTATTTTTATAATATATTATTTTAAAAAAAAATTGCAAATAACAAAGTTACACATAAGCTTTACATTAAAATATTTAAAAGGGCATGATAGTCAATTAACCATATGTAAGTTTACCCCCCTCTTTTTTAAACATTAATAACTTTTTTATAATATATTATTTTTTTAAAAAAATTGCACCATTATATTCGTCTCATTTTTCTCTTTAATTCCGTTATAGTCTCGACCATTTTTTTGAATTTTTTTTAGATGCCTATATTTACATCATTGTAACGAGTTTAAAAATAACAAATTTATTTGAAATTTTTAAAAATGATAAATTACAGTGATGTAAGTTACATTGACGTAATTTACAGTGATGTAACTTATTATTTACATTATTTACAGCGATGTAACACATTATTTTACAGAGATGTAACTTATTTTTTACATTATTTACAGTGATGTAACACTTTAATTTACCGTTGCTAGAAAAAAAAATTAAAATAATTTGTTATGTTGTTTTCGTTATTTACAGTGATGTAAAGCGAGATATTTGAAAAAAAATTAAAAAACTAATTTAGATTAAAACGGAATAAAAGAAAAAATTACATCACTGTAATTTACCATTGTTAGAAAAATTTTCAAATAAATTTGTAATCTTTAACCTCCTTACAATGATGTAAATATAGGGCATATAAAAAAAGTAAAAAAAATATAGTCGAGACTATAACGGAATTAAAGAGAAAAATGAGACGAATATAATGGAGCAATTTTTTTTAAAAAATAATATATTATAAAAAAGTTAATAACGTTTAAAAAAGATGGGGGGTAAACTTACACAGGTAAAATGACTATCATGCCCTTTTCTCATTCAAACCAAATATAAAATATTTTTTTAATGTGTAAATAATATCAACCATTAGATCAAAAGTTAGATTCAATGAGATGGAGTTAATGGGTTGTAACAATATTTAAGGGTTATCAAAAATTCCACTCCCTATATATATATATATATAGAGAGAGAGAGAGAGAGGAAAAGGAGTTAACTTTCTAAGATTGGGTTATCATTGGATATATAGGGTACTTTTATACCTCTTAAATCATATGGTTATAAAGGGTTCTTTTTATTTCTTTACAACTTGTTGGTTCTCATTTGTGCATGTATGTATATATATATATATAGGATCAGAATCCTATAATAACCCACCTTCATTGCAGAAACCCAATTAACTCTGACGATCAACCTAAATCTTTAGGTTTTTTTCATGATTGTTATTACACATGTACAAGACTATATTCTTTTATTAGTTTGTGCAAATTCATCACCGTTTAGGATCTTACATCAGTGTAAGTTGTCGTAACAACAAATAAATATTTATAGCGTAACGCAAACTTACACTTGCTTTAAATCGCAAATGGTGATGAATTTGCACAAACACATAAAAAACATAGTCTTGTACATGTATAATAAAGGTCATGAAAGAAAAAACCCAAAGATTTGGGTTGATCTTGTCAGAGTTAATCGGGTTTCTGCAATTAAGGTGGGTGAACAATGGATCCTTCCCCTATATATATAGGGTTGTTATATCTATTATTATATATCTTAACTCGTTAAACTTACGATCTGAGAAATATAGTTGATAGACTATCATTATCATTTGTAATTTTTATTTTCATTAGAAAACATCAAAATGATTGTATGTCTATTTGAATATTGGGCTAATATTGAAATTTAAGCGTAGACAATATGTTATAATTCATAATACTTATAATTTAGGCTCTACTTTAAACGAGCCAAACAAGCAAGCCACTAATTTGGCTTGTTTACAAACCAGGATGAGCTGGCTCTGATGGTTTACAAATGAGTAGATTTTGAGCGACCTTTTTTAGTGCTTTTTCTAAGCAAGCTTCCAATGAGACTTGATCACCACCTTTTTGAATAGCCCTATTTTCATTGAAGTAAATTTAAATTAAAATTAAAGTTCTTGACCCCAGATTGGAGTACTTATTGAAGACAAGGAATTCATTGAGTCTTCCATGGGGGGAAATCCATGGAAGGCTGGGAAATTTGCCTCAAGTCTTCGCCTTTCACTATGGTCTGAGCACCTTGGTCTTCATAGTACAGAGGTTTGTTATTATTTTTATTACAGTTGCATTAATTTAATGGATGATGGTTTGAAATTGTATGCGTATCGATTTATTTTGCAGATTAACAAAATAGCTGATCCAGTGATTGATTCCACCTACAAAGATATATGGATGGCAACTGCAAGGGTAAAATCAAATCTTTGCCTTGTATTTACGATTTCCAGATTTGTTCATGCAAATCCAAATCATATTCAATAAGAATTGACAATGAGTGAATGATGTTCGTCTCTAATCAGCATGCATCCCATTTATTATTGACAGACAAATACCATGATATACCAAGATGTCTTCTCTTGCATCCCTAATGATCTTATACATTCCAGGTAAAACGTTTGGCCCCACGTTGATATTTCATTATTTATGTTTCTGTTTTTTGCGATATGTTTTTTTATTGCTTAAAGTATTAAACATATATAAATAGAAAAGGTGAGTTAAAATGGAAATGCGCCAAAAGTAACCAAAAGGGTACTACGTTCTTTAACACACAGACACAGACAAACGCACGCACGCACACTTTAATTTAGATAATAATATAATTTTTGTAAATAATTTTTTTTAAAGTTTTTGTACAAAAAATGTTCTGGTTCAACCTAACCTAACCCATATAAAATTCTCTTTTTACCCTTTACTGACCTGCCCATTTTACCACCTCTTATCAGATTTAATATTCGAATTTCAAACCTAACATGTAGGTATCTTTAAAGCTTTGGATCAACCCAACCTAACCCGTATAAATATTTCCGTTTTTGACCCGTTTTTGACCTGCCCTTTTTACCCCGCTTGTTAACGTATTTAATACTCAAACTTCAAAATCTTAATGCAGAGCATCTTTAAGACAATGCTTGAGTGAGAGAAAGGCAAAACTCGGGCATACTACGATTGATTTAGGAATAGCCCCGAAGAATCTTGAATCCTATGAAGACGGAAACGTGAAGGGAATCGATCCCATGGATAGATTACAAGCAGTAAGGGGACATCTGGTTTCTTTTCCTACAGATTTTATGTTAAAAGAAGATTTACGACCCATGTTCAAAGAAAGCGAGTATTATGCATCACCTCAAGTTTTTCACTAAGCATGATGAAACATGAGTCGGATAACATAACATTCATCAATTGGGTTTCACCCATTTGGGGTCAAAATCGTAATTATTTACATCAGAACATGCTCTCTGTTCCCTTGTTATTTTGGGTTATAGGGACAAGGCACCAATAGTACCTACAAACAAGCACACAATCTACATTCATATTTGTTGTAGTTCTCACCTATTCATGGTGAGTTGCAGCTTGCAAACTAAACCGGTTGCAGGTCTTGGAGTTGGCTCATAAAGGTCCACCAGATGTTGAACTTTGGCTCATGACTGGCGGCCTGTTCGTGATGATCCAACATCCAAGAGGGTTCAAGTGAGGGAATTTGTTTCTTTTGGGGTTTATAGTTGATGGTTTGTTTTTCACTCCATCTCTGTTACAAATCTGAAACATAGTTTTCTGCTGCAACTCTTGTATAACTCAATGTTTAACTTGAACCATTCATATAGATTAAACTCTTCAAGTTCATTCCTTAATAATTTGAATTTATATTGTGCGATACTTTGTATAAATCAGAAAAACTGATGTCTAAAACATAAACTTTAAAAAATTTAAATTCAAATGATATGGTGGTAAACCTGTTCAATGTTAGTCAAATCTGGCATCATCTGTTTATTAAATGGGTTTCTCATGCCTCCAGATAAGATGCAGAAAACAACCAGCTTATTGAGTGGCTTGAGGACACCTACGCCTTCGCATTGTGCTTGACCCCTTGGTTGTTCCACCCTGATCATCAAGGGTGGCTGGTCATTTCCAAATCCCAATAATCATCAAACCTGGGTCCTGGGTCCTTTCAGACAACACTTGCCTCTTATACCAATTCGTATTACCATCAGGTTATTTTTTTTTATGACCGTAAAAACGAAACTTATGTGGTAAACCCCTGGGTCCCCCTTAATGCCCGATTAACCGATAGGAGCAGGTAAAGAACTGCAAGCAACCAGATCAGTGGTCTCCAAGAAAAATTGCTTTAAGAGGGATTGAACTTAAGACCAGTAGGTAGTCTCTTCTCTAATTTAAGTATTTAACCACTATAGCACTTCCTTGGAAGTTACCATTAGGTTATTTTGTGATGGTTACAACTTGTTTAGCCATTAAACCTTATTGCATGCTACCTAAAGTTTGAGTGAAAGCAAGTTGTTACATACCTCGTCGGCTCAGCATGTAGTAGTAGACCCATGATTTTTTTCTTGTGAGGTCACTTTTTTCTAATACTTTTATTTCTAATAACTTAGCTCTATAGTTTTTGGAACATGTTTGGGTCAACAGGCCGGGTCATATCGGATTTTGGGTCATTTCGTAACTAAACATGGTAATAGTTTAGGACTAAAACAATAAATAAAAACTTGACCCTCTATATTCGAACTCTAGACCTATTTTAAAAGATGGATCCATGATTCTCATTTCTCAATAATTATTACAACTTCAATATAACTTTTTTAATTTTATTTACAGGGTCGCATTAAAAAAATCTTATTGGGCCAAATGAAATTCGCGATAAACATTCTATTAACAAGCTAAGATTGAATGGGGTCCCGTGACCCCGAATCTATATAAATAGGTATGTCCATGTTCTAAACGGATAGTTAGATATTTTGTCTCATCTAAGACTACAAAACAATATTATTATATTTTTGTTATGATCCTTATAAATATATATTTTTTTTAATATTAATCTAATTTTTTTTTCCTGATGATATATCATTATCTATTAGAATTAAACCCTGATCTTTTTTTAATACTATGTTATTATGTATGGTAAGAATTAAAACCCTTCACATTATAATGAAAAATGAATTGACCTTATAATGAAGAATTCCACTACATATGCCTTCGGATGCCATTAGGCTTATGCATTAGTAACCTTATTATGACGAAAGGCACCTTATATTATGTTTATACATTAGTGAATGGATTTCTAAATACAAAAGATTCATAGAGGGCTATATGACTCTCTATTTATTTTTAATATAAATAAATAAATAGTACTGTTTTTTTTCCTTTTTATTGCAAAATCAATAATATCTTATGTATTTAAAAACAATAAATTTTTTTTGATCCTATATATACAAAAAAAAAAATAGAAGTTGAGTAAACAATAATACTAGTTTTTTATTGTTTGGTTTTATGCTTAAAATAAAATGTCTTCAACAAACATTAACAAATGTTGACATAAACAAGTGACAAGATGTTTCTAAACATAACTCATAACTCTTACGCTCTCGATGTGTTTCCGAGTTCATTCAAGAAGAGAAAAGAAATGAATTGAAAGGAAAAAAGAAACATGTTTGTGTTCCTGAGTTTCATTTAACCAAGGAATGAAATGGAAAGGAAAATAATAAATATTGTGTTCCCGAGTTTTATTTAAGAAGGGAAATTAAAGGAAAACTAAGCAAAATTATTTAGCTTTTATTTCCTTCCGATTTGGAAGGAAATTGAAGGAAAGAATTCTTTTATTTTCCTTTCATTTCTTCTCATTTCTTTTCATTTCTTTTCCTTTATGTTCTCTTCTTTAATAAAGTCGGGAACATAGCGTAGTTCTCTCTCTTTTTTCTTCGTTTTCTAGGTTGTACAATACTACTTAAATTTAAGGATTGACCAAATGAAATTACGGGGGATAGAATAATTTGGTCTGTTAAACGGGTAAGGATCATTTGTTAACCCACCTTAAGTGAGGAAACCCGATTAACTCCGACAAAATCAAGACAAATCTTTGGTTTTTTTTGTTTTCATGATCTTTATTATACATGTAAAAGACTATGTTATTTTATGTGTTTTGGCAAATTCATTACTCTTTGAGATTTAAAGCAAATGTAAGTTTGCGTTACACTGACGTAAGAGCCCAAACGGTGATGAATTTGCATAAACACGTAAAATAACATATTCTCATACATGTATAATAAAGATCATGAAAACAAAAACCAAAAGTTTAGCTTGATCTTGTCGGAATTAATCGGGTTTCCTCAATTAATATGAGTTCTTATTTGAGCCAAATCCAAGTCATTTAGTATGTATATATTAAAAAGCGAGGTCATATATTATTATATATACTAAGAACCAAAAAGATTATAAGGTTTTTATCTACATTATATATATCTACATTTGTGATCTAACGTTGTTTGTCCGGATGGTAAGGTACTCTATATTTAGACGGCCCGCAACGCATCCGAAACCCACCTTGCACGTCCCACGTGGACACCCTTCTTCTCCGGCGGATGCAATGAAGACTCACGCACGCCCCCCCTCCGAACGTCCTCAAGTGCGTTCAAGTGCAAGAAAGGGTGAAAGAAAAATAGGTTGGATATAAAAGAGGAGAGATAATGCATGTGGAAAAATTATGTTGGAGTTAAAAAGAGGAGAAAGAATACATGTGAGAATGATAACTAAAAAATTGATGTGACAATAATGACTATGATACATGTAGTAAATGCAGTTCTTAGACTACCCGCAATGCTAAAGGTTGCATTTACCACATGTGTCCTAATCATCACTGCCACATCAGCTTTTTACTCATCCTTCTAAAAGTATTCTCTCTCATCTTTTTAACTCCAACACATCATTCTCATATGCATATTCTTTCTTACACATCATCATCTTATTTTATATTAAAAAATTGTTTAAAAATGCTATTATCTTTTTTTTCTTTTTCTAAATAAATTGAATTTTCATTGTGGTGGGTCCCACCTTCTATTGCATTTAAATGCACTTGAGGACATGCACCAAAAGGGACGTGTAGTCCGGCTTTTCTTCTCCAGTGCATCTGCCTGACGTGCGGCAAAACCACGTCAATATGCGCCCCTCACCAAAAAACGCATTGGATCCAATCTTAGCATTGTGAGCGGTCTTAATATGCAGGTTCGAAGGGTATTTCTTTTCTTGAACGACTAAGTTTATTTATTCTGCTATTAAATTAACCCAAATTAAACTACACTTATTTTATTTATTTATTTATTTTTTAACGATTAAGCTACTCCTAAACTAGTAATCACATTGGCAGGTTACAGTTTTCTTGGGTCTTCTTTGGAGTTGTGTGGCCATCCATCCTCTTTCATCGCTGGCTGAACTTCATCTACAGGTGTGTCATTGTGTGCCTCTTCGATTGAATGATTGACTGTGGTTAGGCTTGCCGATTAGGGTTTTCTGCCCTTTTTTTTGGCCTATTTTTGCTACGTATTTTAACCTGTAATGCCCTGGTACTCTGGTAGGTTGTAGTTGTTGGATTCGAGGCTTATTGCTATGATCCTGGTTCTTCTCTGTTTTGTATGCTCCTTGTTGGTTGGTATTACACTCTAATCACAGTGGTTACATCATTAGGGTTCTTGGCGCGTTTTCTTTCATAGCCTGATAGCCACTTTAACTAATTCATATACCCAGTTCAACAGGTAACCAACGTTGCTGTTGAGTTTTGATTGCCGTGTTGTGTTCAAGGCTGTTTATAGATAGAGGCATAGAGCAGGGCGTCTACGAGAGATTAGGTACATGTGTGAATGCTAAAAATGGGCCTCTAAGTGTGCGCGTGGGGTAATTTGTTTGTAACTGAATATGAAGTGAGTTAATTTGTTTTTTACCTAAATTTTAAATTATAATGAGTTATTGAGTCAAATGTTTAAGGAAAAAGTTTTTCTTTTAGATTTTATAAAATTAGTAACTGGGTTAATATATTTAAAAAATTGGAATGTAAATTATATGTGTTTGTTGTAAAATAAATTAATATATATATATAATATATACAATTTTATTTAAAAAATTAATGGGTCATGTGCGATCGCACCTTCCGCACTTGCTCTAAGACCCCACTGAGATAGAGTCAAGTAAGGGTTTGATGATGATGATGGTTTTGCATTTCCATAGTTCTCAACATGCAATAAAACTCCCTTTACAACAACAATTTTCTCATTATATACGTTTAATATTCACTATTTTAAAGATTTTGATTTTTGAGTCATGAGATTTTTGGATGTATACCTTTCCTTGTAATACTAATACTCCAACAGCACTAGACGCCTATGCCTAACAAGTAACAATGTGACCAGCTACTGATCATCACCTTGGTAAGCTATTACCTCACCAACTAGCTATTCAGAGTAGCTCGGGCAGATTCCTCCTTTTGCTCCTCAGTCTACGGGATATTAGCAGCCGTTTCCAGCTGCTATTCCTCTCCTAAGGGCATGTTCTTTCGCGTTACTCACCAGTCCTCCACTAGAAACACCACTTCCTGTCCGACTTGCATATTTTAAGCATGTTATCATGGAGTTGCTAGAAACCTATGCCTAACAATGTCATGGAGTTGTTTCATAAAGTGTGATGTTCCTGACTCTTGGGGTTTCAAACTTCAAAATCAGAAGCAACAACAATTAGTGGTATAGTTAGCTATAATCATCCGGTTTAAGGGAATAGGAGCATTCACAGACGATATTGTCATTGAATGATCTTCACAATGTCAATGGTATGTTAAACTAATTGCAATGAATATAAGTTTTAAAGATTTTATAGTAATAACAAGAGTCGATATTTTTGGAGTACATTATTGCTGGTAGTAATGTCAAACCTAAAGGTTTCAAGAAAACTAAGTGGAAGATATACTTGGCTATCATATTTCGTATATATAATTACATTATTTGGTGTAGAAAATTAATCTATGAAAGTCATAATAGCATTAGCCAAATCAATGTACAAAAAAAAAAACTGTATCTTGAAAAAAATAAATTAATGATGATTGAGGTCAATGCTGTAACATATGAAGACTTTGAGGGATACAAAAGACTATTTAAAATAGTGACTTGCAAGTTGCAACTAATGATAGCTGGAAAAGAAATTGTGCCTTTTTTGTAGTAAGTCTATGATTTTTTATTATCATTTATAACGATGATTATCATTTATGGGCAACTATGAAAATGAAGACTTTAAAGTACACTAATAGACATGCAGGTTGACTTATCAAACATGTGTCGACATAACACATGTTATTATCTTCTTAAATACTTTCGTGGTTATTTTTAGAAATATTTAACGTTGGCTGATTTTTAACTTGGTAGGTCATATCAGGATTTATTTCCTACTGTTGCCTTCCATGAGTTCTTCCCACCATAGATTTTTTTTTTCCTTCCTGTGTGGCTTGCTGGCAGGAATTGTTCCTTGTGTTTTAGGATTCTGTTTTGCAAAGCTTTGTTGGTTCCTCTATATAGAAATTTGCCAATTCTTTCTGCAATCCTACACATTTTTTCCAATGATATGTATGCTAAAGACTCGATTTTGGTACATCCCTTCTTAGAGCTTATGGAAACTTTTAAGGCATCAAATATAGAAGAAAGATACATGATTAAACAAACAAACAAACAAACTAGTAAATTCTCACTCTTGAGTGGGGTATGGGGAGGGAGAGATGAAGACAAATCGTACCCCTTCCCCAAAATGTGGTAGAGATGTTGCTTCGTAGGAGGCCTCTGACTCATAATTTGATTTTTTTTAAAGGAATATTTTCAAGAAAGATACACGATTAAGAGTATTAAACAAATATGATCATTTCTTTTTATAGACTCACTCAATCTTGATTGCAGCTCACACGACTTGATCCCAATGTCATGTTACACATCTCACATCTTTCATTTAAGACTTAGGAATGTAGGAATGTCAAGTACGATTATAAACTGCTTTTTGTAAGTACAGTTTTCCCGCTGCAAAGCGAGCGGGTAAACAACTGGTTACTGCTTAAATTTAGGGATCACATGAGCCAGATGAAACTTCATGGTATAGGATAATTGGGCCAACAATTAGGTATCAGTGTGTGCCGGAAGTTTTTATTGGTTTATTTTTAATTGCATTGCTGATTTTATTGTCTTTAGGTACATTTTGTAATTCTTGATTTTGTTTTTATCCTATTTGATACAAAGTTACTGTCACAATGTGTGGGTAAATCCATGGTTAGAGATCAAATATATGATTTATCCAAAACACTATATCGGTTAACGGGTCGGGTCTGTTGTAGTCCGTTCATATCATCAATCATCATGTTACATTGCTACCAGTCTACCACTCTGAATTCAACTTTCCCCTATATCAATTTCTAAATCATCGGTGAAGTTGCACTCTCTCTCACACTCAGAATCGCATGCAGTAACGGAAGGTGCTAAACTACTGATTATTTAAGAATTTGAGGATGCTGTAGCTTGTTGAATGTAATTTCGTTCATAGTTTAATTTGTTTTTGATGTGACGATAATGATTTATGTATCCGCTTGATTTTAATCTTAAGAAATCACTCTATATTCAACAAGTTCTATATTATATTCTGCTTGTATGTGCTCAATCTATTTAAATACAATGGCGTATTGAAGAACACTGCCTTTTGCTTAGATTTGATTGTTAACCAGGATCCAGAAGTCTAGCGAAATTAACAAATTCGAGGGCGGAAAGCAATAATTTATGAATTACACCAAAATATTTAAAGAATTGCTTGATATACAAACAGAAACAATATAGTTTTCATTGCTGTTAATATATTAAAACCTAGACATTTTTGAAACTGAATGCCTCATGATTGTTCAAATTACTCAATCGCATGATACTTACAATACTGTTGTTTCTGTGATTTTTAGTGCTTCAATGTCATCAGCTGATATACCCTCTGGTTCGTTGGTTATTTTACAAGAAGTCAACCCGACTTCACCTCACTTCAAGCAAGGGGCATCTCTTCGGGTTACTGGAAAGTGAGTAAAATCTTTAGATTTAAATGGATTCATATGCTCTTTCAATTACGCCTCATTTACGGTGCACACATATAATGTATATATGTGTGGGCCCCTCAAGGAGCCAAAGTAAAAGTGCACTAATTTTAACGTTATTTTACTTATTTTGTGAAAATAATGTTATAAATGTTGGGATGATCAACTTCAAACGATAACTTTGAGCTGGGGGCTCCTTCGGAGCAGCCTCTCTATCCCAACTAGGATAGGGGTAAGGTTTGTGTTTATCCTTCCCCACAGACTCTACTGAAAAGTGGGAATATACTGGGTAAGTTTGTTTGTTTGTTATATGTTCTTTCAGTTGCAATGATGATAAGTGATTTATGCCTGAACCTAAAGTGAGTAAAATCTTTTGATTTAAATTGATCACTATTCAATGAATGGAAAACTCTGCAATAATCATGAAAGGTATAATTATAGTCTGTTAGAAAATTTGAAGGTCTGATCTTGTGATTTGTGCCTAAACCGAAATATCTTTATTCTTGTTACTAGTGTCATGTTGATTTATGAACTGTAGTCACCTCTCTTCTAGATGGGTCTGACTTTTACTCATACTACTTTCTCTCTACGATTTACGATCTACTTTTCACCAACGGTAAAAACCCTACTACCTAGCTGCACCACCACCCGCCGGCCGGAGAAGCTAGTCACGCCCTCTCCTCCACCGGCCGGCCATCCACCACCACCAGGCACCAGGTAAAGTAAAGTACCTCCCCCCCCCCCTCTCTCTATCTCTCTCGCCCTCTTATCTCTCTCTGGCTCTATCTCTCTTCGCCGTCGAACAACCCAACCCCTAACCCCTTGACCGGCCGGTCGGAAATATTCCTAAGCCCTAGCTGAAGCCCCAACCGCCACACCCACTCACCCCTGATAGCCGGAAAGCACTTGACTTACGATTGGCAGCAGCTCACGGATTTCTTTCCTCCGACCGACCACACCAACCGGAAACCCTAACCCGACTGACACCCGATCGACAGACCACAGTTTACCACACCCGATTGACACTCGTTGTTTCTAACTGAAGGACATTCCCAAACAATCATACCCCAAAATTTACCCAAACCACAACACTAGATGCTGAACGCTGGTTAGGCCAGAAGCAGGAACCACCGGCGTTGTTTATTGCAGGTACATCAGACAGAAACGCCACTGCTAAAGCTCGAGACAAGACATCAAGGAGACTAATAAGGGAAAGGTGGTTACGAGAACACTAGGACACGTGCTGAGGTGCACTAGGAACACCCTAACTTGGGAGTCTCGTGGTGAGATTGTTCTATTATCCCATTCCTCATACTTGTGCGTGTGTCATTTTGTTCAATTTATAGTTATTGTGACTGTTGTAGGATCTGGTGTTTTATGTTTGTCGGACCTGGGGTATTTGTATTTGTGTGTGTGCATATTTGTCTATTTGTCTGATTTTGTAACGTAGAAACTGTTACTGATTGCCCATATTTGAAGTTGTTTTGAGATACTTGTGTGACCTTGGCTGTGTTCATATCTGACCTATTTAGGTGGATTAGTTATCCTTGTGGAGACTCGTATCTTTGACTTGACAACATAGACGGGAGAGCACATTATGATACTTTGAGATCGAGTCCATGGAGAAGAGGTGCGGGTAGAGGGTATAGTAGGACGGGGGACATTCTGCGCATAGGGTCATGGAACATTGGAATCCTTACTGGAAAAGTTTTGGAGCTAGTGGATGCACTAAGAAGACGCAAAGTCAAAGTGACATGTTTGCAGGAGCCAGGAGACAAGGTGGAAGGGAACAAAAGGAGCAGAATATAACGGATACAAGTTGTGGCACTCAGGAGCAAATGGAGTAAAGAATGGAGTGGGATTCTTAGTTAGTAGAGAACTTCAGGACCAGATGGTGGAAGTAAGAAGATACAATGATCGGATCATGATGCTGAGGATGGTGATAGGGGAGGAGGCGATAGCAGTAGTGAGTGCTTCCGCACCACAGGTTGGATTGGGAGAGAATGAAAGGAGGGAGTTTTGGGACTACATGGATGAAGTGCTGAGCAACATCCCAAGGGATGAGAAAGTTTGTATAGGAGGAGACTTCAATGGTCACATTGGGAAGGAGGAAGACGGGTTCCCTATGACCCATGGGGGTTTCGGATTTGGACACCGGAACGAGAATGGGGTCACACTTTTGGCGTTTGCGGTAGCGCATGACCTAGGCATCATAAACTCCTTTTTTAAGAAGAGAGACTCACATTTGATCACGTACAACAGTGGAGGACGAGACACCCAGATTGACTACCTCATGATGCGAAGATCCGATCGTGGCCGTTGGTGGGACTGCAAGGTATTCCCGGGAGAGACTGTGGTGTCGCAACATAAACTCTTGGCAATGGATATTGTTATGCGTAGGAGGCTCGTAGATTGGAAGAACACGAACCCTCAGATTAAGTGGGGCGCCCTGAAGGGAGAAAAGATAACTATGTTCAGTACAAAGGTGCTCCAAGGAAGCAATACCAGTATATGCGAAGACGCAAATCGATTGTGGGATGAAATGGCCGAAAAGGTGACTAGAGCAGCAAAGGAGACATTGGGGATGACAACAGGTAACAAAAGCGGACACAAGGAGTCCTGGTGGTGGAATGACGAGGTGCAGATAAAGGTTAGAGAAAAACAACAACGTTTCAGAGATTTGGTCAGGTGTACAGGAAGCGCAAAGAGGACGCGGCTGAAGATGAGGTACAAAGAAGCGAAACAAGACGCGAAGAAGACAGTTGCAAAAGCTAAAAACAAGGCTTATATAGAGATGTGCAAATGCCTTGAAACTAAAGAGGGACAACACGCCATTTTCAAGATTGCAAAGGCTAGAGAGCGAAAGAGTCAGGACCTGGGAGTACTGAAGTTCATAAAGGGAGAGGATGGACTCGTGTTGGTAAAAGAGAGTGAAATTAAAGACAGATGGCAGACATATTTCCACGATCTTTTCAACAAGACCAACTACCAAGAAGAAGGTGGAGGGAACCACACGAACACAGGAACAACTCGAAACAATTGCTACTGTAGACGTATCACCAAAGAAGAGGTTCTTACAGCTCTCAAGAGGATGGGTAGGAGGAAAGCAGTGGGACCCGACGATATTCCCATTGAAGTATGGAAATGTTTGGGGGATGAAGGACTCGGGTGGCTGACAATGTTGTTCAACATTATACTCGAAACTGGTCGCATGCCAAACCAGTGGAGAAGTAGTATTTTAATCCCTCTATACAAGAACAAGGGTGACGCCCAATGTTGCGAAAACTATAGGGGGATCAAGCTGTTGAGTCATACCATGAAACTTTGGGAAATGGTGATCGAGACAAGATTGAGAAGAGAAACCCAAGTTACGACAAATCAGTTTGGATTCATGCCAGGAAGATCGACGACAGAGGCAATACACATTATACGGAGATTAATGGAGAAATACAGAGAGAAGAGGAGGGACTTGCATATGGTATTCATTGATCTTGAGAAGGCGTATGACAGCGTACCAAGGGAGTTGATTTGGGATACCTTGGAGAGCAGAGGTATTCCTCAGAGATATATAGAGGTAATCAAAGATACGTATGCAACTGCTAAAACTAGTGTCAGAGCACCAGTGGGTGATACAAACTTCTTCCCAGTGGAGGTGAGACTACACCAAGGATCGGCATTAAGCCCTTTCCTTTTTGCGGTTATTTTGGATGAATTGTCGAAGTCTATCCAGGCTCATCTCCTATGGTGTATGCTTTTCGCGGATGACATTGTCTTAGTGGCAGCAACGAAAGACGAGCTAAATGCCCGTTTAGAAGAGTGGCGAACCGCTTTAGAGCAGAAAGGCTTACGCATTAGTAGGACAAAGACTGAGTACCTACATTGCCATTTTAGCGGGGCAAACGAGGAAGACGAAGATGATCAGGTGACTATTGGAGGCCAGGAGGTTCCAGGGACGACCAAGTTTAAATACTTAGGATCGTTTCTACAAGGCAATGGTGACATTGACAGTGACGTAGCTCATCGGGTTCAGGCAGGTTGGAAAAAGTGGAGAGCAGCAACGAGCATCATATGCGACAAGAAGTTCCCAGAAAAACTCAAAGGTAGATTTTATAGAGTGGCGATCAGACCAGCCATGTTGTACGGCACCGATTGTTGGCCGATTAAGAAGAACCAGGCAAGAAAGTTGGAGACAGCAGAGATGAGGATGCTGAGATGGATGTGCGGACATACAAGGCTTGATCAGATAAGGAATGAGGTTTTCCGGAAATGATTAGAGGTCGCAAACATCTCGGACAAAGTAAGGGAAGGAAGATTGAGATGGTTTGGGCATGTGAAGCGAAGAAGACAGTTGGCGCCTGTTAGAAAGGCAGAGTTGCTCACGGTGGAGGGGAAAAGAGGAAGGGGACGACCGAGGTTGACATGGGATGAGCAAATCCGCCAGGATTTGACTGAACTACACCTCTCTGAGGACATGATCTATGATAGGAATTCGTGGAGACGTAGAATAAAGGTACCAGATACTTAGATCCTCCCTTAGGTTCCTTGACATAGGGGTAGTGGACTGTAACCGTATCTTTCTGCTTGCTTTTGGGTTATCTGCTTTGTGATTATATGTGATATTCCCATGCTTGCGGGTTTGTGGGGGGGGGGGGGGGGGGGGGGTTTGTCGTGGTACTTGAAAGAATGTTGGCTTCTTTGTTTGGTTGTGACAGGATCCTGCTGCTTTGTTTGGTTTGTTTGTTCTCCTGGCTGCCTTATGTGTTTAGTGCTTAGCGGTTTCTGTTCAAAAAGCTGGTGTTTTCTGTTTAGACTTTATGCTTCTGCGCATGCTTCGGGTCGGGGTTATACACTTATATGGGGTATTACATTTCTGCTGTAAATACATACATATATATATATATACTAATAATAATTTAATTTATATATATATGTATGTGTGTGTCTATATATATATATATAAATAATACAAAAAAAAAAAATCCGGTCCTTTGAGCCGGGGGACTCTTTCGAAGCAACCTCTCTTTTCTACTTGTAGATAGAGGTAAGGTGTGTCTTTATCTTCCCCCCCGACCCCACTCTAAGTGGGATTTCCACTGGGTACGCTTGTTGTTGTTGTTGTAGTCACCTCTCTTCTAGATGACATACAAACATAATCTCATTATTCTTTGGTGTTTTTAGGTTACAAGAATATAATGTAGAGACAGCCATAGCTGTTATTGCTGATGGAGGTGCCACCCTGGCAGTCGACACTCGGCACTTAAGACTTGATCTTCGAGTGGGTTCCCTCTATCAATTCATTGGAGAACTCTCCATTCAACCGACTAATGAGGTACATCAGCTTATACACATATTTGTGTATTATTTATACTTCATGCAATCATGCACAACATGCATCTGCAACCATATAACCTTGAGAACCCATTACTAGAATATTTATGGACTCATCAATACTCTGTTAACCAATGGGACTGTATAAAACACAGGTTAGCAGTGTTGGGTGTAGATAAACCTATATTTGCCTTTATAAATACAATGCTATGTACTTGTAATTCCTTTGAGCACCTAATAATATACAAACACTAGTTGCAGCCCTTGGACTTAGGTAAGTTCAGACCGAAACACATTAAATCTTTTGTGTTCTTTTTATACCTTTTACGGTATACATGTGTTTGAGTGTGTGTGTTTGTGTGATACCTAATAGGCAGGTTGCCTTCTAGTTTAAAGGTATACCTTTGCTAGAGGTAATCTAATTGCACCACCCCTCTTGAAGGTTTAAATACCAATACCCTGCTAACTATTGAGTCCATGGCATAAAGCAGTGAACGTTGGATTCAAACTTGACCTCTGCTATAGCGGTCAGGCGCTTTGCACTGTTCCACAGTGCCACCCCAAAACAAGCAAACAAAGAAATTTACCCAGTATATTCTCACTATTCAGTAGGGTCTGGCGGGGAAGGAATGAAAGATGAAGACAAACCTTACCCCCTATCTCAGTAGGTATAGTATAGAGAGGCTGTTCCGAAGTAGCCTCCGGTTCAAAGTTATCGTTTGAAGTTAATCATCCCAACGCATTTAACGGTGCCACCCCCTTAAAGGCTATTTAATGTCCAATTTTTGCTTAACATAACAAAGAGATGAGTGAACATAGGACAGTGGCTTTAATACATTTCTCATATGTATGTTGTTGATAGAATTCAGAAGCTGCATTGAATAGTTTACCTTTTTCAGGGGATATTGAAAGCAAGAGTGGGTAGAAATGTAGATGGGATAGACCTTAACCTGTACCAACAGTCTCTGAAGCTCTTAAGACAATTTCAACTTGACCAAATCAGTCATTTGAGGCAGCTACAATGAATAATAAATCACCAAACCATTGTCTGTGCAGTAAGTATCCTTTTCAGATAGTTTATGGTTTCTGTGTGATGAACATGTTTCTTCTGGAAAATTAAAATTGTTTTTTTTGTTTTTACTTTTAAAGTTAAACTATTATTATAACTATTATTATTTTCTTCGATTTGTTGAATTCGAGGCATTTACGGTAATCTAGCATTTTCTGTGACGTTCTGTGTGTATGCACGTGTGCGCATGCTAAACCCATTTTGTCCCACACTTGTACTAACATGTTACCCCCCTCTGTTTGTTTTGCCACTCATGTTAAAGTGAGATGTCACAGTTCTTTCATAGTATTTGGTAAAAACTTTATAACTTGTGTTCATTAATATTTATAAAGTTTAATGAGCTGTCACTCCAACATATTATTTTTTACTAATTTATCTTATATTTTGTTTATTTTAGGGAGGGGTTATCTATACACCCCAAAATTTTAATTCAACACCCCGGCCGCCACCCATACGCCCCGTAGTGGCCACTACGGGGCGTTTTGACCACAGACTTACAACCTTAAACGATCAGACATTCTGTTGTCAGTGTGTCAGGCCTATACGCCACGTAGTGACCACTACGGGGCGTATAGGGTTAAAAAACTAAATCTCTGCAGTTTTGGGGGGTTTGAATATGTTTTGGGGGTTTGGGTATGTTTTTGGGCTGTAAAAATATAGATGTTTTGTTAAAAAATTAAAAATATAGTAGTTTTGTTTAAAAATTATTTTTATATTTTGCGACGTATCTCTCGTTACGTTTATACTATACGACGAAGTATCTCTCGTTACGTTTATACTTTACGACGACGTATCTCTCGTACGGTAAAAAGATTAGTTGTTTTTTTAAACGCGTGTTTTTTTGTTTGTAAAAATCTAATATTTTTTTGTGTAAAACTTGTTTTTTATTTTTTGCATTCTTTACGGTCTCTCGGTTCGTTTATTTTTAATTGTTTTTTAAAATTTTTAGTTTTGAAATCTAAAAATGTTTTAAATTATTAGATTTAATAATAATTTAAATATATTAATTAATTGATATATAAATGACGTTATTTGTCTAAACATATTGATGTTACAGAATAATATGATAAATAATGCATCACCAACCAAACATATTTAAATAATAAACACGCATCACCAACCAAAACAACCAAATATATACATGCATCATCAACCAAAACAACCAAATATATACAAAACATAAACATGAATAAAAGTGTCTGTTTAACAAATACAAATATAACTGAAAATACTAACTAGCCATCGTGAGGTGGAGGTGGAGGGGAAGGAGGATAATCTCGTGGCTGCGGAACTGTAGGGAGCGGGACACCCTCAGCATGAGCATGCCTAAGCTCGACATGCACCTGCCACGAGATAAGATCCTCCAATGGATCCACTCGTCGCGTCAGCTGCTCGCTAGTATGAGCGAGCCGCTGACTGAGCTCGAGCTGCTGCTGGATCTGCGCTTGCTGCTGTGTGAGCTGGAGCTGCTAGATCTGCCCCTGCTGCTGAATGAGTTGCTGTGTTACATCAGCAATACCCTGCAGCATAGCCTCGACACGAGCAGGAAGCCGCACGGCTTTGTATACGTGCTTAGGATGCTGATGTGGCACATCCTAATGCGGTTCCCCCTCGTCATGTGGTGGGGGTTGCTGCGGGGGATCCTGTGGGTGTTGCTGCTGGGGCGTGGGCTCGTCGTCTCTGTAATGGCGATCATTTGGCCCCGGCTGCCAAATGACCCCCTTCTCGAGCGAAAATCGAAGCCCGAGCTGTGGGAACTGCTGCACAATACGCATGCCGTGCACCGTCTGGCGATATAAACGAACCGGATGAAAGGCCTCCATATCGGCAGATTAGGCCTCTCTCCTGACGGTGGTAGTAGGTAGACAAGTACTCAGCCAAACACCGTGCAAGGTCGCACGGTCTCCCACTCAATAAGCAATACAAAAAAAAATTAAATCCTGAGAAATGCACCACTCCTGGCTCATGCCACGTCCTGTAATAGACGAGGCAATACACCGGTGCAAATACCTGATAAGCGGGTCACGAATACGTGAGACCCGGGCAGCACGTACGAACGGCTCGTCGCCGATCCGAGGCCACCAGGCACTGACGACGGCGTCGTCAGCTGTATGAATAGCCGTCGTGTAGATCGGCATGTGAGTCTCCTCCTCGGTGTACAGACCGAGCACACTCCCAAACTCTGCCAAAGACAAGTGGTACGGGAATTCGCAGAGTCTGAAAGCTGTCTCCGCCTGCTGCGGCTGACCTGGCTGTGGCTGGAAATCAGGAGCCTGAGGCCTGTACATGAATGTAGAAAGAAACTCCACCGTGATGAATCGGTACTGTGGAGCATACGTCATCTCAAACAGACGAGACAATGGCGTGTCGTCGCCAATGATCGCCGTCATCCTCTCCTGCTGGCCAAGCTCGTCCAGTAGATCGTAGTCGATGGCCTCCTGATGGCACATCTCCTTCCTCAAGAGTCGATCGCGCCTCCTACGCGCGACCGTCCTCTGAGGGAACTGCAACCACGGGTGGTCCATAAGCTCGTCGAACGCCTCGACCTCAAGATCATCAGCTTGGGACCCCATATCGTCACCAGAAACTCCATCTCATCGGAAGAAGACATGTCTGAACAATAGAAAAAATAAAACAAATTACAATAAGAATAATAAAAACAATAATAATAATAGTAATAATAAGAATAATAATAATAAAAATAAAATTAATAAGAATAATAATAATAATAATAATAATAATAATAATAATAATAATAATAATAATAATAATAAGAATAAAAAAATAAAATTAATAAGAGTAGTAGTAGTAGTAGTAATAATAATAATAATAATAATAATAATAACAATAATAATAAAAACAATAATAATAATAAAAAAGAGGCAAACGCCCCGTAGTGGCCCAAACGGGTCGTTTCGTTTGAATTTTTTGGATCAAACGCCCCATAGTGCTCCATACGGGGCCAATGTTCCCACGTTTGCCTCAAGAACCCAACCCCTGGTCATCCACCTTAACCCTAAGCAATCACATGGTCGGAAAACTAACTTGGAAGTCGCAAACGAGGATCAAACGGGTGTCAGCTACGGTGGTTAAAAAGAGTCGGTTAAAAGTGAAAAGAAAACGCCATTGGGTCAGAACGATACACGCGGACGTCCGACATTGAAGACTCAACAACAAAGGGGGAATGAATCTAGACAAAGCGCCGTTGTCGTCTCACAAGAGAGTAGTTTTCAACTTCCAAGGCATAGTTCATTCACTTCAGCAATGTCAAACAAGCAAAGACCCGCCCTTCAACGTAGTCGTTCAACGTCTTCTAGAGGGAAAAAAGGACTCGAGACAAGTCAAGTTGACTCGGTAGTTGCTTCGCCAGTGAAACCACAAGGAATGAACAATCTTAGACGATTTGGTGGTTACATTCCTTCAATGTTTCATTACTATGTAAGCAACCTACAAGATGTTATGCCAGACGGTAATTGTGGATTCAGGTCTGTAGCCATTGGGTTAGGGTTCGACGAAAATCAATGGTGTTTCGTTCGCCAACAACTATTACAAGAGGTGGACACCCATAATGACGCATACATATATGATTTTAACTCGATGGACCCAACTTTATATGACACAGTACGGCATAGCATAAACTTGTTTGATATCAAACCTGCACCAGAAGAACATTGGATGCTTATGCCTTATACGGGACTTGTTGCACAACGATTTGGCGTAATAGTTCACATTTTCAGTCAAGAAGGGTGCGGGTGCATCACGCTTTTCCCGTTATGGTTAGCTCCATCGGCAATACCACAACATAATGTGGTTTGTCTTCTTCATATGCCCATGCATTTAGTCAACCTAAGGTTGGAGGGGGATTATCCAATTCCAACTCTAAGTGCGGTTTGGAAACGTTACCGAAATGATGTCGCCGGTGAGTGGGAGACGATTTATCAAGAACGAATCAAAAGGTATCAATCGATAATAGAAGCAAACAAAGAAGTACACTACCATAGCGAAACTTTGTGACAACGACAATTTGTATTTGTCAGCCATTGTTTCCAATGAAACTTTGTAACCTTCTATAATTAATCGTAACGTTTCGTATAAAATGCATATTATGGTGTATATTAAATATAATATAATTATATATATAATATTATTAAATATAATATCATTATATATAATATAACATTAAATTTTAAAAAAAAAACTAAACCTAAATGCCACGTAGTGCCCACTACGTGGTGTATGGATCTTCAATAACCCCCCAAACGCCCCCCGGCTCCCCTCAAACGCCCCCTGTTGCACTCGTTTGCTCTCTACGCCACCGCCAACGACCACCGTAGCTGACACCCGTTTGATCCTCGTTTGTGACTTACAGGTTAGTTTTCCGACAATGTGATTGATTAGGGGTTAAGGTAGATGACCAGGGGTGGGGTTCTTGATACAAACGTGGGAACGCTGGCCCCGTATGGAGCACTACGGGCTCCAAAAAATTCAAACGACACGACCCCTTTGGGCCACTACGGGGCGTTTGCCTCTTTTATTATTATTGTTGTTGTTGTTATTATTATTATTATTGTTATTATTATTATTATTAATTTTATTATTATTATTATTATTCTTAATAATTTTATTTTTATTTTTTTATTCTTATTCTTGTTATTTTTATTATTAATTATTATTATTATTATTATTAATTTTATTTTTATTATTATTATTATTATTGTTTTTATTATTCTTATTGTAATTTGTTTTATTTTTTCTATTGTTCAGACATGTCTTCTTCCGATGAGATGGAGTTTGCTGGTGACGATATGGGGTCCCATGTTGATGATCTTGAGGTCGAGGCATTCGACGAGCTTATGGACCACCCGTGGTTGCAGTTCCCTCAAGGGACGGTCGCGCGTAGGAGGCGCGATCGACTACGATTTGCTGGCCGAGCTTGGCCAGCAGGAGAGGATGACGACGATCATTGGTGAGGACACGCCATGGTCTCGTCTGTTTGAGATGACGTATGCTCCACAGTACCGACTCATCACGGTGGAGTTTCTTTCTACATTCATGTACAGGCCTCAGGCTCCTGATTTCCAGCCACAGCCAGGTCAGCCGCAGCAGGCGGAGACAGCTTTTAGACTCTGCGAATTCCCGTACCACTTGTCTTTGACAGAGTTTGGGAGTGTGCTCGGTCTGTACACCGAGGAGACTCACATGCTGATCTACACGACGGCTGTTCATACAGCTGACGACGCTGTCGTCAGTGCCTGGTGGCCTCGGATCAGCGACGAGCCGTTCGTACGTGCTGCCCGGGTCTCACGTATTCGTGACCCGCTTATCAGGTATTTACACCGGTGTATTGCCTCGTCTATTACAGGATATGGCATGAGCCAAGAGTGGTGCACTTCTCAGGATTTATTTTTTTTGTATTGCTTATTGAGTGGGAGACCGTGCGATTTTGCACGGTGTTTGGCGGAGTACTTTTCTACCTACCACCACCACCAGGAGAGAATCCTGATCTACCGGGGGGGGGGGGTGTATGTGACCCGTATTGCTCGTTTTAACGGGCTTATCGATTTGGAGCCTGCCGATATGGAGGCCTTTCATCCGGTTCGTTTAGATCGCCGGACGGTGCACGGCATGCGTATCGTGCAGCGGTTCCCACAGCTCACGCTTCGATTTTCGCTCGAGAAGGGGGTCATTTGGCAGCTGGGGCCAAATGATCTCCCTTACAAAGACAACGAGCCCATGCCCCAGCAGCAGCACCCACATGATCCCCCGCAGCAGCCCCCACCATATGACGAGGGGAGCCGTATTAGGATGTGTCACATCAGCATCCTGAGCGCGTATACAGAGCCATGCGGCTTCATGCTCGTGTCGAGGCTATGCTGCAGGGTATTGCTGATGTGACACAACAGCTCATTCAGCAGCAGGGGCAGATCCAGCAGCAGCTCCAGCTCACTGCAGCAGCTCGAGCTCAGTCAGCGGCTCGCTCATACCAGCGAGCAGCTGACGCGACGAGTGGATCGTTTGGAGAATCTTATCTCGTGGCAGGTGCATGTTGAGCTTAGGCATGCTCATGCTAAGGGTGTCCAGCTCCCTGCAGTTCCGCAGCAACGAGATTATCCTTCTCCCCCTCCACCTCACGATGGCTAGTTAGTATTTTCTGTTATATTTGTATTTGTTAAACATACAGTTGTATTCATTTTTATGTTTTGTATATATTTGGTTGTTTTGGTTGATGATGCGTGTATATATTTGGTTGTTTTGGTTGGTGATGTGTGTTTATTATTTAAATATGTTTTAGTTGGTGATGCATTATTTATCATATTATTCTGTAACATCAATATGTTAAATGTTTAGACAAATAACGTCATTTATATATCAATTAATTAATATATTTAAATTATTATTAAATCTAATAATTTAAAACATTTTTAGATTTCAAAACTAAAAGTTTTAAAAAACAATTAAAAATAAACGAACCGAGATACCGTAAAAAATGCAAAAAATAAAAAACAAGTTTTACACAAAAAATATTAGATTTTTACAAACAAAAAAACACGCGTTTAAAAAAACAACTGAACTTTTTACCGTACGAGAGATACGTCGTCGTAAAGTATAAACGTAACGAGAGATACGTCGCAAAATATAAAAATAATTTTTAAACGAAACTACTATATTTTTAATTTTTTAACAAAACAACTATATTTTTACACCCTAAAAACATATTCAAATCCCCCAAAACTGCAGAGATTAAGTTTTTTAACCCTATACGCCCCGTAGTGGTTATTACGTGGTTCGTAGTGGTCACTACGTGGCGTATAGGCCTGACACACTGACAACAGAATGTCTGATCGTTTAAGGTTGCCAGTCTGTGGTCAAAAGGCCTCATAGTGGCCGCTACGGGGCGTATGGGTGACGGCCGGGGTGTTGAATTAAAATTTTGGGGTGTGTACCCTTCCGTTTTATATTTAATTTTGCTCATGGTTTTTCCTTGACAAGACCATGCAACTTGTGTGGTACTTAAAGTCGACTGATTTTTAATATCTCATATTTATTTCAAACGAAAAGCATATTTTTGTCATAGTCTACCTATGTCTTTAACATTTCAACTTTTTGGTACTGCAGAAAGTTGCTACGTTATTTTCAAAAAATAACTTGTTCTCACTTATATTCTTGGTACATTTATTATCATACAACATATACGTCCTATTTGCGGTATACACATATAATGTTTATATGTGTGGGCTCTTAAGGGACCAAAGTAAAATTGCATTAATCTTAACGTTATTTTACTTATTTTGTGAAAATAACGTTAAAAATGTTGGGATGATCAACTTCAATCGATAACTTTGAACCGGGAACTCCTTCGGAGTAGCCTCTCTATCCCAACTGGGATAAGGGTAAGGTTTGTGTCCATATTTCCCCCTAGACCGTACTAAAAAGTGGGAATATACCGGTAAGTTTGTTTGTTTGTTTATACAACACATAATTGTTTCTCAAGTGTTCCAATTAAGTCATCAAAAGTTTTTGTTTCTTTAAAGTCACTCAACTTTACTTAGTGTTCCAATCATGTGTAATTTTTTTATAAATATTTAATTTTTTTAAAAATTAATCAAGGCAAATGAAACATATATGAATCTTTATAAATATTTACTTATTATTTTGTCTCAATTTCACTTAAATTTAACAGTTTTGAAACTTTGTTATTAATTTGTAAATTTGTTTTCTCCATGATTACATCTTATTTCAAGTTCATTACGAAAAAAAATTCACTAGTTATTAATAAATATTCATATATGTTTTATTTGCCTCTATTAATTTATAAAAAAATTATTATAAAAAAATTACACATGACTAGAACATTTAATAAAAGTCGAATGACTTTAGAAAGACAAAAAAATATTTGATTACTTAATAGGAACACTTATAAACTTGATTACTATTATGTGACATATTCCCCAAATAATTTAACCAAAAGTCTTGTAGCATAATGGTAGGGTGGGCATAGTTTAACCATAACCGATAACCACCCGAACCATAACCGATTTTAACCGAAACCAAATTTAACCGACGGTTATGGTTAAGCGAAGCTATTAACTGAATCATTTGGTCATGATTATAATTAAGGCAAGTCATTTACCGAACCGAATATTGTATATTTGTTTTTTTTAATATTTATATGGTCATGGTTAAGGATTTAGATTTAACCTTAGTAGTGGTTTTGGTTATGGAAATGGCCATGACCGCACCAAACCGATCCATGCACACCCCTACATAATGGTTACCCGTTGACTTCTATATGAGAGGTCTGAGTTCAAATCCGAACTGAGCCATATTTACTAAGGCAAGATCATAGGGGTTTCCCATTTATGAGGTTCCTCCTGTGGTTGGCTCGGGCATACACCCAAAGTATCAAATTCGAGTAGACGGTTGAAATCTTGTCTTGGGTGTCGTCGTACAAAGACTTTAAAAAAAGATAACAGATAATTTAGGGCATTGATTTTGGTCAATAATTATATTTTACGTGTCTATTAGAACATACTTAAAATTGAATATTATTTATATATAGAGGGAAAGAAAGAGTTATATATGTTAAGTTAAACTAAATAAGCCTCTTAACCTAAAAAGCCTAAGAAATATTTTGAGTCATTAGATCATAATCAATGATTATGATTAAATCAAGTTCTTCAAGGATATTTTAGTACTGACTACCTTTATTAATTTTTTTTCAAGTTCCCCCACCAAATTAAACGTACATAACTTTTACATACGAAATTATTTTTTGAAAAAAATATACCATAAAAACAAGCATTTTTTATCTTCAAATTTAGTATAGTGTTTCCATAGAAAACATTCTGTTTTTTAGTTTATTGTGTATTTTGTACAAGCTATTGTATCTTTTATGCTTCTGCTCAATTTTGCGATTTCGTGAACAATATAAGAAATAATGATGTTGCAGAATACATAATGGTCAAACAAGGTTGAGACAATGACGAGTATGAATAACACAATTATTTTTTAAAAAAGGCACAATTATGTGTAAAAAGACAAAATGACGAGTATGAACAATTTTGTACAGGTCATTATGCCTTTTGTATAGACATTATGTCTTTTGTATATGTCATTGTGTCTTTTATATAGATATTGTGTCATTTGTATGTAACGACCCGTTTTAATAAAACGAAATGTAATTGTGATAATCGTTAATTGAACGATTGTGATGGTTGTTATAATAACTCAAAATTCTCATGTTAGAATCATAACTCGAGAATGAAGAGGATGAGTGTAAGCGAAATCACGAAACGAGGCTCTGATTTCAAGATACGTTAAGTTGAAGATAGCGTTAAATAAGAGATCATATATTTTGAATTTTTCAGGTCTTGAAATTATAACCATTGGAAAGAGCTCGAAAAATCGTGAACGTAGGCGAAAACCGTGCGCAAAACGGAGTCCGTATGCCCCCGGAATCGCGAAACGAAGATAAGACAAAAATCTGGCCGCCATGCACCCGCGCGGTACGCCCCAACTCGGCGTCCCGAGTCAGGCGATGCGCCTGAGGTCATCAGATCGCAAAAATGGCTTAAAAAGTCAAGTTTTTGTCTGGAATCTCATTTTTGAGCTTATCTTCGACGATTTCGACCTTACACACACTAAATCAACATCCAATCCATCAAAACTTCAATTTTGAAGGCTTCTCAAGGTTTAGATCGGACCAAGGGACGTTTCTGCAAGTTCGGATCATCTTTTTAACCACAGAACTCCGCCGGATAGGTAACGGTTCATCCTAACCTTCTAGATTGATTATGATTGATTAAATCTTGTTTCTGAACGTGATGATAGAGTTAGGGTTGTTGATTATTGCCTAGATAATGGCTAGGATTGATTTTAAGTGAAGAACTCGAACTGTTAACGGGTAAATCCTTGTTTTGAGCCGTTGTAATGCCCGTTTGTTATGAAACTCATATTATTGAGTACGATTATTAGTGGGGTGATTAAAGAGTGGTTGTGGTGGTCTTGGATCATCCTTTAGAATGATAACTTAATGTGTAAAGTTGAAAGTTAATGATTTTAACGTAAAACGATGATGTGAAAATTTAAATATGATAAAGAACATGTGTAGATTAATTTCTACACATGGGTTAGTGATAAAAACCTTAATGAGGTTTTGATTAAAAAATAAAGAATGAAACAGGCCAAATGAATTAGATTACATAAATAACACACGTGTTGTGTTCATGTTGTTAAAAATTGTTATATGTGAATATATAATAGGAAGAGGAGGTGAATCCAATTCTAGAAGGCCTGGGAAAGAGTTGGAAATTGTTGATAACTCTTCAAATTAAGGTAAGTTACCTGTTTGATTGAACTTGTAGTTAAGGACTGGGTGAGTCCATACTACAAGTGATTGTATTATACGTGATTATGGTTATTGTTGTTGCATGATTCACAAGGTGTGTGAACATGTGGTGATTTACGAATGTGTAGATGTTGAATTGGTAATGTGCACGTTTAGATTCACAAGGTGTGTGAACGTATAACTTGCCATTCCAATGTAAAAGATTCACAAGGTGTGTGAACATGTGGTGATCTACGAATGCGTAGATGTTGAATTGGTAATGTGCACGTTTAGATTCACAAGGTGTGTGAACGTATAACTTGTCATTCCAATGTAAAAGATTCACAAGGTGTGTGAACATGTGGTGATCTACGAATGCGTAGATGTTGAATTGGTAATGTGCACGTTTAGATTCACAAGGTGTGTGAACGTATAACTTGCCATTCCAATGTAAAAGATTCACAAGGTGTGTGAACATGTGTGATCTACGAATGCGTAGATGTTGAATTGGTAATGTGCACGTTTAGATTCACAAGGTGTGTGAACGTATAACTTGCCATTCCAATGTAAAGGATTCACAAGGTGTGTGAACATGTGGTGATCTACGAATGCGTAGATGTTGAATTGGTAATGTGCATGTTTAGATTCACAAGGTGTGTGAACATATAACTTGTGCTTCCAATGTAAAAGATTCACAAGAAGTGTGAACAAATAGTGGATTTGAAATATGATGCACAATTGGTGTTTTGTGTGTTTATATATGTGTTATATTAAATTATAATAATTGTGCATGAATGGGGGATATATTGAGGTTTTTGGTTGAAACGAACCGATAGTAAATTGTTTTGTATGTGGTTAAATGTTGGCATCGACATTTTAATTGAAACCTCATTAGTGTATCCATATGGTGTTATGGAATACACGCGGTGAATGATGAGGTAATCTTACTTAGTTCTAATGAACTAATGGTGAATTTAATGTGGTGTTTACAGGTACACTGGAGTAGGGTGAGCGGTGATGGTGATCGGGAATCGAACGGAGAGGCTCGTGTGGTGGTTTAATATATAAATAATCGAACATGTGTGAAGCTTTTGTGTAATAAATGTTTGGTGGAGTTTGTAAACATACTTAAACTTAAACTTGTTTTTAACAGGTGTTGGTAATAGTATGTTTAGAAGGTTGTAAAACACAAATGTCGTTTTGTTTTTGACTGGGACCTAAACGTAATTTATTAAATATTGGGTGAAATGTCCGGTGGGGACATGGAAGTGACTGGGGTGTCACAAGTTGGTATCAGAGCCAACGGTTTGAGGGATTTGAGTGCGTCATGAACACTTAAACTCAAACCATTGAGCTCTTGATAGATGGGAAGAGCCGTTCGATTCGAAATTCGATCACAAAGCCGAACTCACCAGGTATGATGTATCTGTAAATTGTTATGTGATATGAAAATTTTTTGTTATAAACCAATATTCCTAACTTGTGTGAAACAGTGAACATAAGGACACGTGTATATGGTGCATATCTTGTTATGCCTGGCCAGCTTAGCAACATATACACGATATGAACGTATCCTTAGGAACATTGTTTCACATCAGTATAGGGAGGTATTGGTGAGGTGTAAAGAAGGGGTGCATGTGATTGGTTAAAAATCACAGATGTGTCGGTATTAGTTAAATAATTGAGTAATTCACAAGAGTGTAAATATTCAATAAAGACACATGAATATGTAATGTATAACTCCGTTAAGGACGAGTATGTGGTTTAGAGTATGTGGTTTGCATATATGTGGAGTATAAATATGTAAACTAATGATATGTTATATTATTTCAGTCATAAAATGGCTGATGAACATAACCCCAAGGGGATAGAGTATGAGGAAGAACAACTCACCGAATTGCAAATGATGGTGAGGGAGGAGGTAGCTAAAGCATTTGAAGCTACCTTACCAACTCGTTTAGATGGATTACAAGCTTCGTTGAAAGATTTTATACATGAAGAGTTTGCAACTCTTAAAGATGAAATGGGTGGTGAAAAACCTTCTAAAAAGGTTACCTATAAGGAGTTTGTGACTTGTAAGCCAACAGAATTTAAAGGTGAAGTGGATCCATTGTTGAGCCAAAGGTGGATAACTGATATGGAAAGCACATTTGAAACGTGTCATTGTGATCTTTCTGACGAGGTGATGTTTGCTGGAAACCAATTGAAAGAACGAGCAAAAGATTGGTGGGAACTTCTCCGAAAGGAGAAGGGTCGGGATGGAATTAAGGATTTGACGTGGGGTGCGTTTAAGGAGTTGTTCCTTAAACGATTTTGTCCTCAGGCTGCTATTGATAAAATTACTGAGGAGTTTTTACATATGAGGCACAAGGAGGAGGATATAGACACTATTACTGCAGTGTTCTATGATAAAGCTAAATTTTATCCTGATCTTCTTAGGACTGAACGAATGTGGATTAACAGGTACCATAGTATGTTGAATTCTAAGTACCGGGAGTTTCTCATACCATCAAGGTTTGAAACTTTGTCTGAATTGATTGATTGCGCTCGTGAGCGTGAATTGGAGTTAAAAAGACAGGAAGACCGTGGGGAAAAACGGAAAATGGAAAAGGAAGGGGGAACCTCTAAAAAGGGGAAATTTGTTAGTTCTCTTAAAAAGTTTAGTTCCTTGGGAGAAGCTAAACATTGTTTAAAATGTGGAAAGAAACATTTTGGGGAGTGCTATTTTAAATCGGTGGTATGTTATAAATGTGGCAAGACGGGGCATCTTGCCTCTCAATGTGCCAGTGCACTCAATCTGTGCTACAACTGTTATAAACCGGGGCATCGACGAAGTGAATGCCCAGAGTTAAAAGGGGCAGGTCAAGGAGGTACGATTGGTGGGTCTTTTATGGCTCAAGGTAGTGGCAAGAAGGTTGAAATACCTCCACCAAAGGGTAGAGCCTTCAAAATTACGGCGGAAGAGGCTAAAGTCACTTAAGACGTGGTGACAGGTACTTTTCATATAAATTCCTTGCCTGCTTATATATTGTTTGATTCTGGAGCTAGTCGCTCTTTTATATCTGTGAAATTTGTGAATCATGATTCGTTTGTGCTAGCTAAGCTACCTTGTCCATTAAAGGTAGAAATAGCTGATTCTAAGAGTTTCTTAGTGTATGACATCTATCATAGATGTAAGCTCACCATTGATGGTGAGGATTATGAGGTGGATTTGATTCCAATGATCTTGGGAGAATTTGATGTTGTGATTGGTATGGATTGGTTGTCTAAATATGGAGCTAACATTGTATGTAACCGAAAGGTTATTCAATTAATATCTCCGGGAGGTTATGAAGTATGTATTCAGGGAGAGAAACGAGGTGGAACCATATTGTGTTCTTTAGCTAAAGCTATGAATTACATGAACCATGGGGGTCAATCATTTTTAGCTTATGTTATTGATGTAAGGAATGAGGTAAAGGAACTTAATGATGTTCCAGTGGTCAGGGATTTTCCTGATGTGTTTCCGGATGATTTACCGGGAATTCCTTGTGATAGAGATGTTGAGTTTAAAATTGATCTCATTTCTGGGGCTAAGCCCATAGCTAAAGCTCCATATCGGTTGACACCATCTGAATTGAAAGAATTGATGACACAGTTACAAGATCTTTTAGATAAAGGCTTTATCCGTCCAAGTATCTCCCCGTGGGGTGCACCAATTCTTTTTGTTAAAAAGAAAGACGGAAGCCTTAGAATGTGTATTGATTATAGAGAGCTGAACAAGGTGACTGTGAAAAATCGATATCCTCTACCTCGAATTGATGATCTTTTTGATCAGTTGCAAGGAGCGTCGTGGTTTTCTAAAATCGATCTTCGCTCGGGTTATCATCAACTCAAGGTTAAAGAGGAAGATATTCCCAAGACCGCTTTCCGTACTCGTTACGGTCATTATGAATTTCTTGTGATGTCGTTTGGGTTAACAAATGCACCGGCTGCGTTCATGGATTTGATGAACCGGGTGTGTCGCCCAATGTTGGATCGATCTGTCATTGTCTTTATCGATGACATCCTTATTTATTCTAAAAATGAGGGTGATCACGCTTGTCATTTGCGTGAAGTTCTTGAAACATTACGTAAGGAGAAACTATATGCCAAATTTTCTAAATGCGCATTTTGGTTGCGTGAAGTCCAGTTTTTGGGACATGTGGTGGGTGCTGATGGCATACTTGTTGATCCTTCGAAAGTTCAAGCGGTGATGAAGTGGAGTTCTCCTAAAACTCCTACTGAAATTAGAAGTTTTCTTGGTCTAGCCGGTTACTATCGGCGGTTTATACAGGATTTCGCGAGAATTTCATCTCCTTTGACTAAACTGACCAGAAAAGATGTGAAATTTATTTGGGGTGAGGATCAAGAAAAAGCTTTTAATGAACTCAAACTCAAGTTAACTCAAGCACCGGTATTGACTCTACCAGATGGACCTGATGATTTTGTGGTGTATTCTGATGCATCTTATCTTGGGCTTGGTTGTGTTCTTATGCAAAGGGGTAAAGTGATTGCCTATGCGTCGAGACAACTGAAAGTTCATGAAGTAAACTATCCTACCCATGATTTAGAATTAGCAGCGGTGGTGTTTGCCTTAAAAATTTGGAGGCATTACTTGTATGGTGTAAAATGTACAATTTACACTGATCATAAGAGTCTGAAATATTTCTTCACACAAAAGGAATTAAATATGAGGCAAAGACGCTGGATAGAATTACTCAAGGATTATGACTGTGAAATCCTTTATCATCCGGGAAAAGCCAATGTGGTGGCGGATGCCTTGAGTAGGAAAGAAGAACATGAACCCATTCGGGTTACATCAATGAAGATTGTGATTTCCTCTGATTTGCTGGATCAAATTAAAGAAGCTCAAGTTGAAGCTTTGAAAGACGAAAATTGGAAACGAGACTGAATTAAGGGGCAAGCTCATAACCTGGAGGAAGATAGTCGTGGTTTAAAGACAAGATGGGGCAGGGTATGGATACCTCCCACTTGTTCTTTGAAAACCGATTTGATGGAGGAAGCTCATAAATCAAGATACTCAATTCATCCGGGAGCCACTAAAATGTATCGAGACCTTCGGGTAAATTACTGGTGGCCAGGTATGAAGCGAGATATTGCTAAATATGTTGAGAAATGTTTAACTTGTTTACAAGTTAAGGCCGAGCATCAAAAGCCTTATGGCAAATTACAGCCCTTTGAGATTCCTATGTGGAAATGGGAGCACATCACAATGGACCTAATTACTAAACTCCCGAAAACCCGAAAGGGGTATGATGCGATTTGGGTCATTGTGGATCGGTTGACTAAAAGTGCTCATTTTATTCCTATTCGTGAATCATATTCTTCTGAGAAGATGGCTGAAGTGTATGTGAAAGAAATAGTGTCGCGTCATGGAATACCAGTGACGATTGTGTCCGATCGAGATACACGATTCACTTCACATTTCTGGAGGAATTTTCAAAAGGAATTGGGCACGAAACTGTTGTTGAGCACGGCGTATCATCCTCAGACTGATGGTCAGAGTGAACGAACCATTCAGACGCTAGAGGATATGTTACGAGCGTGTATCATTGATTTTGGAGGTAGTTGGGATGACTATCTACCTCTGGCGGAATTTTCATATAACAACAGTTATCATTCTGGGTTGGGAATGCCCCATATGAAATGTTATATGGAAGGCGATGTCGTACTCCCGTTTGTTGGGGAGAAGTTGGACCGCGAGAGCTCGAAAATAAAGAGATACTTAAAGTTACAAACCAACGAATTGATCAGATACGAGCTCACTTGAAGGCGGCACAAGACCGTCAAAAGTCGTATGCAGATAAACAAAGACGACCAATTGAATTCCAAGTGGGAGACTTTGTGTTGCTAAAGGTTTCCCCTTGGAAGGGTGTGATTCGTTTTCGTAAACGAGGAAAACTAAGTCCGCGTTTCATCGGACCGTTTAGAGTTATAGCTCGGATAGGTAATGTTGCTTATCGCCTTGAGCTACCAGAAGAACTGAGTGGTATACATGATACTTTTCATGTGTCATATTTGAGAAAATGTCTAGCTAATGAATCGGCTTACGTGCCATTAGAAGACTTGGAAATTGATGACAAGTTGAACTATGTGGAAAAGCCGGTGGCTATATTAGATCGAAAAGTCAAACAACTCAGAAACAAGTCTTTGAATCAAGTGAAAGTCCAATGGAAAAATAAAAGAGGATCTGTCGCAACGTGGGAGTCAGAAGATGAAATGAGGAAATTTTATCCTTTTCTTTTTGATGTATAAACGGTTTCGAGGACGAAACCTTTGTAAGGAGGGGAGATTTGTAACGACCCGTTTTAATAAAACGAAATGTAATTGTGATAATCGTTAATTGAACGATTGTGATGGTTGTTATAATAACTCAAAATTCTCATGTTAGAATCATAACTCGAGAATGAAGAGGATGAGTGTAAGCGAAATCACGAAACGAGGCTCTGATTTCAAGATACGCTAAGTTGAAGATAGCGTTAAATAAGAGATCATATATTTTGAATTTTTCAGGTCTTGAAATTATAACCATTGGAAAGAGCTCGAAAAATCGTGAACGTAGGCGAAAACCGTGCGCAAAACGGAGTCCGTATGCCCCCGGAATCGCGAAACGAAGATAAGACAAAAATCTGGCCGCCATGCACCCGCGCGGTACGCCCCAACTCGGCGTCCCGAGTCAGGCGATGCGCCTGAGGTCATCAGATCGCAAAAATGGCTTTAAAAGTCAAGTTTTTGTCTGGAATCTCATTTTTGAGCTTATCTTCGACGATTTCGACCTTACACACACTAAATCAACATCCAATCCATCAAAACTTCAATTTTGAAGGCTTCTCAAGGTTTAGATCGGACCAAGGGACGTTTCTGCAAGTTCGGATAATCTTTTTAACCACAGAACTCCGCCGGATAGGTAACGGTTCATCCTAACCTTCTAGATTGATTATGATTGATTAAATCTTGTTTCTGAACGTGATGATAGAGTTAGGGTTGTTGATTATTGCCTAGATGATGGCTAGGATTGATTTTAAGTGAAGAACTCGAACTGTTAACGGGTAAATCCTTGTTTTGAGCCGTTGTAATGCCCGTTTGTTATGAAACTCATATTATTGAGTACGATTATTAGTGGGGTGATTAAAGAGTGGTTGTGGTGGTCTTGGATCAACCTTTAGAATGATAACTTAATGTGTAAAGTTGAAAGTTAATGATTTTAACGTAAAACGATGATGTGAAAATTTAAATATGATAAAGAACATGTGTAGATTAATTTCTACACATGGGTTAGTGATAAAAAACCTTAATGAGGTTTTGATTAAAAAATAAAGAATGAAACAGGCCAAATGAATTAGATTACATAAATAACACACGTGTTGTGTTCATGTTGTTAAAAATTGTTATATGTGAATATATAATAGGAAGAGGAGGTGAATCCAATTCTAGAAGGCCTGGGAAAGAGTTGGAAATTGTTGATAACTCTTCAAATTAAGGTAAGTTACCTGTTTGATTGAACTTGTAGTTAAGGACTGGGTGAGTCCATACTACAAGTGATTGTATTATACGTGATTATGGTTATTGTTGTTGCATGATTCACAAGGTGTGTGAACATGTGGTGATTTACGAATGTGTAGATGTTGAATTGGTAATGTGCACGTTTAGATTCACAAGGTGTGTGAACGTATAACTTGTCATTCCAATGTAAAAGATTCACAAGGTGTGTGAACATGTGGTGATCTACGAATGCGTAGATGTTGAATTGGTAATGTGCACGTTTAGATTCACAAGGTGTGTGAACGTATAACTTGTCATTCCAATGTAAAAGATTCACAAGGTGTGTGAACATGTGGTGATCTACGAATGCGTAGATGTTGAATTGGTAATGTGCACGTTTAGATTCACAAGGTGTGTGAACGTATAACTTGCCATTCCAATGTAAAGGATTCACAAGGTGTGTGAACATGTGGTGATCTACGAATGCGTAGATGTTGAATTGGTAATGTGCATGTTTAGATTCACAAGGTGTGTGAACATATAACTTGCACTTCCAATGTAAAAGATTCACAAGAAGTGTGAACAAATAGTGGATTTGAAATATGATGCACAATTGGTGTTTTGTGTGTTTATATATGTGTTATATTAAATTATAATAATTGTGCATGAATGGGGGATATATTGAGGTTTTTGGTTGAAACGAACCGATAGTAAATTGTTTTGTATGTGGTTAAATGTTGGCATCAACATTTTAATTGAAACCTCATTAGTGTATCCATATGGTGTTATGGAATACACGCGGTGAATGATGAGGTAATCTTACTTAGTTCTAATGAACTAATGGTGAATTTAATGTGGTGTTTACAGGTACACTGGAGTAGGGTGAGCGGTGATGGTGATCGGGAATCGAACGGAGAGGCTCGTGTGGTGGTTTAATATATAAATAATCGAACATGCGTGAAGCTTTTGTGTAATAAATGTTTGGTGGAGTTTGTAAACATACTTAAACTTAAACTTGTTTTTAACAGGTGTTGGTAATAGTATGTTTAGAAGTTTGTAAAACACAAATGTCGTTTTGTTTTTGACTGGGACCTAAACGTAATTTATTAAATATTGGGTGAAATGTCCGGTGGGGACATGGAAGTGACTGGGGTGTCACATTGTACATGTCATTGTGTCTTTTGTGTTTCTGCTCAATGTTGTGTTTTTCTAAATAATTTAAGACACAATAATATTTCGTGATACATAAGGCTAACAGATGACATAATGACGAGTATAAATAAGTCAATGATCTTTAAAAAAATACACAATTACATGAAAAAAAAGACAAAATTGTCTGTAAGAAAAACACAAAAAGATAACTATATACAAATGTTTAAGAAAGACACAATGACGATAATTAGACGTAATGAACTTCAAAAAAATTCATTTTTTATATCAGCACTATACTCATTTTAAAGATAAAAAATGCTCGTTTTTATGATATATATTTAAAAAATATTATACTATATGTAAAAGTTATGAACGTTTAAAAAATGTGGGGGAAAGTGATTATGACTATGTTACTTTCTAATAATTTTTCTTTTAAAATTTTAAATTTTCTCTCTTAAGTTTTATTTTAGAGTAAATTACACAAAAGGTCCTTTATGTATATATGAAATTTCAAATTTCATCCCTACACTTTAATAATTACGCCAGACGTTCTTTATCTTAGTGTTTTGTAACAATTAGGTCCTTTTCTACTAACCAAAGTTAAGTTTTCTGTTAATTTTTTTAAAATGACAATTTTGCCCTTATAACTAAAGGATGAAAAATGAAACTGTATATAAAGTTAAAGGACGTTTTTTGTAATTTTCCAAATTTTAACTTGTTATTTTCATTTTTCCTTTTATTTTTCCTTTTTAGATTTATTATATTTAATATTATATTTAATAAATTATTAATTAGTAATTCGTTTATTTATTTTATAATTAAAAATTTATATTTATGTTTTTGTTTATAATTTTATTTGCTTGTTTAGTTTATTTATTATTTTTTTTCTATTTATCATTACATATCTCACAAAATAATTTTAATCAATTTTTTATAAAAAATTTTGCCTATGATTTATTATCTATAAGTATAAAAAATATAAAATTGTTTTGTCTCATTTCGATTGCTAACTAGTTGACTAAAGATTATGGGGTGGTCACGGTCCAGAATTTACATTTTTTAGGTGAAAACAAAAACCAAACCGTTAATAACGTTTTTTGAATAGTTAAAAAAAAAATCGGTCGGTTAAAAATCAATTTTCATATATACATAAATTTGTTTAGTTTTTATTTTTAACCGACCGATTTTTGTTTTAACTATTCAAAAAACGTTATTAACGGTTTGGTTTTTGTTTTCATCTAAAAAATGTAAATACCGGACCGTGACCACCCCATAATCTCTAGTCAACTAGTTAGCAATCGAAATGAGACAAAACAATTTTATATTTTTTATACTTATAGATAATAAATCATAGGCAAAATTTTTTATAAAAAATTGATTAAAATTATTTTGTGAGATATGTAATGATAAATAGAAAAAAAATAATAAATAAACTAAACAAGCAAATAAAATTATAAACAAAAACATAAATATAAATTTTTAATTATAAAATAAATAAACGAATTACTAATTTAAATAATTTATTAAATATAATAAATCTAAAAGAAAAAATAAAAGGAAAAATGAAAATAACAAGTTAAAGTTTGGAAAATTACACTTTAACTTTATATACAGTTTCATTTTTCATCCTTTAGTCATAAGGGCAAAATTGTCATTTTAAAAAAATTAACAGAAAACTTAACTTTGGTTAGTAGAAAAGGACCTAATTGTTACAAAACACTAAGATAAAGGACGTCTGGCGTAATTATTAAAGTTTAAGGATGAAATTTGAAATTTCATATATACATAAAGGACCTTTTGTGTAATTTACTCTTTATTTTATGATCTAATGATTAATAATTATTTGAGTAAATTACTGATTGTGTCCTTTAAAAATATAGCAATTTGCTAGTTTCGTCCTTTAACTTGGAAAATTACTAGGGGTGTCCTTATTTTGAAAATTTTGCACTGGTTTTGTCCTTTGTCAATAACTCCGTTAACTTATTCCGTTAAAACCCCCATGTGCCAGTCACATGAGGGGTAAAATGGTCAAATCGCACCCTTCTTCTTCCTTACCTTAGGGTTTCCACCCCAATCCACCACCTTCACCACCAGCCACCACCGGTTGTGGCGTCCGGCAACCACCACCATTCTCCTCCCTTCTTGTAGCAGCAAACACATCGAACACGAATGGATTCATGGTTCTTTTTCCCCCTTGTTTCCCAGAAGCTTCTCTATCGTTAATATTGGACTCATGTCGTTGATGAAGTCAGTCACCAAACCCTTTCTTCATACTAATAAAACCATCATAATTCCTTCTTCAACCACCAATTACATTACACACACGCCGGCCGATTGAACCAGAATATTATGAGGTCGATGCCGCCACCACTGACCACCACCGCTGGTAACCGAAGCACCAATCCCCCACGCCGTCGTCCTAGCCTCATCCAAATCGTTGTCCCCCTCCCTCTCCCGCCGTCCTCGGCCACCGCTACCACCACCAAATTCATTTCCGACAACAAACAACGCTTCAACCTATCGGAATTCAACCGGATTAACAGAATCGGCAGAGGCAGCGGCGGAACAACTACGGCAACCACGAAGAAGCCATCCGGCGACAGATCTGCCGCGAAATCAAGATCTGCCACGAAGATTTCACTCATCAGATTCTCTCCGGCATCTACTAGTGGTGGCTGGTGATGACGGTGGTGGAAACCCTAAGGTAAGGAAGAAGAAGGGATGAAATGACGAATTTACCCCTCATGTGACTGGCACATGGGGTTTTAACGGAATAAGTTAACGGGGTTAGTGACAAAGGACAAAACCAGTGCAAAATTTTCAAAATAAGGACACCCCTAGTAATTTTCAAAGTCAAAGGACGAAACCAGCAAATTACTATATTTTAAAGGACAGAATCAGTAATTTACTCTAAGTATTTTTATACTATTTATGATAAAAAAAAACTATTTAGTTTAATCTAATCCAGAGTTATATATCCTAATAATTTATAATATGAAGTCACTAGTTTTAAATTAGAAAACTGAATTAAATAATTATAGATCCTCGTCAACTCATAAAAAAAAGTAAAAGAAAAAAAAAATTAATCGATTAATTATAAATTATATTATATATTGACACAAGAACTATCTATCTTATATAATAAATCAATGTTTTTGTATGTCACATGTCATGTAATGGAGCATGTTTCATTTTTGTTTCCCACCTAAACTTGGAGCATTAAATCATTTATTAACACTCCTTAATTAATAGTGATAACTAATAAATTTGATAAATTATTACTTTAACTTATTTTCTTACATTTATTAAATTATGTTTACAAATAAATAATTAAGTCATGAATATCTTACACTTTCATTGTAGAAATTTAATAATATTTTAATATGTATATTAAAAAAAACAAACAACTAAACAAAATAAAATAAAATAGATACATTATAAAACAAATTGTAAACTATAAAAATAATGATTTTATTTAAAATGAGAATATTAAAAACCTAAATTATTTAATGTATATTCATATATTTTATATTTTTACTTACTATTTTCATTAAGTAATATAAAACTTTTAAATATTTTCATTTTTTAGGTAAGTTACAATACTAATGACTTATTTATATATTTTACAAGTTATGGTATAATTATAATTCATAAAAGTTAATTCTTTTTATGTATTTTAATATTATTAAATGTTACTCTAGAAATATTTTTACTTATTCAGGTAATTATATATATAATATGAAAATTAACTTCAATATTCATATATTTTTTTGAAAACAAGTTATTTTAAATTGTTTGTATCTGTTTATAACTATTAATTTAAAATATATATATATAATTGGCAATATTTATTATCATTGTAGTCATTTAGTTTTGTTTTTCAATGTGTATCTATTATTTAATTATTGATATCCATTATTTAATCATCCATTGTGATTTTATAGATATGAAAAATAATTAATATATTATTAAGCAAATGAATTTAATTTATAATTAGTATAAAGCTTTTGCTTAAACTTATTTTCTTATCTAAACTTCTATTTAGATCTATTACTATCAATAACTTCAAATTATGTTCATTAATAATAATAAGAATAATAATATTAATTATTTTCCATGAATTATTTTTAAATATTTTAAAATATTTAACTTGATAGGACGATTTGAATGTTAATATAGAATATGTATAATTATAAAAAAAAATCAAGTGTAATTCTTATTTTTTTTATAGATATAACTTTAATTTTTATTAAAATGTATATAACATTTTGTATATTAAACCAGTGTAACACATGAGATTTAACCTAGTGTTGAATAAAAAAGAGTATATACATCACTAATAAATAGACGAAAGGGCATCCAGATCTTCAAATCAAATTATATTTTAGCTTGATCTTTAAAAAAATATTTTATATTAAATGTTAATTTTTTTTAAATATCCTTATATTCTGGTATTTTCATCTTTTTTTATTACCAAATCTACCTATACTAATAAATAAAGTTTTTTGTGCCACATGGCAAGATTTTAGAGCATCTCAAAATTCATTTCCCGCTTCTCTCTACTATTAAATACATCTAACATTAAATAATAATAATAAATATTAGATATCATTTTTATGCATTTTTATAAAAAAAGGTTTTTTAATACATGAAAATATATTAATATTAAAAACACACTTTTTTTAAAAAAAAATTATCAGAAATTATAAAATTTTTAAAAACAATTATTTGAACACAATGTTTAAGGAAAACAAACTATAAAAAAAGTTGTTTAAAGAAATAATAATATTATTATAATACTTAAAATATTAAATATTACGAAATTGTAATCATATTTTATATTAAAAATCATCTTATATTTTTTTTAAATTTTCATTGATAATTATTCGTTATATTTTTTTATTTAATCCGTGTAATAGACGGGAGCTAAACTAGTTATATATATATATAGGGGATGTAATTTTTTATAACCCTCATCTTTTGCTGCAACTACATAACTATCATCCAATGGTTACTTTAAAAAAGTAAGTGTATAGGATCGTGCCACGTGTCAATTTCTTTGTCTTTAGTATGAAGGGCATTTAGGACATTTGTCATTTATGTAAAGTGTACCCTTTTTTTTTAAACATTCATAACTTTTTATACTGTATTATTTTTTTTAAAAAATTGCACCATTATACTCGTCTCATTTTTCTCTTTAATTTCGTTATAGTCTCGACTAGTTTTTTTTATTTTTTTGATGTCATGTATTTACATCATTGTAACGAGCTTAACGATAGCAAATTAATTAGAAATTTTTTCTAACAATGGTAAATTACAGTAATGTAACATAAAATGAAGTAATGTAACACAAAATGAAGTAATTTACAATGTCATAATTAACGGTGACGTAACACATTATTTACAGTGATGTAATTTTCTCTTTAATTCTCGTTATAATGCTGTTTAGTTTTTTTAATCTTTTTCTCATTGTCTATTATTAACATCGATATAACGAGCATAAATATAACACATTATTTTGAATTTTTTTCTAACAATGATAAATTACAGTGATGTAATATAACACATTATTTTATTTTTTATCTAACAATGATAATTACAATGATAAATTACAGTGATGTAATATAACACGTTATTTTGATTTTTTTTCTCTAACAATAATAATTATAGTGATGTAATTTATCATTGTTCGAAAAAAAATTAAACTAATTTGTTGTATTTAGGCTCGTTACAAATTAGGGATGAGCAAAAAGCAATAAAAAAAAAACCGAACCGAAACCGAATTAACCGAAAAAACCAAACCGGAGCCAAATTAACCGAAAAAACCGAACCATAACCAAATTAACCAAAAAAAACAGAAACCGAATTTTACGTCAATGTAAATTACATCACTGTAATTTATCATTTTTAAAAAAATTTCAAATAAATTTGTTATATTTAAGCTCGTTACAATGATGTAAATATAAGGCATCTAAAAAAAGTAAAAAAAAATTAGTCGAGACTATAACGGAATTAAAGAGAAAAATGAGACGAATATAATGGTGCAATTTTTTTAAAAAAATAATATATTATAAAAAAGTTATTAATGTTAAAAAAAGAGGGAGGGAAAAACTTATAAAGCTAAAATGACCATGATACCCTTTTTAATATTTTAATGAAAAGCTTATGTGTAAGTTTATGATTGGTTGAAATGAGTTATGTAGTTGTACCAAAAGATGAGAGTTGTAAAGATTACATCCCCTATATATATATATATACTAGGTTATAGCCCGTGTGTTACACGGGTGGAATAATAGAAAAGATGTAATTAATCATATGGTATAAAAATATTGTTATACAGATTGTTCATTGTTACATATCATATAAAAAAGATGATGAACATTTCATGCTTTAGAAAGTAAATTGCATACAAGGATTTAAATGTATTACAAGTTTCTAAAAATTTCCTTATATACAATATTTGACGTCTTATTTGTACGTTCATCATGTCTATCTAATATTAATATTTTCACTCCATCTTTGCTTTTTACTCTTGAAAGTGTATGATAATTGCCCATGTGTGAAGACCGATTCATTCAAATATAATCCAACTCGTGAAAGAGATTGTTTGTAACTTTTATTATTTGTCATTGTAAAGCAAATTGAAATTAGAAATTGTTTTTTTTGAAACTTGAATGGTACTTTGTTGTGAGATAGTATCAAATTGATTCATGGAATGAATGTTCTTGTACCAACATTGCCTCCACATGTGATATATGCTTCGACTACATGCTTACCAAGTGATACTATTTGAAACCTAATATCATTACATAAACCATTTTTTGATCAATGTTTTTTAGCAACATGACAGGAACTCCAACATTGAGTACTAATTTACAGGGAGATATATGTAAAAGGCAGTTAGTTAAACAATCATTAGGAGACCATTAGTCATGTAAAACTATGATTATTCGGACAAGTGATAAATTAGTGATATATATGTTTCATAACTTTTTAGAATTCATGGGTAATTTTATATCCTTTTAATTTTAATTATTCGGACAATTTATAAATTATAATATATATATATATATGTATATATATGAGCAAAAAGAATAAAAAAGGGTGGTGTTAAACTTACACCCCGAAAGCATGTCTGCACACCCGAGATACGCCTCGTATTGGCCACTATGGGGCGTTTTGGTACGGTTTGTACTATCTTGGTCAAATGACAGGGGCTATGATTAGACCTAAACGACTCGTTGTGGTCACTACGGGGCGTATTGGTACGATGTTCTGCAAAAAGTACCGACATGTCAATTGATGTTGACCCAAACGCCACGTAGTGGTCACTACGGGGCGTTTAAGGTTATCCCTAAACGCCCCGTAGTAAACACTACGAGGCGTTTGATGTTTAAAACGTGACAAATCTTTTGTAACTTACGAATGCATCGTCCATATATACACACATATTGCGTTACAATATGAGAAGTTCACTCGAATCATTTGAACCTACAGCTGATCGAGTTTTTCTTGTTTCGTTTATTAGAATATTACTTTCTACACACATATTTTTGATTTGAAAGATGTCTTGGTGGGACGGAGACTTTTTCTTCGGTCAATATTCCGACGTTTCGCGCGTGGCTGAAACTTATCAGGTATAAAACTGTATTTAATTGTTTTTATTGTTAATCAAATGACAAACTAATCATAATGTTTTTAAGGTTAAGACTGGTGTGCAATCGTCTGAGGCCACAAATAGACCAGTATTGCCAGATCTTAACGAAGAGGTTGTGGGTCAAGCTTCGTAATGACAGTTTGATTTGAACCAGGAACCTTGCGTTGATGACGACGTTAACAGGAAATGTTACGCTGGTGAACAATCACACACACCCGAAGTTGCGGTTAAGGAGGAAGAAGCTGACGTTGTATACCAAAAAATACGGACTGGAATACCAATGAGATAATATATTTTCCACTTGTTTTTAGTTAGATGGACATTAGTTTAAGGGTGGTGTTAAACTTACACCCCGAAAGAATGTCTGCACACCCCAGATACGCCCCGTATTGGCCACTAAGGGGCCTTTTGGTACGGTTGGTACGTGGGAAGAAACGTCACGTTTAGACCACAACTAGGGGTGTCGAAAATACCCGAACCCGATTAACCCGACTAACCCGACCCACACCCGAACCCGAATAAGCTTAATAGAATGTTTTATTTTTTTTATATATATTAATTATTAAATGTAAGATATATTTAACTTTTTACCAAACTATGACAATGACTATTAATCAAATTACATATGAAAAATAAATTATTTACATGTTTTTCATTGAATTATGTTTGCAAAATGAATTATTTGTACAAATTTAAAATTAGGACAAGACAATAACAAATAAAGGCCAACCCGACTGACCAGACCCGAATAACCCGTGACCCGACTAACCCGAACCCGAATAACCCGAACGTTATTTGGGTCGAGTTGCGGGTTAATAATTTTTTAAGGAAAACACGACTAATCCGACCCGATTAACCCGAAACCCGATCGGGTTGACCCGATCGACACCCCTAGTCCACAACGTGGCGTATTGTTCATCATATTCAAACGAAACGTGGCGTTTAGGCCACTACGGGGCAATTGTTCATCAGATTTCAATTGAAACGTGACGTTTGCCACCACCACTCCCTGTTTGGTTTATTTATTTATTATTATTACTGTTATTATTGTTGTTATTGTTATTATTGTTGTTGTTTTTATTGTTATTGTTACTATTGTTACTATTCTTGTTATTCTTGTTATTATTTTTGTTAATCTTGTTGTTCTTATAAAGTTTTGTTTTTTTTGATTTTAGCTACTAAAACTTTTAAACTTTTGTTTTTTCTATTTTTTCCGCTGAAACTTTTATATAATATAAGGTTTTGTTTTTTTTATTTTAGCCACTAAAACTTTTTAAAGTTTTGTTTTTTCGATTTTTGCCACTAAAACTTTTATATAATATAAAATTTTGTTTTTTCGATTTTTGCCACTAAAAGTAAAGTTTTGTTTTTTCGATTTTGGTCACTAAACCTTTTATATAATATAAAGTTATGTTTTTTCGATTTTTGCCACAAAAACTTTTATATAATATAAAGTTTTGTTTTTTTTTTAATTTTGGCCACTAATACTTTTTAAAGTCTTGTTTTTTCCATTTTGGCCACTAAAGCTTTTATACAAGATAAAGTTTTGTTTTTTCGATTTTGGCCACTAAAACTTAATAGTAAAGTTTTGTTTTTTCGATTTTGGTCCTTAAAACGTTTATATAATATAAAGTTTTGTTTTTTCAATTTTGGCCACTAAAACTTTTTAAAGTCTTTTTTTTTTATTTTGGCCACAAAAACTTTTATATAATATAAAGTTTTGTTTTTTCGATTATGGCCACTAAAACTTAATAGCAAAGTTTTGTTTTTTCGATTTTGGTCACCAAAACTTTTATATAATATAAAGTTTTGTTTATTTGATTTTGGCCACTAAAACTTTTAAATTTTGTTTTTTTTGATTTTGTATAATTTTATGTTTATATATATAAAATTGTATAGAGTTTGTGATGAGAGATTTGATTTTGATATGTAACTTATGATTTTGCAAATGATATATAATACCCGTTCTCGGGAGAGTACTGTGATAACCCGCCGTAACGCGTGGGTGAGACTAAACCTAGTTATTTATTATAATATATATATTTAGTTGCTGTTGTTTTGAAGGGTGGATTACCACTTTACGAGTAGGGTGATAAAGTCAAAAACCGAGGTTTGGGGTTTGGTTTCGGTGAAAAAGTAAAATTTTAAAACGAAATCTATTGTAAAAACAAAACAAATGTCACTTAATTCTAAAACTTATAACTTACTTTATAATTAAAGTGAGCATTAAGAAACTGGAAAAATACATCCCTATAGGCAGTTCTTAAATTTTTTTAAGTCAATAGTCTTAAATGCCCTATGAAGGTTACTTGTTAAATAATCTTAGTTTCTTAAGAACGTTTAAATTTCATTGATGCATAATTTCATCCATGGTTGCAAAAGTCCGCCTTCAAGTCCAACTACTTGTTTCAAGGAGTTATTCCGAGGCCGAGTACTTCCTGAGTATTTTTTTCTGAGTCCTTCCTGCCTAGGCTGAGTACTCCCTAATTACTCGCTCCAAGAATCTGTTCCGACCTGAAAAAGTCTAGCGAATTTTGCAACCTTGATTTCATCCAAAATTAATAGAATAGTAACATATTAAACAGAAACTAAGTTCAAAATTTATAACCAAAATCCGATATTTCATTCAAAAATCCATCTTAGCCATTCAATTGTTTGTATCACAAATATCAAAATATTATTCAAACCAACACCATACAAACTCATCCATGCCAGTTTAGAAATCATACCATCAAACATTAGGAGATCCCAATTAATTCCCACTTCCTAGATAGATCATTTTTTTGGGTTCAAATCTACCACACATTCGTTATCTCAAGGACCACTCATCAAACAATATATCAATTAAAATCTATATCTATACTCTATAATATTACTATCTAACAAAGGAGTAAGATTCCATCACTTGTCAGTTTCTGATTAAACTACATGCCACTTGTCATTAAATGATTGAACAAATTACAATTGATAATGCATGTCATCGTTATATTTATCCTCAATATTTTAGAAATAAATTTCATTTAATACATGTAATCAAGTCAAACTTCCTAATTTAAAAAGATGATATTTATTAATTTTTATAAAATATGAAGGAAAATCTAATCATATCAAACTTTCTATTTTTTAATAATAATTTTGAAATTCAAAAATTTTTGAAATTAAATTATCAAGATACTCAATACCACAATTTTAAATTTTAATAAAAAAAAAAGAATAATGATAATAGTTTTATTTTTATGAATGATTTCTAATTTGTATGAATATTAAATTTATGATTATGCTCCAATTGATATTTACTTTCAATTGACTTCAATTTTGATAATTATAAAACAAAAGGTTAACTCAAGAAATCATGCGAACCAACTTCAAGTAAACCGGCTGGTTGAGCCAGTTCACCGGTCGGACCGGTTTTTAGTTTTTTTTTAATACTAAAATCCAAATGATGAAACATTAAAACCAAATCCTATATTTTTTTAACATGATTATGTTTGTTTAAATGTGTTTATAATTCTATATATTTTTGGAATATTATATATATATATATTATGCCATCCGGTTCTTAAATCCGGTCTGACCGGTCCGCCCAGTAACCGGTAAGACGCCCGGTCCGGTTCTGAAAATATTGTTCAAACATGTGATAACTGGTTTGCCTGTCCATCCAACCTATTGCTTGTTAAAAACCTTACACAATTTGTTTAACAAAACATTTCACTTGGCCCTTACCGTTTAAGACAAATCTCACATATTATTATCGTTTAACAAAATCGCAATGAGTTACCGTAAAACTCGTCTAAAAATTAACAAGAAAAGGCCATGATACCACTTGTTAGGTATCAGACTAACGTGCAAAGATTAACCGATTGGATTGTGAAAGCCTGGTTGATTAATTGCGACAACAATGTTAATTTAGGTAACCTGAATTGTGACAGAGATTTCATGAATGTTTAGGGAGAACAAAATGACCTTAATAATCCTTGCATGCCACTAATTCTTATACAAACCTTCTAACCAACGTTTTCAGAACCAAAACAGGTGTCAAACTGGACGTCATAATGGTTACTGATTGGACCGGTTGAACTGTATTTAAGAACCGGATGACATAATAAATATATAAAATATTCCAATAAATTATAAAATTACAAACACATTTAAACAAACATAATTAATGTTTAAACAAACATAATCATGCTAAAAAATATAGGATTTGATTTTCATGTTTCAACCAGTGAACCGGTTCCCACTGACCGGTGAACCGGCTCAACTACCAAAGCTGGTTCGCATGCTTATTTTGGGCTGGCTGACCCTCCGGTTTTCGGTCTGACCGACTGGTCTAGTTCTGAAAACTGGGCCTATTAACAAACCGAACGAACACAAACACATTAATGAACATGAATTTTGTGTTCGTGTTCTTTTTAAGAAAATGAATATGTTTGTGTTCGTTGATTAGTAAATTAAACGAACTGTTCATGAACATAAATGAACACAAATGAACCAAAATAAACGTACAAATATAATGAACATTATTTAACATTATGAAACAATCATAAACGAACATGGACACTATTGAACAAACATAAAGGAACATAATTGAACAAGCATAAACGAACACAAACGACAAGTCTCTTAAATGTAAATAGATATAATTCGTAAATTAGATACTTAACCAAACATAAATTAACATTACATAGTTAACGAACATAAACGAACACAAATAAACGAACATCAATAAATGAACATAACCGAACAATTCATGAAAATAAACAAACAAACACTAGGTTTGTTCATGCTCGTTCACTTATCAAATAAACGAACATAAACGAACTTACCGCCGAACAGTTTACGAACAGTTCATAAACTATTCGGTTCGTTTACAGGCATACTGAAAACCACGCTTCTAACAAAATCTACATAAGGGATGCAAATTGTTAAAGAATTGTATCACGGTTGATATAAATTAATAGAAGTTCAATTACGGTACTCAAAGTGTTATTTTAACCAAAACTCATGGACGAAAAATGCAAATTTTTCATTAGATAAATAATAATATTAGGTATAAAATACGATATTATTTATATATAGTTTTTTTTTTCTTCTTAAATTACATGTATCCAAATCGATGATAGAAAATCAGAGTATGCATAATATTTTAAATTTTTAATACATTCTTTTGCCTCAAATTCATACGAACCTAAAAAAGACATAACAAAACTTAAGAAGATTAGGAAAACAAATCCAAATATATTAACATGGATAATTTATTTTACACATACATCATTACTAAATAAAACAAATTAAAAGAAACTTCTTACTTTTACAATTTCTAAGTGTCTCGTCATCATATATAATAAGAGTGTACCTAATTTATTTTGTAATCAATATATAAAATAATAAAATCATACATCATACCATACGCATGAATATTTAATTGTATCAAGATAAGACACATTTTATATCCTACTAACTACAATCATATTATAAAAAATCATAAAGGTGTTGAATTCGATTATAATATATTGGCTTCTATCATTAACAATGATGACACAATTTACAAGTAGGCCAACAAAATTTCAACTGTTTTTAATTCAAAGAAATTTAATATATTTTCTCAAACAACTAATGTCCGATCACATGGTATTATCATGACAAATAAATGATCACCTTATGTCCGAAGAAAAGAGCGTGGTGACCTGACCCACTGGTTCAGGAGGAAACATATAAACAATGTTTTAAAAACCGCTATTTTAGGTGCACATGATTTGGCTCAAAAATGGTTCAACCGGTGGTACCGGGTTGTACCAGAAGGTTCAACCGGACACACTAATTAACCATAAAATTCTATAGAAATACAACATATATTCAAATAAGTTTTCAAAAAGTATACAAATTCATCCAAAAACAATTCAAAAGGTACTCAAATTCATCCAAAACAACGTAAAAGTACTCAAATTATAATAAATTTTTTTAAATAAAAGCGCATAATAGGATTATGACATTGGCGTGTTAAACGCATCAAGTTCGCGATCGCTTAGAAGCCAAAAATCACTTAAAAGCCTAAGTTTTGTGTTTTTTTGAAACCGGATTAAACCGCCGACATAATCGATCAATGGAACCTGCATAATACCGGAGTGTTTCGTATCGGATTAGTTGACGGTATCCTGTTGAACCGACCGGTTCGAACCGGTTTTAAAACATTGCATATAACTAGAAAAACACATGCATCAACTTAAAATTTCTTATAAGAGAAGTTAAAAAAACTACCACGAGCCAATAAATTCAATGGTGTGAAAATAGTTATATAAATAAAAAAAACATTTATCATTTTTTAATAATAAATAAATATTGGATTATATCTACTTCGTAATTATCAAAGGGATTACTTTAATTCATCTTTTTTATCATCTTATGGCAGCATCATTTTAAGCCATTAACGTATTCTACTTTTAACGTTGTCAATACGTTTATTAATTGTTTATCACCGACTTACTTTGGTTGTGCAAATTTAATCATTAAATAATGAAAAAATAATAAAAATATATATTTGCGTGGCTCATATCGCTTTGGAATCAAAATATGTCATTTCCTGCAAATCTATCCACATCGTCAATATTATAATATTGATTAAATTACACTTTAATAAATATATAAATTTATTACTGTCAATCAAATTAACTAACTTAAATTAAAAAGAAAAAAAATTAACTGATTATTTAGATTTTTTTTGGAACAGAAGTTAACTTAACAGTCAAAATGACCGTTGCATTTAGAGGTGCAAGGATCGAGAACAAAACCTCGCTTCTAACACCCAGAGGTGATTTTCGTCAGCATTGGGGGTTTGGGGCTCTCCCTATTGCCGCAAACGCAATTTTGGCCAGGTTGATCGAAGTCGAAACTCGTCAACCAATTGTTCCATGAAAAAACCGGGTAGGAACCTTTAACATAGGACCTTTCGGTCACTGTGCGTTGTCCTTACAATTGAGCTAACTTCACAAAGACAACTGATTATTTTAGATAGTTATTAATTTAAAAAATTAACATATTTTTTTTTAATATATAAAGTTACGACTATAAAATTTAATTACATTTAATGATTTAAAGCATAGTAGTCAATGCGCATTCAAAGAACCAAAGTCAAAGAACATGTTAAACATTTCTTTTGCGTGATGAACTTCGATCATAACAGTTGACCTTTAACTTTGTATGAAATCTTATTCAGTCCTTGTATTCTATAAAATTGACCATTAGGACCAATATATTGAGAATTCTTGACCACAAATTATTTATCAAAATATATTATTGTTATAGTACTTATAATTAATAAATTAATTGCTTATATTATTGATAAAATATACACAACAATGTATGGATGTTACACGTTTCTCGAAATTGAATTCGATTTTATTATGATGGTTAGATTCAACCAGTTGAAATCACAAGAAAACAATGTCAAACCCGGAAATTTTTTCTTATGCGGTTACTTTTACCCGGTAATCTTGTTTCTGCTAACTTGATGATACAATTTATATATCGTGTTCGGGTTGACAGATTGAGTCAAATTGGGTAGAACAAAATAATAACATAACTGAAATATCTTGATGTAAACACTATCACCTTTTCGAATGAAATATTCACAAACAACTTTCTTTTTAATATAATAAATGCAAGAAATTCCAAATTTAGGTAATCATGGTTATCACCGTTTCATTGGTATAAAGGTTGAGATTTGAGGATAATTCCGTAGTAAAACATGGTCATAGTTTATTACTTAAAAAAAACCCTGGATTCGAACCCTATGCCATTTTAATAAAAGGAACCATAATTCTGACCCTAACCATTGCATCATTCAATTTTAATGTTTTAAATTATATTTAACTATATTTATAGGTCACTTCAAAAAATATTATGAGATCAATAGGAATCTTGCTTTATACAATCTTTTTTTAACGGCAATTTGGATCACTAACAGATCATAAACCCATCCGATCATATATACACCCAATAGAAAGAAACTCATCATAGGAGAGAGAAAAACCTTTGTTTTGTCCATGCCAGAACTTGACCCGTGACCTCCCCAATATTGAAGCCACAAAGTACCTCCTCTCAACTGTTTGAACCAATCTATTAACAAGTTAAGATTCAATAAGGTCACGTGACCCCGATCCACATAATAATTTAGGTTCTCTTAAGCAAGAAAATAGATATAAAATACATATATATGAAAATATGAACACATATGTTATAAAAAGCATGTGTATTTGTTAAAAAATAAAATATATATACCCACATATAAGGCGAATTTTATATACGAGTTAAATTGGTTTAAAAAGTCCAACTACAATTTTGATTCAAAAACCAAATTCATCATTCCATTTTGATTCTAATCTGATTTTGAATATCTAAAAATCCGAACTTGAATTTGTTATTCAAATTCAGTGAGATTCGAATTCTGATTCTTTTGACTTCGATTTGAATAATTAACAGTTTAACACACTGCAAAATGTTGACTTGCTGGCCCTTTTTACCAATTAACACGCATTCTTTTGGGTTAAAGTTGCAATTTTGAAAAACCCCAAGGGTGGTAATTGGAGATAATGATAACACAAAGGTGTTTCTTGAAACAATTTTTCGCACTAAGAAAGTAGCCATCCAATATAACCGACTTCATGATTATGTATTTATGTATGTAGTGACAGTGACACACTACACAACACGCCCTTCGTATACATATTTCACTCACCCGATCAATACAAAAGACGCGTTGGGGAACTTTCATACTGCACACCAACTGTTTGTATAAATTCCTAAGTGACTTTGTAAAGTTTATATAAGATATACATGGAGTGGAAGCTACCTGAAGCTTCAGAATCTGTATATACTCCTCTTTGTGAGGATTCTGTGTGCTTCCGGTGAACTTTTGGGCTGATTTATAACTTAAATCTTCCATTTGATTGAAACAAATCTTGCTAACAAACAAGGTATTTGAAGTTTGAAGCTTCTTAATTTGGTTATTTGTGACATGGGTTTGGTGAAGTTCTTAATTTGGTTGACTTATGAAGTGTGTTTTGGATGACTGTTTGCTATTTTTCTGATTTGATGTTATGTTGATTGAAACAAAATTTTCTTACAAACAAGGTATTTGAAGCTTCTTGATTTGGTTATTTGTGGCATGGGTTTGGTGAAATTCTTAATTTGGTTGACTTATGAAATGTGTTTTGGATGATTGTTTGCTGTTTTGCTGATTTGATGTTATGTTTATTGTTTCTTTAAGTTATTCATAACACAGAGGTTTTCAGGTGAGTTTAGATTCATTTGTTGTTGATATTGTGTTCAAAAGAACAGAAATTTGATGGGTTAGGAGTTTTGTGTTGATCTGTGAAAGCAATTTGAATCATTTTCAAATCTAAAATCAATTATTGAGATTTACCCTTGTTTGAAAAACATTATTTTTCTGTATGGAATCAAATAATTTAGATCAACAGGTCAGCTGGCCAGGCATGTACTGACAGAAACTCTGTACCTTCTTGTAAAAGAAATGGCAATAAAAGAGTGTTACAGAAGTTGTTTTGGTATTTACCCTGATTGTAATCCTTGGATCCTCAATTTTTTAATTTATTTGTTTGTTTTTTTTTTATATCATGAGAACCTGATATCAGAAAACTAACAAGATCCCACTATTACCTTACTAACCAATGAAATCGATGGCGTCGATTAAAAACCAGTTTGAACCAGACGGATGGCCATCAAGTGTTTATAAGGCAGAAAACCAGTGGAAGCTAAATTCGAAACGGAGACCTTTGTAAAGGGACTCGAGCTTTTACGGGTTATCTGGGATTCTTTTTAAACGTGCAACTTTTTTCTTCAAATAATTCAATTGATCATCCAAAATTCCTAAGTACACCATAAAGAATTAACATATATGAAGCCTCAAAAGGTAATATTTTCAGAAAATATGTTTGTATGTGTGACAATTCAATCATCCAAACAACATCACACATGGTCACATGGGTATATATCATTCCATGAAAAGATTTGATGCCACCTAAAGGAAGATCAATGGGTTGTGTGTGTGGTCCATCTGGGCCGTTGATTAGTCTGGTATGGTCCACGACGCGGATTGACAACATGATACCACTTACCTGCTATTTTGTTCTTTTCAGTCTTGGTCCAAGAAAGAAACTCATTTGACCTTAATCTATATCGATCCAAAGTTCCAAAAGAAAATTTGATCACGGGTTGCTTTGCTAATTTGTGGCATATGTTATATAGTTAGTTATCAATCATTTTCTTTACCAAAAGTTTAGCATCCAAAAATTAAAATTTTCCTCTTTTATTCAAAATATCTGAAGTGTTTCTTTCATTTTAAAACATATAATTGATGGTAGACAGCACTAGAAGTCAAATTAGTTCTGTTTGTTTACATTAACTGTAGATTTCAGGTCACTGATGCTGACTAGTTATAAAAGTGGGCTCATTCCATAATTGTTATATTGGCAATTACACGAATTGGTGAATCTTTTGTATTTCAGGCTTTTTATTCCCTGGTATAAAAAATCAAATAACTTTGTGGGTATTGACTATATTTCAGAAAAGATGGTGCAATTCTCGTCTTTTTTGAGCGGTTTGACAAAAAATATTTCACCAAAAGCCGGGAAAAAACGGAGAATTAATCTTGGAAGAGAAGCTACTGAAGCTTTGGCGAAAGAAGCAAGGAAAAACGGGCTTTTATTAACATCTCCTGGTATTGTTAGCGCCAAACGTTCTGATAATTATGTTTCTGCCTATTCTAAGGGAGGAAATAAAGGAATTAATCAAGATTGTTTCATTGTTTGGGAGGTAAGTTGTTTCTTTAAACCCATATGACATGTTCTTTGTCTTCTTTTTCTATAAGAAAGTTATAAATGTATGAAAGATCATGAGTTTTATTAATTTTAATGTTGATCTTAACTCTTAAGCCCATAGCATATTCTTGATACATCTTGCTATAAAGTGATTGTAAATTTATAAAGATCATGAATTTATGTTAATTTGAATGATGATCTTAAGCCCATACAACATATTCTTTGTTTATCTTTCTATAAAAAGAATATAAAATTTTAAATGTCATTAATATATATCAAAATGAATGTTAATCTTAAGCCCATGCAGTATATTTTGTCTCCCTTTCTATAAAAAGATTATAACTTTATAAAGATCATGAATTTTTATTAATTTGAATATTGATCTTAAGCCCATACAACATATTATTTGTTTCCCTTACTGTAATAGTGTAATTAAGTTATGAAAATTCTGAATTTTATATAAATTTGATTGTTGATATATTTGTAGGGGTTTGGAGGGAAGGAAGATGTGATGTTTTGTGGAGTTTTTGACGGGCATGGACCGTGGGGGCATCTTGTGGGAAAACGAGTGAAGAAAGTAATGCCGGCTTATTTGCTTCATTATTGGCAGGAAGCTATGGCTCAATGTTCAGTCTTGATCAATGGGGAGTTGTTTAAAAATGCAAACTTTGATCAATTTGATGTGTGGAAGAAATCTTTCTTGAAAGCTTGTTCTACTGTTGACTATGATCTAGAGCTTCATCCAGTAATCGATTCCTTTTACAGCGGTACTGCTGCATTGACTATAATCCGCGAGGTAATTAACTTACTGTAAATTGGTTTTGGATCAATATTGTCAAACAAATCGGTTTATACTTTAAAGTCAAACTTAGAGGCCCCAATTTGAACTTAATTCTTTATGAATGTGTCGGTTTGGGATCTCTCAAATGTCAAACGGGTAAGATAAAAAAATTGGTTGACTTGAGAACACGTGTCAATGTGTCATGTCCAAGTTCATGTGTCTGACATGATTTTTAGATTTGCGTCGGTTCATGTAAAATTTCTAGGTTCGTGCATATTCAACGCACAACCTGAGAGCAAGACATGTTTAGCACCCTTAGTTGTTGGTCATCCAAATGTATTTGCAAAATCATTTCATTAAAAAAGTTAACAGATTGTTATAATTATAAAAATAATAATAATAATACAAACTAAATATATAAAAAATCTTGAAGAAAAATAAACTCTTTCCATGATGATAACTCACAGGGGGATCTTTTGGTGTTGGCAAATGTTGGCGATTCTCGAGCTGTTCTAGGAACAACTTCAGACGATGGTAGCATTGTAGCTGTTCAGCTTACTGTAGATTTTAAACCGAGTGTACCTCGTATGCACATCAACTAATTATTTTTTTGAATTCTAATTATTAAAATTTTTTTATATTTCGCTACTTATGTTTCTTATCCTTAATTTAGAGGAAACTGAGAGGATATATAAGTCGGGTGGAAGCGTGTGTGAATCAGAAGACGAGCCAGGAGTTTCCAGGATTCGTGCTTCGAATGATGAGACCCCAGAAGGACCAGGGCTGGCACTTTCAAGAGCTTTTGGTGACTTCTTTGTCAAAGATTTTGGTCTCATTTCTGAGCCAGATGTGATACAAAAAACCATAACCACACGCGATCGTTTTGTCATTCTGGCGACTGATGGGGTATATATTTTTACCTTAACCTTGCATCATACATGTCATGTAAAGGTGTGAGTTTTTGACACAACATAAATACACGAGTTTGCGAGTTAACCCATTTATTTTTAGTCATTCTTTGGATTGAACTTTTGTGTGAACCCGACATGTTTGCGGGTTCTTTATTTTTAGTTATTCTTTTAAGTGTTTTATGCCATAAATTAACCAAGAAGTGTATTTTATACTAAAATTTTAAACTAAATAAAGAAATTAAATAATATTTTAAAGTTAAAATGCCCTATTTTCTTATGCATTTGTACTTTTTGTTATAAAATTGTAATGTTGAAGTATTAATATCCCAAAATAAGAAAAGTAAATTTTTTTGGGTCAAACACGCATTTGTGTTAACTCACAAAATCATGTCGTATGTTCATATGCCAGACATCATGGACAAAGCTTTTTAAGGGGCCCGGGGTGCCCCGCCCCCCCTGTTTTTTCGCTCAGAAGGGTCGATATAATAGTATTTCGTCGGAAAATCCTTCGGTTCGCTTCGTTTTCTTCGTAAAAATCCTTCAACCCCCTCCGTTTTCATCCAAAAAATCCTTCGGCCCCCTCCGTTTTCTTCCTAAAAATCCTCCGCCCCCTCCGACTTTTTTTCAAAGCTCCGTCATTGCCTGACATGATTTCAGGTTCGTGTCAAATTTTCAGTGTCCAATAAGCACGACACTGAGCACCTAAAGTCTTGTGTATCAGCATAAAACTTTTACCATCTGTAATCTAATTATTTTGTTTATTTGAACTCTAAATACTCAGGTATGGGATGTTGTATCAAACGAGAAGGCAGTTGAGATTGTTTCGGCCGAAAGGGAGGACTCGGCTAAACGAATCGTCGAGTATGCAGCTGCTCAGTGGAAGCGTAAGCGGCCAGAATACGCGACGGATGATATTTCGGTTGTATGCCTGTTTTTCCACAATCTATGATCATATCTTCATGAATGTTGATGGTGAGCAATGTCTCATTGCTGTTGGTCTCCACCACCACATTGTATGTAATTGTGATGTAACAATCAACTGATCCTTTTTTATAGTTTTTAAATTCGCAAGTGTTTCGTACCGTCTTATCGCTAATAAATAAGTAATTTTTAACATCACGTGTCGTATTTCTGTGAGCTCAAGATTTTTTTTTCATGCTTCTTTTGTTTCATCCTTTTCATATTCTAGTAGCTTAAAAAAATCATGTATTATACATGTTGAATTAAAGAGAAATTAAAACATTTAATGATATGATAAATATTCATAACATATTATTTTAATAAAGTTATCCAAAATATATTATTTTAATATCGTTATTATTTAATAGGAAAAAAAAAAACTCTCCTCTTATTATATATGAGATAGTTAAAAAAATCCAAAAAAGAAAGAACTAAGCATATTCCCTCAAATAAATGTCACCCTTGTTTTTTTAAACGGCTTGATACGACGACGTCTAAAACGGGATTTCAACGGCCCGCTCGGATTTGTCTCTCTAGGATGTACGCCCGTGTCCACCCCATAAGAAATCCCACAACCGGTGAACTGGGAAACCCTATAACATTGACTCAGCAAATATGTTTTGGACCGGATTCAAACACAAGAACTCTCATAAAGAAGTCAATGATGAGCTATTATTACGCGGCAAGTTCCCCCTTTGTGATATTAGTATATCAAATATTCAACCCTCTCTCTTCACTGTTCAATATTTGGCAAAATTATACTTTAAATCTCTTATGTTTAAAAATATTTTTATATTGCGTTCTTTTAACTTCAATAATTAGAGAAATCTTACATGACTTTGATTTGCAACAATTAGTCAATTTACGGCAACTCTTATTAGTTTTCCTAGTTAAGTTTTGATAAAAATAACTATTGTAAAGCCCAACTTTTAGGAAGTAAAAAACAGCCTAAAAGCTTCTATTTTGAGGTCTAACGATGAAATGTATATTATGTGATATGTGATCAAGTGTTTGGGATAGTATCGGTGCGACATTGACACGATATTTAGATAAACAAACAAACATACACAGTATATTTCTACTGTTTAGTAGGGTCTGGGGAGAAAGATACACACAAACCTTACCCCTATCTCAATTGGGATAGATAGGCTGCTCCAAAAGGAGTCCCGGCTCAAAGTTGTCGTTTGAAGTTAGTCATCCCAACACTTTTAACGTTATTTTCACAAAATAAGTAAAATAACGTTAAAATTAGTGCAATTTTACTTTGGTCCCTTGAGGGCCCACACACATATGCATTACACATATGCATTATATGTGTCCACCGCAAATGAGACGTTGACATGATATTTAGATAAACGAGTCAAATGGGTCATGTTTGTAGCATATTAATTCTAGTATACTTCAGTTAGAGTGGATACTTTTAACACAAAACTCCTCAAGTTATAAGGAAATATTTAAAAACTTTATAAATTATTATTGTCATCTTTTTGCATTTCTGAAGTTTCGAATTTACCTCTTTTATTCCTTAGTTGTCCCAACATTAAGTGATATGCCGAAGATGTGAGATGTAAAAGTACATCGATAGGGAAGCGTTCAACCTTAGAGTAAAGCATCTCTCCTTTTATATATGGTTGTCACTTACACTCTTTAACTTTATAAAAACTTTGTAAAATGTTATTTGGACTCACTCGAGTTTCTAAAGTTTCGAATTTATTCATTTCCTTTCTTAAATTAAAAAAAGCAATTTCTTAAGTACTTAGTTTATGCACGTATCAGTATAAATTAGTGTTGATTCATGTTTCAATTTAACTTCTTTTTGGAAACAACTCAAGTTAAATAAAATGTACGTTTTTAGTTGGTCTACGTTTTCATATGATTTTTTCGAAAACGATTGGGTCTAATATAATAAATGTTTATTCGACGGTATAAATTCGAACTAATTTACGGGTTTTGACGCCACCAAAACACGTGATGAATAAAATTACGTGCTCTAGTTTAAGACTTTAAGGCCAAGAGACCCCCTTTTAATAAAGACCCACATAAGCCCATTGTGAGGATATAATTCTTCCGTGGAGAAGTGATATTTGTTGGTGGTATGGTTTTGTAATATAGAAATCTTTCCATTATCAACAAATTTAATATTTTGATTGTCTTGTAATAATTCTATTAAAATGTTATTTTTGAATCGATTAGAGGCTGAAACTGGTTGTTTCGTTAAAAAATACATTTAAATGAGTCAACCAACATCTTAACCGTTGAGTTTTAAATAAAGAATTAATTTGTCTATAATTAACCGCATAGAAACTTTTGACAATGTTACCTATGCTAAATCCTACTTAATTAATTATTTTTAATTATGTGGGGAACTTTCTTCACATCAATTTGTCTAAAACATTCGAGGTGGGTTTGACTCTCAAGATTGTTTTATTTATGCTTTCACTCACAAAAACAATTAGTATCATTAATCTTTATTTTCAAAATATTTTAGTAAATATAATTTGAATATGATTATACTTGAATAATTTAAAATAAGTTGTTAAATAAAAATATATGTTTATTTAAAAGCTTCATAAATAATTTCATCATAATACAATTAATTAATAATATATTAATTATTATTTCTAATCTATTATATATAATAAATCAAAATAAAAGATGACACAGATTAAAACTCATGTGATATACGAGTAGAGTTATGAAAAGCATGCATGAAAAAAATTATTTGAAAGATTGTTACTTTTGAACTATTTTGCAATGTAGTTTACATTAACATTTACAACCACATCATAAGAATAAAAAAATAACGATAAAAATATAACGATAAATTCAGTTAGAAGCATATTTTAGTAAAATTTAGAATAACTAGTGAATGAAGCTTAAAATGAACTGCAGAATGCAATATGTAAAAAAAATAGCATGTCGTTACCTTTCTGAGTTTCTTTAACTCAATAAATATTAGATTAAAATATATGTATTATACAGGTTAAAAAAATAAATTTTAAAATTATTTATTTGAAATAACATATTGTATATTTCTTAAAGATGTTTTATAAAAATATAATAAAAATACTTATAATATAATCGTATTATTAACAAATTATATAAAATCATTATTATAATAGGAGAAAAAGAAAGAAAACCAATTAAAATTAAAATAAATTGTTATATAAATATTTAATAGGAGAAAAATAAATAAAACCAATTATGAAACGCTTTACAAACATAACGTGTGTTTCTCGAAACTTTTATTTGTTATAATACATAGATTATTATAATATTCTTTTTTCATTGGTATTATATAAAATTTGAAAAACGCATTTAAAATCAGACAATTCCATTTGAATTGGAATAAATAGTCATTTTAATATAAAGTCATTATATCTCCAATAACAATTTAAAATTTTATAAGAATGTCATATACAATTTTGAGGCAGTCTGTTAATATTTTATCTCATTTATTACAAAGAAAATCACAAAAGGCAAATCTTAATAATTGGCCCATAACTCATAGATAATATCATAATAATGCATAACATTCCAATATTAATATTTGATACATGATTGAAAACATTCAACTAGCCAGAATCAGGAATACCCATAAACATAATGTTTGGAAAGTTAAGATTCATTATATTGTGCCATTCCAAACAACGTAAAATGACCAAATTAGACATAAGCATTAGGGTTTTCCAAGAGAAATGCTTCAATGGCTTTAAAAACACCAAAAGCTTTCTCTTTTCCCTCTTTGATATCCTCTTCTTTGATCTCAAAACCTTCTCTGATATGATATTTGGTTGTGTTGTTGCCAATGCACCCTCCAACCGGGCTCGGCTCAAACTTCATTTCATATGAAATCGACTCAATCTTCTCTGTGGTCAGCAGTTCGCCACCTTCGATCAATGTATACGCATAGATCATCTTCTCTTCATCCAATGCATCAACTTTGTGCTTCAAGTGTGTCATTTGACCATCTACATTTCAATTGAAAACTATTTTTCAGTGTTTGCTTTAGAACAAAGGCTTGAGAGTTGAGACCGTTCCATTTCAGTCACAAACACTAGAGTTAAAAATTAAAGTAAAACATAACCAATGGTTACAACATAGTTGTAAAAGTAAAAAATAAGTCAAGTTATAGGAGTAGATTATCCAGTCACATAAATTGACATAAAAATATGTAGTAAAATTTTAAATTTATTTATCATCGTCCATAATCGCGTATATCCACCTTTAGTAAGTTTTGCTATATAGTTTTTGCAACCGTCATTTTTCAATCGAAGCGGATTGTTTGCGATTAAAATAACGGTTGCATACAAAACTAGCTAGTGTTGTATTGGTTGACTAGTGGAAAACTAAAAGAAAACACATAGATGCATATGTATGTATGCATATTATGAGTGAATGAAACAAACTTGACCTAGAGCAAAGTTGATTTGCTTAATGCTTCCGGGACCTCCATCGCCTTCGATGGTGTCAATACTTTTGATACCGAGGGGCGTGATCTTCGGATAGAGGTTATGTGCATCAAGGATCAAGGCCTTAAACAGTCTTGTTGCCGAAACAGGGCTCGTGAACTCGTCTGTGAAAGTGTTCACGTTAACACCCATGACTAGCCACTTGGTTTTGTAAGGTTTAATTTAAGAGGATGAGAATGAGTTGAAGTGCTTGAACTATGTTATATAGGGGAAGTAACCATGGTACTTAGTCTTCTTTTATTTATAATATTTTTTTTCTTTTGTAATTTTTTTATTGTAACTTAAGTATATATTTATTAAATTTAATGTCAAATTCGTTGTTGTCTTGTTATTATTATTATTTGAAAGAAAATTAAAAAGCCACACAAATTCTTTTTTTTCTTGGTTTTTCTTTCTCTAAATAAAGCGAAATAATACATCTTGTTATGATAAATAGCCGAAAAATATGGTTGAAAACCAGCAATAAAAATAAATAGAAAAATACGAACATGTGGTGGCATGAATTTCTCTATTTATTTCTCAACAACTATGACAACTTCCCACATATCCAAAATCTATTTCATTATTTCTCACAAATAAAAAATGATATATTTTTTTCAATAAGTTTCCATTAAAAATAAATTAAATAAATTATTTTCTTTTTTTTTGAACGGCCAACTAATCAACTGTCGGGTACTCCGTACGCGGCTCTCAATGGCTAAAGGATGCCCAAGCTGGCCACTAATCCAGACGGACATAGCCCATAGCCCACCAACCATCAATTCCCGGGGAAAACCCGACCCAAGCACCCGCCCAAAGGCACGACAGTGGAAGGCCGGTAAAACCGGGTGGGATCAAGAATCGAACCCATGACCTGGGTCTCCTATCACTTCCCACATACCTCCATCTTACCACAAAAACAAGACATCATTTGGTAAATAAATTATTTTCTATACCGGTAAAACTCATGGGTGAGTAATAGACATGACATGAAGTAATGTATTAACTCTAATATACGTATTAGATTTTCTGGCAAAAAAAACTACTCAGTTTAATTGTTACCAAAATACATTTAGTTTAATTTTATAAAATGGATTTGATGATGTTTAAGTTGTAAATTTAAAGGTTAAAGGAAACAAAATACATGTGACCATATTATTTTACTTATTTGCTTTGATGCTTCATTTGTTAATATCATAAGAGCCTTCGGGTATGTTTGGTATGAAGGAATGGAATGGACGAGGGAATGTAATGGACGAGGGAATGGAATGCACGTGGCCTGTTTGGTTACCTCTGGTAATGAAATGATTCATTACTTCTTGTTGTTTGGTAGACATGAGAAGATGAATGAATGTAATACAATTTATGGATCGAGTCGTGGTTTTAATCATTGTTCAAATCATGGGTCGGGTCGTGGGTTGGGTCGGGTCATGTGTCATCGTGACACCCAAAACCTCCACGTGATTACACGTGTTGAAAATATGGCTCCATAAAATTTTGACTTAATTTTTTACAAAACATTTCATTGGGAAGCGTGAAAACTAATTACATATGTTCAACATGTTTGTTTTGTTACTAGCTACATCATAAAATCATCAACACTTAGTTTGTATGGGATTTACAAACTTCTTCAATGCATAACGTTTGATTCTTCACAAGGCATACCCGATCATGATTTCCGAACCGTACCTATTTTTAACCTGAAAACACCAAATTTAATCAAGTGTTAGTTCATAAGAACTAAGTGAGTTAACTAACCCCTTTGACCCCCGGAATCAAATTCATCACAAAAATTGAAATCCGGGAATTTTACATAGCCCGGCGTATGGTACTGCAGCCCTGAAGTACAGTACGCCAGGACACCAGCGTACAACAAAATTGTTTGGGCGTACCATACTGTGCCCGGCGTACAATACGCCCCCAGCAGCGTACTGTACGCCCCCTACAACAATTTTTCAAATATTTAACGTTTTAAACACCCAAAACCATTTCTAAACATTTCGGGGTTTCAAAATACATTTAAACTTTAACATGTCACATTACTAAACATATCTAATGATCTTAGTATCATTATTTCAAAAATCCATAAATCTCAATTTGATTCACCGAATATTGCTAACGGGTCAGCATTACCCGTTTAATTAACTCAACCATTTTAACCGTCCAATTTCCATTCCATGGCACTACATGGAAGCTAACTAAGTCCCAAACCATTCGTGGTGACTTATCATTCTTTTTATCAACCAAAATTGCATTATCAAACAATTGGTTATCAAATTTTTAAACAAACATTTGGCTTTGGGTTATCTCACCCAAACCTCAATTTACCAATTCAAGTCTAATGCAATTTATCATTCATTTGAATATTCACATCAATTTGTTTAGCCAATATCCATATCAAACATTTTCATAATCATACTTTCAAGTTAATTTTCACTTAAGGTCAAAACTCATTTTAATTAACTTATCAATTAAACCCACTCATATGTGGATTATTCCCAACGCCACAACAAATTGGACTTACATGACAACCACCAACGCCATTTCATTATGGACCTACATGTTCCTCCACACGAATGTAGCTTATAACACCAACGCCATCTCATTATGGACTTACATGTTCCTCCACACGAATGTGGCTTATAACACCAACTTCATATCATTATGGACTTACATGTTCCTTCACACGAATGTGGCTTATCACCAAATGCCATATATTATGGTCTTACATTAGTTTCACACGAATGTGAATCGTCTCCAATTATCTGTGTCAGTTATTCAAAACATATAATGACACTTTCATTAGTTATGCAATTATATCATAACATTATCCAATTTCAACGAAACTCAAATTCTTACATCCAATATTTGATTCATTAATCCAAATACCAGCCTATGTGGTTTCATATTCCTATACTTCCACACAATGTGGATTGTCATCATTTTCTATGTCAATTATCAATTAACATTTAATAACACTTTTCAACTTATGCAACTAGCACATAACATTCATCCAATACTACAAGACATGTAACGACCCATTTTGGGAAAATATTAAAATATAATATAATTGGTGGATAATTATCATTATATTTTAACTGATGGGTGTTTTAACAACAATTAAGGTGTTAGAGTTAACTAGTAACTAACTTGATTAAGTTGGTCGAATTGGTTAACTAAATATAAAGGTTGAGGGACCATTTGTGCCAATTAGCCAAACTTAATTAAAGAGTGGATTTATTTCTTGACTTGGTCAAAATACACATTTTATAGGTGTAAGTGTGTGTGTCGTTCAAGAGAGGTGCAAGGGGGAGAAAAACCCTAAAACGTGAAGAATGAGTGATTTGGTGATCTTGGAAGGCTTGGATTGTTCATACAACCAAGAATTGAAGCTCTTCTAGCATCATACAACAACAAGGTATGAATTTTTGGGTGTTTTTGGTATAAATTTCGTGGGTCTCACATGGGGTATGAGTGGGGTATGGTGAAATACGAAATTTGGGTGTTTGGAAGGTGTTAAATGTTGTTATTCATAGTGATAATCATCTAGGAACAACATTTTGATCATTTCTTGCATGTTAGATGCAACTTGATAAATGTGGGTTCATGGTGTTCATGGGGTATATGAACATGGTGGTTAATTTGGTGTTCAAATATTGGACTTGATGTTTTATGAAGTTGTTATTACTATAAATGTGTTTGTGGTGAATGAGAATCATTTATAAACTAACAATAGAGTTTGATAGAGGTGTTAATGGGTGATGATCATATGTAGAAATAAACATGCATATGAGGTGTTTGATGAAATGCCAATTAAGGTGTTTAACTTAAAAATGAGTTTTTAAGTTGTGGTGGTATGAAATAAGCATATATATAATCATAAATGGTGAATTGGGTGAGAATGGATCAATTGGGTGTAAATTAGATGAAATGGTGATAACGGGTCAAGTAGGTTGAAAGAATGTAAATATGAGTTACTTGTATTGAATATAGTTGTATGTGTGTAATACAACTAGGTAGTGGTGGTGGAAGTCAAGGAACAAGTCAAAGGCTTGGGAAAGAACAAGATGATTTTGATGGTGTTCCTACGGGCTAAGGTGAGTAACCTACTCACTAAATATGCAACCATAAGTCATATTTGTGTTGGTGTGTTGGTGTTGAATGTTGACTACTTGATTTATGTCTTGTAGTATTTGGTGAATGTTATGTGTTAAATCTATAAAAGTCAATGTAGGTGGAAACAACATTGCTTTGATAGATTATGAAGTTGTGGTGTTGGTGTTAAAACATGGTATTTTGTTACTGTGTATGTGGAATATACAATGTTGGGATGAATTGGTGTTTAACTTGACAATGTATGTGGAATATGCATTGTTGGGAGGAATTGGTGTTTAACTTGACAATGTATGTGGAATATGCATTGTTGGGATGAATCGGTGTTTAACTTGACAATGTATGTGGAATATGCATTGTTGGGATGAATTGGTGTTTGAATTTACAATGTATGCGTGTGGATTATGATTGCTAAGGTAGTTATATACCTAAGACCACATATAGTGGCAATAGGAGTGTTTGACTTAAATGTTGACTATTTGTGGTGAGTCTTGTTGTGAATGTTATGTTAAAATTACATAACATAATATGGTTTCATTAAGTGTTTGATAACAATTGTTGAAATTAGTCAAACTGGGTGATTGACTAAGTTGTTGGAATTAGTCGAACTTGGGTGATTGACTGAATTGTTGAAATTAGTCAAACTAGGTGATTGACTAAATTGTTGGAATTAGTCAAACTTGGATGATTGACTGAATTGTTGAAATTAGTCAAACTAGGTGATTGACTAAATTGTTGGAATTAGTCAAACTTGGATGATTGACTGAATTGTTGAGATTAGTCAAACTAGGTAATCGACTAAATTGTTGGAATTAGTCAAACTTGGGTGATTGACCAAATTGTTGAAATTAGTCAAATTGGGTGATTGACCCGTTAGTGGCATCAACTTGTGTGTCTTTGGTGATTAAATTGGTGTATAATGGGTGTATGTATGAATTTGGTGTTTGTTGATCAAATTGGTGTATAATTGGGGTATGTATGAATTTGGGGTTTGTTGATCAAATGGGTGTATAATTGGTGTATGTGTGGATTTGGGTGTTTGGTGATTAAATTGGTGTATAATTGGTGCATGTATGAATTTGGGTGTTTGTGATTAAATTGGTGTATAATTGGTGTTGAATATTTGGTGTTGATAATAACATGCAATAGGTGTTTAAATTGCTTAGTTATTGTGATTTGATATTCATAAATGTGGTGTGAAAGAATAAGAATGATTCACAAGAGGTGTGAACTTCTTATTCGAAGTTTGACCAAAATTGGTCAAACAATTCACAAGAGGTGTGAATTGGGAATAGGTTGAATCACAAGTGGTGTGATCTTCCCATTATGAGTTTATGGAGTTTAGGTAGATCACAAGTGGTGTGATTACCTACTTTGGGAATCCTTGGTGAAAAAGGAGGTCTCAAAGGATTGGGTAGAAATTGACCAAAATTGGTCAAATTATTCACAGGAGGTGTGAATGTGGAATGGGTTGAATCACAAGTGGTGTGATCTTCCTATTGTGAATTTATAGAGTTTAGGTAAATCACAAGTGATGTGATTACCTACCTTGAGAATCCTTGGTGAAAAAGGAGGTCTTAAGGGAATTGTGTGAAATTTGACTTTTAGTGGGTGGTTTCATGTTCTAACACTTTATTGGTGTTTTAAAGTGCTATGAATATGAATTTAATGTGTTGAATATATTGTTGTGGTTGTGCAATTTGAAATCCTTGGTGAAAAGGGATGAGGGGGGAGAACAAAGAAAATTATGTATATGGAAGCAGTTCAGACATGACCATGTTCCACTGTAACACGCCCATGTCATATCTGCACATCTGATGCTGGAAACTTTCTGACATGGCCATGTTGCCTCGGAACATGCCCATGTTGCGTCTGTATCTTTGAAAAGGTCATAAATTGACTTATTTCAACTTTGATGGGGTTTCAAGGGGTAAATCTAATTCGTTTGGGCAAGAATTGAAGATTTAAGGGGTTTTGGGTGAAAACGACCCGTTAGTAAATCGTTTTTCTACTAATGTTACCAAATTATATTTGGGACATTATTATTGTATCCATAAGGTGTTATGGAATACAATTGGGGATATAGCGGGGTGAACTCACTTAGTTCTAACGAACTAACGGTTATTTAAATGTGGTGTTTTTCAGGAGAACGTAAAGGGTGAAGGCGACCGTGATCGGATATCTTGAGAAGACTCGGATTTGAACACATTTTTGGTTGAAAACCCAACTTTTTGTGAACGGGTTATAAACGACGTAGAGTGCGATTATGATTTGCATGTTTATAAACTGTTTTGAAGACGGGTTGGGTTATGTTGGGTGTTTAAAATTGATGTTTAATTTTTGAAAAATCTGGGACCAAACTCTGAGGGTGTTTTAAACACGTGTCACACGTGGGAGAATTTTGGGGCTTACAAGACATCTATCAAGTAGTTAAATACCACCCTATGTGGTTTCATATTCATATTTTTAACATTTCATGACATATATGGTCAATTTACCATTCAATTTGTCACAATTACAATTAGTTTCAACAAACATAATCACATAACACATAAACACTAATATGTCTTATGGTTGCATATTAGTGAGTAGGTAACTCACCTTGGCCCGTAGGAATGCGAAACTATCGTAACTTCTTCTCGAGTCTATGGATTTCACATTTCAATTTCATTTCATTTCCTATACAAATAATATAGCACAAATGCCATTTAGCATTTCTAAGTTTAATCATACCACATAATAAAACAAGGTCCCTCTTTTCTACTTGTTGGTACCAAATTCTAAATTTGACCCGTTAATGTAAATATGGGTCTTATTCATTTTCAAGTATCTTAAACACTTTTAAAACACCCAACCATATGTACATGATTTACTAGTACCATTTATTCACTTTACATAAGCATATATACTCAATTTCTCATTTTTACAACATTTTGAAAAGTCTCAAATTAGTGCAGCAACTTTTTGAGTTGCTGCTAAAATTGTCAAATTTGACCAACATATGTTTTTATTCAACCTTTGACCAACATATCTTAAACACTTTTAAAACACCCAACCATATGTACATGATTTACTAGTACCATTTATTCACTTTACATAAGCATATCTACTCAATTTCTCATTTTTACAACATTTTGAAAAGTCTCAAATTAGTGCAGCAACTTTTTGAGTTGCTGCTGAAATTGTCAAATTTGACCAACATATGTTTTTATTCAACCTTTGATGTTCAAATATGGATTGTAGGAGACTCTAAGGGCTTTCCAACCATATAAGATACATTTTCTGTGGATTTTTAGACAATTTTATGTGATTTTTCAAAGTACTGGACAGATTCACCATTTACTCAAAAATTCAGCTTTTTACAAAAATCTATTAAGCTGTTTTCAACTGCAGTTTTCGTGTACTTAATGACCATATAATTTCTCATTCTAAAAATATGTAGAAAGTATATTCGATAAGATTTCCAAAGATATATTATATGATCCAAACCGATTATCGGTTGATTTTATATGATTTTTTCCAAAATCAGCACCACAACAAAATTATTTTCTATCAGCATGCTGAGATTTCTATCATGCTATAAAAATCGTCCATTTTGACTCCCTTACAGCCCGAATCAGTTTATATAATTCCAAGACAAAATGTAGTACTCTCAAATACCTTTCCAGAAATATGAGGCTCGTTTTCTAACGATTTTATATGAAATTTACAAGAACAGGACATCAACATTGTTCTTGTTCTTTAAACACTTAATCTTCTTTTAATTTAAGCATTTCTACAAACACCTTGTATGCATCATTTTACCACTATAATCTCAGCACCATTTAGTCATTTAAAATCATCCATTTTATGTTCAATTCATAAAGATTCATCATTTATTCAATTACCACGCAAATTTTCTGCACAAAATCCTTCTACACATGAATTTATGAACCCATTCCACTTTCTAACACTATCAAACATAAATATTAACTACAATTCATCAAGTTAACTAAAACCCACTTACTATCTACCATGAATTCATCACATAATCATTAATTTGCTGATTTGGTAATGGATTTCATATAAAATCAAGTATTAAACAAGAAATCAATCATCAATTTCAGTTTTGATTAAATCACATAACATCACCATCATCATGCAACCTACATCTAGGCAAGTAAACCTCAAAGAAACCCTTACCAAGTGATTCTTTTGCTATCTAGATGCTTAATTATGCCTTGGATGATGATTTCTAACACGAATTGGTCTTCAATTTGCTAGAATTTGCCAAGAACCAAACTCTTCTCCTTGTTCTCCCTTGTTCACGTCGCCTGGGAGTTCTTAGGGAAAGAGAATGACTATTTTCTATTTTAAACCCTTAATTGCAAGTTCTAGCTATTGACAATTTCTACCCTTTAACCTTTTAAACCCCTTTTAACTAGTTTTAATTACTAACTTAACTCCATTAGTTACTTAGTTAACCTTATGACTCGGTTTTGTGTATTTATTATTATTTTTTTAGCTAAACCTATTATTTTTTTATTAATATTAGTTTAAATTCAACACCTTTATTTAAACTTTCGTTTGGTTATACCTTAATAATCGGTTTTTATCTATTTTACCAGAAACGGGTCGTTACAGTCATGGGTCGAGTCATGGTTTGGATCATCAGTCGGTTGTTGTTTAGCTTATGGCTCAATCATGGGACATTTCATGGATTGGGTCATGATTTCGTTTGTGGATAGGGTCATAGTTCAGGTCATGTTTTGGCTCATGGGTAGGGTCATTTTTTGAGTCAAGGGTCAGGTAATTTTTTGAGTCATGGATCGGATCATGGTTCGAGTCATGGTTTGGGCTATTGTTCGCGTCATGTTTAAGTGATGGGTCGGGTCATAGTTCGAATCATGGTTCGGGTCATTGGTCAGGTCAAGGTTCGGCTCATGGTTTTGGTCATAGGTCCACCCATGGTTTTGAACATGGGTCGGGTCATGGTTTTGGACATGGGTCGGGTCATTGGTCGGTCATTCCTTCAAAAGAAGGAATGAAGAAAAATCACCCATCTCAAAGAAATGAAAATCATTAAAAGTGAAGGAATCACATTCCTTGTGGAATGATGCATTCCATTCATTTGTGGTAACCAAACACGTTTTTTTTCATTTCAACGTAATAATTTATTTCATTCCATTATTCATTCATGCATACCAAACGCTACCTTAGTACCTAATTATTGAATAATCAAAATTTATCACATAAAAAAAAGTTAAATTTAATACTATGTTATTCTTGGGGAAAAATTATAATTATAATCATTTATATAAAACAACCTACATGAAACAATTATAAAAATTTTATTTTTGATCATTGATTTGTTTTTCTTTGCATTTAACTTTTATTTCAAGTTTCAAATCTATTCACTTAGATTTTTAATTTTAAATTTCGTAAAAGAAATTGTAGCATTAAAATAATACTAAAATTCGAATGATTTAATTTTTATACTTTAATGACAAGTAAGTTTAATGAAAATTAAAGAACTTATCTACTATTTGGTAAGCCAGCTGGGAGTTGAATCATAACGTGAAGTCGTGAAGTCTTGAATTGAATTAAAAAAAAAAAAAATTGTTGGCCCATTATAGAGTTGCCATGATCACATGACATTTTCAAAAAGTTGAATATTGGCCCATTCCCACGGTCCCCAACCCATGCAACAATTGTGGTTGGGCTATTCTGCCAATTCTAAAGACCACATTGCTTTATGCCTTTATTTGTTAAAATCATATTCGAATAGTGGTGCACAAACCGGTTTTTTTAGCCAAATCAGTTCGGGTTAGGAACTAGTATGGTTTAGTCAATGACCAAAACCGGTTTGGGGTGAAACCGGTTTGAGGGAAGGAGATGTCAAACCTATAAGAACCGCTTTGGAGGGGTTGAAACCGGTTCGGAGGTGTTGAAACCGATTCGAATAGTGGTGCCAAACCGGCGGTTCGGACCGGTTTGGATGAAACCGGTTTGTGGAACCGAGCCGGTTTTATTGGGCAACTCTATATTCCAACTTATGCCTTAGTTTTATAGAAATATAATTAAATGTTGATAAATACGTCTAGGGTTGTCACAGAAATGTTGTTTTCAATATATTGTAAATTTATTTATTATTTATTTAAGCAATTGATTATCATATTCAATTTATTAAAACACAATATTAGTTTAATTTTTTAGGCGTAATTTAGATACGAGTATATTATTATATAAGTTATATGTAAATATGAGAGTAGTTCACTTGATATTGACAAAGATTTAATTATTTGAGGGTAGTTTAGGCACACAGACCTAATCGGCATCGATTGATTTGATAGGGGAAAAAAGATAGCTCTTTCACAACCCCGTTTTCACGGTTTAAGCTGCTTCCATTTCGCTCGCCGCTACTCAATCCTTAAATCGTGGGAGGAAAAGGGACGAAGTGCCTACTAGGGGTTCTTTGGACTTTAAGAATAAGAAGAGCTTATCATTCCAATCGTCGAATGAGAACCTTTGAGGAGAAGAGGGGGGACCTGATACCGATCGGCGAGAATAGACTGCGTCTAAATTTATCGTTCAAAAAAAATTATATTAAACACCTGTCATTGATCTTTATTTCATCAAGCATAGCTTAGAAATATACTATTATTGTGTTAGAAAAAGGACAAAGCAAACGCATTTAATCTATGCATAAACACTATATTAAATAATTTAACAACATTGTTTGATAAAAATTAATTAATCAGGCCAGGAACATTAGTAATGAAATCAGAAAAGACATAAGGTGATGAATATAATAAAATGTTTTAATTAAAGTTTTTAAAAAACTATATCTATAAATTATTTAAAAGCATGACTTCAACCACCTGCTAATAAAAATAAAGTATGAGAAGCCAAAATTGTCACCTTCCATGTATAGGTTACTATTCTTTAAAATGATTCATAAAAATATATATTAGGAGAGTCGACCAAAAATAATCAACATAACTCATTTTTTATTAAAAATAAATTATTTATATCTCTAATTAATAATTTTCATATTTACTCTTCTCTATATATTGCATTAAAATTTCATATGCGTGCACGTAAAGATGATAATTCTCAATCTACACGTATATGAATTTTATAATACATGAAAACATATAAATTTACACGTATATGAATATATCAATTCAAATAAATTCTGATAACAGGGATCTAACTTTCTTCTTATATTTAAAATTTTCCGGAATACCTTGTATGCATGCAATTTATCTAAGGCCTCACAAGTTGACAAATTCGTGTAACAAAGAACAGAAAAAAAAACAAACTTATATTCAATTTTTTAGTTAAAATATAAAATAAAAAACAACACAAACTATTAGTCAAGTATATTAGCTCCCCGAAAACGACGCCAAAATTTGATTGGTGTCGAAGGCCCAACAAAAAATAAAGAGTTTTATCCTAATTAAATTAGATAAGCTAGGATAAATAGGAGTGTCAAATCCACAAGGAGTCAAAGGAGTGTTGAATCCCGTAGGGTGATAGATGCTCAATTTTTCCCACTCCTCACCTTTAAAAGTCATCCAAAACTGGTTCAAACCGCATGAAACAGTCAAACTGGCGTAAAATACGCCATCCTGAAAGTCCAATATGGCATAAGACTTTGTGTATAGTGAACAAGTACGTTACTTGGTGATAACTGGCGTAAAATACGCTAGTTGGAGTATCGCACAATCAACATTTTTGTCCCATCTTTATCTCATTTTACTGCACATCTCCATATCTTTAATTGTAAGTCTTTCATCTCTTCCTTACACATAAACACAACAAATAACATATTTCTTGATAAAACTAGATGACATTGTATATTATGACACAATCTCTTTCACACATCAAGTACCTGATTTTTTTTTTATGAAATTGAAAACCTTCTGTATTCACTATCACCCTCATTCTCTTTTTATTATCATATAATTTCAATAATATTATCATTTGTTATAATTATTATCTTTTATTGCACATATGTATATAAGAAAATGATTAATAAAAGGTAATTATTAACAATTTCATCATCGTCATCCAAAACGGCGGTGGAAGTACTCACATGGGACCATATATAGTCCTATGACGTCAACGATTTATCAACGGTATATTCAAGTAACATCGGTTTTTCACTACTTTTTCGACTGTTAACAACATTATTTTTGGGCTCATTAACAAAGTAAATATTCATAACCAAATACCATTATTACCCTATTTTGATTAAGTATAAAAAACATACTTCTATTTTTAAGCCCACTAACAATTAAATACTCATAAAGACCGAAAGCCGAAAAAGTACAAACACCTATTTAAAGCTTGAATTCCAAAAGACGCATACGGCTTTATTCTTGCCTTTTGGCTCCATCAATAGAAGGCAACCGCTTCCGCATCCTCATTTGCGCGGCCGTGCGCGCAAGTGTGCCACCACGTCCGGTCGTCCACCCCTGCGTGGATAAGAAATTTTAAATTTCTGCTCGTAGAGAAGAATTTTGCAATCAGTGAATAGTGTAGAGAAGAATTTTACAATCAGTGAACAGTGGATAAATCGACAAGTGTAACTCACTTCATGTGAATGTTTCCCTTTATGTTTAATTCATTTGTTGTTTGGAAAATAAGATTTTTTAAATGATCCCTTTATTTTAATATAAGAATTTGTAATTTAATTCAATTTTTTAATTGTTTGGAATATAAAAAAATCATTTTCGTTCAATACATTTGTAGTTTTTTAATTATTTGAGCTTTGAATTTTAGGTGTTAACATTGATACAACTATGTTATGTTGTACGTAGGATGGAATTGCGATGTGAAGCATTACCCGACCCGAATGGTAAGCCGACCCGGAAAAATTAAGTGAAAATTTCTATTCACGATTTTTGTTGTATCATTTTTTATTACATGATAAGAATTACCCGATTGTAACATTTAACCAACATGGAAAATTTAAGTCCGATACTACGAAACTAGAATACGTAAATAGAATGATATTATTGAAAGAAAAAAACAATGAATCTGCCACTAATCCACGCATTATACTTCTAAGTGAGTTTACAAATAACCACACAAACCCTCCATGTAAATATTAATATAACACCTTTTATTCACTACAGCTTTTACACTACAGTTGGTATTATCTATTGATAATTTGATATGACAACATACATCCTCCATGGCTTATATCTATTTTCCATGCAAACATCATAATTAAAATAATATATTTTATATTATTTGATCAAAGTTTTCATATAAAAAGTTTGCTGACTCTCTCATTATTTTCAACTTCTCCGTTAACAGAAAAACAAAAACAAACAAAAAAATGAAAAAGGAAATAAAAAATAAAAAATAAAACATTTGCCACATGTCGTTTGCCGGGGATTTTCAATAATATAATTTCCACTCTTATAGTCTTATTTCCATCCTTTTTTAACTATTTCTTGGAGGCGAATGGCAAAATTGGGTCATATATAGTTTGAAATAGATTTCATCACATATAATCTATGAACAAAAAATAATTCAGGGTTGACATGCGACCCTTTAATCGTTATACTTATATATCACTCTAAAATTTCACTCTCTTTCCGTGTGGGGTGAGTTTTCACCCATTTTGTCTTTATTTCCATAGCTTTCGTAGTTTCAAACATACAACATCAGGTATTTGACGAAATGAAACATACAACATCAGGTATCGACGAATTAAACATACAACATCAAAGTATCGATGAAATGACAGTCTTATCCCCAATAAACAAACCATTAGATCAGAATGACAATGGCAATCTTCTCCACAATTGATGGTGGTTGGTTGTGGTGTTTATCATATACCTGATTTCAAATACGATCGTGGTGGTGTTGAAACAGCCGATGTTGATGACCGGTCGTGGTCGTGATGTGATTGTGGCTGCAGTGAATTGTGGTGAATTTAAGGATTTTGGTAGCGGTTGGATTGTTATTATAACGATGGCAATGATAGGCGGTCTTTGGGTGGTGGGCATGGTGTTTCGTATGAGTTAATTACAAAAACAAAACGGAGTTCCTCTTTGAAAGCATGGAACCTTGGTAGAGGGTGTGGGGAGGATTAAAATTGAGTTAATTACACAAATAGCCTCAGAGATTCCTTTACTTATAAAGGAATATTTTTGTTATTTAATTTATGCTAACAAAAAAATTAACGTCTATTTGTCTTAATACCATGCTTGTAGAAGTCGCTAAGCGCTAGTCGGACGGCAAGGTACCGCCTAAGGATTAATCGGCGCTAGGCGGATTGGAATTTTTATATGTAATTTTACAAATATTTATTATATACACACATTAATATCAATAATTTAATATAATACTTCAAATATATTAAAAAATAAACTTAAACATACTAAGTCAAGTACTTCAAATTACAAACTTAAACACAAAATTCAAAGTTTATAGATGGATTTCGATGTTTAGTGGCAGGGTTCAATGTTTCAGATGTTGGATTTGATGTTTTAGAGACATATTAAGTATTTGGGGTTGAGAAATGTATCGAATAATCACTTATCTGGGTCCTTTTTACTCGAAAAAAGCAAAAAAAAAAAAGGTTGCCTAGGCACCGCCTAGGGCAAAATCGACAAGACTTCTGGGCGCCTAGCGCCTAGTTGCCGTCTAGGCCGATTTTTACAACACTGCTTAATACCCAAACTCGTTAACGAAGTTCAAACCACAAACCCCCAAGTGACAACTTTAAACCTTAAATACCCAAACTGGTTCCTTTCAATAACCATAACAACCATCCGTGTTATTAACTCTTATATTAACAAGTATTAGAAATTTTAAATAATCATTTATGTTTAAAGTTAATAAAAATAATTTTTTACTTGTGTAAAAACTTATTTTCACTCTTTTTTCAACCACTTATAACTTAAAACCCTTAGAATTCATGATTAATGCTTCAACTAAAGTGTCATCATACCAAAAGTCCTAGCTTAAAATCAAAACTAAAGTGTGTTAGGAATAGTGAATCTAGAATCTGGATGTTAAAGAGTTTGAATTTGAATTATATACATCTTAATTTTGAATGTCGGTGGTGAACGTCGGCACTGACACGGGGTTTAATTTCATTCGTAAGTTGTCTTGCCTTTTTCCTTCTTTTTTTTGTTATATGCATAATTTGCCATTGATTAAATAATTTTGTTTTTGGCCATATACAAGTATGTTTGATAGCGCAGCTGGTAATGTGTGTTGTTGCATTCCAAGATTACCCGGGTTCGATTCTTGCCTATGACCCAAGTTTATTACTTTTACAATTTCCAGATTTTGCCTTTTTTTTTTCCTTTAACAATTTTTTTACTGGTTAAATAGATTTGTTTCAGCATAAAAACAACTAAATTGGATTGCGTAGTTGGTTCAAGTCTTGAACTAAACTTTGCTTTTTTGGTTTTACAATTTCAAATTTTCCCCCTAACTCTATTAAATGACGTTGCGTTAAAAAAAACCATAAACTGTATGTTTAAATAGGTTGATTTCTAAGGCTTTTAATCGAGGTTTTTGTAGTGAATGGTTAGCTTCTTTTGTGTCTTAGGCTCTTGACACGTGTTCGAATCATGGTGCCTCCTTTTTTTTCTTTCTTTTCAGTCTTTTACTGCTTTTTATATACGTCATAACATGTAACGTATAATATTCTTTTCTATCTATAGCAGACCAATGCAATTTCATACATTTCTTTTATATACTTAACCATGTTAATATAATCATCGCAATAAACGTGACAAAGTGTGCAAACGTGTTGCACCACGCAGACTTAATTCCTATTATATACATCGAACCTATAACTTTAGATAAATTCAAAATTCTTGATGAACATATAAATTTTAATGGATTTTTAAATTCTAGATAAACTTGTAAATATTGATGAACATATAAACCTTAGCGAATTTTTAAATTTCGATGAATCTATAAATTTTGACAAACATACAAATCTTGATGAACTTTAAAATAACAAAAATCAAATAAACAAACCTACAAGTGTTTTTAAACCAAGTCCCTCAAGTTTTAAGTTAGCTTATGACCTTCAAAATCATTGAGTCGTTTTACCCTTCGTGTTAACCTTGCTTTAAAACTACTAAGCCACCTAATGCAACATAACACATGATTATATGGTTTGGAGTGGTAAAATAAATATCTTTGTTTTCCCATTTAAGATTGCGAGGATTTATTTGATCGTAACTTCTCAATTTGTTTGCATTTATATAATTTTGGATTTTGGGTATGGTTAAATTTGTGATTTTATGCTAACTAGATAACCTACCCGCGCATTGCGGCGAGCAGTATGACTAAAATAAACATATGAAGTTGTATTTTGCGACAGATAGATTATGAGTACTGAAACGTGGATAGAAAAACATTATTATGTAGTGTAGTACTTGCATGAATTTTTTTTAAAAAAAAATTATTTAATAGAAGAGGGTAGCAAGGAAAATCAAAAGCAAAATCACGTGATACATATGTTTAGGAACTTCATTACATACGCTGCGTACTATGTACATAAAAGAAATATATAATTACAACGACTCAGTTTTGGAGATTAAAACTTATATAAAAAAGTTTATATAATGGTGATGTTACTCCGTCGTTGGCGTCAACCTCATTTTTCACAGTAACAACACGTCACCATCAGCCACGACAAAAAAAAAGAAATAAAAAGAAAAAAAAAGAGAGTTATTCATATTAAAAATTAGCAACCGATTTTACCTTTTGACATTTATCTTAATAATTTCTCAAAAATATATATAAAAGTCAAAAGCAAGTAAAAAACAAAAGAAAAACATGACTAATAACTAAGCATTGGACGATGGTGTTGAACAACTATCACTATGAGTTTAAAACCAAGTATTTTGCAGCTCAACTCAATTTTCAACCTTATCTATTACGGTTGAAATATTGTCTTGGATGTCATTGTATCAAGCCATTCAAAGAAAACAAATTAATAATCACTAAATAATAATCAAGTTTCGACAGAATGAAAATATCTAAAAACAAAAACAAAAAAAGGAAAAAAAAAATATTTGAATGTTACACCGGTTTTAATGGGTTTTCTCAAATAAAGTGAGTTTTCAATTTATCCTTCCCCTATACACACACACACAATTATGGTCTATATTTACTAACTATGACGTGTTAATATCATGAAAAGTGATAACGACATCGACACCGGAACATCACACCGTTATTTAACTTTTTTTTGTTTTAATCGCTTTAACAAAGTTGTTATACCTTTATACATTTCTTTTATATAATTAACAGCGTTAATGTCATTAACGCAATGCGTGTAATGAGGTTCCTAAACACACCGCATCACGTGATTTTGCTTTTGGATTTTCCTATATATTTTTCTATTAAATTAATTTTTTTAAATTGTTATACAGTAACGTACATGCCATAATAGTGTTTTCTATTTACGTTTCAATCTTCGTAATTGACCCCCCGTGACTTCGTATGTTTTTTTAATCATACCACGCTGTGTCGTAATAACTTACTTTTATGAACAATAATTTCGAACAAATACGAGTATGATAATAACTCCCTTATATGAACAATAATCTCTTGTACAAATACTAACGACATACATGACTATTCATTTATGAGTTGATATAATTCGAGTTAGGGGCAAATTTTGTCCGAACAAAAGTTGGGGTCAAATATAACACGTTTTCATATGGTTGAATTAACATACGTTTCAACGCCGCCGCAACGCGCGGCGGGAAAAATTACTAGTTATAGCTGATTTTTATTTCCTTATTCATAATTTTTTATTACTTTGTATTTCGGTAATATGAAGCATATGATTAATCGTTAATTAATAATAATATTTTAATTCTATCACCCGTACAAAAGTAGATTTAGAGAGGTTGTGTTTACTCTTCGGCTATGCTCCTGAGTTTATTAAAGAAGATAACAAACAGGAAAAAAAGAAAAAAGAATGAGAAGAAATAAAAAGAAAGGAAGAGAATTATTTCCTTCCAAATCAAAAGGAAGGAAATCTAAATAATTTTGTGTAGTTTCCTTTCATTTTTATTCCTTTCCCTCCTTAAATGAAACTCGGAAACACAACATTTGTTATTTTTCTTTCTCTTCCTTCGTTAAACGAAACTCGGGAACACAAACCTGTTTCTCCTTTCCTTCCAATTTTTTTTTCCTCGTTAAATAAACTCGGAAACAGAGCGTTAAGGAAAAAAAAGTTATATTATTTGATAATAATTTCACTTTGGGCTGATGTAGCGTGTTTATAGAATAATGATCATTAAAAGAAAATTATAAGTACAAAATAAAAAGAAAAATTATCATAAAATTAATAAACTGCTATACATTGTAGTGAGTGAGATCTAAATTGTATTAGTTTAAAATATGAAAGTCAGAAAACACAATAGAAAAATGTTATGGCAGTTTAAATAAATAAATGTTTTGTCGGTAAATAAATAAATGTTTTGTCGGTAGGTAGTATTCATATATTCCATTATGATTTATTGTTTACAATCACGTTTACCTATCTAGAGCCTATTCACCAATGAGACATTGTCCCAATAGTATCTCAGGATTTTTTTAAATGTGAGGTCTTGGGTTCAAATCTCTCCGGTAACGAAATAGGAATCTGAGAGGGTCAGTGAGTTTTCCTAATAGGGTTTCCTTCTGGGTGGTTGTGATGGCTATGAGAAGTCCATGTAACTAGACCTTGGTATTTTAACCAATTTTTTTCACATGTATAATCTCTTTTGTTTTTAACTATAACTCATTTTTCCGATATGTATCCTCTTTATTCCACTCTATCATTCTTTTTTATATACATTTATGTTGATGTTGGAATATAGTGCCCATAAGAACTCCAAGTGCACTGCACTTCATTAACCATGTGTAGTGGTGTGTGAGTGGAGCGTGAGCGGTATGGGTCACGCCCCCATTGCGCCCTCCCCCCACTACACAAGGGCGTGAAAAGTGGCGTGAAGGGTTGAGCGTGAGGGTGGTCATCACATGAGAGGAGAAAAAAATGTGAAAAAAGAGGGGTGATGGAGGTTTGATGAGGGGGTGATGATAGCACATGAAGTGATGGCGTGGAATGATGAGGGGGTGATGTCGTTAGCTGTTTATGTGATGCCTACATGAAGTGATGAGAATTTTAGCACTACACACGGTTTTAAGGGTAATTCTTCAAGTGTAGCCGCCTGGTCATCTCTCTCTAATACACCCTTCCGAAGAATTACCTCAACGTTAGCCAAGTGAAGCAGCCTCCCAACATGCACGTCGCAGGCAAACTTAACTTATAAGCACACTAGCATGCATGCAACTCTCGAGTTCAATAATAAGATATGTATAAAGCTATAATCCCTTATAGTAATTGCATCTTTTTTAATGTTTGAAAAACATCGGAATTGTATTGTTTTCTATGAATGCATATTTTTATTATTAATTTTTATATTTTGTTTTATGCTTTATTTTTATTAAATTTCACATGTTAGGTGATCGTTTTTATATATGAAGTTTGTTATTGCTTTATTTGCAAAGTGTCATCTTGTTTTTTCGTGTAATTTGTATCTAAATAATATCCCTTTATGAGCTTTAAATTCAAAGCCTCACTCTGATCTATGAGATTCTTGTAATTACTCGAGATTCTATTATTTATTTATTTATTTATTAGGTCACTGCAATTTAATATAACTTTAATTATTAAAATAATTATTTTGTTTCTTAATACCCTAATTTTATCCTAACTATGTGGTTTTGATGAATTTTGTACATACGTTAGGTGTTTAACAAAATTTTATTTTCATATAATAAATATTCAATAAGAAAAATTAAATAATATAATATGTTTTTTCAGGGTTGTAAATATCGGCCTAGGCGGCGCCTAGGCGCCCGGCTTCCTTGTAATTTTTGCCCTAGGCGGCCTAGGCGGGGCCTAGTCGGCCTAGGCGGCCTATTTTTTTTATTTTTTTTTTGGTTTTTTTTTTTGTTTTTTTGGCTTGTTTCGAGTAAAAAGGACTAGATAAATGATTATTCGAGACATTTCTCAGCCCCAAATACGTAATATGTCTCTAAAACATCAAATCCAACATCTGAAACGTTGAACCCTGCCACTAAACATCGTAATCCATTCATAAACTCTGAATTTTGTGTTTAAGTTTGTAATTTGAAGTACTTCACTTAGTATGTTTAAGTTTATTTTTTAATATATTTGAAGTATTATATTATATTATTGATATTAATGTGTGTATATATTAAATATTTGTAAAATTACATATAAAAATTCCAATCCGCCTAGTGCCGATTAATCCCTAGGCGGTACCTCGCCGCCCGACTAGCGTTTAGCGACTTCTACAACCATGTGTTTTTTAATATAAAATATAATTAAAATTTAGTGCAATTTAATACGTTAATTATTAAAATAATTATATTATTTTTAAAAGAATAATTGTTTACTTGTTTTGATTGTACGATTGCAACAAGCAACCATAATTAGTACTTGGTGGATTACGTAATAAAACAACTGTGGATCAAATGGGCATCATTAAAACTGAATTTTTCATATGGCATGAACTAAATCTTCTCTTTTGATGCATTGAGAAAAAGACATTGCAATTTACCCAATTTCTAATTGCAAGACTTGAAAACGTTTTACATGTTAGCGACATCTTGCTACTTTTTTAGACAATATGTAATAAATAGACCTAATGTTGAACCAGATTTCTTACTAGTATTTTGGTTCATTTGCAAGGCAAAAAACTACTTGATTTTCAAATATATACATTTGTCTAGATCAATGCTTTCATAACCGGAGTAGACTGGTCAGTCGAATCGGTTGGACCGGAAACTAGTCACGAAACATGTCCAATAAGCTTATAAGCCTAGTGAATCAGTTAAACAACAGTTTGATGTATGTTCAGGCTTTAAAAGCATTAGTCCAAATCAAGAATGTTTGATGAGATTCTATCATATGTATGTGTTGGGTGAAACATAAGCCAAAGGTACATATAGGTAGGGGTGTAAAAAAGCCGAGTCGATCACGAGCTTGTTAAGGCTCGAGCTTGGATCGTTTAGACAAAACAAGGCTCGAGCTCGAACTCGGCTCATTAAGAGTTTTATTTACAAGGCTCGAGCTCGGCTCGTTAGAAAATTTTTAGGCTCAATTTTGGCTCGGCTCGGTTTGTTTAGATTTTAATTAATTAATTTACTTTAATTACTAATTTAATTATATTTATAATTATATTTTCTAAATTTAACATATAATATTTGATCTAAATATATTTATCATAATTTTATATATAAAAATAATTAATTTTATAAATAAACACTTAAATATTAAATAAAAGTTATATAAACAAAAAACCTGTTAAGGTTCGCGAGCCGGCTCGAGCTCGATATGTAAAGCTCAGGCTCGGGGCTCAATAACTAAACTAGCCATACTTTTGGGCTCGAGCTCGGGCTCGTTAAGTCTCGACTTGTTCGAGCTCTTTACCTTTCCAATCCGATACCGACTATTTCACGAATGGCCTTGACGTTTACATGATGGTCTGGGTAATTTCATGTGATTTAGGTGCGTAATGATGTGTTTTTAGACTTTAAATCCATGGAATATGGTGATTGTTCGTGTGTTTTGATGATTTGCAGGTTTTCGGGTGAAGAAAATAAGTGGTTGATGTCCAAGAATCAAAGGGTGGTCAAGAAATGGTGCTTGGGAGGCCAAAACATCCAAAAATGAAGGTTTTCACGAAGTGGCGTATCAACACGGCGTATCTGGGGCGTATCACAGAACAAACTCACCCAGGAAGTCATCTGGGGCGTATCATACGCCCCTGGGAGGCGTATGATACGCCGGGGTCAGCTAGTTTTGCGGGATTTCTCCGTTTTGCCACATATTTAAGCCTAAAGACCTAGGGTTTCTGGATATCTTCGACTTGGGCGACTTTTGGAGGTTCTAGGGAGTTTCCAAGGCTTAGGAACTCATCAATTAACACTTCCAAACACCACGGTGATTCCCGAATTGATGATTGCGCATAACCGAATGACGATTCAAGGCTAAATCCATTGAAATCACGCCCGGGTGAATGGTTAGTTAGGTTTAAGGGTTTCTATGAGTTTAATTGTAATTGACTACAACCAATAGTTGGGTTCTATCTTATTAATTGTTTGTATGTTGCTTTTCGTATTGGATCGAATGATTTGACTTTTCTGATTTGATTGAATGTTCATCATTTTTCAGTTTACAATTGTGAAACATTGAATGTCAATTGGGTTATCACTTTCAAATTGGTATTGGTAATTGGTATCCTAGGATTAACATTAGTTGGTTTTCATCAATTAATTACTAAGATTAGGTTTTCTACTAATGAATATCCGTTCACACGAGAAGTAACAAATCATGTCTATGTGATTGTCTTGAACAATTAAGTCATAAAGGTTCTTACTTTCCTACTAATTCAAATCCCGGGTGTGATTCGTTTTTATAATTAAGTTACAAATCATTTGTTTTCATTGTTAGTTTGCTAAGAAGTTAGTTGTCTTATTAAAGTTCAAACAACCATCGATTTTACAATTTATTGTCTAGTTACATTAGGTTAAATCAACTAAGCTACACCATCCACCTAAACTCTTCGTGGTTCGACACCCTACTTACCCTACTAGTTAAGGTAGTTAGGAACACTCTCATTACTTCTTATTTGATCGGTACTTCGACGTCGGTCATTACACCCCCTGCATTTAGCTTCACAAACTTCCTATGTAACTCTTTATTTTGGTTGGGTCTAGCTACTTGCTAGATTAGCCATAGATATTACGCATATCATAATAAAAATAAAAATAATGTGTTTGCAATGTATTCAACCGAAACCCTATCTAAAAATTAGGAACAATGTTAGTGTTGTTTCCTTTTTCTCATTTGCAATGCACGTATATAATATACGAATATTTATGTGGTATTTCAAGGGTTAAAAGAAAAAATGTACTCATTTTAATGTTATTTTTACTTATTTTTATGAAAATAACGTTAAAAGTGTTGGAATGATTAACTTTAAACGCTAACTTTGAGTCAAACACTCCTTCAAAGCAACATCTTTTCCCAAAAGAGATAGGAGTAATGTTTGTTTTCATACTTTTCTCCAGAACATACTAAAAAATAAAAATCTCCGTATGTTTGTTTGTTTATTAGTGTTATTTTTCTTCAACAATCGTTGGCTGTAAGAATGAGTTCTTACTTTGCTTCTGCTTCTAGTCATTAAATACACAACATATAATAGTAGGTTTCTCATTCTAATCCCTATAATTTAATTAAATATTAATTTCGCATAATTTTATAGCATGTTTTTTAGAATTCTCTAGTATCTAATCCCATATTTTTATCGCTATTTAATTTAATAGTAATGTTTTTATTTATAAATATAGAGAATAGAGATAAGATGACCGGATGAGGCACATGATGTGATATGTGAGAGTTAACTACATATTTTTTTAGATTATTCTATAATTCAGAGTTAGAGATGAAAGAGTTGATCTGAATACCCTAAGAAAATTATCTTTTAAAAATACAAAAGATATTGTGACTAATGTACACGTTTACTTTCTGTGACGTATCAGTTAATCGATTATTGTTGCTTAAAGAAAAAAAATCCCAAATTGTAGTTTTTGCAATATTGTTTTTTTCAGTTAATTTGAGACTGGATTTTAAAACGTTTCCATAGTAAATTACTAAAAAAACTAATTTTTATGGTATATTTGATAAGAAACAATAGAAAATCAATAATCTATATCGAACTCTCATAATGTCAAGTCGTGTATTATTTCAAAGTTAAGTATAAAAAACTACAAATTGAGAATATATTTTTCCAACAACTTAAGCACTATTACAATTTTGTAAAATATTTGATAAATGGATGACAAACCATGTGGTAACTACGTGTGTGGTCGTTTATTCACTTCGGGTACATGAATTAAATAAAAAATAATAAAACATAAACTGAGTCAGATAGTAAAAAATAAAAATAGAAAACCATAAATAGAAAAAGAAATTAAAATAGAAAAAAATTGTTCAAAGGAGAACACTCAAACATGCAAGCAGTGTTGGAGGAAGCAAAGATCCTAAGGTGGTGTGTGCTATAAAGTTATCACTCACAAAAATTGATTCTTTACTTGATAATTTAGAAGAATATATACAAGAAGGAAATACAAAAGCAGATTAAGAAAATTGCATTAAAAAAAAGAGCTTTTCTATATTAAACATGAGTAAATTACTATTATACAACTAAAAAAAACATATTTTTAGCTCATTAAATTTTATAGCATGTCCATGTGTGTTTTCGTTCATAATTGTTATGTATTTCGGATTGATGTAATATACAACAACAACAACAACGTACCCAGTAAAATCTCACTTAGAGTGGGGTATGGGGAGGGAAGGATAAAGACACACCTTACCCCTAAACTACAAAGTAGAATAGAGAGGCTGCTTCGTTGGAGTCCCCCGGCTCAAAGGATTTCTTTTTTTTTTTTTTTTTTTTACAACAAAACAAACATACCATATATAATAACACAACCGGAAACATAAATTTTAAACATGGAGCAGCAATGATTCAATCGAAACATGTAATCAATAAACCTATAATTCAGCGGACAAGGCAAAGAACTAACAAAGCATACAAACAACAAACGAACAAACCTACAACATGCATACGAGCTACCATTTTAAGGCTAACACAAACAAGAAACACTCTCCCGCAACCAAGCAGCAGCACATATAAACTCATATCAAGAAAACCCCACAAAAAGCACGAGACACGGTAACAACCTACAACCCCTATGCCAAGGAAAACCTAAGAAAAGCTCTATGTATCCTGAACCTTTATTCTACGTCTCCACGTATTCCTATCATAGATCATGTCCTCGGAGAGGTGTAGCTCTGACAGATCATGTCTGACCTGCTCTTCCCATGTCAACCTCGGTCGACCCCTTCCCCTTTTCCCCTCCACTGTGAGAAGCTCTACTTTTCTGACTGGTGCCGCTTCGCTTCTTCTCCTCACATGCCCAAACCATCTCAATCTTCCCTCCCTCACTTTGTCCGAGATATTTGCTACCTGTAATCTTTCCCGGAAGACCTCGTTCTTTATCCGATCAAGCCTTGTATGTCCGCACATCCATCTCAGCATCCTCATCTCCGCTGTCTCCAGTTTTCTGGTTTGATTCTTATTAATCGGCCAACAATCACTTCCATACATCATGGCTGGCCTGATCACCACTCTGTAAAATTTACCTTTGAGTTTTTCTGGGAACTTCTTGTCGCATATGATGCTCGTTGCCGCTCTCCACTTTTTCCAACCTGCCTGAACCCGATGAGCTACGTCACTGTCAATGTCGCCATCACCTTGTATAAATGATCCTAATTACTTAAAATTACAAGCTTAAAGCAATCTTCCTTATATACCACCAACCCGGTTGACGGTTGCTTGCGATCGCGTTTTACCTATTCCTCTTGATTAGTTAATTATTGGAGGGGACTCAGAGTTTCCTACATAAGTGGGTTCACACGGTTATAAAAAAAAAATACGAGTTCTGAAAAACAAAACACTAAAATGACACCATTAGGTACATAATATGTAAAATTTAATGGTAAAAAAATTTATCAAATACATAATAAATAATAAGAAAATAAACAAAGTGTCTAAAAATATAAAAATGAGAGTAATGAATACATGTGATATAATGACTTGAAATATGTTTGTCTAAAAATGATAAGTTCTAACAATAACAAAATAATATCATTGTGCACTTTTAATATGTAAAATACAACAACAATAATAATAATAAAATATCTAATGCATAAATAACTATGAGAAAATAAATTAAAACATAAAATATAAGTATAAATACGTGTAATACAATGCTTCGAAACATATAAAAGTGATAAAATTTCCTCTTTTATAATTAATAAAAGAGCAAGAGTCAAGCCCAAAACACTTCCTAGAACTTTTTAGACTTAAAATTATATTGTTATAATTTTTTTATAAAACAGGAATGTTTTTATCTTTATATAATGCCCATCACTATATTTATTTAATTTTTGTTATTTTATATACACAAGTTTTTCAAATAATATCCATGTGCCTCCACCGTTCGTTCTAACGAAGACATTTGGTCTTCTGCATGCTGTCGCATATATGATTTGTCAAATGTTTAGAAAAAGAGATGATTTGTCAAACGAAGTTGATTGGTACAAATATGAGTTAAGTACATAAACCTTGAACAATGGTCCTTTGACTTTTTACATCTATTATTCTATAATTCTCTTGTAGCTTGAGTTTTGTAAGGTCATGATTCAAATTATAATTAAAACGTGAAAACGGTCCGTAAAGAGTTTTATCACATAGTGTGTTTCTTTCTGAGAGCATGTGAGGTGTATTGGATACGGGGAAGCTGGTAGCGAACTGTGATCGCAGCGCATGAGCTGTCAAGTCCAAGGATTAATTAGGCTATGAAGAGAAATGTCGCTAAGCCCTTGTTTGTCGTTCAAAAAAAATTATTTATTGTTTTCAAAATAAATTTTGGATAAAATCAAATACATTTACATCTTTTGGAAATCATATAATATGTGATAAAAAATGCTTTTAACTGTTTTCTAATATAGAGAAGAAATTACGATTAGGAGAATAAGTTACATTTTAAGATTTAAATATTAACCTTGTATTATCTTAAATTACACCCAAAGATAAATATATGTTAATTTAAAAATTAAAATTGAGCATATATTATATATTTATGTGACTAAAATGAAAGAAAAATAAGTTTACTATTCGTAAAATTGTCGTGACAAAAGCAAAAAAACAAAAGTATAGTATTTCCTGATATAATAGTCAACTTTTGTAGCTAAAACAGAAAAAAAAAATTAAAAACTAAACTTTTGTGGCGAAAATAAACAAATAAAAGTTACTAATTCGCAACTTTAAAATCTACTATCTAAACTTTTGTGACATAAAAAACTAACTATAATCATGTTATAATAGTCAAACTTTTGTAGAAAAAACAAACAAAAAAATATTTAATATTTGAACGTATGTTGATAAAACAAAAGAATTTGGTTATTAAACATTTAGTTAATGCATTAAAAAAACTCTTTTTTAAATTTAAATATATAAAAGGGATACTTAATGTTTGATATTATTATTCAATGCGATATATATTTAATATGAGAGAGAGGAAAAATTAAAATTAAATTAGAATAGATAGATTTTAACAATTTATGCCACATTTTTTTCTTGATTTTCCACTTATATATGTCTCATAATATCTTTTAATCTACAATCTCGTTCATTTTTGCTTTGCAAATGAAGAAATTAGAAAATTTGGCTTCCTCTCTCCTAAGATTATGAAATCTTCTATTTTTCTAATCCAACCCAAGGTGTGTGTGTGTATATGTGTTGTGTATAAATGTATATATATATTTTTCCAAAGTATATTATATGAAAGTTTCTAACTTCACCAAACAAAAGTAAAATTAAGTCGTTATCCATTTATATATATCTAATCAATATAAATTTAAACATATAATTTTTACCTAAATAGAAGAAAATATTTAATTCTTAACAATTTTTTAGAAAAAAAAATAACTTCTTACCAATCCCTAAGCTCCATCCTATAATTTACATAATTTGTTGCTAAGTTTAATCAAAACTAAACCATCAAATAGTAATTTATTTTAAATATCTTTTAAGTTTATACCTCTATACCAATGAAATCACCAAGTAAATCACTTTTTAAGAAAAAGAAAACAATATGATAAAACAAATAAATAATTTACAACGTGACGAAAGTAAAAAATGCTGAAAATAGATGCACGAACATAAATCAGTAAATAAATAGATAAACCAATTTTGTATTCTCAACTGAATATGATGACACATGTCAGACCAACTATGTAATTTCTCAAAGTTAGGAAGTGTTAGTACAAAATAAACAAATACTGCGCATATCAACGGTACTGTAACTAATTGTAGTATTTGTATAACTTTATAATTTCTCTAAGTTATAAATCACTAATGCAAAATCAACATATTACATAGAGGACATGTAATTAACTGTAATATTTATATATTTTTTTTATTAGAGAAGTACAATTTATAACCATACTTTATACTCTATGCAGCATACGCTAACAAAAAGAATTATAATTTTCATAGTTTGTTTTCATCGTATGAAGAGGAGTAATGTGTAGTCCACATTTATAAGAAAAAGGCTACAAGGTCAGCCATTTGTCTTCTTGGGTGATGGAGACTTTTTCAAGCCCCGTATTTATCGGAATTTAAAATAAAAAAAAAAAACTTATACATACACATAAATATTTTGAATTGTTTAATTGCAATTTAATGTTAGATGATAAACAAAACAACATTTCTAAATATTTTACTAATAGTAATTTAATATTTTTTATTTAACATATCTTCTACTTTTAATAAACAAGTAACTTAAATTACATTTTTCAAATTCTTAAGCCATTTTTAGTATGTGTCACGTTCTAACAATGTTATCTAGCCAATATCGTACCAGCCTACTTGGTAGACGCTTGCATCTTATAATGGGAGGTCATGGTTCTAACCCATGCAATGATGTAATTAGTTATATTAATTTATGAGGAGATAATTTTTGACGTTCAAAAAAAACCATGTTATCGAATTTTCTCTCATATTAAATGTTTATATATTTTCTTTCATATTAAATAATAAATTAAGTCAATAACTAATGATTTTAGTTTTGCATTTTTATATTAGTAATAATTTAATAATAAATTAAAATAAAATATTTATAATCTTTATATTAAAAAATAGATTTTGAAGATAAAAATTATATAAAACAATTTTTCTATAAAAACAAACCTAAAAGTTTAAACAAGAAGATTTCTATTAAAAAAATAGTTTTTAATACAATTTTTAAAATAAAATGCTAAAAAATAATGTGAATTCAATCATATTTTATCTCAAAAATCGTTTTTTAAATCTTAAATTTTTATTACTTACTATTACTATATATAGCTTAATTAAAACAATTGTTTAAGCAATTCTTTCAAAATTAGTAAAAATCAAAATCTTTAAGCAAATATATTAAATTTCATACCATCATATCTTTTTATTACTTTTCAAAGTTAACTTTCTACATTTTATCAAAGTTAAAAAAACTTCTAATGGTCCAAGTTATATTATTAAAACGTCATTAAATGGATCAGACACTTATGTATTACTGTTTATTTTTTTATGCATCACTATTACTATATATAGCTGTAAGGAAAGATTAAATAAGAATAGATTTTTGTCTAATAAGAGTAACAACTAAAATAAGTTTTGACATGTGGCATGATAATTTAGGTATAACATCTTATTGTTTATACTAGTGATTGGTTTACCGATCATGCTTAAAACCGTTTTGAAAATGTTGATTGGTTTAACTGATTCGCTTATTTTCAATACCAACTTTTGATCGGTTAACCTGTTTGTGCACCTCTAAATGCCTATTGTATTGAAATTTTGTTTTGGATCGGATAGATGTATAATATTTGATATATATGAAACTAGGTTAGTGCCCTATTACATGAATTAAATAAAGAAATATAATGAATAATCATCAATTAAAATTTAGATAATATAAGATTATTTTTAATATAAAATACGATTACAATATCGTATGATTTACTATTTTAATTATTAAAATAATAATATTATTTCCTTTAACAATAATTTTTTTATAGTTTGTTTTTCTTTAAACGTTGTGTTTTAAATAATTGTTTTTGAAAAATTTATAATTTATAATATATATTTTTTAAAATGTGTTTTTAATATTAATATATTTTAATGTATTAAAAAATATTTTCTATTTTAAAAATGTATAAAAATATTTATTTATTAAAATAAACAACTACAATGACACAATATATTATTTATACCGTACATGCAAGTCTACCATTATTGTCATATATCTCCTTGAATATCACATGATTCCCCAACATGGCCCCAAATGTTGTTATTATTTTTCATATCTTGTTTTGAGTTGGATTGCATTCTCATCTCCCATTGTTGTTGTGCTTAGCACGCTACGTATTGATTTTTTTAAGTGTAATTTTTTAATAGAAGGGAGCTCGAACCGTTATGATGCTATAGAAAGTAACGTATTAACTCAAATGATTTTATTTTTTTTAACAAAACGAATATATTTTAAGTCCGATTACCAGGGTAAACCTAATAACGAAAGATAACCTACAGTTAGATACAATAATTCACCAACACCCTTCGTATTGACAAATTTTAATTTGATCCAATGTTTTTATTGATATCTTTTTATCAACGCCATTTATTTTCTATATTCATGATTCTGTTTTTTTTTTTTTCATAATGTTCATGTTCTCCTTCTCAAAAATATAGTTAGAAAGTCATACAAAAGTTTAATAAGCTATATTTGTTGTAAGTTAAGTACAAAATTGCACAACTTAACAGGCTTTCATAAATTTGATTATAAAAAAAGTTGCAAGAGTTTTAAGAGAAGATGAAGTAAAATTATATAACTTATTAAAACATGTATACATTGTTGTGGTATTTATATTACAAAAATTTACTTAGAAGATTAGAAAACATGATCATTTATTGCTAACTTTAAAAATATGTCAATCTAATTTCGTTAGGCGAAAAAGTTATCATTCAAAATAATTTATAATAATACTGAATGTTATGATTTAACATTTTGTTTTTACTCTTTTTACTATAGTTGAAAAGTTATTTAGAATATTAAATAAAAAAATGTTTCATTACAAATGCATGACTTTGTTAAAATTAAAGTTAAATATGGATAAACTGTTGGTTCAGGCCCCAAGTCACAAAAAAAAACTCACACACTTTCATTCATACTCATACTTACATTAAATAGACACAAACATGACTAAATACATGCAAACATGAGAGACCATGTTCTCATGTTAAACCCACTACTTCCTACGCCCACTAATTAGACCCCACTACTAAGACTCTTTCAAATTAAACATGCTAAATAATCTAATTAAAACACATGCTAAAATACCCATTTGACCTAATCAAGATTAACCTAACATAAACTAACACTCATTTGCGATTGGCGAAGCTTCATTGACCCCCTCTTTTTCCGTTCGTATTGTTAATTTTTTGATCGAAATGTTATTTTTAGTTAAAAATAGTGGTTTCACTCCACTTGCTTTAAAAAATTAGCATGTAATATAGGTTTCAAAAATTTCCGTCCTGCCTCTCACGTTGACCAAGCTCTGCTACTGCCATACTTTGGATCCAATAAAAAAACAATTTGCATGGGATTTATTGTTACTGTTAATGTATGATACATAATAATATTCTTCATTTTAAGTTTTTAACTAGTTTTTTGTGACTTCTTATGTTTACTTTAATTATATTATTACACCGTAACATACCAGTTTTAATCACACTGTGACAGTGGTTGTTAACTTTTGTTTGTTCTAATAAAAATGTTATTTTTAGTTTGTTATTTAAACTAAAAATATTACTTTAGTCAAAATGATGACTTCTGTATATTACTTTCAGTGATTTTCATCTATTAATTTTATTTACAAAAGACATTATACTATTATAGCCTAACGATATGTTGGTTGTGAGATAAAACTGGGGAACCAAATTGTTCTGGATTCGAATCCTACAATGAGTTTTTCTCACCGTATTGGGTTTCCTACAAGACTGTTGACTTGGTGGTGAATATAATTGGGTGACGCAGTTGGTGGTACAATGATATTCAAGTGATACGTCAGTGATCTAAAAATCAGCGTTTCAAATATATATATATATATATATATATATATATATTAATTTTATTTAATAATATTTACTTTTTATACATAAAAAGAAGCATTTGGTCAAACTTATATAAAGTTTTGCTATGCGGTCGAAGATATCAGAATTATTGCATTCCGTCCCACTATTGAAGTCATGATGCAATGTATGTGTTTATCAAAATTGTTGGAAACATCAATTGATGATTGAAAGGTGCCTCTTTATTGTACAACATAAGCATAAGATGTCACCAATACATTGTATTTATTAAAAAAATTCAAAAACTACAATCAAAAGACAAATTATTAAATTTTGTTTGTTTATAATAAAAAGTCATAATTGAAATTTTAAATCAATATACAAACGTGATTTTGGTAGTTAAGAAGTTTAATTGATTAATTAGTTATATTATATATGTTTGTTTATAAATTTTACTATTACTTGTTTGAGAGTTATGATATAATGTTTATTAATTGTTCCACAACACATGGGTTACATTTGGATTCAAAGTTATCACTAAAACAAAGATGTGTTTCTTTTTCTTCTAATATACCAAACTTCAAATGACCCGTAAAAAAGAAGATGAGAGTGAAAGGAGTATAACATTCTTTTTTATATTCATATAATATTAGTTGATTGTATTTTACCGTTAATTTTTAACAATAATGCTAATAATATATAGTAGAGACTTAAAAGCAGCTCAATTATAATGAAGGCTTAAGGAGGAAAATAATCCATGTCGTGTGTTTTTAAGTATCACACAAGATAATATCTAATAACCAGCAAATATGACTTGAATTAACACATAAGAAATTAACAGAAAATAATAAACAACTTTTACCCAAGTTGAATTTAAAGGTAGAGTTTTATAAGTTAAAAAACATTTTGTTAAAAATTAGAGACCTCAAGTTTTAGTAGGTTATAGGCAAAGGCCTAAATTTCTTCAAAGGGAGGCAGCAAAATATGTACATGAAGACAAACAAAAAAAACAAAAAAAAAACATATTTACTATTGTCAATAGTCAAACAAACAACATTATGGGCATCTCTTGTACACACACAAGCAAAAACTAAAGAGTATGGCACCAATTTTCTTCTAAGAAAAACTACAAGGATATGTTCTTTTTTTTTTTGTATTATACATTGCATGATTTGTGCACATGTTTAATTGATATTTCACACATTCATCAAATGCTTTGACATGCATGCACATTATTGGCATAGATGCAAGCCTAAACCTCAAAGGTTAGCCATCCTTTCATGTTCTTTATTTAAAGTAGTGTTTATACAACACTTGAGCCTCTATGTTAAAAAGATCAATATATATACACGCTAACAAATATAACCTACAGCTAGGCATCCTTATTTTGATCACCGTCTTGGTGTTGGCCTGCACTTCATAGTTGCAAACTTTATCTATACAACATTGACACATGAATCATTATTAAAAGATAAAATTCAAGTGAAAAACCAAACACCGTCAGATACAAAATACATATTAATTAGTAAATAAAATGATATTGAGTGTATGTTATGCATTATTTAATGATATGAATGTTATGAGTTATTTCATGAGAACACTTTCCTTTTAACATATACACATTTATGTTAGACATTGAAGAACCATACCATATCAAAACATTAAACATGTAGGTGGGTGAACAAATGTGGAAGATCTAAACACAATAAACTAAAACTATAACCATGTTGGTACAAAATGAGAAATAAAGAATCATGAGGACATAAATAGCAATTAAACATATTAACTAAGGTTGAGAAGTGACCCAACCCCCACCCCCCAACCCAACCCCCCCCCCCCCAAACACCTAATATCTCTCTGTCTCTCAAAAGCACAAGAGCTAGTCTTTCATCTGACACACATCACCGCACTCACTCCCTTCTTTCAGAAGCTTCACCTCTCATCATTAAATTTCAAGTCTTGATCTGCACACACATGTGTTCTTTTTGCGAATTGGGGTCGAATCGGTGCAATGTAGGTTGATGAACGACTGATTTCACTAGTTTTGATTAAAGGGTGTCGGTTTCAATGAGGAAATTTCAACAAAACAATCTGGGATCGGTTGTTCTTGATCAACAGCCCGCTGGTTACCGGAGTTTCAAGCTATGGTCGGTCTGCCGTCGCAAAATCATCGACACGATGAGATGTGGTGGCGCCAGTTACCGCCACCGTCACACTGTTCATTCTCCGGTGGCGGTAAAACCGAAGAAATCGGAGAAGCTGTCGGATTTGTTGAAGATGTCGGAGTTGTTGGAACAAGAGGAAGAGGAGGTGAAGAAGAAAGTGGAGGTGTTGGAGCAAATGAAACTAGCGGTGAAGCGGTTGCAGTGCGGCGGTGACGACGACGTTAAGGGTGGCGCGACGGAGGTGAGGAGGTTAGCGAAGGATGATCCCGATGCTAGAACGACGTTAGGATTGCTCGGAGCTATCCCACCGTTGATCGCCGTTCTTGATTCCGGTGATCTGGATTCTCGAATTGCGTCACTCTACGCTCTTCTTAATCTCGGAATCGGCAATAATGCGTAAGCACCTTCATCTGCTTCAAATCCAAACTAAATTAGGGCTCAATTGTTGATTTTGGTGTTACAAATTTAGGGGTTTTGATCAAATTTAACAGCATCTAACCGAGCGAATAAGGTGAAACAAAACCAAGGACCGGACCCGTTTTGTGTTTCAGAGTGTCGGTTCATTGGTTCGGTCCTGATCTTTGTTTATTCGGTTTTAATATCGGGCCGGTTCGGACTGGTTCAATCATTGAAAATGATCTTCGGGTAACATTGGTGACCGGCTAAGGACCGAAACCAAATTTGGTGAAAAACTAAGACCGAAGACCGGACCGATTTGTGTGTTTATGTACGCTCTGAGGCTGGTCCAAACGGTTTATTGGTTTTTTCGTGTCGGCCCATTTTGAGGGATTTGATAATTTTAGTAAAATTGGGGCTTAATGAATCTGTTTTATTTTTAGATTCAACTCAATTTCACAAGATTGTCTCTATACATGTTATAGATTTTGTTAAAAGCTAATGAAATTGAATCAATTTCAGGAACAAAGCTGCCATTGTCAAAGCAGGAGCGGTGCACAAGATGCTTGATCTAGTTAACTCTCCAAACAAAGGTTCACCTAACCCGAACCTGTGCTCAGCAATCGTAGCCAATTTTCTCGGGTTGACTGCGCTTGACTCAAACAAACCCATCATCGGATCATCAGGAGCCGTCTCGTTCTTGGTCAAAACCCTCAGGAGTTCAGCTGAAGGTGAAGTGAATTCACAAGTCATTCAAGATTGTTTAAAGGCACTCTATAACTTGTCAATCTTGCCCTCCAATGTTGCATCAATGATCGAAATCGATGATTTTGTTCCATTTTTGTTGGCCACATTGGGAGATATGGAGGTTAGTGATAGAATCTTGTTGATTTTGAGCAATTTGGTTTCGACCCCTGAGGGTCGGAAGGCGGTAGGTAGTGTTCATGACTCGTTTCAGATATTGGTGGATGTGTTAAGTTGGACCGATTCACCTAGTTGCCAAGAAAAAGCTACATACATATTGATGATTATGGCTCATAAATCCTATCGAGACCGACAAGTTATGATCGAGTCCGGGGTTACATCTACACTCCTTGAACTAACACTCCTTGGTAGCACCTTGGCACAAAAAAGAGCTTCTCGGATTTTAGAAATTTTAAGGATTGATAAAGGCAAACAGGTGTCTGAAACCTTTGCAAGTAGCATTGGCGCAAATGTTTCAGCACCTCTTTATGGGTCTGCTGATTCCAGACTACTGGGATCAGCAGACACTCCAAATGATCCAGAGGGTGACACGTTGATGAGTGACGAGACTAAAGCGGTTAAGCATTTAGTTCAACAAAGTTTGAATAGCAATATGAGAAGGATGGCGAAGAGAGCGAATTTGCCACAAGATTTCGTGCCATCCGCGCATTTTAGATCACTTACATCTATCGCGACTTCAAAGAGTTTGCCATTTTGAGATGATGATCATCAAAAGTGTGTTTGTCTACCTCATTACTAGATTAAACTTGTGTGCTTGTTATGGATCTTGTCTTTTGTTGTTGGCCTTAGAGTAAAATAGAGTGCTACTAGAATGGCCAATGTTTTTGGGATTTATATATTTATGGTAAAAATAGTATCTTTAGGGTAAAAGTTTTGTAAGTTATGTTTTATAGTTTTTGTATGCAAACCCATGGTGTGTTTTCTAGGAAATATGGACAAATTGTTTTTTGTTTCTCAAAATTATATTAGTGAGTACCTTTTTGGCATTATTTGATTTTTAATATAAACCCACCTTCCCTTTTGGAGTAATGCTAAGTAACATGATGAAATTCTTTCCAAAGAATATATAATTATTCTTTTAGATAATTGTATTAATTTAATCATGTTTAGATCTTGCTAACTCTATTTTTAGGATAATGTTTAGCATTAAAATATTAATGCTTTTGTTCATCTTGGTTTGATTGCTTCACTACTTGCCTTCTTTTTTTATTTAATAATATAATAAAATACTACTACTAATAATAATTATTATAATTATTAAATAATGTATAACTATTCATGCCAAAAGAATGGAATAGAAAGAGAGTGAACATGATTTGTTCAAACAATTGTATGGTTCCTTCATGAAATAAATACAACATGAGTTGTGTAAAAATATAATCCCTTGTAACTTTCAAATATGTGAGTCTTTATTAGTTCAAATTAAACCATAATATATATATATATATATATATTTCATAATTAATAGAATAATAGGAGGTTTTTTATACTCGAAGCAGGTAAAGTTATGGGTAGACTGTAGACGTCATTTAAAATATAGGGTCTAATTTAAAAAAGTGTGTATATTAAGACTTAAGAGAGGTTTACATAAAAAATTCAGATTTAATATTTGATATCCTATGAACAAATTAAGAGGAAATGCCATTTGACTATAGCATTTTTCATTTAACTTTTTTCATGTTTTTCTTATTTTTTTAAATGTTTATAATTTTTCATATGATAAGTTATTTTTTAAAAAAAATTATTATAAAATTGAGCATTTTTTTTGTAATATAAATATAATATTAATATATAAAATAATAACAATATCTTATTAAAACGCGCTATAACTTTGATACATGTGTTGTATCTTTAAAACATGTATTCACTTTTGTGTTAATTGTAGGCGTTTTTGAAACAAAATACAACTCAACAAATATCTCTTAAATATATAGTATATAAAAATATAGCACAAAGAAATATAATTGTATAAAAATACACTTCAACACAATAACATACTAATTTCTTTAAAGTATATCAATACTATACTATAATTAAAGATAAACCACTTGATTTAATAGAGTGATTCTTTTTCTAAATAGTATCATCGTACGACGAATTTATGAATATTTTGAAAATTAAAGAAACTTAAAAAATATATTAAAAAATGTTTTTTTTCTTATAATAGCCTTGCACCATTTTTTCTACCAATTTATCTTAAATATTAGTTTAAAAAATTAGGATACTAAAATTTCTTCCTATTATATTTTCGGCAAAAAAAATTTCGAAGGATTCTATTTAGGTTTCTTTTGTAAAACATTTATCTTTATTTTGAGCTCTAAGTTTGAAGTATCTAATTTAAAAAATTAAAAAAAAAAAAACATATCAAATAATCAGCCTATGAACAAAGTATTAAGACAATAAAAATGACCTAGAAAAGATCAATCAATGTGTTAATTATTTATTTATTTTTGATTATTGTGATATATTTTGAATGTTGATAAAAAAAAAAGTGAAAATGTGCAATTAAATGATGTTTTGTACTTTTTTTCATATTTGTTCATCTCAAAATAATAATCTACATCATAATGATTGTTTATCACATCTCTTTGATAAAATGTCACAAAATTTGTCGGATCTTTTACATGGGCCCAAAAGCAAAAAAATCAATGTTATTTACTTTTATTATCTCGGATATAACTAATTTGCTTCAACATTATTTACAGATTTAACAAAAGTAGTATATTTTAATTTGATTTATTTATTATTTTTTTGATAAGTTGATAATCTCATAATTTGAGTTTTGGTTTGCGAGTTCAATGTAACTTGTGTATAATGTTTTGAGTATATGATCTACAATTTGCAATAGCGTAATGAACTAATGAATGTACTTTTTAGTATACTATTATTATACCTTCTTTTTTTGCTTATTTACTATTTGATTTGCTAAATTACTTTATAATTTGTTGTGTTAAGCATTAATAATGTGATAAGCATTGTATTTAAGTGCTAATAAACATTATGTGATATGGTCAAAAGCATAAATTTTAGGAAAAATTCCCAAAATGTCCATTTGATCACATTTTTGTCTTAAAATGTCCATTTGACTTTCATATGTTACAAAAATGTCCATAAATTTCATGGGTGCCGCCGCCCATGGTTTAACTGGCACTACCCACAAAAAGAATCAATATAATAAAGCCGCGTACCCTTTATAGGCGTCACACCCGTATAACCTAAACGACGTCTGTATATTTGAATTTTTTGTCACAGACATAAATGGGAGGGAAAGCCATAAAATTGAAACATAAGTGGGTGGGACGCCCATAAACTTAATATATTGGCGGAAACCCATAAAAATGAAACATCAACAGGCAGTACACCCATAAAATAAATATATAGGCGGGATGCCCAAAATTTTGAGCGTCAACGCTCATAAAAGGGTACATGGCTTTTTTTTATTGGTTATTTTTGTGGGCGGCGTCTGTTAAACCATGGGTGACAAATAGACATTTTAAGGCAAAAATGTGGTCAAATGAACATTTTGGTAATTAGCCTTAAATTTTATGCATCAAAAAGTGCAAATTTGGTCCTAATACCAGCAAATAAAGGAGAATTTTAAATATCATTTGTGAAGGAAAAAAAAAGCTTTAAAGTTTTAGTTTGTTTCATCCCTTCAAATAAGTTGATCCTTATGATTACATTTTACAATAAATAGTAGTTGATTTTGTCACTCATGATTAAAAGTAGTAACAAGATTTAGTACCGCAAAAAGGAACAAAAACACTTTATTAGCGGGACCTTCTAATTGTCATCTTGTCATTGGAACGAGTTATGTTCACCAATTTAATTAAGTTAATTACTTTTCATTTGAAATTATTATACTTTTATAACATTAAATTTATCCTGCTTTTGTAGCAAAACTATTCAAATTAAATTAAACATTTTTCGACTGTGAACTCATAAGTCATAACCTTTTTTATTTAAGAGACAAACATCTATAAAGTAAGTTACCCAAACATCAACAATATAATATGACACAATTATATATAGAATGGCAATAAATGCAAATTTATTTTCAGTAAGAATTCAACAAAGTCAATAAGGATAGCTAATCATGTCATTTTTATATGTTTGTAACTTTTATAGACTTTGATATTTTCTAAAAGAATTTATCATTTTATCAAGCATCTTATTATAATTAATTTGAGTATATTTACATTTCTAAAAAATCACATGTAACTTTTCTTTTTGGTAGTATTCACACGTGTCATTTTATAACGTTGTGTAATTAGCTTCATATATTTTTATAATAGCGTGAACCCACTTCTGTGGTAAATTTATGGGTCTCTTTAATACCTGACTGAACATGAGAAACATGAAAAGCACGGTCGCAAGCAATCAAATCATTAACCTGCAAGGAAAATCGTCCTAAAAGCTTCATAATTGTGTTTATTTGTCTCAATTTTATCAAGGTGATGTTATGACGTTATACTTAAAACAGGTTAAGAGTTCAAGTATCATAGAAGACAACCAAAAAGAAAAAAAAAATTACAGTTAAAAAAAAAACTAAATACATGATCCAACTATATGTTTAACACGAGAGGTATGAAAACCGAGCTATATAATACATTGATGGAAAAATAATTGAAGGACCCACAACAATAAGAAAAGGTGGTCATGAATGGACTTTAAGAACGTAACGTGCACGTGGAAATGTCTATGTCTATTTGTTCTTTTACTTTGCTTTGTAACATCATTGTTGTGCCCAAATTTGCTTTCTTGATGACCAATTATTTACTACCACTATGTATTCACTATTATTAATTTTTTTAGGCTGTTTATTTAGATGAATGGTCACATTTTAGTTTTATTTTTTTGGCCCTACTTATTTAATATACACACACACACAAGGCTGGAAGTAATTACAAACATCTTTATTGCGTTAACCCGTATAACTCTGACAAGATCAATCCAAATCTTGAATTTTTATTGACATCATTGTAACACATTTATAACACTTTCTTTATTTATGAGTTTGTGTAAATTCATCACCATTTAAGCGATATTATCGTTGTAAGTTTTGGTTATAAAACAGTTACAGTGTTGTAACAAAAAAAACTTACGACGTTGTTTTCATTTAAACGGTGATGAACTTACACAAGCTTAAAAAAGAAGAAAGCGTTTAAAATGTTTTACAATTATGTTAAAAAATAAATCCAAGATTTAGGTTGAGATTGGCGGAGTTTTACGTGTTAACGCAATAAGAGTGAGTTATAATTACTTCTCATCCTTGTACGTACGTACGTACGTGCGTGTGTACATGTATGTGTGTTTGTGAGTGTGCGCACACATTTTATGGGTATGTTGTTTAACATAATATAGTACGGATATAAATGTATAGGTAAAAAGAATAACGAACTTAAACATAATTTGAAGTGATATAATATATATATATATATATATATAGGAGTAGGTTCATATACAAAATTGATTTTTTGTAAAAATGATAGGAACCGATCATATGTTGACATTTGTCGTTTTAGTTAATTAATAGAAAAGAGTAGTTTAGAAAATTTAATATTAATGGATATATTATTGTCCATTAAACAAGGAAAATGAGTAATTGGTTACGTGAATCAAATTTATTTCAAAAATCCAATTGTATTCAAAAAGCAAAATTCAACAACAAATTCGAATTCATCAGAAGAAAATAAATCGCAGGAATTGAGATAGTGATTTTAAAAGAAAAATTATTATGATAGTATGTGTTGTTTATATAATAATGTCGAACATGAGTGTTAATATGTGTGGTTATGTGATAGCATGTGTTGTTATGTGATAACAATATAGCATGTGTTATTTCATGTAGAACGATGCGAATATGGAGTTTTAATAATTTGTTAAATTGATAAATCGTTAAATAATTTACTGATATGTGCTGCTATGAATGATATGATAATTATTTGGCACATTTTTTGTGTTGTTGTGTGCTGACATGTTGTAATTTAAAACGCCAAAGGATATGGATTTTGTAGTGCTATTATATGCTGATATGTACTGATATATAATGTACTAATAACACATATTATGTATATGAGCTTATATACGCTTACATGCATTAATAACACATATTAGCACATAACGAAAAGGAAACCTGACTTATTCTTTAAAAATAATAATTGCTCATGATTTAATGGATAACATGATATCTGCAAATATGGAAATTCCTTTTGTGTCTTTATTTCCATTTTAAACCACATATTAATTACGATAATGCCACTGGTTTCTTTAATGTCCATTGATGATAACACATCAAAGTTTCAGATCGTTTATCACTATTTTTAGAAAATTATTATTTTGTACAATAACCTTATATATATAAAGTGTTCAAATAATAACTCACTCTTAAAGCAATAACCCAGATAACTTTGCCAAGATGAAGCCAAATCTTGGATTTTTTTAACATCATTGTAACATATTTAGAACACTATGTTCTTTTATTAGTTTGTGAAAATTCATTACCGTTTAAGATATATCATCGTTATAAGTTTTTGATTTACAGCATTGTAACTGTTTTATGCCCAAAACTTACAACGATGTAAACTCTCAAACGATGATGAATTTTCGCAAACTCATCAAAGAACATAGTGTTCTAAATGTGTTACAATGATGTTAAAAAAAATCCAAGATTTGGGTTAATCTTGATAAAGTTATCTGGGTTATCTGTCACACCCCGAGCCGGCGGGGTTGGATCAGAGTCCCCGTCGGGCGGAAGGTTCCCGGGGCGCGATATCGTGAGTGATAATCGAAATGATCAGATTGTTTACATTGCGCATGATACATACAAATGAGAAATGCTAAATAGAATAGAATTACAAAGTTAAATTACATCAGTATTGTTTATAATTTAACAATGTAAATCTACCATCAACATCATAAATTTTCTATCTTGTATCTGCACAAGATATACAAAATATATTGTATAATGATGTTCCAAAAGAATGCAGGTCCAAAAATACTAAGTCTTCTATCTGAAGTCCTAGTCCAAAAGAAATGACTTCTTAATTGACCTGTTCGTCACCTGAGAAGTCATGCAAAAAGATCAAGTCAACACATGGTTGGTGAGTTCATGTAGTTTTAGAAAAATGAGTTTGAATAACCTGAATGACAACCTTAACCTCATCATTAACTACCTATACCATCCAATTCAGTATGCTTATATATAGGGCATATGTAAGAGAACAAGCCCCAGCCAACATCCCATCACATACCAAACCACATGATATATTGTTCCTAGTGATAATTAAGCATTTCATCCCATACCTTTGATTTAGATTCTGATTTCCACAAATAGGTTTACCATTATCCTTTGAGTTCACCATGAAGTCATGATTTTCCCGAATCATTTGTAGAAACGTGATATTAAATGTTTAATTAAATAAATAAATAAGCATTTAATTACAACTAGGACATGATGATTGAGCCTTATTTGACTCAATCAGTTAGACCTAGTTGTTGGTGGTTGTCCAAGTTGTACCTTCTCACACGTGACCCATACCAGGCAGGACTCACTAGGAGCCTACCTGAGCGTGCCGGGATTTTAATGATGCCCATATTAGCTTGACCCAATGGTCTACTGTACATGCCGAGACTTTACGGATATCCTTTGATTCTTGATCTCTTTGATTCTCTTGATTTTGGTTTCGTTTGATAGTTCACGTTATTGCCCATATAGCTTGACTACAAGAGTCTACTATTTATGCCGGGACTTTATGTGTGTTATACGTGGTCTTGATTTCTATACAACTGACATCCACCTTAACTCAAGTATTAATGATTTCATTATTTAAATGATTCACACACATTTATGATTTCTGATCTCTTGAGTCTCCTGAATTGATCTTTAGAATTTCCATGATTTCACCATGATAATTGATTCTTGATTAGGATCCTTTGTTTTCAGATCACACACCGAATTTGATTTCTTTGAACATGATCTTTAGCTTGTGTTCTTTTGGTTTCACTTTAAATTTAGATTCTTGAATTTGAGCTTGATGGACTAAGTGTTTGTTTAGAGTCTTAGAATTAAAGTATTACTCGTAGGAGTAAATTAATTAACTTGTTAGTTAATTCAGCATAGCAATTACCTAGACAGGAGTCTAGGAGTATAAACAACATAAATATATAAAACATATAAATAAATAAAAGCATTTAAGTAAACAATGTAATTAAAACAGTTTACGCATGCTTCTCAGCCCCGCGTTTTAAAACAAAAATGTTTAGAAAAGGGGCAATGAACTCACCTGTGTTGCTCTGTATAGAATTACCACAAAATGCGCGCTCGTTGATGTAACCTAAGTATCTTCGGTACCTGAGTTGTTTTAAAAGAATTCGAATACGATAAGTATATACGGTAGTCGTCGTATCTAGGGTTTGGTCTCGGTGTGCAACTACGTGTCCTAGATTACTAATGTATTTCTATGACTCTATCTAATTACTCTAACATCATTACCCGTAAGTCACCCATGCTCCAAGATTATTCATCAATAAACCCTAGATGAGTAGGGTTCATTTTAATTACATTCAAAAGTATTTAGTTAAATCGTGTTTAAATTATTTCATTCTAGGTTAATTATTTAGAAAACATTATTTAATATAATTTAATAAAGTTTATGAATCATTTACTTTTATTTAACATAACTAATTTAAAGAATAGTTAACGTGTGATGGGCTTAAATTGACCCATTGGGCCAACCTTAGGCCCATTCATTATTCTTAGATTTCCAATTGATTTCTTACCAAAGCTTTAACTTACTAAGCCTAGATGATTTAAATAACACATCTAGGTTAGTTTCATGTGTTTATTGATTTTCCTAAGGTTTGAGCATTAATAATTAAATCAATCCCATAACCTTTAGGTTATTGTTTTGGTTCACATGATCCTATAGCAATCCTCAAGTGTTTTAAGCTAACATAATAGATATTATCAACTCATGTTGAGTTAGTGTGTTTTGAGAATATCAATTCCATTAGTAACCCAACCCGAATCAATCTTGACTGAATAGTCATTTGGGCCGCGTGTGAGCTGGGCCGACCTTCACTAGATGTTAGTCGAATAGATGGGCCAGCCGAATGAAGCTTGTACCGAAATAGAATAAGCGAATGGCCTTTGGGCCGAAGCACTAGGTCGGTTGAATGAAATCTTTATCTGAGCGAATGTGAAGTTGGGCCTACATGTTGACATGGGCCGAAAGAGGATACCCAGAACTGGGCCGACAGAACTTTCATTGGGTCGGCCGAATGTGACAATGGCCGAATGAACATTGGGCCGCCAGAATGACCTTGGGCCGAAAGGGATGGGTTGTCTGCTTCGGGGCTTGCCCATTAGGCGAATGAAGATGGCCATTCGGCCGATTGTGTCGGCTGTAGCCATTCGGGATTCTGTGAACATCTCATTCGGCTAGGTCGAACTCAACCATGTGTGGTCATAGATTTTCGAACTAATCAACTGAGTTTTGAGGTGAGGTTTGTTCCTACTTCATTCTAAGGTGGTGTAGTGTGATTCCTATGGTTCAAAATAGATTAAAACCGGTTTCTAAGGTGACCGATTGGGTGGGTTCCAAAACCCTAAAAATCGAACTTAAACTTGATCATTACCTCGAATCTGATGGATAAATGTTTAGATCGGTTGTACTTCTTAGATCTACAAGTTATAAGGGTTGTTTTGACACCAAAAACTTAAGATTTCATGGAGAAATGGATGAGAGATCTTAGAGAGAAGGTGAAGATTTTAGAGAGAGAGTGGGTTGAACGAAAATGGTGGTGTTGGGCTGGTAGGTGGAAGAGAAATGGGAGAGTAAATGCCCCATTTAATTCTTTCAACTACCTGCGTGTTCGGGTCCGATCGGTTTCGCGTATAATCGTCGGTTTCCCGCCATTTTCGAACCGAAACGACTCGGTTTTAAAATATAATTAATTAAATTATCTTAGGTTGTGATTCATAATAAATTAACTAAATATCTTTCGCTTATTTCAAATTTTCAGAAATATTTAATTTATGGTTTAAAATCGAACCGTACAGTCGTCGCGCGTATTCGTTCGAATCGTCACCCGTACGAACACTACGATAACTATACTTTTCAATTATTGTTTTCTAATTATCGGATATCATTCAGAACGTTAAACTTCCAGATTTATTCGTACAGATCGTCACATATACGAATAATCTGTCGGTTTAGCATTCACGCAACGACATCCGTGTTGTTTTGTTCTGTAAAGCCTCACATACATTTATACGTAATAAAAATCCTAGCAAAAATCACATGATGATTCTGTGTCGCCAGATAAATATCTGACTGATGAACCATAGTTCTGAACTTGTTTTTCTGAATTGAATCTGAAATTGTGTTACGATAGCATAAAATGATAATGATATATGAATGATAAATGTAATGTACCTGATTCACTGTTCACATTACTGTTCAGATCACTGTTCCGGTGACGTTTACGGCGCTGATGTTACAATTGCTTTATAATATGTTATTATTTGATCCTAATCCTCTCTCTCTATATATATATATTTAGGATTTGGTTAAAATAAGAACCCTGTTTAATTGTGGTAACCCAAAATAACCAGCAAAAAATGCCCGAATTTTTGATTTTTTTCATGGTCTTTATTATACATATTTAAGGGGGGTTTCTTTTTTGTGTTTTGGCTAATTCGCAATGCAAATCGAATTTGAATTGGTGTAAAGTTTTTGCACTTTTCTAAATGTTGCGAAATGCAAATCGAATTTACACCGACGTAAATTCGATTTGTCTTGCGAATTAGCCAAAACACAAAAAAGAAACCCCCCTAAATATGTATAATAAAGACCATGAAAAAAATCAAAGATACGGGCATTTTTTGCGGGTTATTTGGGTTACTACAATTACAGTAGTTTAACAACGGAACCTTCCCATATATATAGGGGATGGTTATTTTGGAAACCCACTTGAGTTGAGGAAACTTTGGAACCTTTGAAAAAATAATGTAAACAAACCTAATTTTTTTTATAGTTTTGTAACATTATTAGGGTCAATTTTATAAAAAAAATGAAAAAAGCGCCGAGCCATTTTTTTAAAAAAAAAAATTTGTAGACGATGCAACAAAGACGTAACACAGCTGTACAGGTCGCCGTTGATCTGTACAGTTGTGTTACGTCTTTGTTACATCGTCAACAAATTATTTTTTTTAGAAAAACTGGCTCGGCGCTTTTTTCATTTTTTTTATAAAATTGACCATAATGATGTTACAAAACTATAAAAAAAAATTAAAAAAATTAGGTTTGTTTACATTGTTTTTTAAAGGTTCCAAAGTTTCCTCAACTGAAGTGGGTTTCCAATAATATACATGCCCTATATATATATATATATATATATATATATATATATATATATATATATATATATATATATATATATAATATATATATATATATATATATATATTGGATTTGGTTCATGGTCTTTATTATACATATTTAGGGGGGTTTCTTTTTTATGTTTTGGCTAATTCGCAGTGCAAATTGAATTTGCATCGGTGTAAAGTTTTTGCACTTTTCTAAATGTTGCGAAATGCAACTCAAATTTACACCGAGGCAAATTCGATTTGCACTGCGATTAGCCAAAACACAAAAAAGAAACCCCCCTAAATATGTTTAATAAAGACCATGAAAAAAAACCCAAAGATTCGAGCATTTTTGGTCAAAGTTCACTGGATTACCACAATAACAGTGGGTTACCAACGGAACCTTCCCCTATTATATATATATATATATATATATAGAGGAAGGTTCGTAAGAAAACCAACATATTTTAAGAAAACCAAGAAAACTTAACTTGACCAATCACATAATTTCTTATTTATTTCTTTTTAATCTTTTACAAGGGTTTTTTTGGTAAACTTACAATAATTTATTTTAAGAAACTTTCTTTTGTTATTAACGTCCTGATTTCACTCCCTTTTTTAACTCTTTTATTTATCAATTCCAATGATCATTTTCACTTTTTCAAAACATTCATTAAAAATTGTCAGATCCATTCATATATTTGATCTTCGATTATCATTCATGTATTTTCATTTTCGAGTATTACATACATTATCTTCCTATATTCTTCTTGATAAGTTACTATTATTTTTTTGTTTTAAAAATATATATAGCTAACAGGTATGGAGGAAGACAACATTTATTTCTAGTTTTCGTGCATTTAAACAAAACAAACAAACATACACAGTTTAATCACACTTTTAAGTAGGGTCTGGGAGGGGTGAGATGAAAACAAACCTTTCCTCTACCCCAAGAAGAGGTAGAGAGGCTGCGTCAGACGAGACCCCTGGCTCAATTTTTCGTGCATTTGATTAATGTAAATCAAAAGGTAGGACTCAGTGGGAAGATAAAAACGTGATTTCATATGTATTTTGTTAGTAACCTTTATGAATAATGTTTTTTTGGAACATTAAATGTGTTAATATATGTTTTTATAATCGTATTCATCAATGAGATATGATTGTATGTATAAAACCGGTTTTGGATCATTTTGTTGTTCGTGTTCATCTTCATATTTCATTTGGTTTCTTTCTTGATATTTAAAAAAAAGCTTTTATTTAATTGATTACATATATGTAATCAGATATATATATAAAACCAAGTGTGTGATTACATATGCGTAATCAGGTATATTTGAAACCAAATGTATGATTACATATGCGTAATTAGGTATATTTGAAACCAAGCATATGATTACACTTATGTAACCAATAAATGTTACCAGATATATGATTACATTTATGTAGTCATGTATATAGGAAATCATGTATACGATTACATGTATGTAATCAAGTATATAAATGTAATCATGTATATATAACAGCCAATATATGATTACATATATGTAATCAGAAATTTGGTTGAAAAAATTCTGATTTTTTAAATAAAAAAAATATAGATTGTTTAAATTAATCAATATTTTGAGTGAAAAAATAACTTTTAAATTTTATATATTTTTATATAATTTAAGAAAGGAGAGAGGAGTGAGAAGATTTATTTTAGGAATTTTATTAAATACAAGAAAGATAATAAATTGTATGACTAATCTACCCTTATAATCATTTAATTAAATCCTTTGATTGCTATATATTTACAATCTTGCCACTTATGATCTCAACCATTGATTATATTAATCAATGGTAGATAATAGGTTTTCTTAGTTTTCTTAAAAATGAGAGTTTTCTTAGGAACCCTCCCCTATATATATATATATATATATATATATATATATATATATATATATATATATATATGTATGAACTTTACAAGGGTGAAGGGGGCATTTTCTGATAGCAATTTATTGGGTGTTTTTACCTAAATGGAAAGCAAATGAAAGTAGATGTCGGGTGTGATAAAAATGTTTCATATGTTGTGATTGGTTTATGCTAAAAAAAACACTTTATGGTAGGAGAGGGTTCCACACCCTAAATGAGAATATTTTCAGCTTATATATAATTAATAATAATAAATTACTTAATTTAAGTGAAATACATCTAAACAACAGTCTTTGAGTCTTAAAACATGATAATACATGTTAAAATAAAGGGATAATATCAAATAAACCCTTACTAAACATCAAAATTACATATATTCCCAATGTTAAACTAAAATTACAAATATCTACATGATTCAAAATTGTCCCTTACTAAAAGGAAATATGTAAATTGCTTTTAGTTAGTTCATTAAGGCTAAAATAGGAAATACATAATTTGTTTTGTAATGAAATGGATAAATATATTATAAATTTTGTTTAGAAAGGGAAATATGTAATTTAGTTTTATGATTGGGTAAATATGTAATAAATGGTTTTAGCAAGAGGATATATGTAATTGATCCTAAAGTAAATAATTTAAACAAAGTAACGTCGTAGGGATGCATGCATTAATTGTTGGTGCATGTGGTCAAAGTTAGTAAGGGAAATATCATATATGCATTGAAAGAAAAGGTCTCCTAATAAATGAATCATCCATCATATTTATGTGGGTATATATACACCTAGAAAAACACACATTACACACACAGATATATATATATATATACACACATATATATATCTTTTGTTTTTTATAATTATTTAAGCCATCTCTATGTTCTACATTCTACAATATAATATACTTACCACTCTCATGCACTTTAAATTTTGTTTGAATGACGATTTCTCAGATGTCTATTCTTCACTTTCTTGATCTGTAATAAAGGTCGACTACTTGACCTCCGTGAGCATCCACGACCAAACCCGATATGCAGGAACCCCGTGAATTGAGTAAACATTCGCCTCCATCGAAATAGAACATGAAATAAACCCACAGTTAATCTTTCACTTAGATGTCATTCAAACTTGTCCCTATATGAATTTGAATCCACATCCTTCAAAAGTGTTTTACTTGCACGTATATCATTTATTAACCAAAGATATAAAGCATCATACTTATAAAATTTTACAACAGAGATTTGTGTATAATTAGGGTTAATAAGGTAAATCGAAGCATTTTATTTTTTTTCATTGTTTTTTTTTATTTTAAATCAAGAAAGTTATATGCTAATTTTGCTTCATATTTTCTCTTTTCATATACCACTGTCTCTTAATAACTAAATAAATTTTACATACTATTGTTATATATATATATATATATATATATATATATATATATATATATACTAGGTTAATAACTCGTGTATTACACGAATTATATAAGAAAAATATTATATAGTAACTAATAAAAATATAGGATTTAAAAAACAATTTTTGATATAAAAGATATATGATTGAATTTATGTATATATACATATTATATATATATATATATATTAAAAACCAACTGAAAGGAATAATAAAGTTTTGTTTTTTCGATTTTGGTCACCAAAGCTTTTCTATAATATAAAGTTTTTGTTTTTTTTTGATTTTAGTCACTAAAACTTTTAATGTTTTGTTTTTTCGATTTTTACCACTTAAACTTTTATATATTATAAGGTTTTGTTTTTTCGATTTTGCCCACTAAAACTTTTTAAAGTTTTGTTTTTTCGATTTTTCCCACTAAAACTTTAATATAATATAAAGTTTTGTTTTTTCGAATTTGGCCACTAAAACTTTTATATAATATAAAGTTTTGTTTTTTCGATTTTGGTCACTAAAACTTTTATATAATATAAAGTTTTGTTTATTTAATTTTGGCCACTAAAACTTTTAAATTTTGTTTTTTCAATTTTGTATAATTTTTTGTTTATATATATATATATAATTGTATGGAGTTTGTGATGAGAGATTTGATTTTGCTATGTAACTTATGATTATGCAAATGATATATAATACCCGTTATCGGAAGTGTACTGTGATAACCCGCAGCAAAGCTCGGGTGGGATTAAACCTAGTTTTAAATAACAAAACAATAAAACCATTTTTTTTAACTTTTTGTTTTTTGAAAATTTATTTTTTAACATTTCATTTTTGAAATTGTTTAAAAAATAGAATTTTATATATATAAATTTTGTTGTTTAAACTTTTGGTTTTTGTTTACTTTTAGAAAAATTGTTTTATTTAATTTTTTTTTCAAAATCTATTTTTTATTAATATAAAAATGTATAACTAAAATCATTGGTAATTAACATTTAATTTAATTATTTAATATTTAATAAAGAGAATATATGTGAATTTAATATATATGAAAGAGAATTGAATATGATAATAAGAATGTGACACATGTCAAAAGTGGTTTAAAATTATGACAAATGTCATGAGTGGTTTAAGAACTTGACAAGTGGCATTTAAGTTACTTATTTATTATAAGTTATAGATTATAGATATAGATTATAGATATTTTTTCAATTTTCTTTTGACGGGGGTACGCGTAAAGGTTACGTATGCAATATTTCAATATTTAATTTCAAGATCTAGTTTAAATACACATGTGTTACGCTATGTTCAAATGTGTAAAATTATTAATTATTTATTTAATTTATTTGAGTTTAAAGTTTACTTTTAATTTTCAAACAAATACGTGTAAGATTATGTTTACATATGTAAAGTGATGTTTAAAATGCATATGTGTAAATATTTTTTTCAATAACCACTTTAATAAAAAGGTTAAAATTAAAAGTTCAAAATTTAATTAATCTAGATTTAATAAAAGAAAACACGTCATAACAAGATTTAATAAAGAACAAAAAAATAATAAATCTTAATTTTCTAACTAATGTTATTAAAGCATATAGTGCGTGTATTATATGATCAATTTACAAAAAGAAAAAATAAAAGACATTTTTGTACCGATTTGCTTTTTTTTTTTTTTTTTGTAACGTGTTTTTTGCTTTTTGGTGTTGTTTTTGTTTTTAATACTATATTTTGTATATAGTGTTCAAAAATACAATAAAAAAACAAATTTAGGACACAAAATAGGTTTTTTTAGATTTTCAAACAACTAACTATTTTAGCAAATCCAACCCTTGTTTATACACACACACAATATATAACTTTTGTAAAAGGAATTTTAAATGTAAAGAAGGTAAGAAGATTATGGTATTGACATGTGAATTTTTTTAAAATGATGTTTTGATAATTACCTTTTACTTTTCACTCTTATAATATGTATTTATCGTTTTGTTTTTCATTTTAGTTTGTTTCGTATTATTTTGTCCTTATTTTCTATATGTTAATTAAATTTGTTATTATTAATTTTTATATTACAAATGTTAAAATTACATAATTGTGTTATTTATCTTTATGTTTTTTTTCATAAATCATCATTTTAGAAAATAAACATTTCGGATTATTGTGTTATATGTTCATCATTTTGTTTACGTTTTAAATTATTTAATGTTATTTAATCATTGTTTTTTATATATTAAATATTTTTATTATATCATAATGTTTACATATTAAAAATACATAATTATTTTATTTCACTATTATCCTTTTATAACTTACCATTTTTTGAAAGTAATAAAATATAATGATAAGCAAAAAAGCCACTATAACAAGCTAGTAAAAAGACACCGTAACGTAATAGAAAGATACTGAAAAATACAAGGAAATGAAAAATGTAACTGTTTATAAAAATTATTATATAGCAACATTATATCTCATTAGGCAAGTACGTCTTTTCTGTTTTTTATTTTATTTCTCCCACCTATCTCTCCAACACATATGCCTCATTTGCGGTGCACACATATAATGCATATATATGTGGGATCTCAAGCAGCCAAAGTAAAATTACGCTAATTTTTACGTTATTTTACTTATTTCGTGAAAATAACGTTAAAAGTGTTTGGATGATTAACATTAAATTATAACTTTGAGCCGGGGACTCCTTTATAGCATCCTCTTTATACCAACTAGGATAAGGGTAAAGTTTGTGCACATCCTTCCCTCAGACCATACTGAAAAGTGGAAATATACTGGGTATGTTTGTTTGTTTCTCTTTTAACACACACGAACACCAAACCACCTCTGTAATTCTGATGGGAAAAAGAACTACAATCCACTCAATCACTAGTGTTTGTCATGTAAGGGTGGTCATTTAGATAAATAACGGTTTAATTGGATAGGGTCCTAAATTCGACCCGACCCGAATAAGAAATATAATTATCAAGTCCGAATCACCTGAACTTATTCGAGACTTCGAGTTGATACATTGGTAGAAGAAGAAATATACAAGGTGAGTTAGTGTTGTAAGGTAAAGATGAGATCTGTATTAAAACGCACAATATCGATAATAAAAATGAGTGAAAATAACCTTGTGAAGATAGTCTAGTGGTAAAGATGTTGGGCCTCAACCTTGAGTTTATGGGTCCTAGTCATGGGGGTGACATTTTCTCCGCAAGGCCATCGATCCAGGTGAGTGCGCCCGCGGTTTACCTGTTTCCCTCAATTAGTCGGGTATTAAGGGGGCTCAGGGTTTACCACGCAAGTAGGTTCCCCAGTCATAAAAAATGAGTGGAAGTGAACACCGATATCAGTTACAATTTTGGGTATCGGTAGACCATCGAAAAATACCGAAAATTACCAAGCCACACGGGTATCAATACCGAAACTGCGAAACATGATTTTAATTTAAACATAAAATATTTTAATTTATAAGAGAACTTATGGCAGCGATGATTTTAAATATTCTTTGAACCCTTTTTATGTCATTGAATTGACATCAGCCAAGGGCAAAGCTTTATAGAGGCAATGGGGGCGACCGATCCCCCTCTTTTTCCGTTCGTAGTGTAAATTTTTCGGCCGAAATGTTGTTTTTCGGTTAAAAACAGTGGTTTTGCCCCTCCTCGCTTTAAAAAATTAACATATATTTTGGGTTTTTAAAATTTTCGTCTCCCTCTCACTTCGCTTAAGCTCTACCACTGATGTCATGAGCTCTTAGTATGATTTAATACATGATGTCATTCACCTAACTAATATCAGATAGAGCTATCAACATATAATGCTATAAATATATTAATTTCATCTTCCAAAATAAATATGAAGAAAATATAATTACCCTTCGTGTTGTCTTGATGTTTAATATACTGTCATATGGTTTGACAACTAATGTGACAACCTGACCCATTATAACGATTTTTTTTCTCCCGACTTGTATTAAGAACCACAAGATCTTGAACAAAAATGCGATGACTCATGGTCTATGGTTGGCACTGAAAAATTTAGACAACAAAGATACTTATACAATCCAGCTTACAACACCAATACACCATGCCTCTATGGACGGAGGATAGTCGGGTGGGGAGTTGCTCCAGTTTTTTTCTCCATAGTGTAATTTTATACGTTTATTCGTCTGAAAATTTAATGCGTGTTGAATTCGCCCCTTAGATTTATGAGTTCGGCTCTCCAGCCCCCTCTATATATCAAGTCAAGCTTCGTCACTATATGCCATTTTATGATACCTAGTATTTGGGGAGTCATATAAACATAAAAGCTTCCTATTAGTGCTCCTTGAAGGTAAGAATTTTTTATTTAATAGTAACATTTAAGGTTGTTATTAGAACAAATTACATGAATAATCACTAGTAATGTTATGTTACGTCGGTGGTCAAAATTTTTAAGAAATTACAATAATAGTTCTGTTTGTTTTAAAAAGTGTATCATTGTTGGTCTTTTGGTCGGGTGATCGTTTCTTTTTTATGCTATATGTTTTAAAATACCGTTGATTAACCTACACCTAACCCTCTTCCCCCATTCGAAAATCACAACTACCCCTTTCTACCGCTAGAATCCACATCACCTCCGACGAGTTGAACCGATCTCGATCTCATTAAGGCTTGAGCTCGGCTCATTTAGAAAAAATAAAAAAATGGTGAACGCCACCATTAGGCGCCCCTCACCGGTCCCACGGCCAACATGAGGGAGGTAAATCGCGTGACACTAGGGAAAATTGTGTGGTGCCGGGCTTTGAACCCTAGACCTCCATTATAGATTCTCACTCCCTTACCACTACGCCACCATCGCGGGGACCATTTAGAAAGAATAGGGATCAAGCTTGAGCTCAGCTTATTAACAGTTTTATTTTCAAGGCTCGAGCTCAACTCGTTAGAAAATTTTTAAGCTCGAACTCGGCTCGTTAGAAAATTTTTAGGCTCTAACTCGGCTAGTTAGAAAATTTTTAGACTCGAACTCGGCTCGTTAAAAAATTTTTAGGCTCGAACTAGGCTCGGCTCGTTTATATTTTTATAATTTAATTTATTTACTTTAATTACTAATTTAATATCTATTTATAATTTTACTTTTCAAATTTAACATAAAATATAAGATTTAAACATATTTATCATAATTTTATATGTAAAAATAATTAATTTTATAAATATACACTTAATATAATAAATAAAAATAAAAAACTCGTTTAGGCTCACGAACCGGCTCTAGTTCGATATGTTAATCTCGAGCTCGGGCTCGATAACCAAACAAGCCATATTTTTGGGCTCGGGCTCATTTAAACTCGGCTCGTTCGAGTTTTATACCGATCCGATCCGATCCGTAGTAGTTTACGTGCCAGCTTGATTCATTTACACCCCTAACCATAGTGACTATTCCTGTAAATCTGTAATTATCTTTTTTCAATTAGTAACGTGTCTTACATTACACTATTGTTGAAGCGTTAATATGTGCATAAGATTGGATCCTGAAAAGAAAATAACTTAATGAAATGGAGGATTCGGCTTATTTTCAATGACCCAATAACTTAAATTCTGCTGCTGGACTTTAAATGAGTAAATGTGAGCCCACTCATTTGTATGGTGTTGGTCCTGTTGGATTTTGGAAGATGGTATTATGGTTTCTGAATAAAAAAATAGCGAACGGCACTATTAGGCGTCTCTAATCGATCGGTCCCACGGCCAACATAAGGTAGATAAATTGCGTGACACAGGGAAAATTGGCTGGGACCGGGCTTTGAACCATATACCTCAAATGGTTTCTGAATCAAGTGGGTTTTTATAATAAATAATTGTTTATAATTTAATGTTTTTGTTTTATTCTATAATTAGTTTCACGAAAATTTAAACAATTGAAAAACTTGTATTCTAAGTCGTTTTTACGAGTGTGCTAGATGGAGCTGCCAGTCACTAGTTTCGATAATATAAAAATTAAAATAATCCATTAATCAATCCATACATGATGTGGTATAAGTTAATGTTAACTATAAAAGATAATATAGATAAAGTTGTAAATTGTATTGATGATAAGATCGTTATCATATGAATATGACATTGTAGTCATCAATTCGAGTAATAAAAACATCATTTTTTAAAAATATAAGCATAGTCGACTCAACCATTATCAGGGTCTAAAGCAAATATGAATTTGCAGTATTTTCAAATTTGGGGTTAATCATCATTTTGGAGCGTTGAATGGATTGGTCTTGGTTTCTTTAGTCTTTAATAATTTTAAGCCTGTCCGTTGACCAAACCGATCCATAATAGGAATTTATCTGAATCAATTGACCTATGGTATCATTCGTGATAAATTATAAAACAAACATATACAAATATTATTGTGTTTATTTAACGTGAGGGCCTTACAATTTTGGGTGCCCTAAATGCCTGTAAATTTATTTAAATAAAAGCTGGCTTTGAATATAAGGTAAGAATGCATATCATGACCAAGTTGGCCCGACACCTTTAACCACGTGCACTCGAAAGTCTCATGCACCTAGTTTATCCTGTTAGACATTGTTAAAATGTATTTCTTTAATTCAATTAGTAAATGTTATATTGACTATTTTACTTGTGATGTTGCATAAGCTAGTGTGCAGATAGTAGATGACAAGTCGTTTGGTTTAAATGGTGAAAGGAGGAAAATAAAAGAAGCATGAGGACTAGTTGTGAAATATTAAGTATATATTGTAGATGGAGTCTCGAAACATCAATTTTTGACATAACGCTCTTCACTTTATGTCAGATGCACGCATGAGTTCTTAGGGTTTTTTTGTCTTCATCATTTGTGATCTTGTTTACTATTAATCATCTTATTGAATCGATTATTGATTGATATTGTTGGGTAGTTCTCAGGTCTGTATTTGTGTTTTTGTCTGTGTTTGTTGTGTATCTCTTTGATTAGAGACATGGCCAGCTCAATCATTTTAAAAGCCCTAAGCGGAATAAAAATTCGTGGTCTTTCACTAACAATTACGTTAAAATTTCCTCTCATTTTATCCGGGCTTAAGACCGACAATAATAAACTAAAAGTTTAAATATGGTGTATACAAAAAAATGTTTCTACTTACATGTTTAAAATGTTTATATTAAAATGTTTTGAATGCCTTTGAGAGTTTCATTGATCAAATATTAATTATAATATATATTAAAAAGCAAAAAATTACTCACTCTCATAATTACTATTCAATTTGGTGATGTATTTAATGCATAAGATACAAGACCGTTAAGCTCCCTCTATCATCTTGAGCTTTATTTGTTTCTCTTTGTATTCTCCCAACACCAAGAATCACAACCCCACGCGACTAAAGATACGAACCGTGTCTAAAGATGTGGAACCGCGGCTAAAGATGAAAAGAAAGCTTCAATTAATTTGAAATTTTCATTTATAACCCTGAACTTTAAACTCTTATTTTCAAAGCTCCCTCTCACTTTACTCACCAAGAATCACAACCCCACGCGACTAAAGATACGAACCGTGTCTAAAGATATGGAACCGCGGCTAAAGATCAAAAGAAAGCTTCAATTAATTTGAAATTTTCATTTATAACCCTGAACTTTGAACTCTTATTTTTAAAGCTCCCTCTCACTTTACTCACATATTTTTAATGTTCACATGATTTTAACACGTCATTAGGTTATCAGATAAAAGTCATGATTCTATTAATTTTAATTTGAAATTTTCATTTATAACCATGAACTTTGAACTCTTATTTTTAAAGCTCCCTCTCACTTACTCATATATTTTTAATGTTCACATGATTTTAACACGTCATTAGGTTATCAGATAAAAGTCATGATTATATTAATTTGATCGCAATGGCCTCATGAACATTTATATTAATTTCGAACCCAAACGGTCACAGAAATTTTGCGCGTTGCTCACATATCTATAACACGTCCGTACATTATCGAATATTTGTATCGTTTATATTATTTTGATCATAATTAGTTCACAAACGATTTAGATTTAATAATTTTATAAACCATGGGTATTATATATACTACATATATATACAATTTACATTTAATAATTGTATAATATTTGTATCATTTATAAATTCCACATTTACGCTGGGCCTTTTTTTAAGTCTTCTATAATCACATTCTTTACTATTAAATGAGTTCTTAATTTTCAACCCTTAGTTTCAAAGCTTATGTAATAGATGTTGTATAGGGTCTTTTTCATGCATTTTATTGTACACGATTTTAACCTCATGTTCTGTTTGTTGTTTTTACGTCAGAATATCAGACCACGTCGCAACATACGGGTCCTATATACTAGTATATATATTAAAAACCAACTTTTACCTGTGTCTTTGATTTACTATTCATTCATGTATAAATTTTCATGCATATTGTACAACATTCTCACCTTTTCTTACTCTTGATAATGTCTTATCTCATACATCACTCCCCCTCTTTCTTGCTACCTTTATCAAAGCTTGGTTTCCAGGTTTTCCTTTCGTCTTCAAGACTCGAGACTAAGCCTTTCGTCTTCAAGATTGGAGCCTCAGACCAGGTATGGTTGTTGTCTTCCTCCTCTTTCTTTCTTTCTTCCATGGTTTTGATAGAGTTTTACGTCTACTCACGAGCCTCGCACCAGGTATGTTGTTGCTTCCACCTCTTTGTTTCCTTCTTTCTTTCTTCTATGGTTTTGATAGGAGTTTACATCTGACCACCAAGTCTTTTTTCAAGACTTAATTCGTAAATTAAGGCTCTGCTGGTTAATTAGGGATTTTCCACATGCTCACAAATGTTAGTTTTAGAGGACCTATGTTATCAATTTATGGTCAAATAAGATTATATATTTAGTTGAATTCTTTATTTGATATGTAATTATTTATGATAATATGAAAAACAAATCAGAACTGATTCAACATTACCAAAGATATACTGTTGAAGTGATTAAATCAAAGTAATAAAAACATAATACATTAATTTTTGTGTATAGAAGAAAACATAACCGAAAGGTGATAATAGATGAGTATACTTGCCTTGACAAAGAAATAAAGAATGCTATGTTTCACACCTGCAAGACAATGAGTGAAAATCTTAAATACTTTAATGGAATAATGTGATATCATGATTGATTTTATTCAGCCTGTAAACAAATTATACACAAAACAAATCAACAATGAGTCATCAGGTATCATGGGAGCATAAATGACATATTTATGTAACAGTAATTGATTCCAACCGCTGATTTACACTCACAAATTCAATAAATTCTCGATTTATGTTTGCTCTAACATTACACTTTGTGTTCACAACTTTACCAAACGGTTTCTCGAATCAGTTCTTCTTATGCGCGCCCAAGGCAAGTCCCTCAAATAAAGAACCTTTGATGGGGTTTGTGTGTACCAAAAATGAGGCTGGATAAATACAGATGTCATTCACAAATGCAAAACACAATTATGAAAAGAAAAACAGAAGAAGAACCATATTGGTTAATGAGCTATTAAAACTTGAAAATAATCAAAACTTACATTCATGTGAAATACAAAAGTTTCTTACTTTGCATATCAAAAAAATAATTAACTCTCCTAGAACATTAGATATAGGAATTTCATTTGAGCGGCAGCCCAAATCGACATTTGTGATGAGAATACAACTTAATATGAGGTGAAAAAACAACAAACGAAAGGAAGCATTAGGTACTTTAGAAATTGAAATTAGAATTGTAAACTGATATACATTTCCAAAGAGACACATACACATTTCAGATACAAAATTAGAGATGATGAAGTTGCTATTGGCATAAAAAATTAGGGGTTAATTTGAAGTCTGGCAAATCATAACATGATGAGTAGTAGGGTTGGAACGGATAATGAAAGTAGTTGAATTCTATATTACATCTGCAATTATCTAGCATATGTTGTGAACATGTTTTGTCAACAAAGCAGTTTGCCTCATCCATTTGGGTTTAGATTCATAAAATTACAGAAAGAGTGAGAGTCAGGAGGTATTGGGATTTCTTTAAATGTAGATAATAAATTCATCCATAACAAGAGGTATAAGTAAAACAACATTTCACAACAAGAATGCTTAAAGCCACACATTTTGTAGCAATTAAAAAAAAGAAGAAAACAAATACTGATGTAAGCTAAATAACATATGCAGCCTTTATATCTAAATAACCGCCGCAAGGCGCGGATTGTTATTCCTAGTATATATATTAAAAACCAACTGAAAGAAATATCAAATTTTGTTTTTTCGATTTTGGTCACCAAAGCTTTTATATAATATAAAGTTTTGTTTTTTTGATTTTGGCCGCTAAAACTTTTAATGTTTTGTTTTTTCGATTTTTACCACTAAAACTTTTATATATTATAAGGTTTTGTTTTTTCGATTTTGCCCACTAAAACTTTTTAAAGTTTTGTTTTTTCGATTTTTGCCACTAAAACTTTTATATAATATAAAGTTTTGTTTTTTCGATTTTGGCCACTAAAAGTAAAGTTTTGTTTTTTCGATTTTGGTCACTAAAACTTTTATATAATATAAAGTTTTGTTTTTTCGATTTTGGCCACAAAAACTTTTAAAGTTTTGTTTTTTTGATTTTTGCCACTAAAACTTTAGTATAATATAAAGTTTTGTTTTTTCGAATTTGGCCATTAAAACTTTTTAAAGTTTTGTTTTTTTCGATTTTTGCCACTAAAACTTTTATATAATATAAAGTTTTGTTTTTTCGATTTTGGTCACTAAAACTTTTATATAATATAAAGTTTTGTTTTTCGATTTTGGCCACTAAAACTTTTTAAAGTTCATTTTTGATTTTGGCCACTAAAACTTTTATATAATATAAAGTTTTGTTTATTCGATTTTTGTCACAAAAACTTTTATATAATATAAAGTTTTGTTTATTTAATTTTGGCCACTAAAACTTTTAAATTTTGTTTTTTCAATTTTGTATAATTTTATGTTTATATATATATATATAATTGTATAGAGTTTGTGATGTGAGATTTGATTTTGCTATGTAACTTATGATTTTGCAAATGATATATAATACCCGTTATCAGAAGTATGCTGTGATAACCCGCCGCAACGCGCAGGTGGGATTAAACCTAGCTTGTATTGAATCTGTAAGTTGTTACATCCATCTTCTTTTGATAGATATTAACTTGTTATATTATTTATAAAATGCAATACATATTTTTATTGGTTCCTTTCTCATTCCAAAACCATAATGAAAACTTATCTACCACCATATTTATTTTTATTACATATGATAATGTGATGCTTGTAAAGTTGTAAACTGTCTCATTATCAAAGGAGTAATTATCATCAAATCTTGAGCTTCTTGTCATGAGACGAAGGAAACAATACATGAACAAATCTAAACCAATGTCATTAAAAAAATAAATTTATACTTGGATCGATTTAAAATAAAACTTGAATATAGTTGTTGATTCCATTTGAAAGAACTACAAAAAGTTAGATTTGTAACAACTTCAACGAATCAATGATTATTAAAAAAAAGAGTAAATTGCACTTTTGGTCCTTTATGTTTACACAAAATTTCAGAGATAGTCCTTTATGTTTCAAAATGACAAAATTAGTCCTTTAAGTTTTCAAATGTTGCAAACACGGTCATTTCTCCGTTAACTCCATTAAGTACTAACTGAATAAAGGATCATATCTGAAAATTTATGTAAATATAAAGGATCATGTCACACCCCGGGCTCTCGGCGACCCGGGTGCTGCGACCCGATTGGTTTCATAGATAATACAGTCTCGGTCAGAGTTTATTATTCATTTTCATATGTTTCAGCGGAAGCGTTGTTTCATGAATTTTATATTTTTACAAATGATTCGCATGTATAGATGTGAAAACCGCTTTTCATGATTTATAAGCAGTTCATACGCATAGGTATGAAAATCAAATTTCGTTATTTGTAAACAACTTTTCACAGATAACTTTTCAGGATTTCATAAAATTTCATACTCATAGGTATGAATACCATCGTTTCATATTATTGTAAACCGGATTTCACAAACACATAATTTCAAATCATTTTATAATATCCGGTTTATACATGACTTGGAGGCATAGCTCCAATAGCTCCATGGTCTCACCACAAGATCATATTCAAGGCATCATGGGTCAAGAATCTCTAATCTTGCTTCTCTTTTACATTTCATTATTACCTAAAAAGTTTTTGAAAATAAAACGTCAACATAACGTTGGTGAATACAAATAACAGACTCGATATGTAAGCATAGCATATTCGGTACTTTAACCATAATTATTAGTGGCAATACTACACATTTATCAGGTTATTTCACTGATCGATACAACCACTGCATACTTTGGTTTGTACTGTCACTGGTTAGGAACAACAGCGGAGTGCGTCTTACAATTGTTCCCTCCAGCCCACAGCCCGTCACTGGTTAGGTTGCCTGCGGAGTGCGTCTTACGTATAACCTTTCAGCCCACGTTACCAGCCATATATGGGAATTTCACCCATAGCGGATACAATTTGCAAATCGTACGTATACTAATGGCCTAAATGCTAGTCTAATAGTATCCCTTTATGCGTCAAAGTTAAACATACAATGCGCAAAAAAAATTCATTTAAATTTAAAAATAAGTTAAATGTATTCACCTGGATTTTTGGTTGGTTGGGTGACAACTCGGAACTTCTCAATGTAAATTTAGGCAGCGTTTCTTCTTAATATATCCTTATAACTATTTGCAAGGATGAGTCAAGATGCTTTCATTTTTATGTTCCTAAATTGATCATAAGTTCAACATAATATTTATATAATATCTTAACCCTAACCCTAAAAGTTAATATTATCATAAGAAACCTTAAATTTATAAATTAAACTTACAAATTAAAATAGATACCTGATCGTATACTGATTGTTTTAGGAAATTTTCAGAACATCCTCAGAAGGAACTTCAACTTGGCTTTACTTTTTCGTATGTTGAAGATCTCAGAAATTTAATTTGTTCGATATCTTTATATATATATATATATATATATATATATATATATATGTATGTATGTTTGTTAACCGCCTTTCAATTTTCTTCGTTTGAGATTATGATGACAAGTACATGCATATCTTCAATTTTGAAGATAACCTCACGTAATTTCTTTTTTTTTTTCTTTTTCTCTTTAATAATAATAATAATTATTATATTATTATAATTAATTTAGCTCAAATTTTGTTTTTCTCTTATAACTTTTAACATACAATGTTTTATAAAATTCTAAAAATACTGTTAGGATAAGTTCATTTTTATTTACGTTTCGACCTAAGTTTCGTAAAAAACGGGGAAAGTTTAATTATAACATATTATATTAATTTTAGGCGGTCTCCTATAATGGTAACTGATCGTTAAAACAACGAATAATTATTTCATTCTATCTATTCGTTTAAACGAACACTAAAAATTTTTAGCTTTTATTTCTACTTTTATATTCTCGAATAATCATATTTATAAAAAATATATATATATTTTATATTATTAGACGAGACCTTACGTTTTAATTGATCGTTTTTATTATTATATTTTTGACTAATAATATTTTAATTATAAACGAGAGTATTTTGTTTATATCCATAAAGCGGGATGTTACATCCTCCCCACCTTTGTTTTAATCCCGTCCTCGAGATTATTGAAATAGGTGTGGATATATATATATTTTTTTATCTCCAGTTTACATGTGTATTCAGGGTCACGTCTGGAGTTCCACTTAACTTTAATTAGTATTAACTTTTTGCGTTTAATTTTTTTTTCTTCAGTCATCAATTTGGTTCGGTTGTTTGATAATTTAAAAAAAAAAAAATTTCCTCAACATCTTGAAAGTATTAACAATGACACATCTGCTAACCATTTTCGACGATTAGAAATGTGAAACACATTGTGTGAAGATACTATCTCATTAACGTATAGTTGTGCTAATTTTTCCATATCGTAAGTGTTCTTTAATTTGTAGGAAATAAGCAAACTTGATCAGTCTATCAATGATAACTCAAATCATATTATTCTGTTGACTGGTTCGAGGAAGCTTGGTTATAAAATCCTTGGTTATCATTTCTCAATTCGAAACATGTAGTTCTAGTTGTTGCAACATACCAGGAGTTTTATGAGGTTTAGCTTTTGCTTGGGGACAAGCCAAACATTTTGCAACATATGCGACTACATTTTTTTTTCTTCATGCCAATCTACCAATAGTTTTCTTTGTGATTTTATTCTTATCACTTCATGGGTGCATCTTATATTTGGATCTACTATCTTCTTCTAATATCCTTTCTCTTATATTGGCAGTGACTAGAATCCAGATTCTTGCATTCATTCGACGAATGACATCGTCTCTTTTGATTAATTGTTCAGTAATGCTCTTCATTGCTTCTTTTTCTTTATTTTCATCTTCCTGGGCTTTCCGTTGTGCCTCTTTAATATGCTTTATCAAATCAGCTTATAGTTCGATCCTTAGAGCACATTTTTTTGCCTCCTTTTTGGCTTAAGGCATCTACTACCACATTTGTAATATTTTTATTTTATTTTTTATAGGGAATTTCACTGTCATAATTGTTTAATTTCTCCATCCACTTTCGTTGTCAAATATTCAATTATTTTAGGATTTGGATTCAAAATTTGTTATGATTATGTTCATTGTCCCTTACAGCAGGATTCACATCTACTATAAATTATCGTTCCGTGTGCACCCGTAACGATAATTTACCTTGCATGATTACCCTACTTCATGAACGTGGCACACAAATGAGTTAATTTAGAACTTCCTAGACTGAGAACTTTTTCTTATCGAAATTGTTGTGGTTTACAAGATGTTTGGTTTAACTAACCTTAATCAAGTAGATTGAAAAAGTTTGTTTCGTAAAACCGTAAACTTTGAATCATTTAGCATTTGTAGGAAAATGGTTTAGTTTTCGTATTTATATGCTGATTGAAGTGACAAGCTTTAATCTACCGAGTTATAAGCCTGTCACATCCTTTGAACCAAAGATATATATTAAACTCTTATGGTTAGTCTAAACTATTAAAGGAACTCCGTAAAGATAATGCCTCTATAACATCAATGCAAAGATTATTGCGCTTAATTCCATATCAAGAGTTGCATAATTCTTCACATGGGTTTTTAACTGACGTGATGCATAGGCAATTACTTTTATTTGTTTCCTGAGTATCCATCCTAATCTTGTATGACAAGCATCACAATAGATAGCAAAGTCTTCGACACCTTTATGTAAGACTAGGACCAGAGCGCGAGTTAATTTATCTTCTAAGAATTTTGAAAGATTTATATTGTTTAGAAACCCATTCAAATTTGCTCATTTTAGAGTCAATAAGGTGATAGAAACGGCTATTTAGAAGAAATTCTAATTCAATCGATGATAATAATCGACCAAGTCTAAGAAACTTCGTACTTTCGTAAATGACTTGGGTTCTCCCATTTGGGTATAGCCTCTATCATATACGGATCTACTTGAATACCCTGAGTATTAATATCATGCCCTAAAATTGTACTTTAGTGAGCCAAAGGCTACATTTAGAGAATTTCACATACAATTTCTCATGTCTTCGTAATTCAAGTAGGATTCTAAGATGTTTAGCATGATTCTCAGGTGTTTTTGAATATATAAGACTATCATCAATATGTACAATGATAAATTTGTCCTTATAAAGTTTGCATATCTAATTCATCATGTCCATAAAAGCAACTAGAGCATTACTAAGTTAAAAAGCATAACATTGAACTCATAATGCTCATATTTTATATGAAAAGCAGCTTTAGTAATATCTTCTTCCTAGACTCTCAGTTAATGATATCCCGAAAGAAGATTAATTTTAAAATTATGGCAATCTCCTTGAAATTGACAATTTGTGGATGTGGATACTAATTCTTGATAGTCACCTTATTTAATTCCCTATAGTCAATGCACATCCGCATTGGCCCATTTTTCTTCTTAACGAATAAAATTGGAGCTTTTCAAGGTAATGAGGTAGGTTGAATAAAACCTTTAAGCCAATAGCTCTTCTAATTGTTTCTTGAGCTCTTTCATCTCAATCGGTGACAACCTATAAGAAGATTTAGCAATTGCAGTTGTACCTAGTACCAGATTGATATTGAATTATACATCTCGTCCAGGCAATTTATCTGAAAACACGTCGGGAAAATCGACTACAACAGGTACATCTTTTAGTTTCTTCTTTTCTTGATCATCAGTAGTGACTGAGATTATGTAAGGTAAACAACATTTGTTCAAACATTTAGTAGCTTTAATCATATAAGTGATTCCAACAGGATTTGTTAGCTTATCACCCTTGATAATCAATTTTTCTCTCATTAGAATACAGACTTCAATCGAATTGGTATCGCATAAGATACATGCCTGGTTTGTAACAAACCAATCCATTATGATTATCGCATCACAACCAGATAGTACCATAGGCAATAGTTTTACTGGAATATCGTGTATTAAAGAGAGTGATCTTAAAGTTTACTAGAACCTCTTTTATCTTAATAAGATCACCATTATCGGTTTCTACTATATAAGGTTTATCTAGTTTCACTAATGGTTCATTTAGAAGCTTACATAATTCATAATCAATAAAGATTTGATTTGCTCCTGAATCAGCAACCCTGTTAATTCCACTTAACTTTTTTTTTTCAATTTAAGACCATGCCAACCCAACGGCTGAGTGAATGGTCTGAGACATAGCAACCTTAACCATGTCACAAATTTCATTTACTAACTCCCATATATAACGACTAAAAAAAAGATATTATTCTGATGTCACCAAACGTGGCATCAATTAGGCGTATTCAAAGTATTTTGAAGTGTATTCCTGATGCCTAGCACCGACCATACGATGGCACAGGAATTTCCATTCAGTCTCTTCTTTTTCATTCATTAGGCAAAATTTTCGAGTCACCAACTCCCGAAACTTTCCCAAGTCATAGTATATGCTTAGTTTCTACCTTTGGTTTGAATAATGGAATTCTATCATTCTAAAGCTCCGTATTTAAATGAATTCGAAGCGTACAAAATCATATCTTCTTTGGAACATTTGCTAATAGCAAGTGCCGCCTCAATCTTTTCAATCCATCATAATACTACGACAGCTCCTTTTCGTTCCAGTGAACTTAGAAAGTTTACAAGATTGGAATGTTTTATACTAACATTCCTTAGTTTTAAATTGTTTCAAACTAGAAGATTCTTAATTTTCAATGTTCATTTTTGATGCATCGTTTTCTTTTGTTATTGTTTTCATGAGATTCGAATTTTCATATTTTTTTAGCGATTATTGGCAGAATCGCATCTTTTATTCATTTTACAATTATTGATTGTATCTCAGTATTCTGAGTCACGGTTTCAATAATAGCCGTGTGTTCTCTTTCGCCCACATGTATATTTTTTTTTGTAGAAGATTCGCTATTATTTAAATTTCTAGACATTGTCTACCAAATATGATATTTGACAAAGCCTTAAAAATAATTCATCATAATTAGCTCATAGGCTATCATCAAGATTCAAACTATTATTTCAATCATTCTTAGTATTTCAAGAATACTATTATACCTATTTAATAAGCACTTGTCTCAATTCGGTTAAAGCTTAGATACTGTCAATAATATCTATTTCGCTAAAACCAGGAGCTTTGATACCAACCTGTCACACCCCGGGCTCTCGGCGACCCGGGTGCTGCGACCCGATTGGTTTCATAGATAATACAGTCTCGGTCAGAGTTTATTATTCATTTTTATATGTTTCAGCGGAAGCGTTGTTTCATGAATTTTATATTTTTACAAATGATTCGCATGCATAGATGTGAAAACCACTTTTCATGATTTATATGCAGTTCATACACATAGGTATGAAAATCAAATTTCGTTATTTGTAAACAACTTTTCACAGATAACTTTTCAGGATTTCATAAAATTTCATACTCATAGGTATGAATACCATCGTTTCATATTACTGTAAACCGGATTTCACAAACACATAATTTCTTGTTTATACATGACTTGGAGGCATAGCTCTAATAGCTCCATGGTCTCACCACAAGATCATATTCAAGGCATCATGGCCTAAATGCTAGTCTAATAGTATCCCTTTATGCGTCAAAGTTAAACATACAATGCTAAAAAAAAATTCATTTAAATTTAAAAATAAGTTAAATGTATTCACCTGGATTTTTGGTTGGTTGGGTGACAACTCAGAACTTCTCAATGTAAATTTGGGCAGCGTTTCTTCTTAATATATCGTTATAACTATTTGCAAGGATGAGTCAAAATGCTTTCATTTTTATGTTCCTAAATTGATCATAAGTTCAACATTATATTTATATAACTATGGGGTCAGATCTTAACCCTAACTCTATAAGTTAATATTATCATAAGAAACCTTAAATTTATAAATTAAACTTACAAATTAAAATAGATACCTGATCGTATACTGATTGTTTTAGGAAATTTTCAGAACATCCTCATAAGGAACTTCGACTTGGCTTTACTTTTTCGTATGTTGAAGATCTCAGAAATTTAATTTGTTCGATATCTTTATATATATATATATATGTATGTATGTATGTTTGTTAACCGCCTTTCAATTTTCTTCGTTTGAGATTATGATGACAAGTACATGCATATCTTCAATTTTGAAGATAACCTCACGTAATTTCTTTTTTTTTTTCTTTTTCTCTTTAATAATAATAATAATAATTATATTATTATAATTAATTTAGCTCAAATTTTGTTTTTCTCTTATAACTTTTAACATACAATGTTTTATAAAATTCTAAAAATACTGTTAGGATCAGTTCATTTTTATGTACGTTTCGACCTAAGTTTCGTCAAAAACGGAGAAAGTTTAATTATAACATATTATATTAATTTTAGGCGGTCTCCTATAATGGTAACTGATCGTTAAAACAACGAATAATTATTTCGTCCTACCTATTCATTTAAACGAACACTAAAAATTTTTAGCTTTTATTTCTACTTTTATACTCTCGGATAATCATATTTATAAAAAAAAATATTTTATATTATTAGACGAGACCTTACGTTTTAATTGATCGTTTTTATTATTATATTTTTGACTAATAATATTTTAATTATAAACGAGAGTATTTTGTTTATATCCATAAAGCGGGATGTTACAGATCAAAAGTAAAATTTACTCAATTACTTTTTTTTTGAACGGCGAATGTCTCAATCGTGTGAATCCACTGTTTTCAGGCCATATCACCAAGGTCCAGACGTCTAGTTACGTGGACCTCCCATGAGCCACCACAACCACCACATGAGAAAACCCCACTTATGCCTCAATTACTTATATGATTATTTTGACATTTATGCCTCTATTCTATTAGTACTTAACATAGTCAACTGAAAAAGAACGAGTTTGCAACATTTGAAAACTTAAATGATTGATTTTGTCATTTTAAAACATAAATGACTGTCTTTAAAATTTTGTGTAAATATAAAGGATCAAAAGTGCAATTTACTAAAAAAAATAGCAACATGTTCAAGGATGGGAAAATCTTGGTTTATAACAAAGATGTTCATAAACCGATAAAAACCGATTGAATCTATCAAACCAAAATAGAGCAACATGTTCAACTACTTGTGTTAAGTGCTTTGCGTTGAGAGTACACTCGTGATAATGAAACTCAAAGGATTTGATAGGGGTTCAACAAGCTTGTGGCATTTTGTTTAATTCAATGTTAAGCAAATAATCTTATATGCCATTGTTCCTCTTGAAAGAGAGTGGTACCTTCAAGAATGTGAAACATATGATGCATGGTCGTCGTTAGCAAGGGTGTACAAATTCGGATATCTGAAATCAGAAAAAAATTAAAAAGTTAAATAATATATATTGTGGATACCAGAAAACTGTCTTGAATATCCGAAAAATTATTCGAATATCCAAAAAGTATCCAAAATATCCGAAAAATTATCTGAGTATCCAAAAATTATCCGAAATATCCGAAAAATTATCCGAATATCAAAAAAGTATCCGAATATCAGAAAAATTATCCGAAAAAAATAAGTATTTCGGACAGTTTGGATATATTCAAATGAGTGCAGGTTTTTTGTAGTTGGGATTTAACAAAATTTTATTCATTATTACTAAAACTTTATCCCTTTAAAATGATGTTAAAAAGTATTCTATAATCTGTTTCAAATATAAATAAAAGTAATGTTGTTACAAAAAAGGTCTTTTCAATATTAATAGGTTGGCTTTAGAAAAGAATTTATGCATTTTATTATTATAAACAACTTTAGCCCGACTTGACATGGTAAGTTATATGTAATCAGTCCTTAAATTAATCAATTAATCATGCTTAAGAAATTGTTAGGGTTTTAATAAGAGTAAATTACAAGATTTATCCTTTATGTATATACCTAATTATGGATTAGGTCCTTTATCTTTGTTAATTACAAATAACATCCTTTATTTCATTAATTGGTAACAATTTCATCCTTTAAAATAACTATTATTAATATGATGGGTTTACTAAAAGGGCAAAAAAGTAAAATACATTCTTTTAATTATTTTTATTTAATCTTTTTAATTAAACTACATAATCCAAAACTAATCAAACTTTGGGATGAATTGGATGAAAGGAACCAATTCATCTAAGGGTGTTCAGTTTTTGAATTGGATTCGAAAAAATCGAAATTCGATTCGATTTTTATTCGAAAATCACCAAGTCGAATTCGATTCGAATATTCGTATTCGAATCGAAATTCGGTTATAATTATTTATATATATATTTTTATTATATATATAAAAGTAGTTACTATAAAATTATTATATACCTATGATTTTATTAGTTTGAATGTTATCACTAATATTACAAATTAAATGTTAGCTATTTGATATTTACATATTTATAATGTATTTGATATTTTGAATGCATAAACATGTGTAACGAGTCTAAATCATTTTTTAATTAAATTTGAATCAAACCAATTTGAATTCCAATCGAATTCGATTCGAATTCAAATTCTGAATACGAATACGAATCAAATTCGAATGCTCTTAAAAAATTCAAAACTCGAAATCATTCGATTCGATGAACACCCCAAATTATTTATCAACACAAAGTTTTATTAGTTTTAGATTATGTAGTTTAATTAAGGATCAATTACATGTTTTCTCTTGCTAAAACCCTTTAAAACATATTTATACAGTCATAAAACTAAAATAATATTTCTCTTTTCTAAACCAAACATATTACATGTTTATCAATTTTATTAAAAAAATTATGTATATCATATTTTATCATTAATGAAATAACTAAAAACAATTTACATAATTCTTCTTACTAAACGGTAATTTTGGAACATAGGAATATTTGTAATTTTAGTTTAATATTAGGGATGTATGTAATTTGATGTTTAATAAGGAGACCTATGATAATATCCCTTTAATTTAAAAGATTAAATAAAAATAACTAAAAGGGTGTATTTTACTCTTTTGTCCTTTAGTTAACCCATTAAATTAACATTAGTTAAGTCAAAGGATGAAATTGTTACCAATTAATGAAATAAATGATGTTATTTGTAATTAACAAAGATAAAGGACCTAATCCACAATTAATTATATACATAAAGATGAATCTTGTAATTTACTCTTTATTAAATCCAACAAACAAAGAGCATGAAAAATTTGAATATGAAACTTGTATCAATGATTGAACAATATTTTTTTGGCTAATATTGACAATCCTATTCACTCTAGAGAAAAACTGTTTATGCATTTTTATGAACAAAAATTATCTAATGTATTGTGGCTTGTTGTAATGAATGAATTTTGTTTTCCACTGCTATTTCATGACATATTTTTTAAATAATTGCGTTATGATGAGTAAATTTGATTGAGAGGAACGTTATGATTGAGGTCTTTCAAAAGCTCGTGTACAACCCGAATTAAAAAAAAAGATAATTTAATAAAAACAATCTAGCTATTATGATAAAGGAGTATTTTTAGGGGACACATGTCCCGTTCTGGTGTAATCTGAAAAATCTTTTTTCGCCTCTCTCCTAATATATTTTTATAAATTTTTAGTAACTAAACTATATAATTATATATAAAAAAATATATATCTTCTTATTCTAATATTTTACTAATTTATTATAATTTATCTTAAAATATAATTTTATAATTATTAAAAAGTTATTATTATTTTATATTAATAAATTATATTTTTTTAATTATCCAGCCAGTGTAATACACCGGGTTTTAGGCTAGTTAGTAATAAATATCTAGGAAATAAGAAAAAAAACCCTTATATATTAGGCGATGAAAGAGAAGCGAGATGTTAAACATATTTGATTAAAAAAAAAACAATTCCACAAAATTCCTACGAATGTTTTAAGAATAGGTTTTAAGGTGAATCCCAACTCAGTTGTTTGCGGTTATGCTTAACTTATTTCTCCTGATTAATCGAGTATCGGGAACATGATATTTACAATATAAGTGATTATTGTTATTATAAAAAAAATAAAAAATAAAAAATAAAATCCTAAAAAGAAGCTCCAATCTGTATACTTGTTCCCGTCAGATTTCCTCAATTTTCTCAAATCCAATTCTTCAAATTTCACACAAACAAAAACAAGCCCTAATTTCCCCCCTTCTTACCCTCTGTATCTATCTATCTATCTATCTATATCTATATACTATATACATACATACATACGAGCCATTCAACCAATTGGTATCTTCTCTCTCTTCCAGATGCGTTTTTTGGTTCTCTCTCACTAGACTTACGAACACTCTGTTCTGTGTAATCAATCTTAGATTTCTTAGGTTTCTTTGCATGATTTCTTGAAGTTTAGAGGCTTTTATTAATGTGAAGTGTATATTCGCTGTGAGATTCGTGTTTTGTTTTATCTTTTCGTGTTATTTCACGGTAATTTTTGTTAGGGTTTCGAATGGTGCAACGAGACTGAGGTCGGATTGACTGATTTTGTGGGTTGAAAAGATCGAGAAGATGGCGGCTACAGATGCTGAGTTAGAGAAACAGATTAAAGAAGCAGGGAAACAGCTGTTACATCCACCGGATCCCGTTGATGAACTCCTCCCTGTTCTTGATGTAAGCCCCAATTTGAATTTTGTTTGCGTTTGTCGATTCTGTTTCTTGAAATCCGCTAATTTGCATTTTTCAAGTCTTAAATTTGAATCATGTTATTTCTGCAAGTCTTGATAGTTTTTGAATTTTGAACCTTCGAGGCAAATCTTTCGGTTTTTGGCTTTGTATTGCTTGGGGTTTGGGCGACAATATGAGATTTAGATTAACTTCTTAGTTTCAAGATTAGTGGGGTAATGCCGTTTTATGTTAAACTGGGCAGGCGCAATCAACACTGGTACAACCTGACTTAACGAATGATGCTAAAACCTGCGAAATCCCATTTCTGAAAACCATCTAAAACATCAATTTAAACCTACTTTAAGGCATCTGTGATTCATTTGGATCACAATGCTAACTTTAACGTGACTGCAGGATCGAATGAATGTATTCTGGCTATTTAGCCAATGCTCAACTACTAGTGATTTGTTTATAGTCTGTTAATGTCAATTAACTGATTGCAAATGTACAAGTAACTTGATAATAATTGAATGTAGATAGTGTGTGTGCCATGTTATAAACAGGCATTTGATACTTACATTTGGCACATCTAATTGTTTCATTTGTATGTGCTTCTCAGCAAGTAGAGACACTTCTATCAAGGGTTGATCAGTCCCCGAGAAAGTCAATGGTAGATGCACTCAAACCATCAATGAAGGCGTTGATACATGATAATCTTTTAAAACATTCAGATGTTGATGTAAAAGTTGCAGTTGCATCCTGCATAAGTGAAATAACTAGAATTACAGCCCCCGATGCACCATATGATGATAATCAGATGAGGGTACGCCATACCAAGATACACACCACTTGATAGAATTGTACTCATGTGCACACAGACGTGTTTTCTAAACTTTTTTTTTTTTTTTTATGCACAGGATGTCTTTCAGTTAATAGTTTCTTCATTTGAGGATTTAGCTGACCAGTCTAGCCGATCTTATACCAAAAGAGCTTCAATTCTTGAGACGGTTTCCAAAGTCAGGTCATGTGTCATCATGCTTGATCTTGAATGTGATGAGCTAATTGTGAAAATGTTTGAACATTTTTTAAAGTCAGTAAGGTGTGCTATTTTCTTAACAGTTAGCTATGTGTATGATTTAGTTTGTGCTTCACTTTTGTAAAAATATGTAATTATTTTATGTTTCAGGGACTATCATATAGACTCCATATTTTCATCAATGGAAAATATAATGGTGTTGGTTTTAGAAGAAAGTGAAGAAATTCCAGTTGAGATGCTTAAACCACTACTTGCTAGAGTTAAAAAGGATCAAGCGGTACGAGGTTTATGTCATCTTTTTTAATAAAATTTAAATTTTCGTTTTTGTTTTCCATAGAATTTTTTTGACCAAAATCTTTATATTTATATAGGAAGTCTTTCCAGTAGCTCAAAAATTAGTTGAAGGAGTATTTCTGAAGTCTGCAGACAAGATAAAGCCTTACCTTTTACCTGCTCTCAAATCTCTTGGTGAATCTTTAGATATGTACATGAAAGTTGTGGCTTCAGTATGTGAAGGCACAACTGCTACTTTTGAAAATAATAATGAAAATACTTCTGGGTTACAACCGGTATGATTTCTGTATTGTCTAACACATTGTTGTAATCATTTTATACATGTATTTACGCAGGTATGTTTAATTAATCATCTTTCGTTCTTGTATCCCACTCTGTTTCAGGTTAATGAGAGCAATTTGGAGAAGGGGTTAGCAGATGAGTCACAGCAGGCATGCCATCCGTCTATCCTCTTTTTTCTTCTTTGTATTTCTATTTTAATTTTTTTTTTCTCGATCTATGGTTGTATTTTATAGCTCAAATTGTTTTAACTTTTTAAATGTTACAGGCTGACGAGAGTAAACTTACAACAGCATCATCAGATCATATGGACCAAGTATGTTATCTAGCATTTCAAACAATTTTTATAATCTTCTGATACTAACTAGGTGAAATAATTTGTGAAATAGGTGGCAAAAGAAAAGGCTTGCCCTGAAGAAGAGGTTAATCCTACTCTGGATAGATCTCCAAAATCTGTTATGAGGAATGGAGTAAAAGAGGCTGGTAATGAAGAAGTTTCAGTTGACCAGGAGTTAAATAAACAAGAGGAAGACACAAGTCAACAACCTCTTAATAAGAACATTGGTGATTCAAATACTGACAAGTTGGAAAAAGCAAAATCACAAACAGAGCCCTTTGATTCTTCTCATGCTGAAGGTGAAAATGAAAATGAAAAAGATAATGATGTTAAAGAATCAGAAAATGAAAAAGATGATGTTAAAGAATTAGAAAATGAAAAAGATGATATTAAAGAATCTGAAAATGAAAAAGATAATGGCTTTAAAGAGTCTGAAAGTGAAGCAGTTATTCCATCCAAGACTGAAACAGGCAGTGATGTTCAAGTTTCTTCACCAAAAGCAATGGAAAGCAAGCCTGCAGCAACCCCTAATGTTTCTTCTCCATCTCAAAGCAACAGCCTTCCAGAAGAGAGACCTGTTCGGTCTAAAAAGAAACAGGTCCCACAAGAAGATGAAACAGCTTCTCCATCTAATGGTGGGTCCCACAAAAACAAGGGTCTGACTCTAGCGGATACACCTGAAGCAAAAAAAGAAAGAAAGAAAACAGTTATTGCTAAAGAGATTGACCCAGATACTGTAAATGAGTCGGAAGATGGTGAAGCTACTAGTGATTCAGATGCAAAACCTTTGTCAAAGACAAAGTTGAAACCAAAATCAACAAGACAAGTGGGTAAAAAGTCAAAGCAGTCGGGTAAGAAACCAGATGTTGGGGAATCTGATGCAAAGAAGCCTGAGCAGACTGGTAAGAAAGTGGATGCAAAAGGAGAAGACAGTGATTCTAAACCACTGAAAACATCTGTTAAAAAAGGGGAGAAAAGAAAAATTACTGTTGAGGAAGAGGATGAAAGTGATTCGGATAACAAACCACTAACACCGCTTGCTAAAAAAACTAGTTCAAAGAAGAAAGATACCGGAAAAAAACGTGGTAATGTTAAAAATGTCACTGAAAAAGATCAAGCAAAATCGTTGTCAGGAGATGATGTAAGTAAATTATTATCTTTTATTTTTCTTTTTGAAATTAATCTGAAAAACTGCTTTTTTTTTTTGGATTGTGAAGGAGATGGACACTTCTGCAGTGTCTGTCACAAAATCAGTAAAAGGGGAGGGAAATTCAAAAGAAATTCCTGTGAATAGTGCAAAACAGAAGCGTGCTACTGGCAAAGATAATGTAAATTTTTTTAATTTTAGCTTGAAATAATGTTTTGATTAACTTCTTACTGTTGGAATTTGAAATTTTCTCAGGCTACTGTAAAGTATGATGAAAGCCTGGTTGGTAAAAAAATCAAAGTTTGGTGGCCTGAAGATAAAATGTAAGTGCACTGAAGATAAAATTTACAATTTTGCATTTCAAGATTAATTATTGATTAGAAATTTATAGTTTCTATTTAGATGAACATAATTACAGACCTTTATGCTTTTGCTGTTTGTAGGTTTTATGAAGGTGTTGTTGAAGAATTTTATCCTGCTAGAAACAAGCATAAGGTCATTACATTGTTTGTTATTTTAAATCATCTTTTGTTGTTAAATTTTTTAACATGTTTTAGAGATATACAGATATCATATTTGGATGGAGATGAAGAGACGTTGAATCTGAGAACACAAAAATGGATGATTGTTCCGAAAGTTTCTCTGCGGGATTATAAGGTTAGAACATACTGATTAGTGCATAATACTGTCACTTTAATGTTTTTTTATATGTGCTGATGTGGTTCTGTTGACAGGAGCAAACCACCAAGGCTCAAAGTGAAGATGCTTCCCCTGGAACGTATGTGATCTTTTTTTTAGTTTTGCTTGAATCTAGTGATCATCAATTATTTGAGCGCTTAGCAGATTTTAATTATCAACGCCCAAGAAGCTTTCATCTTTTTTGTTTATTAAGTATTAGTAGATTATTAACGAGAAAGAAGATTGGAAAGTCTTTAAATTAGCCAATTAGGCAGTATAGGTGGCAATTTTCACCCAACCCCACCCGCGTTTTTGACCCGTTTCCTAACCCAACCCAACCAGACTATTTTGCCAGGCTTAGCTAAGAGGTATAACTGTATGTGTGTAACAAGTTATTTTAATTTATAATGTTAATAACATTTTTATTGCACCGGTATGAAATATATGTTTGCATTGAGACAAGTTTTTAATTATTATGCTCTCATAACTGGCTGTTATGTTCCAGACACAAAAAGAAAAAATCAAAAACAGATCATGCACCATCTGCATCACAAGAGAAGGTCAAAGATTCTGCCAAGAAGTGAGTTTCTATCTCTATAATCATCATATATGTATAACCCACATGATTAATCTAAATAAATGATAAAAAAAACAGAGTTGGCGCAACCTCTTCATCTGGCAAGTCCAAAAAGGAAAATTCAGCTGCAAAATCCACTCCAGAAACTAGTGGCAAGTCTAGTGATACTGCCACCCCCTCTAAAGAAGTTGGAAACACAAAGGGAGACAGAGAGACACTGAAAACCGGTTCCAAGACCAAGGCAGTCAATAAGTCAAAGGGTAAAACCCTGTCAAGTGGCAGCAAATCCAGTACTGATGGTCCCCCCAAGGCAAAATCTGGTTTGTCCAACGTGAAAGAATCTGATGATGTCAAAACTTCAGATAGCGGAAAGGTAAAGTCAACGGACACTGCAAAGGGTGGATCAAAGAGTGGAAAGAAACGAAAGAAGAGGAGCTAGAGGGTTAATATGGTCATTTGCTTCACGCTTATCGGATATAAGCAGTTGTTGACAGTAGTGGTTAGGGTTTAAGGTTAGTGATTTTTCATGTTACTGGTTGGTAGAAGTATTGCCTTTTGGTAGGGGTAAGATATTTGTTATAATTATTATTATTCTGGTTTGTAGTTTAGGTTTTGTTATAAAGGAGTTAGATATTGTGGTAGATTTTCCCTTGTTGAGAACTGGCATTAATTCTTGGTGACATTTGTTCTACTTTGTCTTAGAACCTTGTCAAAGGTGTTTGGGTTTCCTGGATTTTGAAAATTCTGCTGTTCTTGCAAATTATGTGGGTGTTTTTCATGTACAGAATTGTATTTTTCTTGTATATATAGATCTCGTTTATTTTTCTTGGATGAAATTTTCATATACCCCCTAAAGCTTTGTAAGTTTGTATGATATCATATGCAATCCAATAATATATTACGATATGTACCTGCGTTCCTATGCAATTAGGACTAGTTTAATTCATGTTTCATGTTTAATGCCATTTATAAAAGTAGTGGGGTGAATCTTCTAATGATCGCCAGGTTTAAAAGTAGTGGTAATTGTTGGTTGTAAGCCGTATCCACGGAATTATAGTTGATTAACGAGATATGCAAAAAAATGATTAAAATTTCTCTTAATTTCTATCTAGTTTTCTTTGTTTTTTTTTGCCATTTGATTACCCGAACGGTAAACATTTTATTAAGAGTAAATTACATGGATGGGTTTGTTAGTAAGGCTAGGTTATACATGTGAATGTGACCAAAAAATAGACAATGGTGTGAACAAGGGTGAGCATATCACATATATACATGTTAAACCTGTTGGAATCGATCAATGAAACCCTTGTACTCTGCTTGTCATATGTATGAAATCGCTGGTGACGTCATTTGTGTTGGATGGTTTGTCAATGTAGCTCAAACATAGCAGAAATGGGGCTTGGCAACTGGCAAGAATGTGAATCTTTTGGTTTTTAGTCTTCCTGTTGAGTTGTTTCAACTTAAAAGCTTACATACTACTTTTGGATTACTTTAAATTACCATTTCTAACACTTTCATATGGGTGCGTATAATATTTTGAGCACTGTATTATTTCACTCCTACTATTTATTAGTAGGGGCGCTCAAAAAATACAAAAAAAATCTAAAATTTGAATCTTATCTGAAACCTGAGTAAATCGATGTGATTTAAAGATTCAAATATTTGGATTTATCCATGTCAGACATCCGTTTTTTATTTTGGTTGGAATGTAGTAGATATACAAGATCTTGTTTGTTTGGATCGGATGTTCGAATTCAACCATAATGACCCGAATAAAACATGTTTATTAAGGTGTAATAATAAGTTTATTCGAATGGATTTGGATTGCATTAACATATTTCTTATTCGAGTCAAGTCGTGTTTTGGGCAAGGTCTTCAAAAATTTCAAATCTCCATAATCCAATACAAATAAACCGTTATCCAAACCGAGCTGTACAGTTGGTTCTTGTTTTCAAAGATATCTTAACTGGAACCGAAACATGAATAATCAGAACTACACCAGAACCATAACTTGCCAAAAACTGAAATAAACCCGGTTAAAAGCAGTCATAACCTGGTCTAAAACCGAAAAATAACCGGAACTAGTTTTTGACTTTGTTAACCGGAACTAGTTTAAAACTCAAACCGGTAAAAAAAAAACCTGATTTTTACACTCTGCTTTTTATACGTGAGGCTTATGCCTTATGAGGCTTCTACTAAAAACCTTGACCAACCAGTCGGCCACCACATTATAAAGAGCCCGTTAAGGCAGGCAACTAAGGCCCAATTCCTTTTCCAAAAGCCCATGTGCTCTAACACTTTATATTTGACGATTAGGGTTTATTCCAAAATCAAAGCAGCCGTAAGTGCTCCTCCTTCGATTGTTCAAAAATGGTACTCTCTCCAGTCTTCTCGTTTTTGATTTGATTTAATTTTTAATTTAAGTTTGTTTTTCTTGTAATTTGCATTTTTTTGCCATTCGTATGATTATTTTGGTGTGAGAATTCATAGTTTGTACACATTAATCGCTAAATCATTGCTGCCAAAATGCACAATGATCACCAAGGACAGTAATAAACGCCGAATTTCTGTTCCTTGTTGAATTTGCGTTGCACTAGAGGTGATTTTTTTATTCATAATCACGGTTTTAATTTGGAATCTGTAAACGCTTGATGTGTGCTCGTTCGAAAATCCTGATTCAGTAAGTTTATTTGACATCTGTAAACGGTATTATCTGGGATTGAGGGTTTAATGCTTAAAGACATGTATTTTGAGTAGTAAATCTTGAACAAATTAGTTAAATGAATAATTTACGTACTTTATTTTGGTTTTCTTATTGGATTAGATTCATGTGCCTTTGTTACATTGAGATTTAAGATTTAGAGTTGACACCAATACTATGATCCAGTCTATCTCAATTACATGTAGATTGTACTGATCTTAGGTGTACCAAGTTCATGGCTGATTGAATGCTACTCATGATACTTGACTTTACCATATTCTAGAAGGAATATGCATCTGTGTTTTAGAAAATTTAATGATACTATTCAAATGTATATACTTTGCTGCATCGTTTGATTATTAGTCGCATGTATACAATCTGATAAAATACAGAAAACACGTGTGGCTCCAACATGAAGTGCTAATTTCAAGTTATTAAGTTTTGTAGTAAGAAATGGGTGTAAAAACTAACTGAAATTGGAAATGGTGTATATTTTACGCTATTCAAATCTTTAACTTCATGTAGTCTTGGTATGCACTTTAGAAGACAGCAGTTTTAAATATATCTTGGTACTTTTGTAACGAGTTAGATGTAATCTTTATTATATTTCCTAAGTTTTTTTAAAATGTGTTTTACTGATGAAGCTTTACATGTTGGTAAATATTTCTTCATATCGATACTTATGCTTAGATACTGTCTGTTACCCACAGGTTTTTTAGCTTTCATTGGTTTGCCTTTGCTACATGATTATCAGTTTGATGCTTATCTTATAATATCTGTTGCTTTGAAAACACAGCCGAAGCAAATTCATGAGATTAAGGATTTTCTTCTTACTGCAAGAAGGAAGGATGCACGATCCGTGAAGATCAAGCGTAGCAAGGACGTTGTCAAGTTCAAGGTTCGCTGCTCTAAGTATCTATACACCCTATGTGTCTTTGACAAAGAGAAGGCTGATAAGTTGAAGCAATCTCTGCCTCCAGGTTTGTATGCTTCTCATGTTTATCCATTAAATTTTAAAACTTGACCCAACCCATTAACAAAACTGAGACTGCTGCTTCAAAACGCCCACTCATGGTCAAAAAGCACCCAATCCAAATAGTCTAGCTCATTAATAAACTAGGCTTTTGGCCCATTTAATAGGACTTAAAGTTTCTTGAATTGATCATAACAAACTTTAATTCTTTCATCTTTCATATCTAAAAGTAAATGCTGGTTTATTATATCCATATATCAACAATTATGAACTTTATTTGATGCTTAATAATTGTTAAATGCAGGTTTGAGCGTGCAAGATCTTTGAGTTGTATCTTTGTGAGATTGCTGATTCAAGAGTCTTTTCTTAGTTTGAGCAATTTTATTGACCAGATGTTGGTATGCAAATGATGATCGTTATCCAGTTAATGCATGTTTTGTTGGGTATAAGAGACTTTGTAACTTTTAATTTAGATTTTACTTGGTTGATGTTTATGTTGATTTGTAAGGATTTAATTATTGATATGCATGGATGAATATTATTCTTACATCTTGCTTGTGTTAAATAGTGACCAAACTAACATGTTATATGAACAAAACTTGCTTGATATGTACATTTGACCGATTGGTTGTTAGTTTAACACTATTTATTTGAACCGGTGTACATATTTATTAAGTTAATATGTATATTTCTTTTAAGAGATTCAATAGTTTTGTATATTTCTTTTAAATTAATTATATCAATCTAATTTTATTTTTTAAATTGTCTTTTTTGTCGGTGGATTTATAGATTTTTGCTAGGATGCAATGTCGTATGATTTATTATATTGTAACTTGGTAGTCATTTAATAATATTAGTAGTTTTTTTTTTAAATATGTATTATTTTGTTTTTTTATCATTGTTTCTTTGATAGATGTGTCTTAAGATTTGTGCTAGGATGCTATGTCATACGATTTATTATATTGTTACTCAGTAGTCATTTACTTGTATTAGTAATATTTTTTTATTAATACATATTATTTTGTTTTTGTGACACCCAAACTTTACACACGTTTACACGTGTCCGATTTAGATCCCAGTTTATACTTTAACGCAAAATCGTGTTCGGAAGCGTGAAACTACCGTATAAAAGTTAAACACACTTATTTACAAACTCTTTTATGATTATTAAAAACTAGTGTGTTTAATTTTAATACAACCAAAGATTTACATAACGCTTCATTTCTGCTTCAAAACGTGCCCGATCTGATTGTCCGATGCATATCTATGTTTTGACCTGTAACATCACATATAAGGTCACAATTAGTTCATAAGAACTAAGTATGTAACCCCAAAACTCAATAATACACAACCATTGTAATTTAACACAACACATATGTGAACACAAACTTCAATTGTGCATCATATTTTTCAAAAGTCAAACTTAAATAATTTGACTCTTGAATTTAAATGTCTACACTCTTGTAGATCATTTTTTGTTCACACTCTTGTGAATCTACTACATTAGCTTTGCAAGTCTTATGTTCACACTATTGTGAATCAAAGCATGCACATAGCTAGTTTAATGTCTGCACCTTTATAGATCATTACCATTACATTATAATAGTTGTTTACACTCTTGTAAATCAACTCAATCATTATCATTAGTTGAATGTTCACACCCTTGTGAATCATTCAACTACAATAACCCCATTAACCATAACCATTTCTATCACATTCAATCAAAACAACAAATCACATATATCATATGATATATTTTCAACTCTATTACTAGCACCTCTAGTTAATAGTCAAATTACGATCATATGATCTAATCCAACTATATTACCAGCACCTCTGGCTAAATTTAAAACACCATAATCACCATATATACTCTATTAGCTCATCCAGTTATCCACACTCTAGTGGTTTCAAAAATTTAGTCCCCGGATTAATTGGTTATCCACACTCTAGTGGTTTGACTTATTCACAATTGACTCATTCGGTTATCTACACACCTGTGGTTTAATTTATTCACAGTTCTCAAGACAAATTTCAAAATACATCTTTCACAATCAATGATTCAAATGAGCCATTCAAACTGACTCTCACAATGTAATAATATCATACTATTAATTATTAATCATTGGTTGTAATATTTTAGTCATGATCACACTATGGTGTTCACTCTCCTGTTCTTCCACCATAGTTAGTTGTCAGCACCTCTGACTATCCACACACATGTAATTTGATACATAATTTCAAGTCTTAAGATGTTCACCCACCGGTCCTTCCATCTAAGACATTTGCTAGCACCTCTTGCTATCCACACAACTATGGTTTCATACAAAAATTTAAGTCTTAAGATGTTCACCCACTGGTCTTTCCATCTAAGACAATTGATAGCACCTCTAGCTATCTACACAACTGTGGTTATTTTTATGTCATTTATATTACGCATACAACTCAAGCATAACATTCATATTGAAACTAAAAATGCTTTCTCATAGGTCTTTTAACTCATTTAGTTTCATTAGTTAAGTTATGCACAATCAATATATAAACATCAAAATCAAGTAGACTCTTTCTACTACTTATATGTAATGTTACAGTAAGTTGGGTAACTTACCTTGTTCATATAGTTGGTCACTTCCTACAATCTCTTTTCCACTTCTGTGACTTGACTCTTGACTTCCACCACCAACACCTAGTTGTAATTCACATATATACAACTAGTTTCAATACACACAAACACCTATACATATTGATTCAAACTCATTTGAATCTCATTACTCATTATGTGGTCTTCATAAGTCAAGTTACCATTTTACACATTATATTTATGTCAAAATCCTTGACTTTCAATCCTCAAGCATTTAATTAAATACTTGACATCTCATTAATTTAACTAATCTTGGTGATGTTTAAACACCAATCATCCTCCTTTTAAACTCTAAACTCACCAACTCATTACCTTTATACAAGATCAGTCAAAATTTGATGCATATCTCATTCAAACCATATTTTAATCACCCTACTAGTTATCAAACACAATGATATGTATTTTATGATAACTGGACATTATAACGGCTCAAAACCAAGATTTCACCGTTAAAATATCGAGTTCTGCGTTTCAAATTATTCATAGCCGTCATCTAGGCAATAATCAACACCCATAACTATTATTATACCAGATATAATCTATATACTATCAAATCAGTAAGAGAGATCGAATCATTACCCTTTCGAACGGATTTTTCGGATGAAAACGATGATCAGGAGTTGTAGAAACGATCCCTAGCTTGATCCGTATGTTTGGATGGCTTCAAAACACTGATTAGATGGTAGAAAATCGCCCTACATCACCTGGAAATCGAGTATATTTGACCCAAAATGAGTTTGATCGAGCAGATCAGATTTTTATGTCAACTGGGTCCGTCGCGTACCGCCAAGGATGGCAAAAGGGTCCTTGGCGTACCTCCACCGCCTTGGTCAGATTTCGATTTTGTTTTCGCGATTTCGGAAGCATACGAACTCCGTTTTACGTGCCGTTTTCGCCCACATTCACGATTTTTCGAGCTCTTACCAATGGTTATAATTTCAAGACTTGTAGAGTTCAAGATATCTGATCTCTAATTTAACTATATACTCGACTCAGTGTATCTTGAAATCGGAACCTCGTTTCGTGATATAAAAACGCTCGTGACCGTCTAAAACTGGTCGTTACAGTTTTTTTATAATTTTCTTTGTTAGACGTGTTTTAAACAAGCTTATTTAAAAGCTTTTTGCTTGAAGACCTCTTCAAAAAAGGTCATTTAAAATGAGCAAGTGCAACAGTTGGTTTATTTTTTTATTTATTTATTTATTTTTTTAATTATGTATGTGTGCAAAAACAAGCAGTCTTGTAAAGATAGATAGAAAAAAATATAAGTAAATCCAAAATCATAGAGCATGATATTTAAAATAAAATTATTGTATCATGTTTAATAGGTGTGTATGAATAACAAATAACTAATGTATAATATAATGTTTTAGTAAACAAAATTAATATTAATCAAACTAACCATATAATTATGTAAATAAAAATTATAAAGTATGAAATAAAAAAAAAGAATTCATTTGTATAGTTAAAATCAAAAGAAAATAAAATCGTCTATATAAATGACAAAATAAAAGATTTTAAACAGATTAATTAAATTATGTTAAATAATTAAAATAAATTGTGACGATTACTTTCATGTTTTATGAATAGATGACAATTACTTTAATGTTATGTTTATGAGTTTATTATAGTAGAGAACAAAAAGGAAAAAAATGATAAGAAAGGAAAGAAAAAAATGAATTCTTTCCTTTTATTTCCTTACAAATCAAAAAAAATAATAATTTTGTCTAATTTTCATTCCATTTTCCACCTTTCTCTTCTTAGATAAAACTCATAAACACAAACATATTTTTAATTTTCTTACCTTTCATTTCAATTATCTTCTTAAATAAACTTGAAAACAGAGCATAAATACGGACCACGCTTCAAGATTTTATGATAGAATGACTCTGGTTCAATCTATTTTTGGATCTTTTATTTTTACATTTGTCAACTACTAAAACAGAGTGCAAAGTTTACTCCATAACACACCAACTAAAATCCATTAGACCACCCGCAGCGGAGGAGCCGCTGGTTCGGCGGGGAAGATTTTTTGGGCGGGGGTCAGCGGGAACACCGCTACCCTCCCCCAGCGGCAACCACAAGAGCCCCTCCACGGCTCCCGCTCCCCGTGGAGCTCCTCTACTCCTATTGGTCCATTTTTTAAAATGGGACCCATTGTGGGGTGTTTTAGTGGTTGATGTGGAATAGTGGGGAAGAGTTTTCAGTGGGATAATCATTGTGGGTGTTAAAGGATTTCAGTGGGGTGATGACGTGGCAGGACATTTCGGTGGGGAAGGGTTTTTAGTGGGGTGACCGCTGTGGATAGTCTTAGAAAAATGAAAAAAACCCAAAAGTGTGACAAATAATAATATAACTAGGTTTAATCCCACCCGCGCGTTGCGGCGGGTTATCACAGTACACTTCCGATAACAGGTATTATATATCATTTACAAAATCATAAGTTACATAGCAAAATCAAATCTCTCATCACAAACTCTATACAATTATATATATATAAACATAAAATTATACAAAATTGAAAAAACAAAATTTAAAAGTTTTAGTGGCCAAAATTAAATAAACAAAACTTTATATTATATAAAAGTTTTAGTGATCAAAATCAAAAAAACAAAACTTTATATTATATAAAAGTTTTAGTGGCCAAAATCAAAAAAAAAACTTAAAAAAGTTTTAGTGGCCAAAATCGAAAAAACAAAACTTTATATTATATAAAAGTTTCATTGACCAAAATCGAAAAAACAAAACTTTACTATTAAGTTTTAGTGGCCAAAATCGAAAAAAACAAAACTTTATATTATATAAAAGTTTTAGTGGCCAAAATCGAAAAAAGAAAACTTTAAAAAGTTTTAGTGGGCAAATTCGAAAAAACAAAACTTTATATTATATTATATTATAGTTTTAGTGGCAAAAATCGAAAAAACAAACTTTAAAAGTTTTTGTGGCCAAAATCAAAAAAACAAAACTTTATATTATATAAAAGTTTTAATTACCAAAATCGAAAAAACAAAACTTTACTTTTAGTGGCTAAAATCGAAAAAACAAAACTTTAAAAAGTTTTAGTGGGCAAAATCGAAGAAACAAAACCTTATAATATATAAAAGTTTTAGTAGTAAAAATCTAAAAAACAAAATATTAAAAGTTTTAGTGACTAAAATCAAAAAACAAAACTTTATATTATATAAAAGCTTTGGTGATCAAAATATAAAAACAAAACTATGCTATTCTTTTAAGTTAGTTTTTAATATATATATTAATATTAACATGCGACTATGCGAGTAAAGATTTGGATCGTTATTTATTTTATCTTAAAATGAAAAATATCTTGGAGGGAATCAGACACACGTAGATCGTTCAAATCCAAGAATAAAACCACCATCGTGCTGCCCACTACTCCACTTCGAACCTTCTTCACACAAACGATCATCCTTTCAACATCTCCACCATGAATTCAATCCGGTCATTCATGAAACCCTAAAATTCACCAACAATGGATGAACAAACGCTCGGAAGTATCGCTCAAGGAAGATATCGCTCGGAAGTATTTTCAGCAACTGATTAGCGCGGTTGATTTCTGCCATAGCCGCGGCGTATCACACCGAGATATCAAACCGGAAAACCTGCTTCTAGACAGCAATGATGATTTGAAAATCACCGATTTCGGATTCTCTGCTCTGTCGGAACAGAAGCGATACGACGGACTTCTGCATACGTTGTGTGGAACGCCTGCTTACGTGGCACCGGAGGTGTTGAGGAAGAAAGGTTACGACGGTGCGAAGGCCGATATCTGGTCATGCGGCGTCGTTTTGTACGTGTTGCTTGCCGGATTCTTACCGTTTCACGACGAAAATCTAACGAATCTGTACCGGAAAATTTTCAAAGCCGAGTACGAGTTTCCGCCATGGTTTTCGCCGGAAGCTCGGAAACTGATCTCGAAGATTCTGATGGCGGATCCGCAGCGGCGGATCTCGATTGACGGAATAACGCGTGTACCGTGGTACCGGCGAGGCCTTTCCCGGCCGAACTCGTTCCAATTAAAAAAAGAAAGAGTTTCATCGCCGGATCCAGCGAATCGGACGTTGAAAAAATCAACATCGTCACCGGCGTTTTTCAATGCATTTGAACTGATTTCAACGATGTCTTCCGGATTCGATTTGTCGACGTTGTTCGAGAGCAAGGAGAAGAAGAAGGTGTCGTCGGTTTTCACGTCGAAGTTTTCAGCTACAGCAATCATCGAACGGATTGAAGCGGCGGCACGGCGGTTGAGGTTTAGTGTTGAGAGGGAGGATGAGTTCAAGGTGCGGATGGAAGCGACGGAGGAAGGCCGGAAAGGTGTGTTGACGGTGACGGCGGAGGTGTTTGAGATGGTGACGGAGATGACGGTGGTTGAGTTTTCGAAGGATTCCGGTGATACACTGGAGTATGAGAAGTTCTGTGAGGAAGATGTTCGACCGGCGTTGAAGGATATTGTGTGGACGTGGCAAGGTGATGACTGTAATTCTTGCGTGGATGTTGACGTAAGCTTGTGAAAAGATATTATGTTTTTGTGATTTAGAAAAGAAAACAAAATATTTGTGCGGACTTATCTACTCACTAACACCGATGTTTTAAAAACCGGTTCGAACCGGCCGGTTTAGCCGTCTGCAGGTTACTAATCCGGTATGAAACCCTCTGGTATTACGCAGGTTCTTTCGATCGATCGTGCCGGCGGTTTAATCTGGTTTAACGGTATTTCCGGTTTAAAAAGACGCAAAATTTAGGCTTTTAAGCGATTTTCGGATTTTAAGCGATCGTGAGCTTAATATGTTAAACATGCCAATGTCATAATCCTATTATGCACTTTTATTTAAAAAATTTTTATTACAATTTGAATACTTTTAAATTGTTTTAGATGAATTTGAGTACTTTTTGAATTGTTTTTGGATGAATTTGTATAGTTTTTAGAAACTTATTTGAATATAAGTTGTATTTCTATAGAATTCTATGGTTAATTAGTGTGTCCGGTTGAACCTTTTTGAGCCAAATCCAGTGCACTTAAAATAATGGTTTTTAGAACATTGACTAACACTATGTTTCTACAAGTCTATTCAAAATTTATTAGATTCTCTGACACTCATTGATTTGATAATAATTGGTATCGTATATGACTTATATGTCTCATATAGGCATATACAAATCGTATAAAAATTTTATTAATTATTACTAACACTGAGAAATTATGACAAATAATGATTATTGTTTATACGTTATACGAGATATATAGAAAGTGTGAAGGTGGATGAGTGCGAGAATAGAAGTAAAACCTTGTACGAAAATGATTGTCACTAGACAAAATAGTTTGGAGGTCGTAGGGACGATCGAGTCATGAGGACGTGTAATATAGATATGTCAAAATCATTATTTAATGTAGGAGTTGAATCAAGTTATTAATCAAGCCAAATATCTTATAGATATACCATTACACAATCACCATAAGCTCGCTCATATGTGAAAGAGATACGTGGATAGAATTAAGCGTCATTTACTAACTTTGATCTTAAATAATTAATCTATCTTAAAGCAAGCTACCTATTTTTTTTTTCCATTTATTTAAAATTTTTAAAAGTATAATTATAATTTTACGTTATTTCCCCCCCTTTTTACGTGTCATTTACGTTTTTAAAAATCAAATATATTATACATGTTTTATTATTTAAAAAAGTTACATCATAAATAAAAAATTTTATTATATTTGATTTGAATATAATAATATTAGTTTTTTTTTATGTTTTTTACATAGTAAATAATTAAACACACATGTATGAAATTTAAATTTCAAAATCTAATTTTAGTATACATATATACAATTATATAGATATATGCAAAATTATTGATTATTTATGTATTTTTTTAGGTTCACCACTTTGTTTAAGTACACATTTGTAAGATTGTTTATATGTATAAAAATATGTATAATACATACAAGTATAAACTGTTTGTTCTACGCTTTAATAGAAAATTGATTAAATAAAAGTTTAGATTTAACAATAGAAGAAAAAAAACAAAATTTTATAAAAATAAAAAAAAATGTCCGAATTACTCTTCTAACCATTAAATTGATCTAGGCTACCTACTTTTCTCAGTACGAAATAAAAAATATGGATTTATTTTACATTTATACAATTTTTTTCAATTATCTTAATATATAGTTCAAATATTAACCTGGTTTATAAATAATACATTTGCTATAATCATACTCAAACGTGTTTAGGCTCAAGCTCATCTCTATTAGACAACTTTAGATATTAGAGGGGTGCTTATGTAAATATGTTTATTATATAAACTCTCAAGTATACGATTACATTACACAATATACGTTTATAACATTATTCTAAGATTGTTATGGTATCACAACGAGGCAAACCCTAGCCACACGACCCCAGCTTCAATTTTTTTCCCCCGATTGCAGCCTTCTTCTAATCAATCTCCGCAATCATCCTCATCATGGCTCTTCTAGCCTCGTTCTCTGCTGCTGCTAAAACTTCCCATTATGCTCACAAGTTCGGGATTACCCTAACCCCTACCAACTATGGCTACTGGAAATCAATGATTAAGCCATTCTTGATCACTAACAACCTCTATCAATACATTGATGGAACCATCCCATGTCCCTCATAGATCTGCCGGCTGCTTCAGACAAACAAGACGCTGATCAAACCCTAACTATGCTATTTGGATCGCTAATGATGCACATTTCAGAACCGTTCTAACTGCAACTATCTCTGAAGCCTCTTTTGTTCATGTTTAGGGGGACACCTCAAGGGACCTATGGCAATCCTTGGAACGTACTTATGCACCACACACCTCTTCTCGAGAGTTTACACTTAAAAATCAAGTTTTTGGTATTAAAATGCATGGCGATGAAACACCTACAGCCTACCTTCTTCGTGCTCAATCATATTCTGATGCCCTAGTTAATATCGGTGAATCTTTGAAGGAGAAAGATTTGGTTCTGTTGGTCATTAGTGGTTTACAAGAGGATTACAATGCTCTCAAAACAACAATTCTCACACGACAGTTTCCAACCTCCTTCGTAGAACTGCATGGACTCCTATCTGACCATGATTTTCTGATTAAAAAACCCTACCTGATGTCTTACCAACCCAGGCTTTTACGACATTCACAACATCTTGCCACATCACCTGCGTTGCCTCAAACGTTACCGGGGGTATGGCTGATCCGATCACCTCTTTGCAGCAAATGGTTAATCAACTCAGTAATCAAGTGCAGTCCCTTTCAACTGGATCATCTCCACAAGCCTTCTACACCAATCGCAACAATAATAATCGCATCGTGCGACTAATAACTACTGTAATCAATCCGGAGGAAATCGTACTCAATTCAATTGGGCTTCTAATTAGAACACAATCTATGGGACCTGCAACAGGTGTGGAATAGGTCATCTTCCTACACATTGCCCAAACCGGGATCCATCTACCATTCGCGGACAGCGACAATCGCCGACTATGCAGACTTCAGATCACATGCATCGGGTCCTACTTGGATTCCAGGCACATGTTCTAGCAACCATGTTGCTCCAGATCTTTCAGGTTTCGAGACTTTTGAGCCATACTGCGGTGAGGACAATCTACATGTTGGCAATGGTAACTCCCTTCCTATTCTTCACATTGGTTCAACCAAACTTTACACACCCTCTAAATCTTTTTTCTTAAACAATATCTTATATGTCCCTGATGTTAAAACTAAACTCTTATATGTTCAGCAATTTTGCCTTGACAATAACATTTTCTTTGAATTTCATGCCAACTTTTTTGTTGTGAAGGACAAGGTTACCCGATCCAACCTCCTCACGGGACCAAGTAGTGGCGGCCTCTACTCCTTCCAGTTGCCTCAAGGGGTTCCAGTTCATAAAGTAGCTTTTTCAACCTCTCGTGCTTTATCCACAGTTTGGCGTCATCGCTTGGGTCATCTACACCTTCAACTTTTTCACTCTATGTTATCTAAATATTGTATACCGCTTTCTAATAATGATTTTGATTTTCATTGTAACTCTTGTTCCATTAGAAAATCATCCAAACTTCACATACATTCATCTGTTTATCAAAGTTCATGTTTTTTGGATCTTGTTTTTTGTGTGGGGCCCAGCGCCTGTTATTTCTTTTGATGGCCATGCTTACTTTCTTTTATGTGTTGATCACTTTTATAGATTTATGTGGTTATTTCCTTTAAAACAAAAATCTAATGTGTGTGAAACATTCAAACGCTTTATCATTAAGGCAGAACGCCAATTTAATAACAAACTCAAATCGATTCAAACAGATTGGGGGTGGGGTGGGGTGAATTCCGAAAATTATCTCCATTTTTTACAAATAATGGGATATCCACCGTTTATCTTGCCCACACACAAGTGAGCAGAACGGTATTGTTGAATGCCGCCACAGACGTGTCGTTGAAACTGGCCTCACACTTCTTGCACATTCACATGCTCATGCTCGTTTTTGGCACTTTGCTTTTGACACTACTACCTACTTAATTAACCGCATGCCCTCTCAAAACACAACTGGGAAGTCTCCTTTCGAATATCTTTTTCATCGCAAACCTGATTTTTCCTTTTTTCGTATCTTTGGGTGTCGGTGCTATCCACATATTCGACCATACAACAAACACAAGATGGAGTTTCACTCCATCCCGTGTGTCTTTCTAGGATATAGCACTTCTCATCACGGTTCCAGGTGTTTTGATCCTCTCTCTAACCGAATCTACATACCTCATCATGTTCGGTTTAATGAAACTTTGCTTCCCTTCTCTGATTCCTCTTCATTCGCCTCTCCAAACAACCACCCTACACTCGTTTATACATATCCCATCTATACACCTGACCTTGTCTCATCCCACAGTCAACTCCTGAATCAATCCACCAACCACACGCTCATTCAGCCCCACAACCGACCCAATCCCATACCCTTACATCGCCCCACTCAACACCTACTGATTCCTCTCTTCTGCCAACCTCTACACCAAACTCACCCAAACAACTGTAACATCAGTGCCGGAACCAGTACCAAAACATTGATCTCAACAGTAACACGAATAGTAATCAGGTACAAACTATACGTATTTCTTGTATGTCATGTTCATATCATATATCGTTATCATTTCGTGTTATCAAACAGCAAATTCAGAATCATTTCAGAGAAATAGAACTCAGAAAACATGGTTCATCAGTCAGATAATTATCTGGCAATACAGAACCATCATGTGATTATTCATTAGGATTCTATTATGTATAAACATATGTGAGGTTTTACAAAACAACACCACACGGATGTCGTTACGTGAATGCCAAATTGACGGATTGTTCGTATAGGTGACGATCTGTACGAATATATCTGAAAGTTTAACGTTCTGAATGATATCCAATAATTAGAAAACAATATTGAAAAGTATAGTTATCGTCGTGTTCGTACGGGTGACAATTCGAACGAATACGCGCGACGACTGTACGATTCGATTTTAAACCGTAAATTAATATTTTCGTAAATTAAAATTGAACGGAAGATATCTAGTTAATTTACTAGGAATAACCATCTAAAATAATTTTATAAATCTTATTTTAAAACCTAGTCGTTTCGTTATGAAAATGAAATGAAAACGATGTTTTACGCGAAACCGAGCAAAACCGAACGAACCCGAACGAAGCCGGGTAATTTCAACTCATTTAATATGGTCATGAATACCACAACCACCATCACCTACCCATTTCCTTCCCAAATTTTCGTTCCTCTCTCTCTAGATTCTCTCTCTAACTTCTCTATAGGATATCTCTTTCATTTCTCAACCATTTCAAGAGATATTTGGCTCAAATCGTTCGTGTGATCGAGGAGAACAAGAACCCATGAAGAAATCCCACGTTTGGCCGACATTACGAGGTAAATCTCGAGTTTTCTTTTTCGTTTTTCTACTTAGACACAACCGGATTAGGTGCTTATGTTTTAAACGACTTTTACACCTTGGAAACCCTAAGATGAATGTGTGTGAGCTTGAAGAAACTCGGGATAGGTCTGTAACAACTTAGGACACGAAGATGATGATGGGGCATAGAGTAGAACAGCAGGTTCGGGAAGGCTATAGCTGGTCGATGTGCAGGTTCGTGAGGGCTGCCATGGCCGAACGTCCTACCAGCTGCACCTCCTGTTAACCGAACCCCATGGCCAGCCGAAGCTACTCTCAAGGCCGAACCTTAGTTGTCAAACTCAAAGGACCACGAACATGCATGTGACACGAACCTATGACTCCTCTTTTGTTAGCCGAACCCTACCCTTCGAGCGAAACAAATGCATGGGCGAACCTGAGGGTAACGAACCAGGTGCCGCGAACCATGCTATCCACGAACCCTCTATGTCACGAACCTGTATCTTGGCCGAATCTAAACTAAACTCATTACCCAGCGAACCTCAGACCCTTGCGCATACCATGGCCATGCAAACCCTAGTGGCACGAACCTAAATACTGACGAAGCTGGGAAAGGTTGAGACACGAACCTTGGCAAGCACCGAACCTCACTTAGCCGATGTCTAGATCATTTAAACCCGTTTGATAGCAGCGAACCTAGGAACCATGTGTATGGCTGCGAACCTTGACCTAGCCGAACCAACCACTCGCATGGCAACGCTTATACGGTCTCTTCCCATTCGGCCCAACCACCATCGATTAACATGAAGTATTCATTTGGTTGAATACAGGGGAATTGGACCGCATGACTTCATGCATGAGAAATAATCTTATGTATTTGTGTGTGCATGCATAAAATGAAAATTCTCTTGTGTGTGCATGGGACATTAGGGTTTTGTAGTAAACAAACCATGTTGGATTAGTCTTGGATCGAACAACGTGAACAATCAAATAGTAGACAATGGAGATTACGTTGGTTGAGAATTGGTCTTAAATTTCATTAAGGAGATCATCTAAGGTTACGAGTGCTAAAATAACTATTAACACCTAACACTTAGAAAGGTTACACAAACATATAACTATATTAGGTGGTTCAATTGAACTACCTAGGATGAGTTATACACATAAACTATCGAGGAAATCACTCGTAAATCAAAGTCTAGTAATGGGCCGAGGTTGGCCCAAAGGGCTGATCCAAGCCCATCATGTGTAAAATCTTATTTTCTTAAATTAATTATGTTTTAATAAAATAAATTAAATTGAAAGCTCTTTCAAATAAAAATAAATGATTTTAACATAATGTGTAACATAAAGCAAATTAATTTAAAAATGTTTAATTAAGGATTTGGAATGATTAATTGTGGGATAAGGGTTACTAAGAGGTAATAAGATAGATTAGTTAGATGCAATCGTAGAAACCCGTTAGCCCAATAGGACACTTAATTTCACACCGAGACCACACTCGAGATACGACGATTATAAATACTTACCGTATTCGAATTCTCTTAAAACAACTCAGGAACCAAAGAAACATAGTCTACAACAACAAGCATGCATTTTGTGGTAATTCAATACAAAGCAACACATGTGAGTTCATTGTCCATTTTCTAAACATTTTTGTTTTCAAACGCGGGGCTGAGAAGCATGCGTAAACCTTTTTTATTTAAATTGTTTTACGTAAATGCTTTTACTTATTATTTGCTTTATATATGCTTGTGTATACTCCTAGACTCCTGTTTAGGAAATTGCTATGCAGAATTAACTAACAAGTTAATTAATTACTCTTATGAGTAATACTTTAATTCTACAACACTAAACAAACCCTTAGTCCATCGAATTCAAATTCAAGAATCTAAACTCAAAATGAAATCAAAAGAACTAAAGCTAAAGATCAATTGCAATGAAATATAATCTATTATGTGATCAGTAAACTAAGGATCCTAATCAAGAATCTATAATCATTGTGGAATAATCGAAATCAAAAGATCAGATCAAGCGAATCAAGGGAATCATAACCGTGTGTGAATCATTGAAATAATGAAATCATTAAGATCTAATGAAATCATTAATTGCTTTAATTAAGGTGGATGTCAGTTGTATGTAAATCAAGACCACGTGTAACACACGGAAAGTCCCGGCATAAATAATAGACTCTTGTAGTCAAGCTATATGGGCATAACTCAAACTATCAAACGAAATCAAGAGAATCAAAGAAGATCAAGAATCAAAGGATATCCTTAAAGTCCCGGCATGTACAGTAGACCAATGGGTCAAGCTGATATGGGCATCATGAAAGTCCCAACACATACAGGTAGACTCCTTGTGGGTCATGCATGATATGGGCCACGTGTGAGAGGGTACAACTTGGACAACCACCAACAACTAAGTCTAATTGATTGAGTCAAATAAGGCCCAATCATCATGTCTTAATTGTATTTAAATGCTTAGTTATTAATTTAATTAAACATTTAATATTATATTTCTACAAGTGCTTTGGGGTAATCATGAATACATGGTGAACTCAAGAAATCAGAGGTGAATCTATTTGTGGAAATCAAAATCTAAATAAAAGGTTAATGGAGTGAAACACTTAATTATCATAAACAACAATATGCTAAGCAGTCCGGTATGTGGTGGGACGGTGGCTGGGGCTTGTCCCCTACATATGCCCTATATATAAGCATATTTGATTGGATAACATAGGTGGTCGCTAATGAGGTTAAGGTTGTCATTTCGGGGGATCAAGGTAAACATTTTCAGGGTAATCAAATGCTAAGAATCAAAGGTTATGGAATCAAAGAAGTGGTATGAAACGCTTAATTATCACCAGGAACAATATATCATATGGTTTGGTATGTGGTTGGACGGTGGCTGGGCGGGCTGTAAGTTCGACCCTACATATGTCCTATATATAAGCATACTGAACTGGATGGTATAGGTGGTTAATGGTGAGGTTAAGATTGTCATTCAAAGGTTATTCAAATTCATTTTTATAAAACTACATGAACTCACCAACCATGTGTTGACTTGATATTTTTGCATGACTTCTCAGGTGACGAACAGGTCAACTAAGGAGTTATTTCTTTTGGACTAGGATACCAGTTAGAAGACCTAGCTTTTTGGGCCTGCATATTTTTTTGAAACATCATTTTACAGATTATTTTGTATATCTTGTGCAGATACAAAATTGAAGATTTATGATGTTAATAGTAGATTTACATTGTTAAATTATGAACTAAAATGATGTAATTTAACTTTGTAATTCTATTTTCATTTAGTAGTTTCTCATTTATATATCATGTGCAATGTAAACAATCTGATCATTCTGATTATCATTCCCGATATCGCGCCCCGGGAACCTTCCGCCCGACGGGGAAGTCGATCCAACCCGCCGGCTCGGGGTGTGACAAAAACCAACCAGAACCAGACCCTCAAAACTTCGGCCTAATCCTAAGAAAACAAAACTGTATCCCCCTCATTCGTTTCATACCACTTCTACCTTTACACCAGTTGAACCAGCATCTTTTACTGTTGCTAACAAAGATCCTCGTTGGCAAAACGCTATGGCTGAAGTGTACTCCGCTCTTTTAAGAAATGGCACTTGGTCTCTAGTTCCTCGTGTCCGTGGTATGAATATTGTTGATTGCAAATGGGTTTATCATTTAAAAACTAATCAAACAGGTGCTATTAAGCGTTAAAAATCCGTGGTATGAATATTGTTGATTGCAAATGGATTTATCGTTTAAAAACTGATCAAACATGTGCTATTAAGCGTTACAAAGCGCGTCTTGTTGCAAAAGGATTTCATCAACAAGCTGGTGTGGATTAAACTGTAACATTTAGTCCCATGGTTAAAGCTACTACTATATGTGTCGTGTTGTCTCTTGCCGTTACACAACGCTGGTCTCTTCGATATCTGGATGTTCAGAATGCGTTTCTTCATGGTGATCTCAAAGAAACCGTCTATATGTCACAACCACAGGGTTTATTGATCCCTTGCGATCTGACTACGTGCGTCGTCTTCATAAGTCTCTATATGGTCTTAAGCAGGCACCTCGAGCTTGGTTTCAGCGTCTAAGCTCAGCCTTATTGACTCTTGGATTTCAGGGATCTAAAACGGATTCTTCCTTGTTTATCTACTCATCGCAAGGTGTCATCTTATATATGCTTGTTTATGTTGATGATATAATCTTGACAGGAAACAGTTCGACAACCATTGACAAGGTGGTTCAACAACTCAGTACTATGTTTGCCATACAAGATATGGGTCCCCTATCCTATTTTCTTGGTATTGAAATCATCAAACAAGGATCCGACATTGTTCTATCACAATAGAAGTACATTCGAACACTTCTTACACGTGCAGGTCTATCAACAACAAAACCAGTTTCTTCTTCAATGTCAACCTTTGCTAATCTCTCACTTGGTGACATTACTCTATTTGATAATCCGGTCAGGTACCGCAAAACTGTTGAGCTTTACACCATGTTACACTCTTTAGACATGATATTACTTTGGTAGTTAACAAGGTGTGCCAATTTATGCACTCACCTACCATAATCAATGGTCAGCGGTTAAACGTATTCTGCGATATCTTCATGGGACTTCTACGTATGGCTTACTGCTTCAACATAGGTCCACTTTTCGGTTACATGCTTACACTAACACTGTTCATGCCTACTCTGATGCTGACTGGGCAGGTTGCTCTGATGACCATCGATCCACGGGGGATATGTTATCTATCTTGGCTCTAATCTAGTCTCGTGGTCTGCTAGAAAACAAAAGAATGTCTCGAGATCATCTGTGGAATATGAATATAAAGCTTTGGCCGATACAGTGGCTGAATTGACTTGGCTCGAAACCCTCTTGCGTGAACTGCATGTTTCTATGTCATCAGTTCCAACCCTGTGGTGTGACAATCTCGGTGCTACATATTTGTCTGCGAATCCGGTCTTTCATGCACGTACCAAACGTGTTGAAGTTGACTTTCACTTTGTAAGAGAGAAGGTTGCTCAACGGAAACTTCAAATTCAATTCATCTCTACTCATGACCAGATCGCTGATGTTTTTACAAAACCTTTACCTACAGAACGTTTCAATCTTTTAAGGTCCAAGCCTTGGTTTTAAAAAGCGTGAAGCGCACAAAAGCGACAAGGTTTAAAATCGAAGCGCAAAGCGCAAAAGCGGCGGGATTTTCGTACATGAAGCGCAAATATTAATATAACATTTTTTAAATTAGTTTCCTATAATATTTACTAAAATTTAAATTTTTTTACGATAAAAATTTAGATAACTAGAAGTAGTATATTATTTAATCTATGTACAAACAGAAATGCTATATGTACAACATCCTAATGCATGAATATGCAAAGCTCTAGAATCGGTTTGAGTCAATTTATTTATATATTTTTTTTATATTTCCTATAGGTTAAAATTTAACTATAAATAAGCTTTATATATAATTTAATATAAAAATTCCTACATGTATAACCTAAAAAACTACATGTACAACACCTTAATGCACTAACATGTAAAAGTCTGGTGTATGTTTTGATAAAAGCTTTAACTTTGAGGATGAAAATTGTAGTTTAGTGATAGAAAAAGTTAAAAATGAAAAAAAGAGAGATTTTCTTTTAACCCTAAACAGCCTACATCGCATTATATGGCTGGCTCCTATCATCTCTTTCCCCCCATCGCTGCCCAATCTAACCTAAAAGCTTCCGTCAAGTTCAGTTCTACCACCAAATCAAGATGCAAGCTTTTTTTCTTCTCTATTTTCCTTCTTCAGTCACATGTAAGTCAAGATTTCATCCCAATTTCTCTTCATTCTTCGTCTGCGACAAAAAAGCGCACGCCCGGCGCTTGAGCGTCTCTGACTTAAGCTAGCAAAAGCGTGCGCTTCCTGTACAACTCGCGCCTTTAGTAGTCTGAAGCGCATCGGCTTGCGCCTAAGGTCGCCTTGCGCCTAGGCGCGCCTGAGGCGCGCTTTTTAAAACCAAGGTCCAAGCTACAAGTCGCTTCCCGGCCTTAGCTTGAGGAGGACTATTAGACAACTTTAGATATTAGAGGGGTGCTTATGTAAATATGTTTATTATATAAACTCTCATGTATACGATTACATTACACAATATACATTTACAACATTATTCTAAAATTGTTAATCTCTAACTCTAACATTGTCTCAAGCTCTTGTCTGAACTCATTTGAGCTAGGTTCAAGCTATTCTCAACTCTAATCTAGCCTCGAGCTTTGGCTCGAATTTGTTTAAGCTAGGCGGGGTTCAGCATTTTAGTTAGTTAACCTCGTTTTTTTTTATCACGGGTGACTCCCCGCTTGGATTGTCTCCCCGCTAAAACAGATATGGAATGTAGCAAGAGAAAGGGTAGCCATACATGAATACAAGAATATATATTCAATCAATCACCCAATTTTAAGAAGGAAATATACACAAACTATAATGAAATAAAAAGACACCTAAATGAATACATTTACAGAAGAGAACAAGACAACATGGTCTGGGTTGTTACATTCAATGCCTTACAATGCTACTGGACTGGAGGCTGTTCTAACCATTTGGCACGAAATCCAGTTCCCTTACAATCGCCGCAACTAGTTGATCCCTGAAAGAATAACGAAAAAGAAAATAGGTTAACTAATTTAATTATATTGTTGATTATTTCAACATCATGGTTGGATCGTTAATCAATTCAATCAAATAAACATAAACAAACATCAATCAATAACATAAAGATACTCACTTGTTTGAAGATTTTATCATGTTCTTAATGATAATATCATTGTAGTGATTTTCTAATCTTCTTTCATTTCCAAGTTATGATGGAGAATTCATATGTATGGTGTTCTTCCTTACTTCTCATAATTTTGATTAGAGAAAATATTATGCAAGTGAAATGATTATTTGGACATTAAGAAGAATTATGCCTCCATATTTATAGTTTCATAAAAGGACAATATTGTCCATCAAATGTTGCCATGGAGGGATTATAATGCTATTATCAATAAATTGATAATTGCATCAATTTATACATAAGGACAGATTGGTTAGTTATCAAAACTTAATATTAAACTAACTTATCAAATAGTAATAGGCCATATTATGAAATAAATTCCAACATATATAACATTCGTAACCATATAAATACATACTTATTAAGATTAAAAGAAAATAGGCTTAAAATTGTTGGCATGTCAACCCAACTCGACATATTTCAGAAATTCAGCCCATGCTAAAAATTACTTGTTTTGAGCCGAAGACATTCTAAAGTAAGCCGGTTAATGTATTATATTCCAGAATTAAAAGATTGGTATCTGAATTTACTAGTTGAATATTTTACCAGCATAAAACTTCAATAATCATAGTAAAACACTAACAATTTATAAAAAAATATTGACAAAAGGTATTTCAAGGGCAAATAGACAGAATAGTCACATGTTTTGACCCGCACACATTATGACACATTACCCGACCCATCCATTTTTCAACCTGTACCAGTGGAGGGCAGTGCTTAAGAAAATGGCAAAACATATTTATAACATGATCCAAAAAGAAGTGAAAATGCTTGTTTAAGAACCCACCTTTCCAGCACAAATGACACAGCTTGAGTTTCTTGAAGGTACTTGACATAGCATGTTATCACCAAGAATGAAAAACCCAGTGCCACCACACCATTTGCACTCCACATGCCCATTGGAATCACAAGAAGAACAAGCAACAGGCCTTGGTTGCTGCAACAGCCATCAATAGCATACATTTAGAAGGTTATGATCCCAACAAAGATGCATCATCAACAAAATAGCAATTCAACCACAAACGGTGTTCGGGCACCGTTTGCGGTGCGCACATATAATGTATATATGTGTTGGGCCTTAAGGGACAAAAGTAAAATTTGCACTAATTTTAACGTTATTTTATTTTAATTTTTTTGAAAATAACGTTAAAACCATTGGGTTGGTCGGTTAATCAGGCATCATGAGTCGGGGGTCTTATTGGAAGCAGCCTCTCTATTCCTACGGGGTAGAGGTAAGGCTGTCTACATCTTACCCTCCTCAGACCCTACCTTAAATTTGCTAATGGTGTGATATACTGAGTACGATGATCGATGATGATGTATCAATTTCATATGAAAGTAAATTTGGTGGTATTCCAACTCTTTAATCACATAAAAATTAATGTATATTCTCATTTGCTTTTGTTTTGTTTTAGGTAAATTCAACTAAACTAATATCAATTTGATTACTCAAATCACCATTCACCAACATAATTATTTCCATGGGCAAATCTGATTCAGCTATTGCCTATATGACATCTAATTTTAGATTAACTTGTTAATTTGGTATGAAACGAGTTCAGAAACCCTAAATCCTAATACATAACTCATACATACCCTAAAATTACATTTGAAAGCATGAACAAACAACAGAAACCCTAATTAATAACACAATTTATACACACCTGAGAGATTAACCAGGCTTGTTCCATACGCTTGAGGAAATTGGAGGAGTTATCGGGGGAGGACTCCACCATTGAAGCTCTCACGACGCCGTTGTTGAGTAGACTTCGGCCGCTAGGACGACGATGGTAAATTTTTCCGGTAAGTAAGGATTTTGATGAAATCAACAACGAATTACAAGAAAAACCGGTGCTGGTACTCGAAATCATCAATTCAGGCTTTGATTTGACGGAAAATTAGTATTGATTCGTATGCAGAGAATGAGTTGTTGATTATGACGGTAGCCGTTTCGTGTTGCTTTGTATTTATAGCCTGAGCCTTTATAAAAGTCCACGTGCTTAATGCTTTGTAAGAGGGATATTAGCACAAATCGAGATTTTTATTTTATTTTTATTATAACAGGTCATTTTATTCGTACAATTATCTCACACATTTCACGCATTTTCGTATATGAGTATACGAGACGTATAAGAGTTCAATCATTGTATGTTAGAATCTGTCGGTGTCAATGATTGGACTCCTATACACCTCGTATACATGACTAGTCATTGTCAAATCATAAGGTCAGAGAGGCTATACGTCTCGTATAGGTATATACGATGCGTATATGATTACTAAGATGTTAAAATAAAAAAACTTGAATGTGTGAATAACAAATTCCTTTTATTATTATTATTATTATTATTATTATTATTATTATTATTATTATTATTATTATTATTATTATTATTATTATTATTTATTTTATTTTTTTACTATTTACGAACTTAGAGGTTTTGTTTTAAAAATAAATCGTTTAATGTAACTTAGTTTTAGTATTTTATTAGTAAATTAATTTACTATAAATAAATTATACCCACACCAACCATATAGTTGTGTTAGGAACATAATATTCAATCTAAATAATTGGCTATTTTAGTCTCGTATAATACTATTTTTAGAAGTTGTGCTTCTTTTATGTTTTATGTTTTTATCTTTGTAAAATTTAATTTTTTTCATACAATTTTAAATAAAATTGAAAAATTTTGTTTACGTGAAGATAAGTCGTTTGATGAGAATAGCTTTTTTTTTTATGTTTTTTAGGCATGTTTAAGGGATCTTGGTGTTTCTAGGCTAGTTATTGGGAGGAGTTGCAACTTCCCTTCATCATATCTTACACCCCAAAGTCGCAACCTCCTCTAATGACTAGTCTAAGAAAAACCAAGATTTTAGATATTACAAGTGAGGCTTGAAGTCTTGAACCTATGACCTTCACGTTGAAAACTCTTAGGATTGCCTCATCCCAAATCAATTGATATAGGGCTTATTGGCATTAGTGCTAACTTTACTTGAAGGAATTGAACATTTGAGTTAGAATTACTATTCTTGAGAGAGGATCATTTATGAACATTAAAATATATAAATTATCATATATCAATATACATGAGAAACTTATGCATAATAAATTCATATAAATTAGTTACTATATTATATGCTAAATGTGTAGCATAAATATTGAATATCAAGTAAATATATATTAATTAAAAGATTAAGAATATAAAACCTTCTTAATTATAGTGTGGTGATATATTCACCACATTACAAGATTATCTAATTTCACATGTAGAATGTTTTTATATCTACTTCATATTATATGATCTTTCATGAAACTGCCCTTACACTTTCATTAAAACTTAATGATCCATGTTCATGTCGCAGTGTTGTGCTTGAATAAATACTAAAGAAAAAGAAAATTGTCAAAGAGACGATTTTGCATCAACATGATCAATTTCGTTTTGTATATACACAATTCAAAAACATCAATTTTGAGATGCTTATTTTACAGTTGAGAAGGGAATTATGCACGAAAAAGGTTTCTAGTTTGACTACAAAAGTCAAAGTCAACTTATGTAAGTTGTAACAAAGAACATGTAAAACTAAAAGTTGGTACTTGAGACCACACTATCACCTTAACCTGATACCAGTCTGGTAACTTCTTATAATCGTATCAACCAGTATTATCTGCTTTACCCATGACTAGCCCATGGATTTGTTACCTAAGTGGAGACTTTTCAAAAGTCATATATTCATTCAAAACCAATGTCTCCAAAAACATGTTGACGTTGTTTGAGATTGGACGTTCCTTATCTTTTAGTAGTTTTCGTGGGTAAACAATGTGAGATTTGCCTACGATCAGAGCCGTCTCTGAGATATTAGATGCCTTGTGTGAATGGTAGAAATGGGCCCCTATGTATGCATGTGTGATAATTAGTTTGTAACTAAATATGAAGTGAGTTAATTTGTTTTTTACCTAAATTATAAATTGTAATGAGTTATTGGGTCAAATGTTTAAGGAACAAGTTTTTCTATTACCTTTTATAAAATTTATAACTGGGTTAATTACATTTAAAAAATTGGAATGTAAGTTATATGTGTTTGTTGTAAAATAAATTTATATATATATAATATACAATTAAAATTATGGCCACCTAAAAAATGGGCCCTGGGCGGTCGGACCTCACGCACTTGCTCTAAGACCCCCTTGCCTACGATGTTAGAAATTCCACTTTCGAGCTTGCTTTCTCAAAACCAATAGGCACTCACCAAACAAGGTACAAATTATTCAAATAATAGCTTTTATAAATCATGAACAGTAAACAAATTTTCAGTAGCACCAGGCATTCAAAGCCTAAATCATATGATGTGAAAAATATGATTTAAAACATGTATTCCTTTAAGTTTACTGCCTGTGTGAAAAAACCCTTATAAACATAACTTGCTACTAACAAAAGTCAAAATTGTTTTGGTCACACAAGCCAGCTTTGAAAATTGATCTCACCTAAGTTGAAGCCGAATACTGCATTATTAAACTTCTTTGTTTAACAAGCTCGTGAAGATCTTGAACGATTTTGAAAACCGAATCGGCCCTTGCCAGCCTCAATGCATTTTGTGACATGGTTTTGAGCTCATGTGTTTTTGGACCAAACCATTGACCAACAATATTTGCAATCTCTTTTGGTGACTTTGAAAATTTTCCACACCCATTTTCTACCACATATGGCACATTCCCAACTTCCTGCAGAATGGTTAAACAACTTTTGTTCAATTTCAACATTATAAGTAGTTAATTTGTAAATAATTTAAAAAATATTTTCATTATGATAATTAACTACTTTGTATTTCATAAAATGATTTAGGAGATTTTGCACATGTGAATACATTTAAGATGATTCAAGATGTTTGACCCATTCACCCTTTTTCTTTACTTGACCCGTTTGACCCCTTAAGAGATAAAACAACATCCAAATTGACCTAATTTTGAGTAAATGGATTGATAAAGGTTGTTTCTTGTTCTACAACTTTTAATACACAATAATTAAAGATAGAAACACTAGCAGAAACAAAGTCAACTTTGATAGCAAAACTACCTGCCCGGCAATGAAATCATTTAGGATTATTGGGAGTCCTCGGATCATGGCTTCTGCAATCGTTCCGGGACCAGCCTATCAGACAAATAATTAATTAAATTAATATTCATTAGACAATAAGATTTTTGACTTTTGAGAGTCAAACAAGTTATACTTCAACCTCAAAACTGGCAAAAATCATTTTGTTATTGTACACATGGATGGATTATTTCAATTGACCATTTTAGAAATTACAAAAATACCAAAAACCAACATCAAATTATAATTTTGAAATTAGTAGATTGAAATCTTGCAAGAATTAACAGTGAACTGCCTATTGGGACGAACGAGAAGAATAAATAGAACCCGATTACCTTGGTGATAATACAATCACAAGCGCCCATGCATTCTTCCATCTTAGTGACGAACCCCTTCACCTGATATCAATTAATTTTGTACCATAATCACTTATCTACTAATATAATCCAGAATTATTTAACACCAAAGAACCAACTTTAACAGTAATAAATAACCCATATGATGTTGACCGCTTTGGTTCAGTACAAAGATGATAATGAAGATGACGATGACAATGATGCGAATACTCACCAGAACAGGGATCTTCCACTCAGCTGAAAGCAATTTATTGGCAAGTTTTTTGTTGCGTCCACAAATTACAAGCACTTGACCGATTGGCTCACCAATATTTTCATCATATAATGCGTTCTCGAGAGCCTTAGCTGTAGCCTCAATGGGCCCCATCCCCTCCCCACCACCCATCAGTAACACAGTAGGGAGATCCTCATCCATACCAAGCCCTTTCCTTAGTTCAACCTATGCAAATACATAATCATAATCGTTAAAGGCACAAGGTGTACTTAAGGCATAAAGGGTGAGCCCTGGGCCTAGGTGCAGGGCGCTCAATGAGCGAGGGCTCAAGATAAGAAATGCACATAGAATAAATACACCATTTTTAAGGGTTATAGATATGTTGTATGTTTGTTTAGGCTGGTTTAGGATGGCATAGGCTGGTTTTTGGCCATATTTAAGCTTCAAGCAAGTTTGGTTGAAATTTGCCAAAGTTTGCCGGAATTTACAAAATTTGGTCGAAATATCAAGGAATTCTGATTGGAATTTTTGCCGAAACCTTGTTGGAACCTCCCACAAGGTGCTTTTCTTGTGCTTCACCTCGCCTAGGTGCATGCACAGAGGGCTTTTGACAACACAACAGACAATCATTGTTTGACTTAAAAAGTCAAAGCATGTCATATTTTGTAGGCATGTTTGTGGTTCAGTTAACCTCAAAATTTGAGAAACTTCAAATGCAGTTTAGTAATTCCTAACTTCATTTCGGTTAGCCTCAAATTGCAGTTAATGTTTTGTTTGGTTCGTTGTTAACTCGGTATGTAAGACACAAAGACTTTGAATGTATATTAATTCCTGATTCTATAAAAATCAATATATTAAATTACAATCTCAAATCTCAATCATACAAAACTATTGATGTCATGTTTGAAGCAACCAAAAAGATTAAAACAATTGGGACTTAGAAGATTTTAATGCAAGAACAAGGATCTAAACTCAAGTTGTGAACCATGGTTGAAAATATATGCTTCAACTTATTAGGAATTTTGACTTTAGAAAATTTTGACTGTATAGAGGTGATAATTCCGACCCGTTCACATATGAAAAGTTCGACTTGAGTAATATTTTACCTCTAATAGGTCAAACAGGTAAAAAAAATCATTTTATTAAAAAAAATTATTGTTGAAGTAAAATAATTTTGTTAGCAAGTTTGACCCTGATTATGTATAAAAAGTTGAATAATGTACAAAAAACTACCCATTTTGACCCAAACCCCCTTAAAGTCATTAGTCATTCCCCAATTCACCTTTTGACCCCTCTAGTTTGCCACCTCTAACTCTTACTGTAAATGATAGAGAGGCCAACCTTGGGCCGAACAGGCTTAACAAAAGAGGGTCGAACAGGGAGGCCATAAACTTTTATCTGAGAAGATTGGAGACCAGCTTTTGAGGCCCGTTTAGCCACCTCGTCTGTCGGGCAATAGCATCTTGTTACAAGCTTATGAAACCTGTCACATACACAACAAAAATCAACACAATCTTGACACTCAAAACAGTGTGTTAACTCTTTAAGTAAAAACTTTAGGGTGTTAAACAAACCATGTAGGATGGCAAGTGCTTAAATCTGTAACGACTGTAGTAAACACAATCTTGTCTAAAAGACCCTTTGACCTCAAGATACGAAGCGGCACATGTTGCATTAAAGGATGTACACTGATTATAATATCGGGCTGGTACTTCATTAGACCCTTTGCAACCTCTCTGTCACCATACACATAGATGATACGCGGATTAGTCACCAAAATCAACTGACTAACCAAATGGAATGATGGTTAAAACAGTTGTGATGATAAATTTCAAAACATGAACATACAAACCATAAACAGAATAGCATGATATCCAAAATCTAGACAAAAAACAACAAAAGTTAATCAATTTAGAATCTTTACCGTGCTATAAATGTGGAGGTTGCAGCAAAATTCGACTGGTGAACGACACGAGGAGCTGAAGCATAATATGTCATCCTCCACAAAGAACCATGTTTAACCAGAAAATTATAACTTCTTGGCAATTGATTAAAGGGCCATGGAGTGTGATCTGTCCATAGATCAGTCACAAACACCTGAAAACAGTCAAGACACACAATCACAAGTTAAATTGAATTTCAATCTAATTATAACAAATTCATGAAACAAAATTCAAGTAACCAACCTCATATTCATCACCAAATTTCTCATTGAATGCCCATTTAATTGCTTCAGCAGAAGCTCTATGACCACCACCTGTATCACTCATCAAAATCAACACCTTTTTCTTACCATTAGACACAAAACCACTCAATTGCAATGTTTCATCCTCCAAACCACCACCATTTTGTTCTCCTAACCCACCACCACTACATGGGTTAACCTGAACCGTATCGAACCCGAGTGGAATCTTCTCACAATGAAACCGAACAAACTTGTTAAACTCGTTAAAGAAGCTATTGATGCTAGACCCACCTCTGGTTCCTGAACTCAAAGAACCCACGATCTTTGATGATTTCTTTCTCCTCCCACCAGCCCAAAATCCCCCAATTTTTCTATCGCCTTGAACTAAATTAGAGAGAATCAAAGGATACCCATCTAAATTTAAACAACTAGCGTTGACATTAAACGCAAAGTTGCCCAATTTAGACAAAACATTGATGGCATTATTGGTTTCTAGAGCTACAGATGAAGACGAAGACGAAGATGATGACTGCATCGTTATTTTCGACAGATTGGTCTAATTCTTACCAGTAATCAACTCATGTAGCCGGATAATATAGAAATTGACATGGGTTTTGTTCTTTTTTAAGAATGGAAACGAAAATTGACAGAATTTTCAACTGGGATTGAATCAATTAACGAGAGAATTGAGAATGTGGATGTGTTTTGTCAATAAATACGAAGATGTGTTTGCAGCCACATAGATAGGAATTGGGATCTAGAAACAGAGGTAATATTCGATGGATTTTAGAGGTTAAATACCCTGATGGCGTTGGAATGTACGCAGAAAGAAAGGCCCCTACGCACTGATGAGAGTGAAAGGAGGTGATGGTGGGGATGATGGTGGTGGTCACTGGTCATGTTCATGTCTATCACGCCCGGTTTGTTTGGTTATTCAAGCGTATAAATTTGAGATTATTTTCATGTAGGGTTTTCATTAATTGGTTATTATATATTTTTTATACAAAACAAATGTTATGTTAAAAAAAAACTAGGTTTGTTTCCCCCGCGCGTTGCGGCGGGTTATCATAATGCACTTATGAGAACGGTTATATACTTATATATATTTTTTGGAACGGCAATTAAACTGTTTCGTCGTGTTACCTTCAGTTATAATGGCGATTGATAGCTAAGATCGATTACCAGATCTCCATCCTTTAGACACGTGTGCCCCCAGATGCACGGGAACCAGATGGAATCTGTAAACTCTAGTCCCCCATTAGGTTCGAACCCGGGATTAAAGCCCTGATTCGTTCCTTCGCATGGATATTCATTAAATTGCACCCAACAATGTTAGAACCCAAGTCCTCCACTTTAAGAGGGTGAACTTTTACCAGTTGAGGCAATTCTCCGAATTATAAACTTATATATCATTTATAAAATCATAAGTTATATGACAAAATCAAATCTCTTATCAAAAACTAAACCCTAAATTCACACTTTTTTCTTCTTGTGTCAAAGTGTGAAACTCAAAAAGATATCATAGTAACTAGCGAGAACGAGTATTTTATATTACTTGCAAAAGCATATGTTAAATATCAAAATCAAATATATCATCACGAACTAAACCCTAAATCCACACATTTTTTCTTCTTGTGTCAAAAGTGTGAAATCTTTTTGTTTCTTCTTGTGTGAAACCATGAAAAAGATACTATTCTTTTTTCATGATTTATAATACTATATAGTAATTAATAGGCATTTGGTGATTTTAGCCGAGATGACTCGTTTATTTATCAAGCTCGAGACCAAGACCGAGCCTGAGCCTTACATTCAAACTCAAGTCAGCTTGCAAGCCTAAACGAGTTTTTTATTTATTATATTAAGTGTATATCTATAAAAGTAATTATTTTCATGATTGTAAAAATCCCCGACTAGGCTGATTAATCGGTAGTCTCCTAAGGCCGACTACGCCCGACTATCCGATTAGGCCAATTAGTTGGCCTATTAATCCCGAGTTCCCACCCCACCGACCGACTAGTGACTAGCGATTTCTACAACATTTATTTTTATACGGGAATCATTTATTTTATGTTAAATTTGGAAAATATAATTATTAATATGTATTAAATTAGTAATTAAAAAATAAATAAATTGAATTAATAAAAAAAACAAGAGCCGAACTCGAGCTAAAAATTTTCTAAAAAGCTAAGATCGAACTTTGAAAATAAAGTTCTTAACGAGTCGAACTTAAGCTCTTTCTTTGTTTAGCTAAAACGGGCCAAACTTGAGCCTTAACTAGCTTGAGCTCGGTTTGACTCGTGTACACTAGTGTTAACATCTCAAGGCTAATGTTTTCAACCGACCACACTCTTGCAATTATGTGCTACAAGCCTACAATTTTAAAAACATTATTTTGAGCAAGACTAATTTGGACGGAAAGCGTGTTGTGGCCCAATACCCCTTTGACCATGTTTTAAAAATATAATAATTTGAAATAAAAAGTAATAAATAAAAATAGTCACTTAAACTCAGAGGAAAAAAAACGTGTTTTAAATAAAATATTCAACAGCACATTAGAAACGAGAAGTCAGAGACTTGACAATAAAACAATTAGGGGTGTGCACGGTTCGGTTCGGTTTTTGGCTAAAACCGCAACCGAAACCGACATAGTCGGTTTTTAGTTATTACAAACCGTTCGGTTTTCGGTTTTTCGGTTTTCGGTTTTTCGGTTTTTTTGTCGGTTTCGGTTCGGTTTTCGGTTTTTTCGGTTTTTTTTTTTGTTTTTTTTTTGTTTTTGTTTTTGTTCACTCTTACGCCCAACATTAAAAATACAAACATGTTTAACAATTAATAAATTAATTAATCTAGCACCAATTAGTTAAAAAACAAAAGAATTACCACCATGTTCTTACATTTAAAAAAACAAAAGTAAATAACTAAATATGCAATAATTCCGATATTTACCTTTTAAAATGATAGATTTTATATAATCTAAATTTTTATCATCTCCAACGGTATACTTTTTTGTATGTTTTTTCCCATTAAATAAGTATGGAAATAACATTATATATAAATATAAATATATATATATATTAATTTTTAAGAAATATTAAAAATCGGTTCGGTTCGGTTTTTTTCGGTTTTTATAAAATGAAAAACCGCAACCGAACCGAAAAATTCGGTTTCGGTTTTTTTCGGTTCGGTTTTTCCCGGTTATTCATTCGGTTCGGTTTTTTAGGTTCGGTTTTTTCGGTTAATTCGGTTCCGGTTCGGTTTTTTCGGTTTTTTGCTCACCCCTAAAAACAATAGTGCCTTGACTAGCGAAGAACCACAAAATTGACAGAAAATAATTAATCAATCATTTTCGATAAAAAAAAATGTTTTTTTACCACTTCAATAATGTGTAGTGCAAGTTTTACTTGCATAGGTTGAACTAATATTTGTTGTCACATGTTATGGTGATAATATTGACGTAGTTAAATGCGTAAAAAGAAACATATAAAGTTTTTTACGTGTTTGATTTGATATCAAAACATAAATAAAAAATAAAACCATTAATAGTATATCAAAAAAACCAAGAAAATGTCTAGTCTTTATAAAAAAAAGTATCAAGAAAAATATACAAACATCAAAAGTAATCGTTACAGATAAATAGGAAAAATGTGAGTCTAATTGCACCAGCCCTAGTACATTAATTGCTATTTTTGACTATTTCTACCAATAATCAAGCTTCATTAATCACAAAAATTGACTGTCTTTTACATCATTAATCACAAAATTTGACTGTCTTTGATTAGAGAGACCACTGCAATTTCCAATTTTTTTTGAAGCAAATTAAAACCAGATCAAGATTTGAACTTCCATTGTTTAAGTAAACAACTTAGAAAACAGACTGAGACGGCCGGAGACGCAACGGAAACAGTCAGTGGACGCTACGGGAGACGGCCGGCTACTGGTTTTTTGGACTGTCGGAAAACAGCCGTTGTGATTGTTATTTCTCGTCGGAAGGGTGACCGGAAGAAAAGGCGACCATGTCGGAAAACAGCCGTTGTGATTGTTATTTCTCGTCGGAAGGGTGACCGGAAGAAAAGGCGACCAAGTACGACTACGCTTGTTGAACTGCCAAATTTTTTCTGTGGATTTGAAGGGCTCACATGACTTCATCTTCTTCAACAACGTAAAATCTCTCACCTTGCAATTTCTCTCTCTCATAAAAGAAGACTATAAAGCACGTAAATCTCTTCCTCTGTAATTTCTCTCTCTTTTAAAAGAAGACTATGAAGCTTTGAAAAGTGAAACTGTGACAATCCGGAAATTTCGGGTTAACCTCGTTAACCAGAAATTAACAGAAAGTGTTCAGAATCGAACAAAATCAAACCTGAAGGGTCAAAATCAAACAAAATCAGTTTTAAAGTGTGACAATTCGACATTTTCGGATTAACCCCGTTAATCAGAAACTAACAGAAACCACACGAAATTGTACAAAATCAAACTTGTGGGATTGGAATTAAAGAAAACAAGTTTACAAACACTTAAACTACAAGGATTGAAATTGTAATTTCCTAATATGCTCAATTTTGACTTTGGAAGTCAAAATTCGAACTATATGATCAATTGAAACTGAAATTTTCATTAACACAAGTTTTAATTGGATTAAATTGCCATTAATCATCATATTAATGATACTTAATTCAATAATTAATTCAATCATAATGACGAATTAAACCAAATTAATACCTCATAATGATGAAACCGTCACTAGTGCTTATAAAATCCTCACAATTCGACACAAAAATTCTCGCAATTGAACATCTAAACACCCAAATCGGCACCCTCAGTAACTTCTGAATCCAAAAATTCGATTCCAAAGGCTTGGGATTAAAGAACTCGATCGGGAGAGGCCGAAACTCAAGCTCCAAGTCGATCTCCATCAATTTGGCATCAAAACAGGTAAACATTCATTCCTAAACAACCTAAAAACTCCGACTAAACAAATCCCTAACTCAATTTCATCAAACAAAATCAAATTGCACGAATTTGAGTTCTAGGGTTTATCGTATAGAACGAATCGGGGGTTTCCATTCCAATGTGTTTAAAAACCAAATTAAATTATACTGAAAGCTTAGGAAGCATTCCTTTAATGAAAACCCTATGAACTTTTTGATTAACATCTATGAATTTAAATGATTTTGAATGGGGATTGGGGGTATACACGTTCGAAACAATAAGAATCACGAATTGGGACTTTTTGTTGATTGACGATAGAACGAAAACCATCCTTGAACTCGTTTGGGACCATAGAACCGAAGCCCTATGGTTTCAGATTCGAAGGTGATCGGATTATGGCTAAATTGAACCCATTTGGTTCGGCTAAGGGACAAAGGGGAACCGGGTGTTTGAAGGTTAAAACAATTTAGAATGGAGTTCTGTTGTGATTCCCTAGCAGATTGGATTGGTAGATAGTGTGTGTTCTTAGTGAGGGGCCGCGGGTTCGATCCTTGCCTCTGCCATTTTTATTAAAAAAATCATATTTTTACAGTTTTGATCATAACTCATTCATTTTGACTCCGATTTAACCTGTTTAAAATACTTTGGAACCGAAATGGAATTACGAACAAGATGAAACAATAAAAATTATACTTTTAATCCAAAAACACGATCGCATAGCGTGTTTAAGTATAATCGTACGTACGTATACGATTTAAACAAACGAACTCGAGGGTGTACATACTTTTGTATGTACATTTCAAACAATATAACATACGTGTGTTGACACGTATGTGACCACAAACACGATTTGACATTACGAATAACGTGACGTTATTGTAATGACACAGATTTTCCGTAGAAGGTTGTCTATGCGAACTCACAAACAGTTGATCATTCTATTCGCATTCAAAGGTGCGTACACGGCCCCTTTTCTTATTTTAACTGTTTTGGGGGAGAAAACATGTGCAACAAACATTTTAGATACATATCACTTGCATGAGTTAGCTGTTTACTATAAGTGTACACATAACACTTTAAGTCCTTACACATTGAACCGTTTAGTTTGACGTAGTACAAAGCGTGGTAGTTGAAGATAGATCTATTGGGTTTGACAAACCTCACTTGGTAGATGGGATCTACGCAGGTGTTTAACTAGCCAATTCAACATTACTATTGTTTGTGTTAGACAATAGTGGGAAGGCAAAACATGCAATAGCATGCAACAGTCAGCTTCGATGTCAACCACTTATGTAAATAGTACAAATGACTAGCTATCATGACTATGCATGTGTGATTATGTTATCTACAAACATTACATTTCGAACTGTTGTTTCAAACATTTGTGATTATTCAAACCTGTGTATGCACCAACCTTTGTGTTGACTTGATTTACATGTTTTCTCAGGACGTTAAAGTATAAGATCAAGCAAGCATGGACTAGGAAATCGAGTCGCATGCATAATTTACATTATAGTTGTTTTGGACTTGAATATATGAGACATTATTGTTGTAGTTTACATTTTGCAAACATTGAGTTGTTTTACTTTTTACAAACGCTTCCGCAATGTTTTAATACTCTGAATTTTTCAATTAAGACCCAAAGTTATGTTTGAAAAGCATATAGAGGTCTTCGCTATGTCTAATGATCTGAGATCCTGGTTTGTCACGTCCCAAACGGTATGATTCCGTTAGTTGAAATTTGGGGGTGTGACATAAAGTGGTTAATTTATAAAAATCAAACTTGTAAATGATTATAAGTGTCAATTTTGACTTTCATTAGTCAAAATTTCGGTTAGAACATCAAATTGAATTCAAATTTCACATCCATAGGTAGTTATACTCGAATTAAACCAGTTATAATCATTACCTTATGGATGATTAACATCTAAAATACGTTATTGAGTCATTAATCAGCCATTTAAGTTCAAAATGAAACCCAAAGGTTGTAACCGTTCGAAATGGGTCTCAAATTCTCATAGGCCGATCATAATTCATCCAATTAAACTCTAGCATACACCATTCGGCATCTTTAGAGGTGTTTACAATCATCAATTCGAAGCTAGAACCTGCGAAGAGAAGCATCGACTTAGAGGTGGCCGAAATTGAAGCTTTAAGTTGAACATCACCAATTCAATATCAAATCAGGTAAGTAATCGATCCTAAAACACCTAAAAGGGCCGACTAAGGTTAAACCTAAGTCAATTTTGACTGACTTCATCGAATTATATGAATTTAATACCTAGGGTTCATCACAAAAAAGGTTTTGGGGGATTGGGTCAAAATGGGTTTAAAAGTTAAATCAAACAACATCATTAGTTTCTGAAACATTCGACTAAACTAACTCGCATGCCAATTTCATGAAACAAACATAAATCTATTGATTTCGATTTCTAGGGTTTTTGAAGAAAACGATTTTGGGGATTTTGATCTAAATGGGTATGAAAATAAAATTAAATGGTACTGGAAGTTTCAGAAAACCCCGATTAAGAATAACCCTATGTTGATCCTATGAAACAATAACGAATTTCGTAATTTTTGGAATCTAGGGTTCTTGACAAAAACGAATTGGGTATTTTGTTGCAAACTAGGTTAAAGATTAAATTAAATGTTACCTGTAACTTCAGAGGATTTCGATTAAGGATAGTCTTAAATCAATTTTGAGTTTTAACACTGAATTGAATGATTTCAAGTTCTAGGGTTTGTAAGATAGAACGAATTAGGGATTTCGACTTAATTGAATTCAATAATCTGATTAAACTACACATGTAGTCTCGGTTTGATCCAGAGAAGAAAAACCCTATGAATTCGAGTTATAACAAATCGGAATTTAATCAAATAGATTTTTGGGTTTGAAACTAGGGTTCGAACATATATACATTAGATTAATTGACCTATGGTGCTGTAATATTTCAAATTAGAACAATATCAGAATTTGTTTGGGTGCTCTGAACTGAAGCCCTATGTTTACAAGCCCGATCGGATTCAAATCGAGGCCCAATTGGAACCATATGGTTCGATTAATACTACATAGGGGAACTGGGTAATCAAAGGTTAAAAGATTTAATTTGATGCTCTATTGCAAATGTTGAGAGGGCTGGATTGGTTGAGTGGTTGTGTTTGAAGATGGAGGTCCCGGGTTCGAACCCGAGGGCTGCTGTTTTTGATATTGGAAACCATTTTTGATGTGTTAATCATAAAATCTTCGTTCTAACTCTGTTTTAATCCGTTCGAGTTGCGTTGGAACCGTAACGAGATCCCGAATTAAATAAGATAATAAAATTTACATTTTAAACCGAAAACGAAATCGCGTATAATTACGCTTATAAAATCATAAGCGATTGTATGATTTTATTGAACGATTTCAAAGTTACGCATACATACGTATGCACATTTCTAACACTCTAACATACGTGTGTTGACACGTATGTGATTTCAAGAACAAAACAACATTCCGAATAACACTAGGTTATTGTTAAAACACAGGTTTTTCGTAAGAGGATTTTCTACGCGAGTTCACGTGTTTGATCATTCTGCTACATTCAAAGGTGCGTACACGGCCCCTTTTCTACTTTTATTGTTTTGGGGGAGAAAACATGCACAAACAAACACTTTTAGACACATATCACTTGCATGAGTTAGCTGTTTACTATAAGTGCAAACATAGCATTACAAAGCCTACATTATCGAACCATTTACTTTGTCGTAGTGCAAAGCGTGGTAGTTGAAGATAGATCTATTGGGTTTGATAAACCTCACTTGGTAGATGGGATCTACGCAAGTGTTTAACTGACTAAACACACATTACTATTGTTTATGCTAGACAATAGTGGCAAGGCAAAACATGCGTTAGCATGCAACAGTCAGCTTCGGTGTCGACCACTTATGTAAATAGTACAATGACTAGCTATCATGACTATGCAACGTGTGATTATGTTATCTGCAAACATTTTGTTCGAACTGCTGTTTCAAAGATTTGTGAATGCTTAAACCTGTGTATGCACCAACCTTTGTGTTGACTTGATTTACATGTTTTCTCAGGACGCTAAGTTACACAAACAAGCAAGCATGGACTAGGAGATCGAGTCGCATGCATGCTTTACATTTCTGTCATTTGGATGTGAACATTTAAAACTTTGTTTGTAACTTACAGTTTTCAAACTATTATGTTTGTTTTGTTTTAAAAACGCTTCCGCAACGTTAGAACTTTGATATTACAGTTTTAGACTAAAGTATGTTTTGAAAATCATATAGAGGTCTTCGTTATGTCTAATGATCTGAGATCCTGGTTTGTCACGTCCCAAACGGTATGATTCCGTTAGTTGAAAATTGGGGGTGTGACAGAAACTAAAAAATAAAATAAGATGACAGGGTACCAACTGCAAAAAGTGGTACTGCAAAAAGTTGTACCTTGCTTTCCCTTTTTAAAATGCCCCTTTTATTACATATTATTACAAAAATACCATTTTTTTCTTTATTCTAAACACAAGGATACTTTATTAATTATTTTTTAATACTTTCATGAGCTTTTTTTTATTATTTATTTTTGTTTGTTCGATATTATAGATCTTCTTTTAAACTGATGCTAGTAAAATTCTTTTTTTTTTATTTACCTTTTGTTTCTTTTCTAATTGATTTCTTTATTTTTAAAAAACATAGATAGTAAACTTTATTTTAAATTTTATTTCTTATGTTAAAATATTTACAATTTCTTGCAGGTATAAGTAAAAGTAGAATATTATAAATAAGATGACTACATCAAAATTTTCAACCGACGAGGTAAATATTTAACTACTTTTATATAAGAAAATCTTTTTGTTGTTTTATTTGGCTAACATAAATATTTATTAATTTAAGGTATTTAGATCTCGTGAAGATCTAGTCATTTGGGTACAAAACGTTGTACATTCTCTTGGGTACGTTATCGTTACTAAACGATCACGAACAAATCGTTACGGAAATATGTCCACAATTGAACTTGGTTGTGACCGTGGTGGTGTACCTCGAATTAAAGATACAAATGGTTATGGCAAAGATATTGGAAGCAAAAAAAATAAATTGTCCATTCGAATTGATGGGGAGGTTTTTAAAGGCGCAAGGTGTTTGGGTGTTAATGGCTGTACATGATGAACATAATCACCCACCCGCGTTGTATTTTGAGGGTCATGCATACGCAATGCGCTTATCTAAAAAGGAAAATCATTTGGTGCAGAATGTTAAACCGCGTGATAATGTGTCTTCTCTAAAGACCGTCTACAATGCTCGTCAAAAGTTTCAGGTAGTCGAGAAAGAAGGTAGAACCCCTATGCAGAATGTTATGTACATTTTGCAAAGTAAAGGATATGTTTTTGAGTATCGTGTACACCATGTTACTAATGAGCTGGAAGAATTATTCTTTGTTCATCCAAAATCGTTAACAATGTGGCAAGCATTTCCAAACGTGGTGTTGATGGATTCCACATATAAGACAAATAAGTATAATTTGCCTTTTTTAGAAATTGTTGGTGTTTCTTCAACCAATAAGACATTCAATATAGCATTTGCGTTTATGAAAGCTGAAAAGATAATTAATTACACTTGGTCATTAACTCGTCTAAAGTTGACTATTAATGAATCATTTTACCCTCGTGTTATTGTCACTGATAGAGATTTGGCTTTAATGAAAGCTTGCGCAGAAGTGTTTCCAGAAAGTAATCATTTACTTTGTAGATAGCATATCGAAAATGATATCATAAAGCATTGCAGGCCACGTATTAGGTCACAAGAGATTTGGGATTCTTTTTCCTGGAAGTGGAAAACATTAGTTGTGTCTCCAACTAATGATGCATATATGCAAAACTATAAAGACCTTACATCATTATTGTGTGACTATCCAGGTATTACTAGTGTATACTTTAAAATCTTAATATTCTTAACAACTAATCCTTCTATCAAACTAATTTTATTTTATTTTTTTAGGTGTTCTTAATTTTTTTTTGAATTCTTTATACATTTATTATGTCATCGTCACCTGCACCACCACAACATTGGATGGTTATGCCTGAGACCAGTATTTTGATTGCAAACAAGTTTGGTGTGATCCTCCATTACTTGAGTAATGAAGGTTGTGTTACTTATTTTCCTATGTGGAAAGGTCCAGAACATTTTCAACATCATAGGATGATATCAATTGCAAACGTGGGTCACCATTATGTGATGGTACAATTAGAAGGAGATTACCCTATGCCTTGCATTTTAGCATACTGGATCCGTCATAGAGCCCCGTCAGCAGTTGGATGGCAGGATATGTATTCGCACCGTTTAGAATTATATAAACAACTCAACTCTTGTAAACGTGATAAAACTTTTACACATATTGAGGATAGTTGTTAGTTTTGAATTATGTCATATTTTGTTTATGTTATCAATGTTATTAATATAAAAATATTATTTTGTTTTAATATTAATAATATTTATATAAAATGTACAATATTTTTTTATGAATGTGTTATATATTAAATATACATAATTTTTTATTTTAATAACACAAGAAATAAATATGTGTATTATGTTAATAAATTATAAATGATAATTAATAAAGCAATTAATAAATGATACATGACAATTATTATATACTTATAAATCATAATTGAGACATTAATGAGAATGGTGCATAATTAATAAGGGTGGTGGTGCAAATAGCACAACCCATAGGAAAATTAATTTGATAATAATAATTACTAAATAAATACACATAATTTTCATATAAAAGCATCAAATTATTATTGTCTTGATAGTTAAGGCTATCAATGAGTAAAATTTCCTTGTGCTTCAGAACCCCATAGTAATAACAAAGAATGTGCAAAACTATTTGTGGGAGGAGAAAATGCGGCAGTTAAAGTAGCGAGAATGATGGTAAATCCTTTCTAGGCAACATTTCGATTTTTGTTTTTGTTTTCTTTTACTATTTTAATTAGGTAATAATAATAACCAATTAATAGTAATAATTAAATAAGGATTGTAATAAGATACGAGTATTAAATAATATAAATAATAAAATAATGTTTTTTCTCTATTATTTATCTGTCGCATTCTTTTGTGATAATTCGGTTTATTGTTTTATGACAGATAGACATCAATTGAAAACGAATTTTGGGAGTATATTTTGATGTTTGTGATATTGCTAATGCGTCGTGTCAGAGTACTTATATTAACAAAACGATATGACTCAAGTTTTTTTTAGTTGTGTGACATTGTGTGAGGCGATATCTATGTTATTTTATGTGTTTTACTATTATTAAATATGTACAAATTAACAATTAAAATTATTTTAATAAATAGTTATTTTCTTTATTATTTATTGGTATTATATTTGTGTTTTCTGCTGCTACATTTTACGACTAAGCAAGATCATTTTTTCTTTATAGTGTGATGGCCACATTTACGACGAGTTCACTTACTTTTATGTCAAAGTGCCAACCGTTATGACGTGTTTTTATATATGCATTTAAATATTTGATATGACTTAATTTTAAATAAAATTTATATCAAAACACAAATATATATGATTTAAAAAAAATATAAGATGAAATCAAAATATGTATAAAAGTAATTATAATTATTAAAATAATAAAAGCATTAGAATTGTAAAAAAAAAAAAAAAAAAGAAGATATGTGGTGTGTGAAGCTTGTGAGCTGGAAAAAAAATCATAATTTTTTTTTTGAGGAAATTCGAACATGAACTGTTGGAGAGAGCCAGAGATGATGTGACAACCATTGAATCATTTTGCTTGATTTACTCTCTTTTACTCAATGTTTTCATGACCGGACCGGACGTCTTACTGGTTACTGGTCGGACCGGATTTAAGAACCGGATAACATCATAACTATTAATCTATTATATAAGCTATATATATAGATATAAATATATATGTATATATATATATGTATGTATTGTATGTATATATAATACAGCAAAGAAGAATATGTGCAGTCAAAGTATAATTTGTTAAGCTTGTTCTTGCATCCCACATCGCCCCACACCGCCAATATTGATTTTCAAGCTAAATATGCTTCCCACATCGCCCCAGTGAAAGTAATTAGTTCCCATTCTCCTCTATATATAGTGAAAGGGACATGGTAATAGCTTGCACTTTCAAGAACGGCTTGACCGCTTGTTGCAGTTCCCGGTTAAACCCAGCTGAAGCGTGAACCGTCCGGTTTTCAAGTTAGCGGTTTAGAGATCAATTTCTAACCGTTTGAGTATCTGATTCCTGGCCAGACTGGTTCAACCGGCCGGTCCGGTCCGGCCGGTCCGGTCCGGTCATTAAAACACTGCTTTTACTTGAACACTAGCTATGAACATTGTAAAAGTGATACATGCGCTTGGGACCTTAAAAAAATTTAATTTTTAGTAAGTAATTTGTAAATTGTTTGATGATAAGTTCTTTATATTTGTTAAATAAATAAATGAATTAATAATAAATTTCGTTTATTTGGTTAAATAAAATAATATAAACAAATGTTGTTTTTGGTCGTTTGTATTCGTGAAAGTTCGTACATTCGTAATGTGATTGTCAACGAAAAGTGTTTTTTACTTTTGCTTTATTTAAGATAATTTTTTTTTTGTTTTTTTATCAACTTTTTAGATATATATTTATATAAGATGAATATGTTATAATTATTTTTATTTTTTTATCATTTTTTTAGATTTATATTCATATAAGATGATTTTGTCTAATGTTGAGTCTTTGAGATTGAGAAAGTTGATTTTTTATTTTTTTGAATAATATGTTTTTGTTTGTATTCGTAAACATCAAATGACATGTCTAAGACAACCCAGTGATCAACTACTGAGAAAACAATTACCTATACCGGAAATCCTAAAAACAATTTGAAAACGTTCAAGAATAAATGATCGATTGACACTAGATCTAAGGATACAATTGATTCTCGATCAATTAGAAATATTAGATCTCTTATCGGTCTCACTAACACCACATAATAAACCTAACGGTCATGCAAGGCTCACAAAAATAAAAAGTAGATCACTATGCACCCTAAACTCCAAGAAGACAATCTAAGTTACTAATTAACGACTTGAAATGCAAGAAATTAGAAAATTAACAATCAAAACTCATTGTCATGCAATTCTGCCTGAAAAATTAAACCAAGACATACTAACACCCTTTATCACCTCTTGGTCTTAAGATTGGTAGTCAATTAATAATAATTAACACACAAGCCAGGAAATCTTTGCCCAAATCAAAAGAAATTAATTGGTTTGGATGAACAATTATTGTATAATGGGTTGAAATATGTAATATAATAACATGAAATTGGTTGAGACTGATAACATTGTAACACAATACGGATCAAGATGAATAATCTAAAAATGTGTGAATGCAATGGATTCAAAACTTTTAAGAATGATTAACAAACATATTTGATAAGAAAAATACTAAAAACTATTTTAGTGGACAATTTTTTTAGTTCCAACACATTTTGACTTAAACTGTAACAGGCCAAGCCAACCATACCAAGATATTGTTTTCCCTCTCAACCGATGTGGGATATTACAATCCACCCTCCTTACGGAGCCCAGCGTCCTCGCTGGCCCATTAGTCCATCAACATGGCTCTGATACCATCTCTAACAGCCCAAGCCAACTATACTAAGATATTGTCCGCTTTGCCCCAATGGGTTGTCCATCCAAGAACTCACGTTTTTGTTTTCACCCGACGAGTTGCTTGCCCAGTAAAAATGCGTCTTGATATGGAAGGTTTTGTTCTCCCTATCAACCGATGTGGGATATTACATAAACAAAATTGATGTTTTTTAAACAATATGTTTTGATCCCAACTGATTTTGCATAAAACCCTTTCTGACACGCACTCATCCTGACCCGAATCCGTTCTGACTATTACCAGCCCGTCCATTTTGCCATGCTTAAAATATGTTCATTATTATAACATCCTATTATTTTGTAAAAAATGGCACTTTTTAAAAACAACCTTTTTAAAAATGAAATGTTTAGAAAACCAAACTTTCAAAAAGAATTTTTTAAAATACAATATTATTATTTTATTTTCTATGTAATAACTGATCATATTTTAAAACAAAAAATCATTTAAATTTTTCATTTTATATTATTGAATAATTATTAATTTTTATCCAACTCGTGTAATACACGGGATACTAACCTAGTAAATATATAAAACAATAAGAGGCTATATAACTCGCGCTAGCGAAGTTAAATTAACAATAACATATATCATATAGCAAACTAAAAGTAGCTTATAAATATGATATGTATGATTTAAAGTTATTTTTTAAGAGATGTGATTAACAAGCACGTGACGAAACATATGCACACAACAATTAACAATACAATCATCATTCATCTAATGTTATAACTTATAGCTACACATGAAAAGAGGTTACAATATAAATAATAAATTTATTGGGTACAAAATAACCTCTTATGTCTGTTTTCTTTCAAAAAAACTTTTGTATTTTGATTAAGATATATGTTATGATTTCAAATTGCTTACGTGTTCGAATCTACTCAAACTATATAGAAAAGCAGTTTGGGTTAATCTTTAAAACTAAAAATGTACCAAACAGGCGTTGTATCTAATTTGACCTTTACAAACCAATCACAGCCAGTCTGATAGTTATAGCTTTCATTTTCCATAGTGAATATCAGGGTTCGAATCCATATAAAGGCAAGTTTGAAGGATACTAGTTGAAGGTTTAGTTTAAGGTTTATCTCGGGTTCGATCCCAATAGGGGCAAAGGTTTACCTATTCCATGTTCTCGCACATCAGGGGCGTATGTCTTACCTCTTCCCGATGGGCCCGGTTAAGACAACACACATGATACGTAAAACATCGTCATTCAAAAAAAAAAAAAAAAACCAATCACAGTCATAGATTTTGATGAACAAATATTACACTACATGATTATCATTAAATGAAAGTTTAATATGCAAAATACATTTTGTGTTAAAATTTACGTAATCTGCGTGATAAAATCATGTTTGCGGATTTTATCACGCAAACGATGAGTTATCACAAATTTATAAATAATAAAATAATGTGTGTAATAACTTAATCTAAGAGTGAGTTTTATTTGAGTGATAAAATTATACAAAAACAATTAACGTTTGCATGATCTTGTCACTCGTATTTCATACACAAAACGTCATTTGTATTTGAATAGAAAAAAGCTATTATATATTTTATATTATATAATCATAGAATATTTATTTTATATTACTTTATAAACTAAACAAAAAGAAATTATGAGTAGCATTCTTCCTTCACTGATCCACCATTTTGCATTTTGTTTTTGAATTTTATCATTAATATATATATCTATATGGGTGGGTAGCTATGTAAACGAACAGCACGGTATGTGAACTGTTTGGACATAAGTTTGTTTATGTTCGTTTGTTTAGTACAATAGATTAAGGGTGTTCATAGTCCGGTTTCAAACCGTGAAACCTCCCAAACCATTCATCGGTTCGGTTTCACGGTTGGTTTTTTCAAACATTCGGTTGATTGGTTTTAAAAGTTTAAAACCGTAATAAACGATTTTGTTTACGGTTTTCATAAAAAAACGGTCGTAAAAAACCGGACCGAACCGTATATATGTGTGCAAGCGTATATATAAATATAGATATACGTATAGTCGTATATTCACATAGATATGTCAATATATACATATATATGCATTTATAGATGTTTATATATGCGTGTAAGCACATATTGAGTTATTGATTTATTCGTGATTTAAAAAAAAATACATATGGACTTGGTGTAAATGGTATATGTTGAACTATAAAGATTTGGTTAGATTCAATTTTATTTTTAACGCGATCAAAGTCTCAAACCGTAAACCAAACCGTTGATAATGGTTCGGTTTTTATTTTGAATGATTTGGTTTTGGTTTTCATTGTTTAAAAACGTTGTTAACGGACCATAAAAACCGGACCGCAAACACCCTAGAATAGATTACGGCAGAAAGTTATTAACTAATGGCCAAATGAATTGCTGAATAAAGCTAAATGATTATCAATTATCCAATATTTACCGATAAGTAGTGGAACCCAACACGTGGGTGAACGTAACAAGCACGTGATAAATTAAATTTAAAAGTGGGATATCTAGAATGGAACTTTAATCATAAAAAGCGTGTTGGTCAACAAATTTACCATATTTTATCATTTTGTAACCAAACTTTTTATTATCAATTTAAAACACACTTCTTTGGACGGTGCATCATGAAATTCTGCATACTTTCAATTGTTTGGATTTTATGACGTTTATAACCGTCCTCGTCCGTACTCATCAAGAATTTAGGTCATCTTTCCTACTTGTATTCTTAAATCATATAGAAAATTTGGTCTAATAATAATAACCAGTAATTTACTTGCTACGCGTTACGACGGCGTCTTGAATTTATACTGTCAAACGAAAACATATTATATCTGACTTAACTCGGTTTCAAAACAAAAAATTTACGTTGAAGCTTAGAGAAACTGAAAATTAAACATACATAAGATAGGCATGAAAAAGTATTTTATTTGACTTAAATTATTTCTGAAAATTTTTACATAAAAACATAAATTAAATTTAAGTGAAAGTGTCAACCCCGAAATCAGAGGTGAAACAATTAAAATACAAAAAGGATAAATGTGAAACTTTATAGACTTTAGGAGATGAAAATGATTTTTTATATAAATTTTTAAACGTTCAAAATCTTTTACACAAAAAATATATTTTTTTAAAACTTAAGGGACGAAAGTGTAAACCTAGAAAGTTGAGTGGAGCACTTGTTGGTGAAAAGCCAAAGGTGAAAGAGGCAAAAAATAAACAAAAAAAAAAAGGAAAAAAATGGCGAGACCAAGCTGGGTGACCTACTAAATCAAATGGCAAAACCGAAACCCAAACCATTCCATCTATGTTAACTTTGTTGTTTTCTAGTCATAATTGATAATATGTATTTAATATATATGTAGAGTTATTGATTAGAAAGAATCACCGACATTGGAAAATAAGATGTATAATATATATAATTTGAAAGAGTTAAAATATATATTTTCATAGAGTTGTCTTTGGATAAACATCCATATTTATATCACGTCTATTTCTTCTATCAATATATGTAAGATACTTTTTTTTCCTGAATTTTAAGTTTTCAAAAAAAAAATTTCTTTCTATTCTATTATATAACAATAATTTTATTCAATTTTGTTAATAATATGATTATAACATAAGACATATTTTTATAATTATTTAAACTATCATTTATTCATTTGGAAATATATGATATGTTTTATAAAGCTCGAGTAGAAAAACCAATGAAATATATGTTAATATTTTATATGCTATATTGATCAAACCCATCAAGATAGTTTTAATCATATGTTGACTAACATTTAACCAAAAATATTCTTACAAAAAAACTAATTTTCAGAATTAAATATTTAAAACGTATGTTTTTAAAATATATTCTCCTAAGATAATTATGAAAATTAATACTCTTGAGATATCTCAAGCAGAAATATCATTTTTTGTGGCGGTATGTTTTAGGGTGACTCACACTCAAAGCACCTCATAAAGTAAGGAGAAATATGTAAATTGTTTTTATTTAGTTCATTAAGGGTAAAATAGAAAATACATGATTTGTTTTTTTAATGAAATGGATAAATATATATAATATATTTGGTTAAGAAAGGGAAGATATGTAATTTAGTTTTATGATTAGGTAAATATATAACAAATGGTTTTAACAAAAGGATACATCCTATTAACCCTAATTTAAAAGCCTTGTGTCAATATCTAAATTTTGGTTTGAGGGAGTTGCCCTGTTTGGGCCCACAACCCTATTAAGAAAAATGCACATATCACTATTATCTTTTACATTAATCTTTTCTCTTTCATAGTTTTATAAACAAATACTTATTTTTACGTCACATAGTTGCCAGGGAAATTGTTTTCATGATCCCGAGACTACCCGCAATGCAAAGTATACATTTACTACATGCATCATAATCATCACTGTTACACTGGTTTTTTACTCATCCTTTTTATATATATCATCTCTCCTCTTTTTAACTATATCTCATCATTCTCACATGCATCATCTCTCTTTTACATCACCAACCCATCCTACCCAGTTCCCACCCTCTCTCTCTGCATTTGATCGCACATCGCTTCTCCACCGTGTCCGTTGGATGTGCAGCGATGCCACGCGAGACGTGCACCGGAGGTGGCAACGTGGCGTGCACGTTGGAAAGAGTCTTAATGGGTTTTTTGTTTTGCAAAGTTCATTTGAACATCAAGCTGACTGGAATTTGCATGAACACTATTCAAAATAAAATTGCCCTTGATTTCACAATTAGAAATGTTGTGAAAATTAACAGATTATTTTGAATTTAAGAGAAATATGGTTTTGAAACACAAAATCTGGTTTGTGAACAAGAACTGGTTTTAGCCTGAATCAATATCGTTTTTGAATCCAATTTGGAACCGAATCAAAGGGTTTGAAATCGATTTGTAGACCCCCTTCTTTGAAAACGGTTTAAAACCAAACCAAACAAAAAAACAGATTGTAAATCGAACCTTTTCAAACCTAACCAATCAATTTCCTTTCAAATGCTGGTTCAAACTAAACCAGTTGCGCCATGAGACAGTTTTGACTTTTGTGAGAGAGGAGAAATACAAACTAAAATGTGCGCCTTAATTTAGAGGTGAACAAACAAACCGGTTTGGGTTTACCAACCGGTATTCAATAGTTCTCAAACCGGTTCCAGCCAAACCGGTTCCCAAACCGGTCTGAACCGCCGGTTTGACATAGCTTCGGGATCTTACATTCAAACCGGTTTCAACCCCTCCAAAGTCCAAACCGGTTTCAAACCTATCCGAACCGGTTCCTATAGGTTTGATATCATCATCTCTAAAAGCGGTTTCCAAACCGAACCAGTTTTGACCATCCGTAGACCAAACCGGACCGGTTCCTAAACCGAACCGGTTTGGTAAAAAAAACCGATTTGTGCAGCCCTACCTTAATTGAAGCCTCACATCACAAATGTTGTCCTAAACAATTGGGTTAATCCACCTATAATGCTTGCACATTGTTTTGACCCGTCATATCACGTGGGCTTCATGCCCATCAACTTTTATGTGGGCTTCTTTCATACCCAACGACTCCCTGAGTCCCCATAGGATGTAAACGAGCCAAGCCTATATTGAGCTCGTCAACACTCGAGCTCGGCTCGTTTTGACTAAATAAGGCTAGAGCTCGAGCTTGAGCTTGACTTATTAATAGCTTTATTTTCAGGGCTCAACCTAGGCTATTAGAAAATTTTTAGACTTAAGCTCGGCCTGGCTCGTTTATTTTTTAATTATTCAATTTATTTATTTTTAATTACTAATTTAATATTTATAATTATACTTTCCAATTTTAACATAAAATATATTATTTTAACTTTTTATATAAAAATATACACTTAATATGATAAATAAAAGTTATATAAATAAAAAAGTCGTCTAGGCTAGCGAGCCGGCTCAAGCTCGATATATAAGGCTCGAGCTCGATAATTAATCGAGCCATATTTTTGGGCTCGAACTCGGGCTCGAGCTCAGGCTCGTTTAGGCTCAGCTCGCTTGAGCTTTTTATCTATCCAATCCCGAGTATTTCACAAGCTGATTTGATTCGTTTACACCCTACTCCACAACCCAATGGTCCCAATGACCCATGGTTTAAGTGTCATTAACTGATTAGCGTTTGTACATGCTAATATGCTATTAGTTTTGTATAGAGATATTGATCATATCTGACTAAATTGTTCAACCAAAACCCGACCCAAAATTTTATTCGTATAGAGAAACGTCAACTTAACTCGCATACTTAAAGTGTTGTAAATAAAACATCATACGTTTAATTCATTTATCTAAACGTATCAAACACGTTGATTGATTAAGTTGCAAACGTGCTAATCTGGTTGGTGGTTATGAAAATGATTGAGTTAGCATGTCAAACTGTTTAACTAAACAGGTTTGCTAATCAACCTAAACACAAATTGCGTTATTTAACTTGCCAACCCAAAACCTGATCGTATTTATAACATCTCTAAGAAGCAATTACTTGGTATGTTTATGATGACAACATATAGAGTTTCATAGTATGTTATACAACATCTAGTATTACATGTCAATGATAGTCAACAAACACAAAAGGATTTTAAGTTTATTTTAATGCTAAATATATGTATGTTCATTGTTTATGTTCATAGTTTATATTAACTAGGTTTAATCCAACCCGCGCGTTGCGGCGGGTTATCACAGTACACTTCCGATAACGGGTATTATATATCATTTGCAAAATCATAAGTTACATAGCAAAATCAAATCTTTCATCACAAACTCTATACAATAATATATATATATATATATATATATATAAACATAAAATTATACAAAATCAAAAAAACAAAATTTAAAAGTTTTAGTGGCAAAAATTAAATAAACAAAACTTTATATTATATAAAAGTTTTAGAGACCAAAATCAAAAAAACAAAACTTTACTATTAAGTGGCCATAATCGAAAAAACAAAACTTTATATTATATAAAAGTTTTAGTGGCCAAAATAAAAAAAAAAACTTCAAAAAGTTTTAGTGGCCAAAATCGAAAAAACAAAACTTTATATTATATAAGAGTTTTAGTGACTAAAATCGAAAAAACAAAACTTTACTATTAAGTTTTAGTGGCAAAAATCGAAAAAATAAAACTTTATATTATATAAAAGTTTTAATGACCAAAATCGAAAAAGCAAAACTTTAAAAAGTTTTAGTGGCCAAAATCGAAAAAAAAAACTTTATATTATATTGAAGTTTTAGTGACAAAAATCGAAAAAACAAAACTTTAAAAGTTTTTGTGGCCAAAATCGAAAAAACAAAACTTTATATTATATAAAAGATTTAGTGGCCAAAATTGAAAAAACAAAATTTTAAAAAGTTTTAGTGGCCAAAATAGAAAAAAAAACTTTAAAAAGTTTTAGTTGCAAAAACCGAAAAAACAAAACCTTATAATATATAAAAGTTTTAGTGGCCAAAATCAAAAAAACAAAACTTTAAAAGTTTTAGTGGCTAAAATAGAAAAAACAAACTTTTATATTATATAAAAGTTTTGGTGACCAAAATCGAAAAAACAAAAATTTACTATTCCTTTCAGTTGGTTTTAATATATATAATAATAATAATAATTTTAAATTATATTCAAATAAATGCTAGAATGTATTTAAAATTCAAGCATTTGCATATTTATCATTCCTAACTTATAAAATTACATATTTATTCGAACCATGCTTTAAAACTATTGCATATTATGTATTAAAAGTTTGTACATTGAAAAAATAAGTAAATTTGCAAGTGAAGAAGAAAAAATACGTAATTCTTTCATTAAAATTATGCATATCAGTCCTCCTGTTACTTTTTAAAACACATAACAAATTTAAATTATAGTAAATTACCGAGATAGTCTTTGTGGTTTGTACTATTTCACTTTTGTCTTTAGGTTTCATAAATTACCTATATGGTCCCAAACTTTAAAAATTTGTAACACATATAGTCCTTGTGTGAAGGCAATTTGGTCAATTATGTGAGATTAATATGATATATGTTATAAATTTCTAAATTTTAGGACCATATATCTTATTTATAAACCTAGAAACCAACAGTGAAATAATTGTAAACCACAATACTCTTTAAATTATTTTATCAATCAAAGCATACAGCTCATCCAAACATGAAATACCCTCGAACCTAAGGGTGTCAAAAAAACCGAAATCTGAAAAAATCCGAAATTTAAATTGTATCCGAAAGTCGGAAAAACCGATCCGAATTAAAGATTCGGATATTTTGATAGATTCGGATCGGATATCCGTTTTCCGAATTTGGATCAGATATACAAAATCTTCTTTATTCGGATCGGATGTCCGAATTCAATCCGGTTATTCGGTTTGTTCGGATTATTCGGATGGAAAAAAATAATTTTATTTGGGTTATTCGGATCGAAAATTTGGATCGGGTCGGTTTCCGATAAGGTCCGAACAACCCGATCCGAATAACCCGAATAAACCGTTTTTCGATCCGATAACACCACTACTCAAACCTCCTTTAAAAAAAAACTCAGAAGTACCAAATCAAATAAAAACACAATTTCAACGACGTTATATTGTCGGTCTAGATAACCAGATTATTGATAATCATACATACATACATACATACATACATACATACATACATACATACATACATACATACATACATACATACATACATACATACATACATACATACATACATACATACATACATACATACATACATACATACATACATACATGTTTAAGCAGCAAGAGAACCAACAATTCGATACTTAGCTTCGAATTTCTTCTCCCAATCATCCAGAACGCCGATCTCCTTCTCAGTGAGTCCGTCAAGAGATCCGACGACATCTTCATCGTTCTTACTCATCTTAGCTAGAGCTCTGGTGGCGTCTTTTCCGGCGAACATGGCGTAGGAGCCGCCGGGACCGTAGAAGGATTTAGCGGTGGAGACATCGAAGATACGCCCCTTGACGGCGATGTATATGGGGTTTGAGGGATTTGTACCGTCGTACTGGTTCAGTTGATCGAGTGTTAGCTCCATTTGATTCGTGATTTTGCTGAATGCTGTGATTTTAGGAATTGGGGGAAGATAAAGAGATTAGGTCAAATTGGGGAGGTAATATTCGTACCTGTGCCACTATTGCTTGTCCCTCAATTATTTGTGAATTAATTTTTTTTTAATAACGAAGGTCTCAATCGTGTGAACTCATTGTTTTTAGGCAATTTTACAAAGGTCTAGTTACTTAGACCTTCCATGAGCCACCACAACCACCCCAGAAGGAAACCCCACTGAGAAAACCCCTGACCCCACAGACCCTTTTTCGCTGCAGGAGGGATTTGAACCCAAAACTTTCATTTGAAAGAATATTAGGATACCAATGAGGCAATGTCTCTTTGGTATTTGTGAATTTAATTAGGGTTAGTTATTCGTAGGTATATAACACTATTTTTTTCATATATAATAAAAATATTTTAAAAAATATGTATAAGTAAAAATAACGTGTGTTTAATGTAAGTATGCAACTGATACAACAACCGAACGATGTGTAGATAATATGAATGATATATGAATATTAAAACTCATTAAACTAAAAGACTAAAATATGTTTAGAAATTAACCAGAAGCTACAATTTTTACCCATATTAAAGGAAATGGTTTGATTTGGGTAAACAATTGTAGTATAATGGGTTGAAATGAGTAACATCATAATATTGAATGTGTTGAAATGGGTAGCACTTAAACACAATGCGGGTCAATATGTGTAACTAAAAAACAATGTAAATGCAATGAATTTGAACATTTAATAATTCTTAATAAAATATTTGATGAGAAAATCACTAAAAATTATACAAATGGACTATTTGTTTACTTATAACATATATTAAGTTAAACTAAATTTTGGTTTTTTAAGTACAATCCATTTAAATCCGAACTGTTTTTGCATAAAACTCGTTCTGACCCGCACCCATCCTGACCCGAACTCATTTAACCCGTTACCCAACCCGACCCAACCCGCCTATTTTGCCAGACATAAAATTAACTAAATACTAGATGCACAAAGTAGCGTTGTTGATGGAATTTATAACAAAAATTACTTGTATTTTAAAAAGTGTCATTTGTGTTTTTATTGTTTTATTTCTATCAATTTTGGCCTTTATGAATTATGATTAAAGATGTCAAACATAAACATACATTAATTAATGTTGAAGGGTCCAGATCCGAGCGGGCATGATGTCGGGTCAAGTGATGCCTTGCTATCCTGAGTCAAGTTACACCTTGTTATCTCGGGTATGGAACCTATCTGCAATAACAGAGAAGATCTACGTTAGAGGGCCCGAGGGCACTCCGACCCTCAAGTCAGTATCTTTATGAAGAATATACAATCATATAGACAAGTAATTATAAAAGATAAGAGATAAGAGAAGTGTGGGTGCCAGGAAGGCTAGGAGAGCTATAGGAAAGGGTTGTCTTGGTCTTACCGGGAACCAAAACCTTACTTTAAGCCTGGTAAGCAATATATGTAAGAAATACGGCTGGAAGAAGAAACGCTTGGTTATAGTTGGCAAGACCAACTTGTTCGTATAACTCACGTTGAGGTATTTACTTGTTGGGTCTTGGTATGAGACCTGGAGCTACCCCTCCCTGCTATCCGGCTAAGGCAGGAACGATGCCTTGCTATACTGCACGAGGAGACCTCCTGCGACCATGCTCCGACATCGGGATCAGTCACCGGTAAATCGGAGATGATATATAAGTGAAAGTGAGAGTAGAGGTGAGAGCGAGGGTTGAATGTGTGAAGTCACTTGTTGATATGCCTTGCTCCTCTATTTATAATGCTGGGAGCCCTGGGAACCTGTGATCTCCCAAATTCACTCTATTCCTCTTTGAGTATCATATCTTCCTGGTATCCAGACATTTTCCTTAATACCCGTGACTAGTTCCTTTTTGGTATAAGGAGTTGACTACTGTTGCTCTGCTGCTCTGCCATCTTTTCTTAGGGGCTGGCATTTCGTGAAACACCAGCTTTATCCTTTAGACATAAGGTGGCTTCCTTTGTCACCTTCTAGGCTCTTTTCCCTTCTTGTCATGTACGATCTACTTTGTCCTATTCATGTGTGTTTGCTGTCTGACCATCTGGCTGTCTTGCCTTGTGTCGTTGGATTGTTTAGCAAGTTAGTTAGGATATTTCACTTGTCCTTGCCGTTTTGGTAAGTCAGCCAGGACGTTCCATTTTCTTAGTGTTTATGTCTTTAGAAGGTTAGCCAAGATATTCTATCATACGTCATCAATTAACATGATACTTTTGTCATTTCAAACGAACATGATGGTAGCAAACATGCTCCTTGCCAGTTACGGAGTTTGAACATTTCAAAAGAAGGGACGAAAATTTACGAAAACAGTAACACATGTTAATCATTTGTCAATGCTTCTTGCTAGACCCTTAATACACCAAACCCCAACATTCTCCAACCCCACCTCACAAGCCCCTTCAAGATTCTCATCCTTACGTCTCCGATCATCTTTTCAATCAATTATAGCAAACCCTACTGATTAGTGAAACTTTATTTGGTACACTTTTATGTTATATATTGAAAAGTTTGTTTTGGGAGAGAGGGGTTGCTAAAAAAAATAATTAAATATGGATTTTGATTATTTATTGTAGAAGCGTTTGATTCGTTTTAACTATGTATACTAGATAATTTTGTTACAATAATTTTGTTTTATTAATTGTTATCACAATTAGCGGGTGTGTGCAAGGCCCTATATTTAGTATTTACACTCGACATGATGAATCTTAGAGGTGGTTCTACAAGTTTGTATGTGTTTTTGTATATTTGTTTTCAGATGCTGTTTTTTTAGGTAAATAATTTATAAAAGTTTCTATGTGAGCTCTCAATTGGTAAGCTAATTTGTATTCAAACATTTTAGCAAATAATGATGATATATTAAAAAAAAAAAAATCAAACACAAGGTGAAAATCTAAACATTAGGAAACTTGGTTTTTAAATTCTACGCCTGTGGCGTGTCTAGGCAAAATGCGCATAAATTATGTACAGATACAAATTTCATTCTTAATGTTTTTGTTTGTATCAATTTTAACTTAAAACTTTATTGATAAGTTTATTTGTTTTATTTTTTTGTTTATTTCTTATTTCAAGATTTGTAATTTTTTAATTCGCACATAGAACTTTTTTTATGTTGTTATAAAATGTCATTTATAGATTAAATAATTTACATCTTTCGCTATCTAAATTTTTATAGGAACATCGCATATATCTCCTTTCTAAAAAAGTAAAATTACATATTTTCTAAAAATAAAAGTATTTTAAAACATAATACACAATAATCTCTATGTATGATTTGAGGATATATATAATATAAAGATATATTAAATTGTTCCTAATATGTCTATGGAACATAGAATCCAACCACCTAAAATCGAAATCCATCTCTAAACTTTGAATTCGATGTTTAAGTTTGAACTTTGAAGCAGTTGATTTAATATATTTAAGTTTATTTTTTAAATTATTTAAATTATTATATTTTAAATTATTGATATTGATGTGTGTATATAATATATATTTGTAAAATTACATATAAAAATTGCAATCCGTCTAGCGCCGATTAATCCCGAGGCGGTATCTCTCAACCCGACCATCGTCTAGCGACTTCTACAACCATTATTATTACAACCATAATTATATGAAACTAATTTTAAAATATTATATTCATACTTTGCGTAAGAAAATCACTGCTTTATCTAATGACAGCTTTGTGGATTTCTCACTCTATAAAACCAAGCAAAGAATCAATATTCAAGAATAGTACCCAACACAAGACTAAAGGGTTGTTTGGTAGCCTTTTAATGATTCATAGTCTCTTATTGGTTAAAAGATAATCTTAAATGTAAATGGTTAATATGTAACATTAATGGTTTGTTTGCTACAAAATAATGGAATGATTAATGAATGAAATAGATGATGAAATGGAGTTAACAAAAGAAAGAAACTGACCATCACCATTCAACTATCTTGTTTTGTTACCTTATGTATTGATATGAATGATTACTTAAGGTTGTTTGCTAAACAAGAAAAGACAGAGAAATGAAATGCATTACACAAGTCGGGAAATAGTTTAGCTTATATGTCAAGTCATGGGTCAGGTAATGGTTTGAGTCTTGATACATGTTATGGGTTGGGTCAAGGTTTGAGTTATGTGTCGGTCATGGTTCAGGTCATGAGTCGATTTATAGTTCAAGTCAATTGTCAACCATGGATTGAATCGAGTAATGGTTTGGTTCATGAACCGGGTCATGAATCGGGTCATGGTTTTGAACATGGATTATGTCAAAATATTTGTAAAAAATAAGATCGAATTTAAAAAAATATCATTTCATTCCTTGAAGGAAAGAAAAAAACACCACTCGCTTAAAGAATGAAAGACACTAGAAGAAAGAGAATTACAATCCTTTTGAAATAAACACTTCATTCCTTTGTGATTTACAAACATGTTTCTTTTCATTCCAGTGTAATAACTTATTTTCTTTCATCTTACATTCATGTATACCAAACGCTACCTAAAATATGGTATGTTAACCATTCATACTTAATATTAACAGGATTTTACAGCCATTGAAAAGCAATGGAGGATTTGTTATTCACAAGTTACTTTTAAAGTAAATCCAAGATTGAGTTTCAGACTAAAAAATAAATACATTATTAAATTAAAATTAAACCACGTGAGATAACGAACAGTTATACCCTACATCACAAGAAAACACACAGACCCATCAAGCCACAAGTAACTCATACTTCAGAGTATAGATGTAAACAAATAAAGCTAGCTTGTGAGAAACTCAATTTTGATTCCGTAAAAAGGTTGAAAAAACGAGCTTAAACAAAAGCAATGAAATATGACTCGTTTAGTTATCAAACTTGAGCTCGATCTTCATATTACAAACTAGAGCCCGACTCGCAAGCATAAACGAGCTTGTTATTTATATAAATAATTATTTTTATATATAAAATTAATAATAAACTAGTTGAATCAAGTCAAGCTCGAGCTTTAAAATTTCTTAGGAGCCAAGCTCTAAGAATAAAACTCTAAACGAATCAAGCTCTGGTAAGCTATATTAAATCAAAACGAGTCAATAAGCCTTAATAACTTAGGCTCGACTCGTTTACACACCTGTTCGAGACTTCGAGAGGTTATAAGTAACAAATACTTTGACGACTATAAAAAGGACGTACCCGCACTTAACTCCTGCTTTGTGCAAGGTCTAGAGAGGTGTTAGATTAATTTGCTATCTTATATACATAACCTTACCCTACACATTTATTAACAAGAATGTTTTCACGGCTTAAAGTCTTAAACCAATAACCTCATGATCACAATTGCATCAAGCTAGGCCCACCCTAAATACTTAGACAACTATATAATAAGCTTAACAATTTGGATTACATTTCAAATTATTATTGTCTGGGTAACAATTTTGAAATCATAACGAACCCAATGAATATTTGTAAACAATTTAAATGAACAAAATATTACCAAATATAGATGGTACGAAGTAATTATTTTCATAAACCTCCAAGGAAGTGACAAGGAAGTGATGTAGTGGTTTGAGTAAAGGTGAGACAACTTAAAGATCTCAAATTCAATCTCTACTATGGTCGGTTTTCCTTAGACGTCACTGACTCGGTTGCTTGTGACCACGCTTTACCAGTTTTCCCTGGTTAGTCGGGTATGAGGAGACCTAGGGGTTTATCATGTAAGTTGGTTCCCAAGGCCCACGGGAAATTAAAAAAAAAGGTAACGAATTTCATGGGTGGACAAGATTAATAATTAAAGATGGTAGCATACCCGAAAAACATGTTTAAACATAAACTACAACTCATACAGTATAGACTCTACCCAATTTTAATAAAATTAAATCTCAGCGTTGACTTAATATAATAGTCAACCAGCAACAAAAACCAATTACTACTATATTCCATAGAACACGAAAAATTCATACCTCCAGTAACAAGTCAGCAATGCGCCAGCCAAATCTCATCACCTTTGCATTAGGGTCACCCAAGTTCATTAGAACACGCTTCAGAACTCGGCTAGTGACAAAAATTATACCTGATAATAATCTTCCGAATCGATTACTTTTTCTTGTTTCTAAATTTTTCCTTGAGCAATGCAAATTGCTTCTTGCATTGAACAACAGATTTCCCAGGAACAGCAGCAGCAACGCGATCCCAACGCGCATTGGTTTCTTTTGGAAATGTCTTTAAAGCTTGAACCAAAGCCGTTTCCTGCACAGCAGACCATACATCCTGGTCTGAACTTGACCCGACCAGCTCCACTTTATTTGCATCCTGGCTCAGTTTGGGCGGAGCCACATCAGGTTGGGTGGGTGTAGGTGAGACTGTAGAAGAAGCCCCCACAACTTCTTCTCTGGTTGTAAGTGGAGATGAAATGTTAACAGATGGTTTTCTTTTTTCAAGAAACGAATCGAAAGCTTTAGCTGAATCGGGTTTTTGTAAAAGAACGGTTTTTGTTGCTTTTAGAATCTCCTCCACTGATCGCCCGGTTCCTATGTACTCGGATATCACCTCCCATCTTCTAGATGTTCCTTTAGGATACTTCACAATTCCTTTCCTCAAAAGCTCAATCTCTTCTTTCCCCCAAGGTTTCTCTTTTTTCTCAAAGGTGCTTCTAGAAACACTTCCGTTGACTTTTACGGATCCGTTTTGTTGACTGTTTTCAGTCTCATGGTTTTTTTCAACATGGCCCGAGCTAATTGCCTCCTTTAAAAGCTCAGCTTGGCTCTGATTATCCCCTTCTTTTCCCTCCATATTGTCACATAAGTTTCTTAACTGTAACAAATCAAGTGACATACATATGTTTTCCACATCATCTTGACTGATGTTAAACAACTTATTGGAGACTACAACCGTTGAAATAGTTCGAAGACGTGTTCGTTCTTTACGCAATAATTTCTTTTCTTTTTCTTTTATTTTCTTTTGATTAGAAGCAGCTTCAGCCGCCTGTCGATCCTCTTCTTCTTTCTTAAGCCTATTTTCTTCTGCAATTCTTGCAGCTTCTTCCTCTTGTTGTTTCTTGGCCATAAATTTGGCTTCTTTTTTCTTCTGTTTCTCCGCTTTGAGGGTTTCCTTTCTCCTTATTATTCTCGGATCCCGCTTGTAAGCATTATCAACAAGAGAACGTATCCTCGCATGCTCTTCTTTTCTCGCCTTTTCTGAAAGCTTTGCATTTTGTCTTTCCATCCATCTTTTATGGTCACGTGATTCAGCTTGTTCAAGATCATACTCGTCTTCATGTGGAAACTCTCTCCAACTTTTAAAACTAAACCAAAAATCATAAAATGCATCGACTTCTTTGAGTAGAGTATTGTCATCTCCTAGTGATGGGATCGGTTGATTAACTGACCACCGACCGTTCCTCATAAAAGCCGGTCCAAAAACCTTAAAAAAGTCTTGTGGGGAGCAATCAGTAGGAATCTCATCATCAAACTCATCTGTCGAGTCATATATTCTTCTCCTTGTAGGGTCCATTAAAACTTCATACGCTTCTTGAATCGCTTTGAAACGATTTTCAATCTCATCCTTTTTTGCTTGTTTAGCATCTTCGGTTTCTTCCGCAAGAAGTAGAGCCGCCTGTTTGTCAGGATGATGTTTTAAAGCGGTTTCACGGTAACTTTTTCTGATTTGATCCTCAGTTGCAAGATACCTTAAATGACCCAAACCCAATAAAGCATAATGATCTTGTTGAGTCGCCTTATCACCAGATTTCTTTTTACCTTTGCTGCTATATGAATCCGATGATTGCATATACTCATTTTCTTTGTCTTTAGGCAAATTGTCATCATCATCGGCTACATTTTCTTCCTCAAAATAACCACGCAGCTTAAGCGCAACATCGTGAAAGGAGTGACCAGCAGGTTCAAAATGTGAAGCCTTTATTGGAAGACAGTTTGAAGAGACATAAATTGTTTCTCCATTTACAAGCTCGTTTGTATAAGTAATAAGACGAATGGTTGCATGGGATGCCATGTTTATTGCAATTTAAGCATCCACAGGTTTAAGCTACATCAAAGTAAAAAGAGCAAAAGTCAGTAAAGTTAAACAAAGAACATGATATCAAGACACTAAACATGATCACTACCCAATAAATAAAATTTAAGACAATTTAAGCATATGAGAGAAATTGTTTCTTCAGTTACAAGCATGTTTAAATAACTAACAATTGCAACTCAAGCATGTAAAGCTTTAAGCTAACATTGAGGTAAGAGGACCAAAACTCAGTGATTCAAAGACTATTATGCACACAGCACATATTTACTGACCCTTTTGAAAATCTATTAAAGCTGAAAGAAGAATCTGCAGGGTTTATTATATCATTTTTAATGACCCTTGCAACAATCCCTAAAAACAAATTCCACACATTCACAATGCAGAGACATTTAATGACTTGTAAGCTTCCTTCCTTCTCATTAACTATGCAGAGAGCATGAACTGGTGGTAAGAAGAGATGAGAAAAGAGATAAACATGAGATTTACTTCGTACACGAAAGGAAAAAAAAAGTAAAACAAATCAAATGCAGATAAAATAACCAAGCCTATGGGTCTTGGATGAAAAGTTATTGCCACATCCACATGAACAAAAATTGAAATTTAATTTGTGAAAATTAAGGCACTTCAAGTAGGCTTTTTAACAGATTAAATGTTTCATATTTCTGCATATATGACATCTGATCCTCTACAGTAGAGGCGTACACATACACATACTTACGATACAAATTCGGCTTATACTGATTAATGTGACATCCATGTTGCTGGAATTTGCATCATTACATTCATGAGTCGAACTTAATCATGAACTGTGGCATTTTATCAAATATGCTCCAATCTCATTTGCTTGGGGATATTATATTGCAAATAAAAAATGCGTCAATCCTCAGTCCCAATAGAAGCAAGAAAAGGCTAACTGAATAACTAAAAACAATATAAATTCATGCCTACATCGCTCAACAGATTGAATAGCAATCAAAAATCATATAAAACATAATCACAAACACCAAAGTTTGCATTCATAACAATTAACAACACTCTCAGACAAAAAAATCATGTACGATAAACCGATACCACCGCAAACTACAATTTCAAATGTTCAATTCAAACAAAACAACAGTAATCCAACGATTAACACAAATTCAGCTAGTTTGTTAAACATGAAATTACTGAAACTACAGAATATCAGTTTTCCGATGGAAAAAAATTCTTTCGTTACCTAATAGATGCAGCGACGGAGATGTGACGCCGGCGAATAAGCGATCGATCTGTAAATTAGGTTATAACAGATGAAAAAGATGATCGAGATCGAGCGATTGATAATTATCAAAGATTTTGTAGTTTTAATGGAGAGGCGCACAGAGAGATTTGAGAGGGGGAAATTAAGATGTTTGGGGGTTTAGGGTTAACAGGTTTGGGCTGTAGAAGGCCTCTCAAATCGAGTCTTTTAACATGTTTTGAGTTTTATAGTTGTAATCCTGGAAGAAAGTTTTCAGTTTTGGCCCCAAACTTTTTTTTTTTCAATTAAAGCAAATCTACTTTTTTTTTAAGTCGGTAGCTATTGTCAAACTAATTTACTCATTCCCTTGTAGGGATGGCAAAAAAATTTGTTTCCGACGAGTTTACCTGTAACCCGTTACATATGTGACGTGTATTCCTGAACCTGATAATTATTGGGCAGGGTATGGTATTTATTTTCAAAATTTTCGCAGGTATGGGACGGGCATGAGATTTGTTCATATACTCATTTACCCGGCCCGATTACCTGATTATATATACTCATTTACCCGTCCCGTGTACGAGATTATAAATTCCTATTTATTTACATTTGAAGTAAATAGAATTTGTTTCGTTTTTATTCCTTTTGAAATATAGAAATTGCTCATGAGATTTGTATATTTTTTTTATCTTTGTTTTTTGTGGCAACTGTAATAGTTTTTTTTAACAATTTTGTTGATGATTGTTCTTCTTTTGTTAGTCTTGAACGATGTTAATACATTTTGAAATTTCATGTTATTTGATATATTAACAGTTTGTTTTTGGCTTATTTAATAAATATTTTTTGGTTATGAAAAAATAATTTTTTTTATTAGTTACCCGATACCCGACGTGTTTTAAGTCATTTATTTTCAACGAGTATATTTAGCTAAGTAGCGGGTATAGCCAAAACCCCCCGGGATACCCGATACCAGACAGGTAATACCCGATAAATACCCGGTAGGTTTTGGAACAGATATGAGACAAGCTTTTAATCTTTTATAATCAAGTATGAGACTTTGATTACTCAAGCCCGTCCTATTACCATCGGTATTCCCATGGTTTGAATCCGAGACATCTGCGTAAAAGTAATTTTTTCTATCGAATAGTATCTTATATTGGTTTTTGGCCAAGTATGACTTGGAAGCAAATCAATGTCTATTTTGGCGAGTTGACGAGCTGCATGCTTTAGGTTTACGTTTTGAATTGTTCTAAGGGGAAATTAAAATTAAATATATTAAACTTTAAATGTGAACATCACGCTCTTTCTTTTTTTTTAACAAACATCAGGTCACCCGGTATCACCCTGACAAATAGACCACCATTCCGCCCGAATAACAGAGCGTGGTGACTTGACGCATCGTTCCATAAGGAAACCTAAAACTAGAAAACCCCTCAGCTCTACCTATAATATAATATTTGCTTTACGTGAGACTCCAACACAAGATCACTTATAAAAGATGTTATGCCTAAGTTGTCGTTAATTTATTTTTTAACATGCTACATGTCAAACTTTTGTTGGTTTCTACCTTTCTTATGCAAAAATATTTCCGTATTTGATCGTTCCCTATTTTTATATATTCAAACAAACAAGGGTACAATCCTTATTGACATCTTAATATTCAAATACTATATTGTAGACCAGTGTATTACACGGGTTTGCGAATAAAAATGAAATGATTTTAATATTACGTCTTCATAATATTATATAATTAAAACAATAATATTGGTTATTTTTTTACATTAAAAAACTATAAAAATAGAAATTATAAAAAAAATGTTCTTAATATGTGAGTGTTTATATATATAACACTAGGTTAAAATCTACATATCTAGTAACAAAACGTTATGTAACTAAAAAACTTGCACGTTACAAAGTTTAACTAAATTCATGTTTTACACAAGTTGTATATAATATGATATAATTTGTTAACATATAAAGTCGTCACAATATGTTCAAAAAAATTTGATGTAGTAATTATAAATTATGTTTTAATCTTTAATTTTTTTCAACCCACAGAATTCGTGATATAACTAAGGAAAACTAGAAGGCACGAGAGTAGGGTTGGGTGAAGCTCATGAGAGAGTGCCTTTTCCTAAGCCTAACCCAGTTCACATGCCAAGTAGGTTACCATAGGCAAACACACCCCTAGCTAGACATGCCCAAATAGGTTCGAACCCAGTAGGTGACCCCCGCTAGAAAAGATGATCTTGGTTGGACGCAAATTCAAACCCCACAAACGTTACATAATAGTATTCCTTGCATCCATCATGAAAACAACCCAGCCCAAATAGATTACCATCCCATAAAAGACCATCTAGAGAGACTGTGTCAATTAGAAAAGAAGCTAATTTGAGAGAGAGAGAGAGAGAGAGAGATTGGATTTTTTTAATAAGGATTGTCAAAAGAATCAAATCTATCAATATTAAAAATAAAGATCAAAAGATTCGACCCTCAAAGGACCCTAATTTATTACAACTCAATCTATGTACACATACTCGAAAACCCTAAATCATCAGCATGAACAACAGACTTACGGATATATATATATATATATATATATATATATATATATGTATGTGTGTGTATATATATATATGGGGAAAGTGAATATGAGGCTGTTAAGCACCTAAATTAGGTGTGAAACCCATCAAAACGACGTAGTTTTGATTAAATCTCATTAATTTGGTAGGTGCAAAATTTATGGAGTGAAAATAGGAACAAAAAAAATTACCATAATTAACGAGATTTAATCAAAACTACGTCGTTTTGATGGGTTTCACACATAAGTTAGGTGCTAAACAGCCCCATATTCACACTACAAGGATAATAGCCTATAGCGACGACACCTATAGCGACGACTGGAGTCGCCTCTGTAGACAGAGGTACAGCGACGACATGTCGTCGCTATAGGGTTAAATCTGATTTTTTTTTCATTTACCTATAGCGACGTCTTGTCGTCGCTATAGGGTTAAGCGGGAACACCAATTTTTTTCGCGGTTGAGGGAAAATGATCAGGGACGACTTGTCGTCGCTATAGGTAAGTTTATTTTTTTTTTTAATTTTCCTTAATTAAAATACCTGAATTTCAATAAAAAAAAATTAAAAAAAAAATTAAAAAAAAAATTAAAAAAAAATAGCGACGACAAGTCGTCGCTATAGGTTATTATGAATTTTTAATTATTTAAAATCCTTAAACTGAACGACATCGTTTTCTGAACCTAAGCTATAGCGACGACAAGTCGTCGCTATAGGCTTATGTATAGGGTTTTCTTTCCCAGTATTTCCAGATTGCGCCATTGCTCGTGGTTCCGCCCCCAAACACGATTTTAGGCGATTTTCACCATTTTTGGGCTATTTGAAGGTATTTTTTATGTTTTGAATCATTTAGGATGTATATTTAACTATCACATGCTTTTTTTTTGCGATTTTTAGTGATTTTTTGGTTTTTTTGAGATTGGTTCGTATGAATGGATTTTGGTTCGTATGAATGGATTTTGGTTCGTATGAATGAATATTGGTTCGTATTTGTGATGTAATGTTTGTATTTATTGTGTATTTGGCCATAGGTATAAGTGTATGTTCATATGTTTGTGTTATTTTGTATGTATATTTGTTTTGTATGTACAAGAGTGTTGTGATTCTCTATTTGATGATGTATATGTATGTTGATTATGTATGTGTTTTTTATGTTTTAGTTATAAGTGTATGTTCATATGTTTGTGTAATTTTGTATGTATATGTGTTTTGTATGTACAAGAGTGTTGTGTATGTGTAGGTGAATGTATAATTAGTATTTGTATGTGTATGTGTAATGTGTTGTATGTGTATGTGTATGTCTATAAATATTGTTTTGCAATTCTCTATTTGATGATGTATATGAGTGTTGTGTATGTGTAGATGAATGTATAAAGTTTGTATGTGTAATTCTCTATTTGATTATGTATATATATATGTGATTTGTTAATTATAATAGTTTGTATGTGTAACTTTATCTACATTAATTGTATGTCATATGTGTTACATAAATATTGATTTGATTTTGTTGTATTTTATTGTAAATTAGGGCATATATTATTGCGGTTGAAGAAAAGTTTCTATTCAAGATATTGAAAAGGTATGTAACATGACTTTTTAGCTTTTATTCGTGTATTTAATATAATAGCTTCTTGTGTATTGATTTATGATATGTTGAGATGATTTATATGAAATTTATGCATGCTATGTTTATGTATGCTATGTTGAGATAATTTATATTAAATTTATCCATGCTATGTTTATTTATGCTATGGTTATGTATGATATGTTTGAATTTGTTTATAAATATGCATGTTTAACTATTAATAACCATTAGAATATGCCCATCCAACATTTATCTAATAGAGCTAAATGTTGGATTGTCCCTGTTTTGGGACTGCTTTTTGAATATTCTATCTCATTTAGGATATGTATACACTACAACGAGTTTAATATCAAGAAAAACCTACAGCAATCCGCCTTAACTCCCTAAAACATAGGGAGTTAAGACGGAATGCTGCCGGTTTTTCTTGATATTTAACTCGTTGAAGTGTATACATATGAGATAGAATATTCAAAAAGTGGGTTAGGATCCACCACCTTTGAGAACTACTTTACATCATAGATAAGGTTTGATATGGTTTATCATTTTTGTTGTACTTGTACTTGCATTTGTATTTTAATGCTAGATGCATATGTGTTATTATTTAATTGTTTTATTTATATATAGCTATGACAATTGATAAAAGTTGGATAAACTTACGAAATCGGAGATCTTCGGAATTCTTAAATGGTCTTAATAACTTTATGGAGATTGCCAAAAATCATGTCAATAGTGAAGGTAAAACGTATTGCCCATGTAAAGGTTGTGCCAATTCAAATAGGTCACTTCAGAATTTGAGTACGGTTTATGCTCACATACATGACCGGGGGTTTCTACAGTCATATACAATATGGGTTTATCATGGTGAGAAGTATCCTAACGCTGCAGAGATAGAAAATCTATGGGGTTTAAACACACACACTTCTGTAACAAACAATGAAATGTTTGATGCAATTGATGATGTTATGGCGGAACATAATACAAATGACGATGATGTAGATGAAAATGAAGGTGGCTTAGATCCAGAATTTGACGCATTGTTTAAGGAGCTTAATACAGAGTTATATCCTACTTGTACTTGGATGTCTTCTTTAAATTTTCTTGCAAAATTATTGCACATTAAAGTGATTAACAAATGGACAAATAGTTCATTTGATCAACTTTTAGAACTTTTAAGAGATGCATTTCCAAAAGAAAATCAAATTCCATCATCACATTATGAAGCTAAGAAGAAGTTGAGAAAGATTGGGTTAGGATATCAATCTATTCATGCTTGTCGTAATGATTGTGTTCTGTTTTGGAAAGAGAATGCTCTTATGCAAAATTGTCCTATTTGTAATGAAAGTAGATGGGTTGATAAGAATACAAAAGGGAAGAAGGTACCACAAAAAGTGTTGCGTTACTTTCCTTTAACTTCTCGTCTTCGACGAAAGTATAGCTCTCGATTCACGGCAAAAGATATGACATGGCATCATACTGGACGGTCAACGGATGGTATGATGCGCCATCCGGTTGACGGTAAAGCATGGCAAGAATTTGATAAGAAATACCCCAATTTTGCCAAAGAACCCAGAAATGTTCGATTGGGCTTGGCTGCTGATGGCTTTAACCCTTTTGGTAACATGAGTCAGACTTATAGTATGTGGCCAGTGGTGTTGACAACTTATAATACACCACCTTGGTTATGTATGAAAGAGTCATCTTTCATGTTAACATTGCTAATTCTAGGTCCTAAATCTCCTGGTAAAGACATTGATGTTTTTCTAAGGCCTTTGGTGGATGAGTTGAAAACATTGTGGATTGATGGAGTTCAAATGAGAGATGCATCAACAAAAACTGTATTCACGATGCGTGCAGCATTATTATGGACAATTAACGATTATCCTGCTCGTAGTAGCTTGTCCGGATGGAGTGGTCAAGGTTATAAAGCATGTCCTACTTGTAATGCCGATACACCCTCGTGTCCTGTAACCAATAAAATAGCTTTTATTGGTCACAGACGATTCTTAACTAAGAATCATAAATGGAGAGACAGTTTGCTGTTTAATGGCAAAAAAGAGACCAGAGATCCTCCAAAGCCATTGACTAACATACTAATGTTAAAACAATTACAAAGTCTTCCCAATCGTGTTCCAGGAAAACATCCAAGTTGTAGATTTGAAGAGTCGATCACGAAATTCTACGATTCGATCATAAACGTGCGGAATCCGTTTATAACTAGATTTGGATCAATCAATAACGTTGTAATATATATCACAAATCTGAAATCTTCATTAACATTCAAGTGATTACAACGAATCAAACGTGAAATACAACACTTGAATATACGAAAGAAGCTAAGATGAAGAGAAATCTTGATCTTGATCTTGAGAGAGAAGTCTTGAACTTGAGAGAGAATTTGACTTTGTGTGTGTGAATTATGAGCTCTCTCTTAGTTCCAAGTCCACCACCTTTCCTCTATATATATGTTTCAAAAGGTTTGCCAAAAGGTTTGCCTCCCAAACCTATAAAACATGTAAGCATCGAACCTCTCACGAACCTCCATAGCCGAACCTTGAAATATTAGGTTCGCCAGACAAGGTTCGCCAGCCGAACCAATTGGTTCGTTAGACAAACCTATACAACAACATAAACATAGGTTCGTCGAACCTTAACCAAACCTTAGCCGAACCTTTTGTCTTTTGATCTTCTAATCATATACAACAAACTACAATTTCATATACAACAAGCTAGGTTCACATTAAATGCAGCTTTCACACAGAAAGTGCACTAACATACTCCCCCTTGAACCTTGCTGTTGTATATACTCAAACTTTATGTGCATCGGGAAACATATATGCATCAACATACTCCCCTACAACCTTGCTATCAACATATTTCCCTTCAGTTGTAGCTGTTATATTTTCACACAGAAAATACATCAGTCTCTTTGTTTCTACTTCACCCTCTCAATCTTAATCTCATTCTCTCTCTCTCTCTCTCTCTCCATCTTATGTTTTTTTTCAAGATTCACCTGCTGAGGACTGCAGTGACATCTTCAACACACAGACCTTCATCACCCTTATCACCTGCATCAGTTGACACATAATCAAAACTAGATCTTTAGCTTCACATGTGATCATACTAGATGCCTCATCACAATTCCAATTTCTCTTTGTCACTTATTAACAGTAAATCAATTATAGTACTTACAAAGAATTAGTAAGTCACATCGGATAGTCTAAAAGAAAATAGAAGAAAATTTTTATGATTTTTTCAATGATTTGAATAAACTCCCCCTAAAGCTATGAATTGCAAAATTGTATATCCTAGAATCCTACAAAATTTGTATTCTAACTAAAAAATAAATATGTTTTTGATGAGAAAGATCCAAACATGAGATCATATTGTAATCATACTTCAGCATTACTTGTTGATTGTTAATGAGATTTATTTATTCGATGCACAAGCCTAGGACGATTGCCAGTATATGGGTCCACTTTAAATCTTACCACTTGTTGTGAATTTGGATTAATGAAAACCAATCACAAGACTTTGTGTTCCCCACTTACTTGAACACATCCCCGCTTTGTGAAACATCAACCAACAGCGATGCCATTGAAAATTATAAGTTCAAATTCTTGCTTAGTTTGATCATGCAAAAATAAAGCAGAATATCTTTTGTGAAATAACAAAGTGAAATAAAATAGAATGTTCAAAATCCGGTAACAAGATTGATACTTCCGTATGCGCAGATGAAACCAAGATAATGAACCAAAAAATAATTTAAGTTTAAAACCTAGCAATCAGATTGATACTTCCGTATACACATAGAATGCCCAAGTTTTAAACAAACCAAGAAAATAAAAACAGAATGTCCAAAACATAGCAATCAGGTCGATACGTAAGTATACGCAGAAAATGTCCATGTTTTGAACGAAAATAAAAGAAAAAATGAACTCAGAATTTCTTTTGAAAAAGAAACACATGATCAAACCAATATATGTACCAATACAATTAGCAATCACTGAGGCAAATGGCCACGCACTCAGGACAAAGATCGAACACTGTGTTCTAGTAATGTGTCCCACAAAGAATGATTATGGCATTATGCATTGTGATCGCTTTGTATTTGATCTTGTATGAACCAAGTAAGCTTCCAGAATGTTACAATGTACAATCATATCTCAAAGGTCGGATCAATTTCTCAATTTTCTAATTTTATATTGTTTTTGATTTTTTTTAAATTTTCTCCCCCTAAAATACTAAAAATGAAAATCTTTTTGTTTTTTTAGAATTTTATAAGTATATAAAAAAATCAAAATTCCCGGAAAATTGACAACCGATATGATTTACCATCTTTGTAAAACATTATGATCAATGTGACTTGAAAACATCAAGAAAATATGACAATGTAATTCCAAACCTGTCAAGTTCTCCAGAATAATATGACAGTTAAAGAATTAGAACGATTTTACCAAATACACGCCAGGAAGTTTCACTATCAATGAGCTCTCCTCCAATTGATAGGTCCTCTTGAAATCCTCCTGCACACACTCACAAACCATTAGATATCTTTAGTCACCCAAGCCTTCGAGGTCTTGAGTTTTCCATGAAAATCCCTATACCGAAATTTAATCCATTTTCCAGTTGAAACTAATGAAGTTTCCTTTGAAACTTTGTTTGTTTTTGGTATCCACAACTGTTCCTGTTCAAGTGCATTCTTAAGATAATACTTATCTTGAATCACCACATTGTTGTTAAACACCAAATTAGTCGTTAAAGATTTTGAAAGTTTCAACTTTTCTTCATCCGAGGCTTTCACAAGTTCTTCCTTGTTTTGATTTGGCATTTTATGTTTTTTAGGAATGAACTTTGAAACCTCTGTGACACAAGACTTGGCATTACTAACTTGTCCTTGTAACTCACACAGATAAGGACAATTAGCAATGATATGCCCTCTTGTTCCACACTCAAAACATATTCTCCTCTCCACAAACCTAGGAGAATAGTTTTGTACAAACCTATGGTTTTGGTGATTTACCACTGGTGAACCATAAACCAATCTTTGATTACTTGTTGAACCCATATGAGTCAAATGTGACTTCTTATCACTTGACATCGGAGACTCAAAGTTCAACTTTTCACATCTTGTGGGACTGAGTGAAATCTTGTCTTTGTTCCAAGACTTTGAAGTATCACATTTTGATTCCACTCTGTTTGATGCACATGATGATTTCACAACCCATTTTGATTGAAATTGACGTTTAGGTTTTGAACTTGAAAAACCATTTTGCTTTGAAAAATTCTTATTTTCATTCTTTGAAAACTTTTTAATTTCAACCAATGGGGTTTTGAAAGAAACTTTCTTTTTGGATGATGATGCAGAATTTGAAACACATGGTTTCATATCATCAAAGATATTATTGTGAGAATCATCATAATCCTTATGAACATCCATCAACCCACATTTGTACAATGTCTCCTCATCATATTCCTCAAAAGTACAATCTTCAATGATTGGAGGAATGTTGTTATCAGCACAAATTGGAGACTTTTCCTTAAGATTTAAACATTTAGAACATGAGAGTTTAGAAAACGTACCTGAACTTACCTCTTTATCTGAAATAGTATGACAATGATCTTCACTAATGATAGTAGTTGTTTCAGACAAATCATCAAAGGCATCCTCATAAACACTCTCATCCTCTGTTGACACCACATCATCACTTGAAGTTTCATCCTTTGACTTCAAAACATCATCTTCAGACTTCTTCATCTCACTTTTGATATCAGAATCATCAAGAATGTGTGTATCTTCAGTTACATTACATCTCTCATCTACAACTTCATTCACCTGTTTACTATCTTCATCCATTTCAGGTTCATTTGTTTTATCAGATTCTGACATTGAAGACTCAACACTCATACTTTCATTTAACATATTTCTTTGTTCATCAATCCACGAGAAATCAACAATTTTCACAATCCATTTTCCATTTCGCTTTATCTCCAATTCCATTTTATCAACCACATCTTTGAAGTTCATTAATTTGACATGATGAATGATTTCAGTTTCCTTCATTCTTTCAACAAAATCACTCCATCGACAAGGTAAGAATTGCGTAAACTTTTCAACGATTTGCCCATCAGTGATATCAAACTTAAAATATTTCAATTCTTGCATAAGTGGTAAAAGACGATCATAAGCATCATTGATCTTCTTTGCAACATGATTGTTATATGCAAGTTGTAACAAACTCCACTTTGCACATGAATGTGGCATTTGTTCAAAATCAGTTTTCTTAATATCTTCAGAAATGATCACTGAAAACAATTCACACAATTCTCTTTCTTGATTAAATTCAGACATTTGATCTTCATTCAGTTTCAAACATGGTTTCTTGTATTGTTGGTACAATAACTTCTGATAATTATCATCCGCTTTAGCAATAAACGTTTCGAATGTGGATCTCCAGTTCGGATAATTTTCCAAATTGTCCACACAAGTCCATTGTTAGCCAACCATTCCACGTTCCAGTTCTTGTATGTCATATTTAACTTTTATGTTCAAAACTTGAAAGTTTAACCTCTCAAAAACAAAACAGCTAAAACCTCGTCTTAACGTCCGAATTAGGTCTTGAAACCTATCCCAAATGATCCGGAAGGCCCAAATTAGGTAAACAAGGTTTACTTGAACTTTTAATAATGTGTCTTTTTGGCTCAAATGAAGCTTTTTAACCTTTAAAAATAGGCCACGAACCCTTTTCACGAACCTTATCAGTCTTGGAAGCTCACGAACCCTTTATAATGTATAAGGATCAAAATCTCGCGAACCCCAACCAAAATCTCGTGAATCTAGGTCAATTTCTCGTGAAATAGTCAATTTCTCGCGAACCTGGACGTTCTGACGAACCTATGAATGAATCTGGACACTCCCACGAACCTTTGGATGAATCTGGACACTCCCACGAACCTTATGTACGAATCTGGACGTTTCACGAACCTTATGGACGAATCTGGACGTTTCACGAACCTTGGATGAATCTGGACAGGTTCTGCTATCAGATTCGTCAAAGGTTCGTCTGACGAACCTGGACGTTTCACGAACCTTGGATGAACCTGGACAGGTTCGGCTATCAGATTCGTCAAAGGTTCGTCAAGGTTCGTCTGATCGAACGAACAGATCTGATCTTCACAAAAATGGCTCTAGAATCTTCATTTTTTGGAGTTAGAAGGCCTATGAGTAGTCAAAATTTTCGTTTTTTCGAGGCGCATCTTTCAATCGGATCAAAACTTGCAAAAACTTGATAATTTTTCGCAGATCTGACTTTTTGTTGACAAAAACGTGAAGAACTTCAAGAACAACTTCAAGATGATGAACTTTCTGATCAAATTACTTGATATTGATGTCCAAATAGTCGTAGAATCGAGCCTAACTCTCTGATACCACTGTAGATTTGAAGAATCGATCACGAAATTCTACGATTCGATCATAAACGTGCGGAATCCGTTTATAACTAGATTTGGATCAATCAATAACGTTGTAATATATATCACAAATCTGAAATCTTCATTAACATTCAAGTGATTACAACGAATCAAACGTGAAATACAACACTTGAATATACGAAAGAAGCTAAGATGAAGAGAAATCTTGATCTTGATCTTGAGAGAGAAGTCTTGAACTTGAGAGAGAATTTGACTTTGTGTGTGTGAATTATGAGCTCTCTCTTAGTTCCAAGTCCACCACCTTTCCTCTATATATATGTTTCAAAAGGTTTGCCAAAAGGTTTGCCTCCCAAACCTATAAAACATGTAAGCATCGAACCTCTCACGAACCTCCATAGCCGAACCTTGAAATATTAGGTTCGCCAGACAAGGTTCGCCAGCCGAACCAATTGGTTCGTTAGACAAACCTATACAACAACATAAACATAGGTTCGTCGAACCTTAACCAAACCTTAGCCGAACCTTTTGTCTTTTGATCTTCTAATCATATACAACAAACTACAATTTCATATACAACAAGCTAGGTTCACATTAAATGCAGCTTTCACACAGAAAGTGCACTAACACAAGTCACGGAGGTGTGAAAAGAAAACGTGCCACGTCTGAGTTGAATTGGACAAAAAAAAGTATCTTTTTTGAGTTAGATTATTGGTCTTCTCTTCTTTTAAGACACAATATTGACGTTATGCATGTTGAGAAAAATGTGTGTGAGAGCTTGTTAGGTACTTTGTTAATGAATGAAAAATCCAAAGACACATCTAAAGCAAGACAAGACTTAGAAAATATGGGTATTCGAAATAACTTATGGCTAAAAAGGAATAACAACAAAGTTTATCAGCCACATGCACCATACTCTTTCACACCCACTGATCGAGTACATTTTTGTAAGTTTATTAAAGGGGTGAGACTACCTGATGGTTTTGGTTCAAATTTTAAAAATAAGGTGTCTAATGATTCTAACATAATTGGGTTAAAGTCACATGATTATCACATCTTGATGCAACGATTGTTACCAATTGGTGTTCAAGGATATTTGGCCGCGAATGTTTCAATAGCAATTGTTGACCTTTGCACGTTATTTCAAAAACTTTGTGCTCGATCATTAGATATGAAAGATATGGAGAAAGCAAAAAAGGAAGTGATCAAAATATTATGTAATTTGGAGTTAATATATCCTCCGGCATTTTTTGACATAATGGTTCATTTAGTTCTTCATTTGCCTGAAGAAGCTATTCTTGGTGGACCTGTGTATATGCGATGGATGTATCCGTTTGAAAGATACATGAAGAAGCTTAAAGCTTATGTTAGAAATAAAGCAAGGCCTGAAGGCTCAATAGCAGAGGGTTATGTTGCAGATGAAGCATTAACATTTTGTTCCATGTATCTTGAGGGTATGCAAACCAAATTCAACCGTCCAGATAGAAATGCAGATGCCGGTATTCCTAAAAGGCAGTTACATGTATTTTCATCACAATGTCGACCAATTTCAAAGAAGAAAATCATATCACTTTCTGATGAGACTAGAAAATCATTGGAATGGTTTGTATTGAACAATTGTGATGAAATTAAAGACCACAAATCGTAAGTTTTTTATTTTTATTTTAATTATTCATTTAATATATATTTATAAACTAATTGAAGTTTTTCTATTAATCCAGTGAATTTGAATCCGAATTTCCTGAACGTGATGTAAAAACAGAATTTTCTTCTTGGTTTAGATATAAATCAAATACATCTTCGTTTATATCTTCATCTGACGAATTAAAGGCACTAGCACACGGTCCGTTGAATGCATATTTGTACACTGCTTGCATTGTTAATGGTGTGAGATTTGTGATACACAATCGTGATGTTCGACGCACTACTCAGAATAGTGGTGTTGTTACAATAGGAGAAGATAAAACTCCATTTTATGGTCAATTAGAGGAGATCATAGAGATGAACTATTTACATGGTTACTCGGTTGTATTATTTCGTTGTAAATGGTTCAACACATCGGGTAAACGGTTAATTAAGAAGAACAATATTACTGTGATCGATGTTAGCCGTGAATGGTTTGTTAACGAACAATATATTTTAGCTACACAAGCTAAGCAAGTGTTTTATCTCCAAGATCCTTCTCGAACCACCGGTAATTGGAGAGTTGTCGAAGACGTACACCATCGAAAACTTTGGGATCATCCAAGTATGAGTGTTGTTAATGAAATAGATATCTTACATGACACTCAATCATCTGATTATAACTTGGTTGTCGATGATGACTTAAGAGACAATGAATCTTTTGAGTGTAACTTAGTTGTCGACTTAGGCTTTTTACCCATGAGAACGGCTTCAGAGGAAAGTATGCGTGATGAAATTCTTATCGATGATGATGATGAAGAAGAGGAAGATGAAAATGTTTACTTTTCAGATGATGAAGATGAAATAAACGACGATGTTGACAATGAAGATGATGATGATATTGAAGACACCCAATATTATAGTGATGATTCCGAATAAATGTATGTTTATTGCATATTTATTTTTAAATATACATGTTAACATTTATTATATGTTCTGTTATATAATTGCTACATATTATATTGCTTATTTTAACTTGTTAAGAATTAAGATTATGTTTATTATTTTTTCAATGAAGGAATGGCAGATGTAGCACGATCACATGGTGGAGACGGGGGAAATGAACCTCCTTACGGTCCTCCATATAATTTGCGAACTGGTTGTGAATCTTGTAAGTTGTAGTATTTATATGTTTTATTATGTTCATTGTAAATCTTGTAAGTTGTAGTATTTATATGTTTTATTATGTTCATTGTAAATCTTGTAAGTTGTAGTATTTATATGTTTTATTATGTTGATTGCGAATCTTGTAAGTTGTAGTTGCTAACTTTTGGATTAAATTGATGTAGCAAAACCTGCAAAAAAACGTTCTCACGGAAAAAATTTAAACTTGTATGAGAAGTTTCAAAGAAATGGAAGCAGGCCACTTCCGTTAGAATTTGACTACTCCTCTAACCAATTTAGGGCTGTTGGAGAGAACTACCAATTGTTTGTGAGATTGGTTTCAAACGAGGTTGATAAGCATGCCCCGTTTCACTACCGAAGTTGGCAAGAAGTTCCTGGTGAGATCAAAATGTCCATCCTAACCACACTACATGTAAGTAGTCATTTTAAGTTTTATATTAAATTTTCTAAGTTTTTGTTGCTTTGTAATTTCATCTTTTCTTTTTGTAGCACTACTTTGATCTTCAACGATATCACAACACTGAGTACTGGGAAGGCATTAAGCAAGGGATACAATCGGATTGTGCAAATCGTTATAAGGATCGAAAGACAAAGCTTAAAAAACATTTTGATAAAGTTGGAGGTTACGACAACACTGAAAGAGCGAAGACAAAACCACCAGAGGGCATGAACCCAGTTGCTTGGGTTCGAGTTATTGAGGAGCTATTTACAACTCCCACATACCAGAAACGTTCTCAAGCAAACTCAGCAAATCGTTCAAAACAACTATATGGGAGTTATCATGGGACGCAGTCTTATGCACAAAGACGATACACTGAAGTAAAATCTTACAATTTTCATTATATGTGTAAATATATATTTAAAATTTCATTAATATAATATTTTAATTGTTTGTAAGGTCCAAGAAACTGGGGTTCCAAAACATGTTGAAGGTTGGAGGGAGATGCACTGTAAGGGAAGCTCAGGTTGGTACAATGAGATGGCAGAAACTCATTGGGTAAGTGCATGTCTTGTGTAATGTCTTTGTATGTGAGTTTAGGTTATAATAACTCATATGAGTATGTTGTAAGTGTATATGCATATGTGTTAGTAAATTTTGACCCGTTTGTAGTTGCAATTGCATGTTTTAGAGGTATATGAGTATGTTTGGTAATTTTGACGCATTTAGAGTTGTAATTGCATTTTTAAAGGTATATGAGTATGTTTGTTAAATTTTGACCCGTTTAGAGTTGTAATTGTATGTTGTAAGTGTATATGCATATGTTTACTAAATTTTGACCCGTTTGTAGTTACAATTGCATGTTTTAAAGGTATATAAGTATGTTTGTTAAATTTTGACCCGTTTAGAGTTGTGTAAGTGTATGTTGTAAGTGTATATGCATATGTGTTAGTAAATTTTGACCCGTTTGTAGTTGCAATTGCATGTTTTAGAGGTATATGAGTATGTTTGGTAATTTTGACCCATTTAGAGTTGTAATTGCATGTTTTAAAGGTATATGAGTATTTTGTTAAATTTTGACCCGTTTAGAGTTGTAATTGTATGTTGTAAGTGTATATGCATATGTTTACTAAATTTTGACCCGTTTGTAGTTACAATTGCATGTTTTAAAGGTATATAAGTATGTTTGTTAAATTTTGACCCGTTTAGAGTTGTAATTGTATGTTGAAAGTATATATGCATATGTTTACTAAATTTTGACCCGTTTGTAGTTGCAATTGCATGTTTTAAAGGTATATAAGTATGTTTGTTAAATTTTGACCCGTTTAGAGTTGTAATTGTATGTTGTAAGTGTATATGTATATATATGTTGTAAGTGTAATATGTCTTTGACCCGTTTAAATAATTAAATGTAGGGTAAAATTATGGATGAAAAAACAAGTCAATGTCAAGCTCGGGTGGCGATGATACGCCAATTAATGAGGTTGAAATACTTGAAAGGTCGTTGGGACAAAGGCGTGGTCACATTCGAGGTGTTGGCCGAACGGTGAAAAGCGTAACCCCGGATTTTGCTCAAAGTATGTCGTATACACCACACAATCAAGATTTGCACAATGAATTACGACAAGCAAATGCTCGTTGGCAAGAACAACAAGAAATTAACCTACGGATGCAACAACAAATAAACGAGCTAATGTCACGCCAAAAAGCCTTTGACAATCCTTTTGAAAATACCTACAAACCAACCTTTGAAGAAGAAGAAGAAGAAGAAGAAGAAGAAGAAGAAGAAGATGATGATGATGATAGTGAATAAAATTTCACTTGGGTTATCTTGTGTTTTTTGGATAATTGTGTTTTGTGTTTGAATTCGGACGTGTACTTTTAAACATGTATTGCGTATGCGCATTAGGATAACTATGTTTTTAGTAATGTGAAGATTTGGGATTGTTTTATAGCAGGTTTTTACAGGTTTTTACAGGTTATTTAAACAGGTTTTAATTTGGGGAAAAGACAAAAAAAAAAAAATTTTTTTTGATGTTACCCTATAGCGACGACATGTCGTCACTATAGGGTGTACGGAAAAATATTAAAAAAACAATTTTTTAATAATATTTTAATCAAAATTATTATTTAATTTTTGTTTTTAATTAAAAATTGAATATAAGTTTGAAAAAAAAAGGAAAAAAAAAATTAAATACAACCTATAGCGACGACAAGTCGTCGCTATAGGTGACCATATTGCGACGACAGCAGCAGCGACGACTAATCCGGGCAATAGCGACGAACCTATTGCGACGACACTTCAGCGACGATATAAGGACCCTATTGCGACGACTTTGGTCGTCGCTATAGGCTGCTATCCTTGTAGTGTCACTTTCCCCTATATATATATATATAGGGGAAGGATCCCCTAAAAAGTCTTTTTTGCCTAAGAAGGCTAAGAAGGATTTTTAAAAACTTGAAAACTGAACCAAACAAACTCCGATTGAATTCATTTTTACATCAATGGAACCGGCTTGTAATTCACTAAAACCTAAACCTTAAATCATAAACAATAAACCCTAATAATAAAACTAAAATTACAAAAACAAACCTTAAACCAAATGATAAAGCATAAAAGCTAAAAAAAGATGTCCTAAAATCCAAACTCTAAAACAAGTTGTTAAAGCTAAAACCAAAAAGTAAATATTGTAGGGTTCGATGAGACGGTTCCAATGCCATCGAAATGAGTTCAATTGGAGTTCGTTTAGGTCGGTTTTAGAGATTTTTAAAATTCTTTTTAGCCTTCTTAGGCAATATAGACTTTTTATTTGATCCTTACCCTATATATATATATATATATATATATATATATAAAGAACATAAGATCTGTGCTAATATATATAGAAATACATCTCTGATCAACAAGATCTACAAAAACAAACAAGAATAGACGTTCATTTACCATATGAACAAAGAATAACTTCTCATATAAACTATCTCCAATCGCAGAATTATCAGTCCCAGCTGGCCCACAACCTCATTCAATCAGTCCACGTACAATAAAAAATTTTTGATTTTATAGCACTTGTATCTACATTGAAGCACATGTGATTTCATGCTTTTGTCTTCCTTTCTTCATCCAATGCCTATTCGAGAAAAAGAATGGTTGCACAATAATAACTTAATTACGCTCATCGTGGTGTATAACTATAAAAAATGGCCAAAAATTGAACGCTTGATACCTTGCTTTGGACCATTCTCATGACGAGTACGAAAATGTCACGTTTTCTAAAAAAAACAAAGAAATGTAAGTACTATAATTTCTTGCAAATATAACAAATAAACAAATTTACACAGTATATTTTCGCTTTTCAGTAGGGTCTGGGGAAGGATAAAGACAAACCTATCCTAGTTGGGATAGAGAGACTGCTACGAATGAATCTCCGACTCAAATATATTGTTTGAAGTTAATCATCCCAACATTTATTTTTACAAAATAAGTAAAATAATGTTAAAATTAGTACAATTTTTACTTTTATCACTTTAGGGCCCTCACATATATACATTATATGCATGCACCGCAAATGAATCGTCGCTTTCTTGCTAATAAGTAACATCAATTTGAAATTTGAAGCAAAAGAGGTACAGTTGACTTTTTAGATCAAAAGAGTTAGCTTTCGGATTACAACATCTTAATACTTGTTCATATCAAGCTTACTATAACAGTTTTTTTTAGCAGGTTGTCATTAAGACTAATGTAGGTATCAAAATTTGCATGAAAACTGAAAAAATTAAAATAAAGAGAATTTGAAAAGTAGTTTGGTTGACCCAAAGAGTCAACTGACTTTTTGTTTGGAACAAGAAAGTCAAACACAAAGTCAACAACGTGAAACCAATTCATTACCTAACATCATGGAAATCAAATTCAAGTGGAGAGCCACGAGGACGTATCAACACAATTTTTGTTGTAAGCCCTCGAGGAATTTTGATCTGCATTTTCATTACAAGATGCCAATTATCAAGAATATAAGATACAAAAAGGGATTTAAATAATTTAACTAATATTAAAGAAGGGACGATTTTTTTTTTTTTTGAACGGATAATGTTACTCTCCTTCTAAACTAGTTCAAACTAATTATACCATTGCATGTAATTGAACCCATGATCTATCATTCTAAGATACAAAGCCTGTATCAATTGGGCTAGTCCCACATTAGCAGAAGAGACGGTTTTCTAAACCATCGTATTTGGTTTTTTATTGCAATGAAAGCCAACTAACATGATTATACAAGTGCAAAAGCATGAAACGACTTGTTTAACGTTTGTTTTGATTATTTAAGCATAACTGTTCCATGAATATAAAGAGACTGCTTCCAATAAGACACACCGTTCATGATGTCTGATTAATAGACAAACCCAACACTTTTAACATTATTTTCACAAAAATTAAGTAAAATAGCGTTAAAATTCGTGCAATTTCACTTTTGCCCTAGAGACCGACGCATATATATGTTATATGTGTGCACCGTAAAAGGGGCTAAAATTACAAAACTACCTTTTGAGAGACTCAATACAGCCAATATATTATTTATTTTTACCATATAAAAATTAAATATACCCCCAATCAATTCATTTATAGTAACGCGCCAATACAATACCACTTGCATACGAAGGCTAAAAAATTGTGTTTTATTTACCGATAAATCGCTGGAGTATTTATCGAAAGTATAAAGTTTGTCCACGCTATTGATGAGTATCTTGTATATGTATTGACCTAAATAAAAAGTTATTGGCTCATTCGAGGTACCCATCTGCAAAAGTTCGGTGTTAAAAGAAAATAAACCAAAAGAAACTAGTTTATAAAATACTAACAAAATGTTTTTATAAATTTCAACTTATTAGTTTAGATATACTATACCAGTAGCGAAGCACTAAATGATTTCTGACCAGCTAACATATAATTGTCTATTTCCTGTTGCATTTCTGGATCTACATAATGTTTTTATTCAAGAACATGCAATTAAGTTCAAGACTAAGGTTAAAATTCAAGGAAAATTTGCCAATTTAAACATGAATACCAAGTTTTTTTCAAAAGTAAACATTATTTGACCCGTTACCCAATCTAACCCAACCCGATGCCGGGCATAACTGTAATGTTTCATTATTTGGATTTTAGTTAAAAAAAATGAAATTCAGTCCGACTGGTGAACCGGCCGGTTCGTTTGAGGACGGTTCACAAGATCATTTTAGGTCGGCCAACCCACCGGTTCCTAGTCCGACTTCGTTAAAAGGAGATTAAAGTCAATGTTTATTTAAAAAAAACTTGGTCTAACATGTTCAAATAGGTGATTTTCTCAATTTTTTTAATTGTAGCGTTAATAAACGAGTTTCAACATAATTAATTATTATACTTACCACACGGTATTTTCTTTTGTTTATTGGCAAAGACCCGCACTTTTCCCCCCTGAAAACCAAGGGGAGAATTTTATAGCATTCAAAGTATGGAACCACGTATAAAATTATTATTTTTATTTATATTGTAAACAAATAATAGTGTGTGTTTACAATACCTGTGTACCATGGTTATTAATTGGTACGCACTCTAAAGCAATAACTTTATCAACATCATCAGCTGTAACTACATATTCTGGATTTGTGGCTCCTGTGTCATAATAATAGATAAGAAAGAAATTGTTAAACAAGATGACTAAGCAGAGCAGTCTTCGAGAGTTTGAGTGCCTTGTACGGATGCTAAAAATAGGCTCCCGTATATAGAGATACACAAAAAAACTGGTTAACAAACCGGTTAGAAACTGATTTTTTTAATAGGTTTAGGTTTTTGAAAAACCGGCGGTTTGGGATCGGTTTTAGGTTTCGAGTAGCTAAAACTAAACCGATTATTAACTGGCTTCTCAAACCGGTTAACATGTCCACTTAAGTAAAAAATTGGTTATTTAGTTGTTAACCGATTTCAGTTGCATATTGGTTTCGGTTTTATAGCTTGAAAAACCAGTTAAGGTCAAAATCGTTTTGAAACCATTGACCGGTTAACCGGTTTAATTATTTCAAAACCGGTTACCCGGTCTGTGCGCCTTTATCCGTGTGTGTGTATATATAATGCATAAATTGACGATTATTAAGATAACAATAAGCTAATAAACAATATAAAAAAAATTGTTGTAACAAAATAATGTTTTTCACATATCTAAATTCTAAACAAATCATGAAGTTTTCTTAACATTTTTTAAATCAAAGTTGTTGATCAAATCTTCATATATAAAAAAGCAAAATTCCAGACACCTCAAAAAAGGGTCATGTACGATCGCAACTCTTGTTCATGCTAAGAGCCTCCCATGTGACTTAGATTTACATTTTTTAGACACTTAAAATAGGGGTGAATTTCATGTATGTCATTACAAACTTGCTAAATCTACCTATTATAATAAAAGAGTATTTTTAGGGATCTATCTCGCGTTCTGATACAATGTGAAATTTTTTTTTCCCGCATCTCTCTCCTAATATATATTTAATAATTAAATATTAGAAAATATAAATCTTTTTATTCTAAATTTTATTAATTTATTATAAATTATAAAAATATTTCAATTATACTTTATCTTAAAATATAATTTTATAAATATTAAAATTTTATTATTATCTTATATTAATAAATTATACTTTTTTAATTATCCAACCCGTGTAATATACGGGGTTCTAGGCTAGTATGATATATATTCAAATCAAACTTTTAATATCAATATATTCTTTTCTAACAGTAAAAATATAATATTTCTCTTTATTAATATATTTTATCAAAAATAATTTTAACATGACCATTATATCCTTAAATTTCATTATATCCAATATATAATTCTTCAAAAACTAAAAATATCATAAATGATCATTTTAATGTATTGTATTTGCATGTTTCTTTTACAATCTTTACCTACTTTTTATTTCCTTTTATTTTTTGTTTTAATACAAGAATTCATGAAAAACAAGAAAATAAAATGTATTAAAATGTGCATTTATGGTTTTTTTTGTTTTTTAAAGAAGGATATATATTCGACATATTGAAATTTAAGGGTGAAATGGCCATTTTAAGAAATATTTTTAGAAAAATATATTAATAATGATAAATATAATATTTTAACTTTAAAAAGATGATATATTTGATATTAAAAGTTTGATGTTGATATACATGATATTTAGCACGTCACTTTTCACAGATACATTTTACTATGTAAGTTCATGGCATTGTTGAGTCTTAATAGACTTACCCTCGATGTACTCCAAAGTGCCGTCTTCATAGTGACGAGCCCACTAGTGTAACATAGCATCAAACAAATAAGTGATAAATCAATATTTTCACAATTTAACGAATCAGTAGCTTATCTACCTGAAACATGCACTCTATGGTCCCACGCACGGCATATCCACAACCACGAAGTGTTCTTCCTGCTTTTGGGTCCCCAGTTATCATCAAACCTTCTATTCCCGGGCCATCTTTTAGGTAAAAATAATTCATGTCAGCCTCTAATACCATGAAAGTTGTGTAACGGGTCAAACCGGATCATTTATGGATACTTGTAGGCCGTGGCTCGTGGACACATTGTTTGTAGGGGTGTTCATCGGGTCGGATAATGATTTATTTGGATCTGGTTGTTCGGATTTGAAAATTTTAAGACCCTATCAGAAACTGGACCCGATCCGAATTCGAAAATTTTCAAAACGATCTGAATCTATCTGAAAAACCCGAATAAACTTATGTTTTCATCCGAATAATCCGAACAAACCGAATAAACAAGGCTTATTCGGATTGAATTCGAATATCCGATCCTAATAAATAAGATTTTATATATCCGATATCCGATCCGAATTCGGAAAACGGATATCTGATCCGAATCTTTATTCGGATCGGTTTTTTCGGGTTTTGGATACGATTAGGACTTCGGGTTTTTTTGGATTTTTTGAACACCCCTAATTTTTTTTATCATATCTCTTTAAAAACTTTAAAATATTTAACATGTTACCTTCTATTTCTTTTACTTTGAAATTTTATCCAACATATAAATAACTTTCGGTAATCATGTGTTACCTTCTAAACCATGTGTTATTTTCTTTTGATCATTGGCAAAGGCCCGCACTACTTTCCCCTGAAAACCAAGGGGAGAATTTTATGGCAATCATAGTATGGAACCATGTATAAAATTAGTATTATTATTTTTTTTATTTAATTTATATATATGTATATATATGGGAGTGTTCAAATGAAAACCTTCATTTTGGATAAAACTTAGAAAAATAATCACAATTATTGTCAATCAATTTTGTTTTTCATTTTTTGTTTTACATTTTGTTTTTTATTATAAGATTAGATTTGTTAACAAAAAGAAAAAAAGGAAAAAAATGTAACTAATGTTTTTACACATATATATATATATATAACTTATTGATTACATATATGTAACTTTATATAACTTCGTGATCTACATATTTTTATAATTTTTTTTGTTTATAACAATTTAAGCTAATTGTAAAAAATCGTGAAAATGTATTTAAAAATTGATTATTTAGTAGGAGTTTTTTTAGTTTTATTCAAAATGAAGAGTTTTCTTTTAAACCCCCTGTATATATATATAGTGTTTGTATCCAATGAAAACCCAGTGCTAAAGAGAAAATCCTTGAACCATATTTCATCCATTGATTTAAAATCTCGAAATAAATATGCACTCCACATTAAAGCAAAATAAAAAATTGAGTTTTGAATAAACAAATCAATTTTAATGTGAGTTAATGTAGAATACAGACTACATGTTTATTTTCAAAATTTTAAATCAATAGCTCATATAAAGTTTAAGAGTTATTATATAAGATCGGATTCTCACATAATACATTCTTTATTGTATCAGCCTACACTATGTTGTACGTACCAAATGAAGGGCCCATATTGTATTAGCCTACACTATGCTGTACGTACCATTTAGTTTCATATTATTTTCCTACTAAAAACATTTGAAGGTTGGATGAGTTTTGGATTTTTAATTAAAATTTTGAAATTTTAGAATCGATTACGAACATAAGGTGCATAGAAATTTTCATTAATTATAAAGAAATGATAATAATGAGAATACCTTATAATCAGTGTAAACAAATAATAGTGTGTGTTTACGGTACCTGTCTGCCTTGGTTATCAACTGGTACACACTCTAAAGCAATAACTTTATCAACATCATCAGTTGTAACTACATATTCTGGATGTGTGGCTCCTGTGTCATAATAATAGATTAAAAAATTGTTAATCAAGATGACTTAGATGAGCCGTATCCGAGAGTTTGGGTTCCCTGCACGAATACTAAATTGAGTCCCCGTATATAGAGATGCAAAAAAAAAACCCGGCGTTTTGGATCGGTTTCAGGTTTCAGGAGACTAAATTGGTTATTTAACAGGTCCACTTAAGTAAAATTTCAGTTATTTAGTTGTTAACCGGTTTCAGTTACATATTGGTTTAGGTTTTAGAGCTTGAAAAACAAGTTATTAACCAAAATGGCTATTGTCAAAACCATTTTGAAACCATTGACCGGTGAGCCGGTTCAGTTTTTCAAAACCGGTTTCGAATGGTAGAACGGTTTGTGCACCTCTACTATATATATATATATATATATATATATATATATATATATATATTAAATTGACGATTATTAAGATAACAATCAGGTAATAAACAATGAAAAAATAATTTTGTTTTAACAAAATGATGCTTTTCACGTATCTAAACAAATCATTATCTTTTTTTTAACTTTTTTTAAAGTAAAATTGTTGATCAAATCTTCATATATAAAAAATCAGAATTTCGAACACTTAAAAAAGGGTCATATGCGGTCTCACCTCTTGTTCATGCTAAGAGCCTTCCATGTGACTTAGATTTACATTTTTGGCATTTAAAATAGAGTAAATTACTGTTTTTGCCCCGTGGTTTAAGTGTTTTAACTATTTCGGCCCAAAATAAAATCTTTTATCAATTTAATCCCTATGATTTAGGCCCCTCAAAGTTAACTATTATAACTGTTTTGGCCCAAAATATAACTATGGTTTAGGCTAAAAACATTAATTGTCTAAACCACGTGAACTGACTTGATAGAAGATTATATTTTGGACTGAAATATTTAAAACACTTAACCACAGAGATTAAAACCGTAAATTACTCTTAAAAATATTACCACGTCGCTTTTCACAAATACATTTTACTCTATAAGTTCATGGCATTGTTGAGTCTTGAAAGACTTACCCACGATGTACTCCAAAGTGCCGTCTTCAAAGTGGCGAGCCCACTCACGTAACATAGCATCAAACAAATAAGTGATAAATCAATATTTTCATAATTTAACGAATCAGTAGCTTATCTACCTGAAACATGCACTCTATGGTCCCACGCACGGCATATCCACAACCACGAAGTGTTCTTCCTGCTTTTGGGTCCCCAGTTATCATCAAACCTTCTATTCCCGGGCCATCTTTTAGGTAAAAATATTTCATGTCAGCCTCTAATACCATGAAAGTTGTGTAACGGGTCAAACCGGATCATTTATTGATACTTGTAGGCCGTGGCTCGTGGACACATTGTTTTTAGGGGTGTTCATCGGGTCGGATAATGATTTATTTGGGTTATTCGGATCGAGTTGTTCAGATTTGAAAATTTTAAAACCCTATCCGAAACCCGACGTGATCCGAATTCGAAATTTTTCAATCCGATCCGAATCTATCCAAACAACCCGAATAAACTTCTTTTTTCATCCCAATGATCCGAACAACCCGAATAAACAGGGCTTATTCGGATTGAATTCGAATATCCGATCCAAATAAACAAGATTTAATGTATCCGATATCCTATCCGAATTCGTACAATGGATATCCGATCCGAATATTAAATTCGGATCGATTTTTTCGGGTTTCGAATACGATTAGGATTTCGGATTACGGATTTTTTGAACACCCCTAATTGTTTATCATATCTCTTTTAAAATTTTAAAATAATTAAAGATTATAGCATATAAATCTAACTTTATATTTTCCTCTATAGTTTTTATTTATCTGTTTATTTATTTATTTATTTTTTGGCTGTCAATACTTTGAACCCACGATATCATGGAGGCCGAATACTCGAAACCCAAATCATACGATGACACCTGAACCCAGGGTAACCCACCCCAGGAGGAAACCATTAAGGTAACTTGAATCATATGGTAACACTTGAACCCAGAGAAACCCACCTCAGAGGAAAACCATTTGAAAAACGACCTGACCCCATAACTCTAATATGCCTTGGAAGGATTTTAAACCCATGACCTTTTATTTGAAAAGTTATGAAGTATCGCTAGGGCAAAGCCCCTTTGGTGTCCTTAACATACATTTCAAGCCAAGTTTTACATGTAAACACTTGAATAATTTAACATGCTAACTTCTACTTCTTTTACTTTGAAATTTTATTGAACATATAAATAACTTTCGGTAATCATGTGTTACCTTCTAAATCATAAGAATCATCAGCATCACTAACAGGCGGTGGTTGCTGGTAATCATCAGTGACCAGGTCTTGAAATCTATTATTCACAATGTTATAGTTATAATTTGCTATGTCATTAGACTACTAAAATAACATATTAACGTAATGATGAATATCACTTTGAGTAATTTTTCTTGCAGGCCACCGACTCGGTTGCTTAGGGTCGCGCTTTACTTATTCCTCTCAGTTAGTCGGGTATTGGAGGGACCCTGAGGATTTGGGTTTACCATGCAAGTGGGTTCCCAAGATTATAAAAAAATCGAATTAAAGTTTGAGATTCATCATCCAACGAACATACCTTCTTTCGAAGTTATGGTGATGACCAATGTCTAGTGATTGATCCGCTTGACCATTGAACAAAAAGCTAGCCCTATCTCTGTTGCTATTTTTATGAGCATCTTCAAATATCTCCTGCAAATATGTAGTATAATGGGTTGAAATTGGTAACATCATAAAAATTTAATGGGTTGAGATGTGTAGCACTTAAACACAATACGGGTCAAGACGAGTAACCAAAAAACTATGTAAATGCAATGGATTTAAACATTTAATAATGATTAATAACATATTTGATAACAAAATCACTAAAAAATATACAAATGAACTATTTGTTTACTTAAAACACATCTTAAGTTAAACTAAATTGATGTTTTTTAAGAACAATCCATTTAAACCCAAACTGGTTTTGCTTAAAACTCGTTCTGACCCTCACCCATCCTGACCCGAACCCATTCTAACCTGTTACCCAACCCAACCCGCCTATTTTTCCGGGCATAACAAAAACAAAAGAAAATAAAAATTACTTGTTGTATGAGTGAAAACTCAAGCTTTTCGACAATCTCAGCGACAATTGGCCGATCTTCACGAGCCTTCTTCACACATTGATACGCGATAGCTGAAAATGTTTCCAAGGAACCAGGATCCATTTGAGCTATTAGACCCGAAAGTATAATCTCATCTAACCTCTTCTCATCGTAGCATCGCCTCCACTTAGGCACCAAAATTTTACTCAGCTCATGATTACAACACTCGTAGCATAACCTCCCACACAAAATTTCAAACAACACTACTCCAAATGAGTAAACGTCCGACTCTTTTGACAGAAAACCTAACTCCCAATACAAAGGATCACAATAACCAGGAGTGCCAACAGCGTGAGAGATAAGATATGAGTGTGCTTGGTTAGCAGGTCCAATTTTTGACAGTCCAAAATCAGAAACTTTAGCAGTCCAGTTCTCGTCCAAAAGTATATTTGCACTTTTGATGTCACGATGAAGAACTCTTTGTTGTGTCGACTTAGGATCATGTAAGAAATGCAACCCTTGTGCAACCCCCACGCATATCTTCAAACGTTGCGTCCAAGTAAGAGTACTAGCATTAGTTAGATATCGATCAAGGCTCCCACGAGAAGCATACTCGTACACGAGAATCATCTCATCACCCTCTATGGCATAGTGCATGAGCGAGATTAGATTTTCGTGTTTGTATCTAGATAGCATCATGATCTCCCTCCAAAACTCAGCGTTCCCTTGCCCTAATCTACGATCTAATTTCTTAAAAGCTACAGTTTTTGGTCCATTTGGGAGAGAGAGGTCTCCTCTATACACCCTCCCGAATCCACCACACCCGATTACACTAGTGGGATCAAAGTTGTTGGTGGCTGTTACTATATCTATCATTTGAATCTTAAGGTGATCAAAATCTTTCATGAAAGACATCTTAATTACGAATCAAATTCAAAAAAGGAGAAAATACAAAGATGAAAGAATACTGAATACCTCAATCAAATGAAACTGAAAACCAAAAGGCTTTTAGCCTAGTGGAAAGAAGATGAAGGGAGAAGCTGCACTCATTGAGGTCAGGGGTTTAAGCAGGGGATGGTTTACGGATTTATCCGTTTTCCGTTTACTTGGTGGATGAAGGGGTGACTACTAGACTTACCCTTGATGTGTGCTCGTTGAGGCTTAAATTAATGGTTCAGATTGAATGTCTGAATCAGTTCAAAGAAAATGAAGCTTGAAAGAATGCTGTAATAGAGAAATGAATGAAAGTCGTCAATTGTCATTTGTCAATCATTTGAGTCATGGTCCACATGGTGGTTCGCAAATTGCAACGAGCCATGGGACCCGCGCGTTAATTCACACGGTACTGAGTCAAATCCAACTTGAATTTCTTAATTTCTTAAAATTTGTCGCTTTACAATATGTTGACTTTTTTCGTGGTGTTAATTACTTAATTGGTAAACAATAATGACGATAAGGGAAAATATTAAACAAAGATGACTCAATAGTAACGTTAGACTACATGTAGTGGTCATCTTACTGAAATCCATATTCAATGTAATTTTCTGGCACGTTATCACCCTACTTAAAACCTTAAAACCCCACAATGCTCACCCTACTGAAAAACCTTCCTCACTGTGCCACACCACCCCACTAAAAAACCCCACAGTGGGTCCCAAATCCATTTAATCCAACAATCACAAAACATAGAGAAAAACTGAGAGCGGGTACCGCTGGAATCAAATTGTTCAGGCCGCTAGGGGAGGGGTGTTTACGTTGAATCCCGCCTAAAAATGGAACCCCGGCACCCCGTCGAGCCAGCAGCTCGACCATTACACACGGATGTGAGGCATGAAGTAGCTCGACTGAAAGGTGAGGAATCGCTTTTTCACAGGTTCTTTCTCATCAATTTTTTTTTCAATCTGGTCTACGAACAACACTTTTGCTTCTGATCAGATCTTCAGTCACTCTTTGCAAATACATTTTACTCTGTAAGTTCATGGCATTGTTGAGTCTTAAAAGACTTACCCTCGATGTAAGCCAAAGTGTCGTCTTCATAGTGACGCACCCACTCACATAACATAACATCAAACAAATAAGTGATAAATCAATATTTTCACAATTTAACGAATTAGTAGCTTATCTACCTGAAACATAGCTTATTCGGATTGAATTCGGATACCCATTTCAGAGATTGTGAAGAAATTTTTGCCATGATTTACGATCACATCAGCATGCTTTTGGAGATGAATCGACTATCTGAAATGCGATCGGAAGCTTGGCGTTTCAAAGAAATCTAGTTTTCACTATTTACGAATTTGCCATGGCCATTTAATTAGAAAGTTGCATTTTGGACCCTAGACTTTAGAGTCATATTTTTAAAATTCTCTCTCAATGTTATATTTTTAGTATTCACGATCTTATACGAGACCACGGTTTATTCGGACTTGAGTTTTGATCATTGCATTATAAATCGCTAATGTTTATTAATATATATAAAATTTTTCGGATTATTACTCTAGGTGCACTTGATCGTTAATTTTAATTATATTTATTTAATCAACTTTTACTCACTAACGTACTTAACTTGTCACGTTTAAGTTTACTTGTTTTAGGTGTTTCATCAATATAGTTTCAGTTAATAACCTCAACAGATTCTAACCTTAACAAAGTTTGGTTATGTGTTTGTCTTGTAAAATTATCTTTAACACAATTCCAATATTTTTATATGTGTGATACCCAGTTAAAGTTTAATATGTTCGTAGTTTATAATATGAAACAATATAGGTTAAGACGTACCCTTGACTTGTAGACGGATGTCACAATACACCATTTTCCCTCAATGACACGCCAATGCCATACGTCAGTTGGCTTCAGTGATACACCAAGCCATACGTTGGTTGCTGGATTACTTTCGTTGACTTTAAACGGTCGGAGGAATGAATGGGTGACTTACTTAGTTCTTATGAACTAAAGTTGAACATAAATTTGGTGTTTTTAAGGTGTGAAGATCGGGTAATAGTGGATGTGATCGGAAATCTTGCAAGGCTTGGAATTGAACATACTTTTCGATTAAACCCACTTTTTTGTAATTGGTGATAATATAAATTGGGTTGTTTTGTTGTTTAAAACATGACATAAACTTTTGAATGTTGGTTAAATTTGTTTGTAAAAGTATAATTGCATGCTTTTTATTTTGAAAATTTGGAATCTAAATCTGATATTGATTTAAAAGCATGTGTCATGTGTGGATGAAATACAGGGGTTACATGTTGTTTGAAAAATTTTCTTATATTCCTTTATACATTTTTGCGATGCTCCGCCTTTGACCGTCGTTGTCCTCCACCGCCATCGGGCCCGGCAGAACTCGCCTCCTCTACTGCCACAAATTTTAAGCAAACATGTCAAAAGCTTTACCTATAAAATACGACAAAAAAGAAATATGAATTTGAACATGATGACTCATTTGGCTTGATTTTTTTTAGATTTTAGTACATTAAATTACAACTTTACAACAAGATTAAAAATTCATATAAAATATGACATTTAAATTATAAAATCTTTAATTTAATCCGTCCGTCTGGACTAGTGGCTAGCTTGGGCATCCTTTAGCCATTGGAAGCCGTGTACAGAGTACCCCTCAGATGATTAGTTTTTGTTTAAAAAAAAGTACCCAACTAAATTAATTTATGACATGAATCACGTGTATAAATAATAATAAAAAATAAGTAGGTTAAACGACTCAACTTGCAAACTAAATGAGTCAACATGCAAACTTGTAGAGATGACAAAAATACAACTCGTTTAGCTAAAGAGGTTCAATTCAACACTAACTTGTTCCGTTTATGCTAAGCCTAAGACCTTGCGGTGTGCCACGACAGTAGGGCGTTAAAGGGGCGTGGCTGGTGGTGGAACACCGCTCCCCTTGGGCGTTATTGTGTTGGGCGTGGCTGTGGCCATAGTTCTTTCGACCGTTTGAAACATTTAATTTTTTTGAACGTTGGCTTCCAACGGCTACTTCCCAAGTAAAAAAAAAACTTTTTTTTTTTTCTATTTAAACAATTCATTTTATCACAAAAATTCACAATCATTCTTCTTCTTCAATTTTTTTATAAAAAAAGTTTTCCAATGGATCCCAACCAAACACCAAACCAATACTACAACCCGAGCACCTCGACTAACCGAAACCCGAACACCCCGACTAACCGAAACCCGAACACCCTGACTAACCGAAACCCGAACACCCCGACTAACTGAAACCCGAACACCCCAACTAACTGAAACCCGAACTCACCATTCAATCCAAGCCCTAATCAATTCATTGACCCGTCGTTCTTCTTCAAACGTTCGCCTATGATGAATCATTTTTGACTCAAATTGTTATCGCCCGCGTTTTGAATCGAGTTCACAACAAGGGTTCTACACTTTTGCTGACTACAGTTTGAGTCAACAAGCACACGGGTTTGTTCAACTATCACAAGATGAAGTTGTACCCAAAACTCAACCCTCTCTCGATTCCGGTCCAAGCACTCAAACAACACAAAAGCGTAAACAAGTTGCCGATACCGAATTCGTGGTAACTCCAACCCATCCCGAAAAATGGACACCGGAGGAGGAGTTTGCACTTTCGAAAGCTTGGGTTTATGTGTCGGAAGACCCAATTGTTGGCGATTACTTTCTTTTTATTTATAAGTTTAATTTTTTATGTTGATATTTATTGTTAAAATTGTTATTTATTTGTTTAAAATAGATATTTATTTTATAATTTTAAAGATTGTTAATTAATTTTTTAAAATTGTTAATATTTTTTAGTTATACATTGTTTATAGATCGTAACCAAAGAGGACCGGACTTTTGGAATAAAGTCCGAACTCATTTTTTCCAAGCTATGGGTCGTGGGGAGTATCGTACCAACGATATGATCTCTAGCAAATAGAGGGGCATTAACTGAAAGGTTAAAAGGTTTAACGAGATTTATTCTAAAAAATGGCAAACTCGTTGAAGTGGCCAAAGTGACGCAATGATCGAGAATGAAGCGGTCGATCAATTTAGACAAGAGTTTAACACCGCCTTCACGCTTAGGCGGAGTTGGGAGATTATGAGGAAATATCCTAATTGGGTTAGAATCCTGATTGTTCAGGGCTCGACTTCGAAGCGATCAAAAGCATCGGATACCAATAGGCCCGCCTCGTCGGATGCTCGAGTTCAAATAAATCTCAACGACATCGATGAAGAAGAAGACGAGCAAGAGGAGTTGTCCCGCCCAATTGGGAGAGATCGCGCCAAGGCTGAGTGAGCAAGGCGAGACGGACCTCTTCATCTCAACCGATCCTGGATTATATCCAAGGAATAGACAGCTTATCTCAAAAAATCTGTGACTTTAACGATTTAAAAAGGAAACGTCAATGGTTGGTAGAGCTACAACTTCTATTCACCAATACCGAACACTTAACCGGGGTCGACCGTGAGATAGCCGAGAGGGAGAAGTAAAAGATTCGAAACAAATACAAAGATAATTAGTTATTTTATTTTAGTAATTTGTAATGTTTATTTCTATGTTTTTTTAGGATTACTTATATGTAATGTTTTAATTTAGGATTAATTATATGTTATGTTTTATTTTAATTATTAAACTTATGATTTAATTATCTTATTTTATACATTTTACGAAATTTTCCATGTTTTAATATGAATTTTAGCAATTTATTACTAAGAATATGCAAATAAAAAAGTAGTTATTTTAATTTTAAAAATTAAAATTAAACAAAAAATGGCATCATCAAGACATGATCCTAACTACTTGGCATTTCCACCATCAAGTGGTTGAGTGTGTGGTTGTGATGGTGCTTAGGTTGTATCTAGGTGGAGTAGCTCCAACCATGGGGCACACCTCATGGTCTAAACCCGTACATTTTCAGTTAGGTTCGTGTCTCGTAATAAATTCACAACCCTACCCATTCACATCAAAATTTTATGAGACATATAATTAAATAACTTCCAACAGTGTTACCTTCTGAATTACAACAATCATCATATTCATTCCAATTACTGACCGGTTGCGGTTGAGAGGAATCATCATCTACGTGGTCTTTAAATCTGTTAACCAACCTAACAGGCTTTTTTGCAAACTTGAGACGTTGATCATTATCGAGCGATTGATCTGTTTGATCGTTGTGCATCAAGCTAGTCCTTGATTCAAAAATCTCCTGTAAAAGTGTTCCCAGTAGCATTCAAGAATTGGTTTTAGACATGCAACCATGGACACTTATAATGTATCAAAAACAAAAAGGAAACTTAGATTAAGATTACTTGTAGTTTGAGTGAAAGCTCAAGTTCTTTCACGATCTCAGCCATTGTCGGCCGCTCTTCGTGAGCTTTCTTCACACAATGATAGGCAATGGCTGAGAATGATTCCATAGAGCCCGGATCCATTTGATCTTTTAGATCCGAAAGTATAATCTCATCTAACCTATTCTCATCGTAGCTTCGTCTCCAATTAGGTACTAAAATTTCAGTTAACTCATGATTACGTTGCTCATAGCATAATCTCCCACACAAAATTTCAAACAACACTACTCCAAAAGAGTAAACGTCCGACTCTTTTGACAGAAAACCTAACTCCAAATACAAAGGATCACAATAACCAGGAGTGCCAACAACCTGAGAGATAAGATATGAGTGTGGTTGGTTAGCAGGGCCAAGTTTTGACAGTCCAAAATCAGAAACTTTAGCAGTCCAGTTCTCGTCCAAAAGTATATTTGCACTTTTGATGTCACGATGAAGAACTCTTTGTTGTGTCGACTTAGGATCATGTAAGAAATGCAACCCTCGTGCAACCCCCACACATATCTTCAAACGTTGCATCCAAGTAAGAGTCGTAGCATTAGTTAGATATCGATCAAGGCTCCCACGAGAAGCATACTCGTGCACGAGAATCATCTCATCACCCTCTATGGCATAGTGCATGAGCGAGATCAGATTTTCGTGTTTGTATCTAGAAAGCATCATGATCTCCCTCCAAAATTCAGTGTTCCCTTGCCCTAATCTACGATCTAATTTCTTAAAGGCTACAGTAATTGGTCCATTTGGGAGAGAGAGTTCTCCTCTATACACCCTCCCGAATCCACCACACCCTATCACACTAGTGGGATCAAAGTTGTTGGTGGCTGTTACTATACTTTTCATTTGAATCTTAAGGTGATCAAAATCTTTCATGAAAGACATCTTACCAATCAAATTCAAAATTTTATATAACAAAGGAGAAAATACAAAGAAAGAATACTGAATTCCTCAATCAAATGAAGCTTGAAAACCAAAGGGCTTCTAGCCTAGTGGTATTGTGATGAAGAGGAGAAGCTGCACCTTATTGAGGCAGGGGTTCAAACCTAAACAGGGAAGATGGTTTACGGATTTATCCGTTTCCTGCTTACCTGGTGGGTGGAGGATGACTACTGTCTACTAAACTTTATGTGTGTCTGTTTGAGCTTAAATTAGTCGTTAAGCCGTTAAAAAAAATGAAGCTTGAAAGAATGTTGTAAAAGAGAAAAGAATGAAAGTCGTCAATTATCAATCATATTACAATGAGCCACGGGACCCACGCGTTAATTCACACAGTATTCTACTCTCATGAGGAAGCCAATTCCAACTTGAATGTCTTAATTTCTTTGAAATTTCTGGCTTTCCAAATTGTTGTTTTTTTGGTGTTATTAATTGGTAAACAATAATGACGATTAGGAAAATATTAAACAAAGATGACTTAATGGTCATCCTATTGAAATCTTTTTTCACTGAAATTTTCTAACATGTTATCACTCAACTGAAAACCTTAAAACCACACAGTGGTCACCTCACTGAAAAACGTTCCTCACAGTGTCACACCAGCTCACTAAAAAACCCCACAGTGGGTCCCAAATCCATTTAATCCAACAATCACAAAACAGAGAGATAAACTGACAGCAGGCACCGCTGAAATCAAATTGTTCAAGCTGTTAGGGTAGGGGGCGGTGTTCCTGCTGAACCCCGCCCAAAAATGTAACCCCGCCTAGCCAGTGGCTCGTCCATTACACACGCTCTTATAACAACGACACGTTAGGAGGGTTTTTTTTTTCCAATTTGTCCTCGAAAAATAATTCAAAATGGTTTCTAAGGCTATGTGTGAGATGACTGAAAAACAATATATTGTGACTCACTTAAATACCAAATGTGATCACACTCATTCTTAGTCAGATGTGTAGTACTCAGGTGATGGTAACGAGTTTTGTATTAGTTAATCATTTTTCATAATGTTTTTATATAATATTATTTTTTTTACAACTTTATAACATAAATAAAACACAAAAATTGATTTTATAGTTTGTAAACCTAAAAAACATTGAGATACAAAAAATAAAAAGATTATATGTCGTATTTTTTTCTTAATTCGTTGTTTCTCATGCTCAGCCATTTCATGACTTCTTGTGGTTAAATGATCGATATTGGTCCAAAGCAATTGTAAGTCATTACTTCTTAGACTTTGTTTTTACATATCAATCTTTTCCAAATTAATATAACTAGATTTATTCTCCTCGCACGTTGCCGCGAGTTTTCATGTTACACTCCCGATAATGAGTATTATATATAATTTGCAGAAGCATAAGTTATATAACAAAATCAAATTTCTTATCACGAACTCTATACAAATTTTGCATAAAAACATTAAATCATACTAAATCCTTACAAATATATTATAAAAATAGCAATTACTCACAAGCTCCGTCTCACCTGCAACCAATCGTTTGAATTCAAAGAAAAGCCTAAATCTTTAAGGAAATCTCTCAAATTTAACACTCTTATCTCTGTTTACTAATTTTCAAGTTAAAAAACTTTTGATGGTTAAAGTCTAGATTTTCAAAACGTCATTACATGGATCGGACATATAAATAATATAATATATAATATATTATAATATAATATAATATATATATATATATAATAAAAAATAGAGCCACTCACTATATAATAATAATATTATTACTATTCTTTTTCATATAATTTAATTATATGTAGTAATTAAACCGTTCAATATAGACGTTATGCAATCCAAACTTTCTTCAAAACTTGGCTTCACATTTGAGTTAAGATGAGAAACTTCTTTTTCTTCATATTTATCCAAAAAAATATGTGATCATGGTCTTAACCAGTGGCTCATATGGTCACATGGTTTACGTTCATTAGCCGAGCCAAACCGAGTGAGAATATGCTCGTGCTCGTCTCGTATACAAACCGAGCGGCTTGACTTGGTTTGGATTTGTAAAATCGAGTCAAATGTTGTGCTCGTTGCTCGGCTAGTTTTAAAACAGAGTGGCTCAGTTTCAAAATAAAATCTATATTTATATCAATTTCAAACTTAATAATTAAAAAAATAATAAGTTCAACCACATACAAAAACAAAACAAAAATGAATTCATAAATAACAAATTATAATAATGCGAAAGCTTAATGAAAGCTTAAAATGTTTAAATAGTTTATGTTTCGGGTAAAAATTAACAAGTGTAACTTTTAGCAAAACCGAATTAGTTTTGTGGGGTATTGTGTTTAACAAGTAAATATATTGAATATCACAAATATATGTTCAATATATCCCTAAATATCCCTGAGGATCCCTAGGGATATTTCAGAATATAAAATGAAATAAACAGCTTGCACAAGAGATTTATACGAGGAAAAGCCCTTAATCCCTTAGGATTGCCGGCATAAAAACCTCGGGAGGTGACAATCGTCACTCTGCCTTGTTCTTATTAATATGAAAAATACAAAATTACAATACAAGAGCGCAATTGATCGATCACTAAGTGTTTTTGGACTTCGAATGCCGAGAATGTGAGCAACAAGTAATCAGAAGTGAGCTAAGTGAGTTGTGTGTTTTTCCTAGATCGATATCGCCTCAATTTATAGTAAAAATGATACAACGATATTCCCGAATATTCCGGCGAGAATCTCGGAATCATGACCATGTCTTCAATTGTGGCAGCCACCACGTCCATCAAACGTGTGGAAGCGCTTCTGTCAACTAAACCCCGAATATTTAGGTCAAATCCAGTCAATATGACCGTTGGTGACTTGTTCTCCACTTGTAGCCGTTATTTAGCATGTTTACCACGTTTTCTTTGACTTTATCCCGACTTTTAGGGTAAAACACGTCCATAATAAGTTACCTGCAAGACTAAGTCGAGCTATACAGAGAAAAGATCATTAGTGACGTTAGTATTCAGGATATTTGAGGATATTTGAGGATACTTAAGAATATTTAAGAATACTTAAGAATCCCATATTCCAGATTATCCTCGGCTATCCCGAATCTCAGACCATAAAATTTGACCCACAACAATTGCCCCAAAAATTTTGTAAGTTGTTTTTAATATATACAGCTTTAAAATTTTTCAGACTTAACATTTGTGAGGATTTGTCTTGATATTCCTTGAGATTTGGGATTTACAAATATTCTTATCTCCATATATTCTTCTTTTGAGTTATATGAAACTTCTAAAACTTTATTGTTTAGGTTATCTTACTACATGAAGTACTTGTTAATTTAATCTAACATGCCCCTAAATTGAAATGTTCGTATGACATATAACATATTCCTAAATAGAAATAAGTACAATGCATATTATTAGGCATGAGAATATATAGAAAATAATTATGAATAAATAATAGTTAAGAAACAAATACCAATTTCCAGAGATAGTAGGTTTAGTTCGAAGTCTTCTTTGTTCCTGTGAAAACATCAAAAAGATTTCATACCTGAATATCCCCAAGTATCTCGTGGTATTCCCAAGTATCCTTGAAATTCAATCCTGCATAAATAGAAAAACAAGAAAACTTGGGACAAGCCCAAGATACTGGCGACAAGGCCGATTAAACTGGCGACTAAGGCCGGAATACTGGCGACTAAGGCCGGAATACTGGCGACAAGGCCGATTAAAACTGGCGACTAAGGCCGGAATACTGGCGACAAGGCCGGAATACTGGCGACAAGGCCGAGATACTGGCGACTAAGGCCACTGGCGACTAAGGCCGGAATACTGGCGACAAGGCCACTGGCGACTAAGGCCGGAATGCTGGCGACTAAGGCCGGGATACTGGCGACTAGGCCGGAATTCGGAGGATCCCTGGTAATAGTCTTCGAAAATGAAATTCTCAGCCACTCATGCGTGTACTGGTCCCAAAATCTCCAACTATACCGGGATATTTCGGAGGATCCTTAGTTATAGCCCTTGATAATGAAATTGTCAGCCACTCATGCGTGTACTGGTCCCATCATCTCAGACTATAATAGGATAAACGTGCGCAACTGGCGAGGGCATGAGCCCTAAGTCTTCATGATATTCTGTTGAGTTTTGATTTCAGGTCAAAACTTTGCAGCTGGACATAAAGTCAGTGCGGGGTCTTCATCAAGTTCTGATTTCAGGTCAGACCTTGGGTTAAGACATAAAGTCTCATCTCTTCTCCTGCTATACCTACAAGACAATAAGATTTTTGCATTGCTGGGAACCAGGAATCCTGATGCCCCTCGAATGCTTGATTAGTAGCATGGTAATTTGGAATATACAAGAATATATAGGCATATATAAGAATAATTATAAATATTCGGAAATACGAATGCAGAGTGTAACTTAATAAGTTTTAAATAAAGTACAACTTAAGATGAATGGCATTCCAAGATCTTGGAAGAGGTTCTCCTTCCATGTTGGTTAACTTGTAAGCACCTTTTCCAGCTTCGGAATCTATCCTATAGGGTCCTTCCCATTTCGGAGCGAGTTTTCCATCAGCTGGATTGGTAGTATTCTGAAATGCTTTCCTTAGTACTAAGTCACCAACTTGAAATCTTCGTATCCTAATATTCTTGTTATATGATTTGGCTATCTTTTGTTGATATGTTGCCATCCTTATCCTTGCGATATCCCTAAGTTCATCAATGGTATCTAAATCCTCGAAGAGTATTTCCTTGTTGGATTCTAGATCTTGTAAACTTGATCTTGCAGTAGGGACAACCATTTCAGTTGGGAGAACGGCTTCAGAACCATACACTAAAGAGAATGGCGTTTGACCAGTTGCATTCTTTGTGGTTGTTCTATCAGCCCATAGGACAAATGGAAGTTCTTCAGCCCACTTTCCTTTCTTAGATCCCAACTTTTTCTTAAGGTTATTAATTATGATCTTATTGCTTGATTCCGCTTGACCATTAGCTTGAGGATGAACAGGTGTAGAGGTGATCATCTTTATGCCCCAGCTTTCACAGAAGTTTGTGGTCCTTTTGCCTATGAATTGGGACCCATTGTCACAAGTGATTTCTGCAGGTATTCCAAATCTAGTCAAGATATTCCTCTTTATGAATGAAACTACTTCTTTTTCTCTAACTTGTACGAAGGCTTCTGCTTCAATCCATTTTGAGAAATAATCTGTCATAGCAAGCATAAACACCTTTCCTCCAGGTGCTTTAGGTAGTTTTCCTACTATATCCATTCCCCATTTCATGAATGGCCATGATGAGACTATTGGATGTAGAGGTTCAGCTGGTTGATGAAGTATATTGCTATGTCTTTGACAAGCATCACATTTCTGGGAATAAGACATTGCGTCTCTTCTCATGGTTGGCCAAAAGTATCCTGTTCTCAGGATCTTTGAGAATAATGCTCTACCCCCAGTGTGGTTTCCACAATCTCCTTCATGGATATCTTTCATTACTTCCAAACTTTCGGGTTTCTCCAAACACCTTAAGTATGGGCCTGATATTGATTTCCTATACAAGATATCTCGTATGATTGTGTATCTAGATACTTTTGCTTTAAAAGCTCTAGGATTTGTTTCTTCATCAGGTATTTTTCCTGTTTGAAGATAGTTCTTGATAGGGATAGTCCAGGATATTTCATGTGATTCTGAGTGAAGAACTTCGGTGTTCTCGGGTTCGCTATCTTGATCTATATCTTGTATATCTATTGCTGGTCTTAATATGTGTAGGATAGGAATATTAATATCCTTAGGGATTCTTAGAGATGATGCTAAGTTTGCCAATGCGTCTGCCTCGGCATTCTCATCCCTTGGTACTTGAGTGATATCGAAATTATAAAAATATCCTGATATATCCTTAACTATTTCTAAATATTTTGCCAATTTATCTCCTTTAGTCATGTAAGAACCGTTAAATTGATTGGCTATTAGTAGGGAATCGACAAAAACATGTAAATTTCTGATGTTCATATCCCTAGCTAGTTGAAGTCCTGCTATTAAGGCTTCGTATTCTGCTTCGTTGTTAGTTGCTTGAAATTCGCAACTGATCGATTGGGGTATTATGTCCCCCTGTGGCGATTTTAGTATAATGCCTAATCCTGTTCCTCTTACATTTGAAGATCCATCTGTGAACAAGGTCCACTCACCAGTATCTTCATCTAAAAGTCTCACTTCTAGATCCACTTCTGGTTGCAGATCGCTACTAAAATCAGCCACAAAGTCTGCTAAAGCTTGTGACTTAATTGCTGTTCTTGGTTCATAGATCAAATCATATGTGCTGAGTTTGACTGACCATTTTGCCATCCTTCCTGACAGCTCAGGTTTTCTCAGTACAGATTTGATAGGATAATTCGTTTTAATGTGTATTCTATGTGTCTCAAAGTAATGCCTTAGCTTAGTTGATGCCATAACCAAAGCTAAAATTAGCTTTTCTAAATGAGAATATCTAGTCTCAGCATCTACTAAACTTTTACTTACATAGTACACAGGGCGTTGCGATCCCTGATGATCCTTAACTAACACTGCACTTACAGTCGTTCGGGATACTGCTAAATATAGTGATAGAGGTTCACCATCTTCTGGTCTCATGAGTAATGGTGGTGAGGACAGATATTCCTTCAGATCCTGAAGTGCCTTCTCATGTTCTTCATCCCACTGGAACTTCTTATTCTTTTTAAGGATATCGTAGAATCCTTTAAATTTTTCAGAAGACCTTGAGATGAATCTATTGAGGGCTGCTATTCTTCCCGTTAACCTTTGCACCTCTTTTATGCTTTTTGGGGATTTGAGGTTCAAGATTGCTTGAATTTGTTCCGGGCTAGCCTCTATTCCTCTTTTAGTGACCATATATCCCAAGAACTTTCCTGATCTTACCCCAAAATGACACTTAGATGGGTTAAGTTTCATATTATAGTGGTCCAGGATATCGAAGGATTCCTGAAGATCCCTAAGGTGATTTTTAGTTATCTTTGATTTGACCACCATGTCATCAATATATACTTCCATAGTGTCCCCCAGTTTCTCTTTGAACATCATGTTAACGAGTCTCTGGTATGTGGCTCCAGCATTCTTCAAGCCAAAAGGCATTGCTGTATAGCAATATATTCCTGTTGGCGTCATGAAGGCTGTGTCTTCTTGGTCCGAGGGTTCCATTTGAATTTGTTGAAAGCCTGCTGATGCGTCCATGAAAGTCAACATTTCATGTCCTGCTGTCGCATCCACCATGGAATCTATATGTGGTAATGGAAATGGGTCTTTAGGACAAGCCTTATTGAGGTCTGTGTAGTCTACACAGACTCTCCATTTTCCATTCTTCTTTTGAACCACGACTACATTGGCTAGCCATTTTGGAAATTTGACCTCTCTAATCATTTTTGCTTTGAGGAGTTTCTCTACTTCCTCTTGAATGATTAGATTTCTTTCGGGTGCGAATTTCCTTCTCTTCTGGTGGATAGGCTTAATATTCCTATCTATTCCTAATTTGTGTGTGATCACTTCTGAGGATATTCCTGTCATATCCTCATGTTTCCATGCGAATGTGGAAACTCTTGATTTCAGAAAAGAAATTAGTTCCTTTTCAATATCCTCAGGGATACTGGTTCCCACAAGGACTTTGATCTCAGGATCATCGGGATTCAGAGGTATTTCCTTTACTTCTTTTTCCCTATATTCCTGAGTATCCCCAAGGTCGCACTTTGATTGCTATGCGGGTGAAGGTTTAGTTGTTCCTTTCATTGAAGACGAGTAGCACTCCTTGGCTTCCTGCTGGTCACTATTGATCTTCACTACTCCCCAAGGCGTCGGCAGCTTGACACATTGATGGTAGGTCGAAGGGACTGCTTTCATGTCATGTATCCAAGGTCTACCTAGTATAATATTGTAACAGGAAAGGGAATCTATAATACAAAAGCGTTGCATAGAGTTTACCCCCTCGATGTATACCGGTAGTTTGATTTCTCCAACGGTGGCTTTAGTTTCGCCACTGAACCCGACTAGAATCAGAGATTTAGTTGTTATCTCTGATTCAGGAATATTCATCCTCTTTAGGGTTTCTAATTGGATGATGTTGACTGAGCTTCCTCCATCTATCAATATTCTGCGTACATAGTGGTTAGCAACATACAAAGTAATGACTAACCCATCATGATGAGGATCCAGGATATCCTCGCGATCTTGTTCTTCGAAGGACACCACTGTTTCAGCGGTGAGTGTTGATGTCTTTGTGGGTCTCTCTCCGTTTTCCATCTTGGCTTCTTTAGCATGTCTTCTAGCTGCAGAATAAGAGGTACCACAAATATCAGAGCCACCGGAAATGAAGTTAATTACCTTTGCATCTCTTGGTGGAGATGTTGCTCTTTTTGGGAATCCGTTGGAATCCTGTTTTCTTTCTTTCTTCTTTCCCAGCAGTTCTTTGAGATGACCTTTGCTCAATAAGTAGCTTATCTCCTTTCTTAATGCAATGCAGTCCTCCGTTATGTGGCCGAAGTCCTCATGGAAGGCACACCATTTGGATTTGTCTCTTGTAGCAAACTTCTTTTCCTTTTGTGGCCACCTGGCTTTTTCACCTAAGTCCTGCATGGCACACATTAATTCAGGAATATCAACAGAAAAGCAATATTCTGATATCCTGGGATATTCTTCGTCATCCTCATCCTCTTCCACGGAGTTGATCTTGTGGTTATCCGTCTTGTAGTATGGCTTGGATTTGAATGACTTGCTGTTAGGTGAATCCAGCTTTCTCTTTCCTTGATCGTTGGGAGGTGTTGTAGTAATCCTCTTTTGGATTTCCTTATCATCCTCCAATCTTATGAATCTCAGTGCACGGTTTCGAACCTCATCCATATTCCTGCAGGGATTCATAACCAAGTCATCATAAAAAGGTGAGTCTCTTTGTAAACCCATCTTAAACGCTTGAACGGCTGTAGTGATGTCTAGGTTAGGGATATCCAGGGATTCTTTGCCAAATTTGTTGACATAACTTCTAAGGGATTCATCGGGTCCCTGGGTTACCCTATAGAGATCGCTAGTCAGCCTTTCAAACGTCCTGCTACAAGAAAACTGATTGTTAAACAAATTAATTAGGTGAGCAAATGAGGTAATAGAATATGGAGGAACGTTAAGCAGCCATTTCAGGGCTGCCCCTGTCAATGTTGACCCAAATCCTTTGCACAAGCATGCTTCCTTTAGATGTGGAGGTATTGGGTTAGTTTCCATTCTTTCCCTATACTGCGCCACATGTTCTTCTGGGTCAGTAGTTCCATCATACAGCTTCATTGTTGGAGTTTGAAATCTTTTCGGGATTTCAGCATCACATATAGGTGGAGCGAATCTGGATATCCTGTGAGTGGTTGTTGGTACTTCCGGGATAGGTTTGACTATTCCTGGTACACTTGAGATCATATCCCGGAGTTTCTGTATTTCCTTAGCCACTTGAGGAGATATCCCTGAATCCTGCGAAGAACCAAGATTAGTAGTTTCAAATGGAGAATAGTTGAAAGTATTGCTAGTAATGGGAGTTAGATAAGAAGTTCCCGGGATATTGGTACTATCCCGAGATATCCTTAACCCTTGGAATCCCTGAGGATCCCCGAGACTAGTTTGCATAGGAATAAAGTCTCCTGAATGATTCCCAGACATCCCTGATGTCCCGAAATCCAGTATTCTTGGAACCAATGGAGTGGAAGTCTCTTTCTGCTTATTCTTTTCAGCCCTCAAAGTTTCCATTTCTCTAAGAAGCCGTTGATTCATTTTCTGTTGATCCATCATTTGTTGCTGAACCTGTTGAAACATACTCAAAATATCATTGTTAGAAACAAGTATAGGAGCAGAAGTGGTCATTCTTGTTGATGGAGCACTTTCAGCCACAAATGTGGTTTTCTTCCCAGGATTGCTAGGATTATCTGACTTCTTGGAAAAAACAGGAATCTGCGAGGATATGTTAGTAGTAGTAGCAGAAATAATAGGTAATGAAGAAGTTGATCTCGGTTGTGAAGCCATTTTTCACTGTATTTTTCGAAAAAACGCCTTTAAACAAGGTTTTAATTATGAAAAACACAAGTTTGCCCCACGGTGGGCGCCAAATTGTTTCGGGTAAAAATTAACAAGTGTAACTTTTAGCAAAACCGAATTAGTTTTGTGGGGTATTGTGTTTAACAAGTAAATATATTGAATATCACAAATATATGTTCAATATATCCCTAAATATCCCTGAGGATCCCTAGGGATATTTCAGAATATAAAATGAAATAAACAGCTTGCACAAGAGATTTATACGAGGAAAAGCCCTTAATCCCTTAGGATTGCCGGCATAAAAACCTCGGGAGGTGACAATCGTCACTCTGCCTTGTTCTTATTAATATGAAAAATACAAAATTACAATACAAGAGCGCAATTGATCGATCACTAAGTGTTTTTGGACTTCGAATGCCGAGAATGTGAGCAACAAGTAATCAGAAGTGAGCTAAGTGAGTTGTGTGTTTTTCCTAGATCGATATCGCCTCAATTTATAGTAAAAATGATACAACGATATTCCCGAATATTCCGGCGAGAATCTCGGAATCATGACCATGTCTTCAATTGTGGCAGCCACCACGTCCATCAAACGTGTGGAAGCGCTTCTGTCAACTAAACCCCGAATATTTAGGTCAAATCCAGTCAATATGACCGTTGGTGACTTGTTCTCCACTTGTAGCCGTTATTTAGCATGTTTACCACGTTTTCTTTGACTTTATCCCGACTTTTAGGGTAAAACACGTCCATAATAAGTTACCTGCAAGACTAAGTCGAGCTATACAGAGAAAAGATCATTAGTGACGTTAGTATTCAGGATATTTGAGGATATTTGAGGATACTTAAGAATATTTAAGAATACTTAAGAATCCCATATTCCAGATTATCCTCGGCTATCCCGAATCTCAGACCATAAAATTTGACTCACAACAGTTTATCAACATCATTATTCATTATTTTAAATATGCGAATATCATCATTCATCGTCAAAACTTTTAACATGCTAATGTATATGTTAATAAAAAAATTTTAAAAAAAATGTAATAATGTTACGAATATCAACATCATTACAAATTATTTTCTTAAAAAAATTGTCGGCGTTTTTTTCATATTTTTTTATAAAAATGACCTAATAATGTTACGAAATTGTAAAAAAATATAAACAATTACATTGTTTTTTATAGGTTTTCAATTTTTCTCAACTCAAGGAGGTTTTCAATTGATCCATCCCCTATATATGTATATATAGAGGAGGGTTAATAACAAAATTCCTCACATTGGAGAATTTTAAACCAAGAGAACTCATACTTACCAATAAATTTAGAAAAAAAAAATTCATTATTTTTTATTATAAGGTTAAAAATGTTATAATGAAAAAAATTAATAAAGATACGTGGATTACGAAGTTAAGTATATGTAATTTAAAAAGTTCCGGATGTAACACATAAAGTTACGTATATGTAACTAGTATATGTAACATACAAGTTACATATACGTAATAACATGAAATACATATTTTTTTAATATTTTTCTTTTTTGTATATTTCTTATCTTATAATAATAAGAAATATAAAAGAAGAAATGAAAAAAAAATAATTGGTAAAGATTGTGATTAGTTTTCTAATTTTTTTCCAAAATGAGTGACTATCTGAACGAGCAACGCTTTGAAACCGAACCGAGCGTGATCGGCTCATTTAAAACCAAAACGAAATTCGAACGAGCTTTTTTCAAATGAGTGTAAAGAGACAAGAATTCTGAATAGCCTTACATGGGATGTGTGGAATGTAAAGTAATTCGTGGGTCAAGTCTCAAGTGGTCTATCGCTAGTGCATGAATTGACGCGTCAGGTGGCCCAAGGTGTTTGAAATTATTGGCAAGTGATAACTCATGAATTAATAGCTTTTTCAACCTCCATCTAAGCTATTATTCTCTTACTATTGCTTCAATCTCTGTATTTACTAGTTTCTTTGATTCATATGATGTCTTTCTTGAAAGATTTTGACTACCTTCAAATTCAAATGAAGGATATAATATCGGCCACCAACAACTTTGATCCCGCCAAGGTGATCGGCGGTGGCGGATTCGGAAAGGTGTACAAAGGAGAACTCTCTTCCTCAAATGAACAAATCACCGTCGCTTTTAAGCATTTAGATCGCAGGCTCGGACAAGGGAGCATTGAGTTTTGGAAGGAGGTCATGATGCTTTCCAGTTACAAACACGAAAATCTCATCTCCTTGATGCACTTTTGCATCGAAGGTGATGAGATGATCCTCGTGTACGAGTATGCTACTCGTGGTAGCCTCGATCGATATCTAACCGATGCCACTACTCTCAATTGGATCCGACGTTTGAAGATATGCATCGGAGCTGCACGTGGGCAGTGGCGTACCCACATGTATACTTGGGGGGGCAGCCGCCCCCCTTGAAAAATTTTTTTTAGTAGTATATATATGTTAAAATCCTGATTTCCCCCCGTAGAATTTTACAATCGCCCCCATTAAACTTTTGATTTTTAAGTGTTAATTAATAAACTAAGTTGATAAATGCCCTAAGTTGATAAATGCCCAACTAATAATTTAAACCCAATGTAAAATCAGGTTTAGTATTAATTATAATAAGTCTAAACACCACTAAACAGGTTAAAAACGAATTCAATTGAATATACCAATTAAAACAAATAAACCAATCCAAATAAACCAAATTCAACCTTATATATTATAAAAAAACAAATTTAAATATGAATTCGCTTTAATCGGTTAACCAAACAAACTAAATTCAAAAAAAATTGGAACCGATAACCATACCGAAACCGAAATTTGGATACAGTTAGGAACCGACTTCGGAATTCGGTTCGTTTTTTTTGTTACGAATATGGTTAAGTTTTTGTATTAACAATTTTCAGCTTTTTTGAATACCCCTACTTTAATATTCGAATTCACTATGTGGCCTTTTCTTTTTGACTCGTCCTGGGCTCTCTCAATTCTCAGAGCCGTCCCAAACTAGCCCATTATAAAAACTTATATTCTTAATTTAAATAACATATTAAAATAATACTTGAAGTTAGATTTGCGTAATCGAATTGGTTATGAGAATTTAAACGATAATTGTATTTGTAAAGAGTTATTTAAGAACATCTCATTATACATTGTTTTGAACATATATAAAAAAATAAGATCACGTAATATATTGTATTTTAATTATGTCTTTATATATGAAATTTAGTTTGATTGTCGTTTTTTAGCATGACCCGACCCGATCCGTCCCAACTGAATTTGAACACCAGTGAACCTAAAAAATTTCCGCCCCCCATGAAAAAATTTCCTGCGTCCGCCACTGCACGTGGGCTAAGTTTCTTGCATGATCCTAAGGATACACAACATAGAGTTCTTCACCGAGACATCAAAAGCTCAAATATTCTTTTGGATGAGAATTGGACTGCTAAAGTTTCTGATTTTGGACTGTCAAAACTTGGCCCTGCTAACCAACCACACTCATATCTTATCTCTTACGTTGTTGGCACTCCTGGATATTGTGATCCTTTGTATTGGGAGTTAGGTTTTCTGTCAAAAGAGTCAGACGTTTACTCTTTTGGAGTAGTGTTGTTTGAAATTTTGTGTGGGAGATTATGCTATGAGTGTTGTAAACATGAGCTGACTAAAATTTTGGTGCCTAAGTGGAGGCGATGCTACGATGAGAAGAGGTTAGATGAGGTTATACTTCCGGGTCTAAAAGATCAAATGGATCCGGGTTCTTTGAAATCATTCTCAGCCATTGCCTATCATTGTGTGAAGAAAGCTCGAGAAGAGCGGCCGACAATGGCTGAGATCGTGAAAGAACTTGAGCTTTCACTGAAATTACAAGTAGGCTTAATCTTAGTTTCCTTTTTGTTTTTGCTACATTATAAGCAATGTTTTGAAAACCGGACTTGTCGGACAGGGAACCGAGGGTCGGTCGGCCCAGTAACCAATAAGACGTCCAATTCGATGTCCGATCCGGTTCTGAAAACATTGATTATAAGTGTCCATTGTTGCATATCTAAGACCAATTTTTGAATGCTACTGGGAACATTTTTACAGGAGATTTTTGAATCAAGGACTAGCTTGATGCACAACGATCAAACGGATCAATCACTCAACGATCAACGTCTCGAGTTTGCAAAAAGGCCCGTTGAGTTGGTTAATAGATTTGAAGACCAGGTAGATGATGATTGCTCTCAACTGCAACCGTTTATTAATGGGGATGATTCTGATGATTATTGTGATTCAGAAGGTAACACTCTTGGAAGTTATTCATATGTCTCGTAAAATTTTGATGTGAATAGGTAGAGTTGTGAATTTATTACACGACATGAACCTAACACAAAATGTATGAGTTTAGGCATAGCATAAACGGATCAAGTTAGTTTTGGATTGAACATATTTAGCTAAATGGGTTGTATTCGTGTCATTCCTATTATTTTTTTTATAAACGTGATTTATGTCATAAATTAATTTGATTGGGTATTTTATGCTAACATTTTAAACTCATAACAGAAATTAACTAAAGATTTTATTATCTAAATGTCATATATATAAATTTGTAATCTTGTTATAAAATTTTAGTTTTAAAGTACTAAAATCTAAAAAGTAAAAAAGAAAACACGGGTCAAAATGGGTAATCGTGTTCAGGTTCGTATCTTTGATATGGTTTTTGTGTTTTCGTCGTGAACAAAACTCGTTTAACACCTCTATAAAAGAGTATAAGGTGTTGTGATGAAGTTAACACGAGTAGAGGCGAAACTTTTGACATGTTTGCTTAAAATTTGTGACAGCAGACGAGACCAGTTCTAGCTGGCACCATGGCGATGGAGGACAACCGCGGTCCGAGGTGTTGTACGAGCATTACAAGTACTACAAATGTTCAAACGTCGTGCTTAAATGGGTTTTTCGAATGAGTAAAGCGACGTTTCATATGATATGTGGCGAGTTAGCTTCCGCAGGCTAAACATGACACCACACTCCAGTTGATTATCCCGGTTCGTCAGAAGATCACACTCTGCTTATACCGTTTAGCAACCGGTCATCCTTTGCAAACTGTATCCAACTTCTTTCGCCTAGATATCGATACATGCCACAAAGTAGTACTTGAAACCTGTGATGCTATCCAAACAGTCTTAATGCCCAAATTTCTACAATGGCCTGGTACGAACCGTCTTGAACAAATCATAACCGAATTCCGGTCAATATCACCCATACCCAACATTTGTGGAATAATAGACACCACCCATGTCTCGATGATCGCAACGAAAACCACCCAAGTTGAGTACATTGATCAAAACCAACCCGAGAGAGATCAAACCCCGTCAGACTCGACCATGGTTCAAGGCGTGGTTGACTCATGAGGCCTCTTCATGGACGTGTGCATTGGCTACCCTGGTCGACGCACGAAGAAATATTGGAAAACTCGAATCTTTCACAAAGATTCGATACAGATCATTTAAAAATAAAAATAGTGGGTAATTACAGCTACCCACCATTAGACTGGCTTTTGTTGACGTACGCACAACAAGGCCAGACATCGAGTCAACGTATATTTAATAAGAGAATTGATGAGGTACACAAAATAGCAAATGATGCATTTATGAGATTAAAAGGGAGATAGGCATGTTTACAAAAAAAAAAGAAAGAAGTCAATCTTGAAGATTTGCATGTGGTTGTAAGGGCATGTTGTGTTTTGCACAACATTTGTGAAATCAACAACGATACATGGAGTCATGTATGAGAATTTGATGTTTGATTTGTTTAATAATTTTTTTTTGAACAACAAACGTCCGGTCAATCGGGTTCAACCTGACAAATAGATCATCATTCCGCCGGAATAACAGAGCAATGTGACCTGACCCACCCACCCAGAAAGAAACCTCTTATAAGAGAAGTTAAGGTCTACCATTAGGTTAGAAGCCCTTTACTAATTTGTTTAATGATGAGGTTGTCATAAAGACTAATGTAGGTATCAATTTTTTTTATAAAAATTGAAACAACAAAAAAATTATTGTTTGAAAATTAGCGTTTGACCGGAATAGTCAAAATGTGCTTCTTTGTTTAGGTTATTAACTAGTATATCATGGAAACTAAAAGTGTGTGAAGAACCATTAGGATGTATCAACGCAAAAGTGAAGTAATTGTATGGTTTTATCACTCTCTAGGTTTGTTTCCTCCCGGCAACCGTTGAGACTACTTATATATATATATATATATATATATATATATATATATATATATATATAGGATTAGGTTCAAGTAAAAAGGGTGAGATTGGTGAGAAGTGTGAGAAGGATTGTGCATTTGACAAGTGACATTACTCTAATTTTATTAAAAGGGTATTTTGGTGGTGTGTTTAATATTGTGTTTAATGTTTCATATCATTGTGTTTAATATTTTTATTTTTTATTTTTTATATCATATTGTCTTATTTTGTTATTGTTTTTATGCATTAAATAAATTGTTCTTATTTATTTTTTATGTTTTATGTATTAAAAGTACATAATTGTATTATTTTACCATTATGTTTATAAAACTTATAATTTTAAAAAACATAATTTGTTTTTATTTTTTGAAAAATACATTTCCGTCATTGTATATATATTTATGTCATTGTGTAATATGTTCATCATTGTGTTTTATCTTGAGAACAGTGTGTAATATTTCATCATTGTGTGTTATGTTCAGGTCATTGTGTAATATATTCATCATTGTTTTTTATTCTCAGATGATTGTGTAATATATCATCATTGTGTCTTACATTCAAGTCATTGTGTAATAGTCATTATTTTGTTTGACGTTAAGGTCATTGTGTAATCTACGTGTTATTGTGTTTTATGTGTAGGCTATTGTGTAATATACACATTGTGTGTTATGTTCAGGTCATTGTGTAATATGTTCAGCATTGTTTTTTATCTTCAGATGATTGTGTAATATAGCATCATTGTGTCTTACAATCAGGTCATTGTGTAATAGTCATTATTTTTGTTTTACGTTAAGGTCATTGTGTAATATACGCGTCATTGTGTTTTACGTTCAGGTCATTGTGTAATATACACATTGTTGTATCAAATGAATTTGTTTTGTTTTATCATTATGATTCACATATAAAAAGTACGTGATTTTTTGTTTCACCAATATTGTTTTTAAAGCTCATGAATTTATTAAAAAAAATAATCAGACACTACAACGGAAAAAAAAACACTCACAAACAAAAAGACATAATAATATACAATTAGACACAATGACGCATTACAAATATCAAAGGTAGAGGAAAACATTTTTTTGTTTTTTAAATAACAATATTATATTCGTTTTAAAGATAAAAAAATGCTTGTTTTTTCGGTGTAGTTTTTTTGAAAAAATAATATCGTATATAAAAGTTATGCCCGTTTAAAAAAATAGGGGGAACATGATAAAAAGTCAACAAAAGTGTCTATGACTAAAATACCCTTCCACTAACTTTTTTAATACAACTTTGATCTCAACCATTTAATTGTAGATCTAAGGCCTAAAATCCTTCTCACACTTCTCACCCATCTAAGTCTTTTTACTATAACCTCACCCTATATATATATATATATATATATATATATATATATATATATATATATAGTAAGGTTATTGTACAAAACAATAATTTTGTAAAAACAGTGAGAAACGATCTGAACCATTGGTGTGTTATCATCAATGGCTATTAAAGAACTAGTGGCATGATTGTAATTAATATGCTGTTTAAAATGGAAATAAGGGCATAAAAGGAATTTTCATATTTGCAGATATCATGATATCCATTAAATAAGGAGCAGTTACTATTTTTAAGGAATAAGTCGGTTTCATTTTCGCTATGTGCTAATATGTGCTATTAGTACATGAAGCGTATATCAGCACATGAAGCGTATATCAGTACATTCTCATAATACGTGCTATTAATACATGTAAGCATATATAAGCTCGTACACATAATATGTGATATTAAATATATCAGCACATATCAGTACATATATATGTCAACATATAATAGCACTACAAATTACAAAATATGTGCTTTGACGTTTAAAATTACAACATGTCAGCACACAACAACACTAAAAATATGCTAAATAATCATCCTATCATTCATATCAGCACATATCAACAAATTATTTAACGATTTATCAATTTAACAAATTATTAAAACTCCCTGTTCAAATCGTTCTACATAAAATAGCACATACTATCACATAAAAGCACATATTAACACTCATCCATCCATTTGTACATAATCGTCCATCGAATTTTGCAAATGCAATTCAAAAACTCAATACCTGCGATTTTTTTTATTCGGTATTTGATGATTACGAATTGAATTGTTTTAAGATTATTAGTGAAATAATTTTAATTTTGGAATATGTTCAATCAGAAATGATTAACAACTTCCCTATTTTAATGCAAGATTTAAAAATCATTTAAATACAAATGTCTATATTACCCTTTTCTTTTAAATAATAAAAATGTCACATGTCAACACATTATTGGTTCCTACCATTTTTACAAAAAACTCTATTTGTATGTGAACCTACTCCTATATATATATACAGGGGAAGGTTAAAAAAATAACCCATCAAATATGTCATACCCCATTAACCATCATCCAATGGTTAATTTTAGAAGTAAGTGCATAGGATCGTGACACGTGACATTATTATTTTATTAATATGGGAGGACATTTTAGACATTTTGTTACCACTCAAAAAGCTAGAATTAATATGGTAGTGACAAGTGTCATCATCTAAGACATTTTAATAAATATAATTTTTAATATAAAGTTTACCCCCTCTTTTTTAAACATTAATAACTTTTTTATAATATATTATTTTTTTAAAAAAATTGCACCATTATATTCGTCTTATTTTTCTCTTTAATTCCATTATAGTCTCGACTAATTTTTTTTTTACTTTTTTTAGAAGCCATATATTTATGTCATTGTAACGAGCTTAAATATAACAAATTTATTTGAAACTTTTTTAATAATGATAAATTACAGTGATGTAATTTACATTGACGTAAAATTTGGTTTCGGTTTTTTCGGTTAATTTGGTTCCGGTTCGGTTTTTTCGGTTAATTATCATTGTTAGAGAAAAAAAATCAAAATAATGTGTTATATTACATCACTGTAATTTATCATTGTAATTATCATTGTTAGAAAAAAAAATAATGTGTTATATTAATTACATCACTGTAATTTATCATTGTTAGAAAAAAATTCAAAATAATGTATTATATTTATGCTCGTTATATCGATGTTAATAATGGGCAATGAGAAAAAAAAATTAAAAAACTAGTCAACATTATAACGGGAATTAAATAGAAAATTACATTACTGTAAATAATGTGTTACGTCACCGTTAATTATGTCATTGTAAATTACTTCATTTTGTGTTACATTACTGTAATTTACTATTGTTAGAAAAAAATTTCTAATTAATTTGTTATCGTTAAGCTCGTTACAATGATGTAAATACATGACATCAAAAAAATAAAAAAAAAACTAGTCGAGACTATAACGAACTTAAAGAGAAAAATGAGACGAGTATAATGGTGCAATTTTTTTAAAAAAAATAATATAGTATAAAAAAGTTATGAATGTTTAAAAAAAAGGGGTAAACTTTACATAAATAACAAATGTCCTAAATGCCCTTCATACTAAAGACATAAGAATTGACACGTGTCACGATCCTACACACTTACCTTTTTCAAGTAACCATTGGATGATGGTTAATGGGTTATCACATATTTGATGGGTTATTAAAAATTTCATACCCTATATATATATATATATAAAGGATTATGAACAAATAATAACTGACTATTAAAATAATAACTCGAAATAACCGGTCAAGATGAAGCCAAATCATGGATTTTTTTGAATATCATTATAACACATTTAGAACACTATGTTCTTTATGAGTTTGCGAAAATCATCATCGTTTGAAAGTTTACATCGTTGTAATTTTTGAGCCTAAGACAGTTACAGTGTTCTATATCATAAACTTACAACAATGATATCTCTTAAACATTGATTAATTTACAGAAATTCATAAAAAGAACATAGTAATTTAAATGGGTTAAAATGATGTTAAAAAAATTCCAATATTTGGCTTCATCTTAACCGGTTATTTCGGGTTATTGCTTTAAGAGTGAGTTATTATTTTAACACTTCTCTATATATATATAAGGAAGGGATCCGTATAATAACCTAGTAAAATTGAGGTAACCCATAAACCCTAACTTAACCCTTAATATAATATAAAATATAATAGATTCCAAATTAATAGTGAAGATTAGATTAAGAACAGAATTGTAAAAGTTCATTATCTCTCTCTATTTGTCAGACACTTTCTTCAAAAACCCATCAAATCTAACACACACAATTATTATATATATTAAAATAGATGAAAATGAATAGTATGTATATTATTATTGTATATTTGTGGGCCCTATAGATTATAAATATTCAAAATCATATTTATATTATATTATAGATATTATTATAGATATTATATTATTTAGGTGTCTGAACTATATAGTATGTTTAAAAAATTTAGACTTTGATCATCAAATTTTTTTAACTTTGAAAAGTAGTAAATGGAGATAAGGGTATTAAATTAGAGAGATTTGATTAGAAATTTGGGTTTTTATATTATATTATTTAAGTGTCTGATCCATGCAATTACGTTTTGAAAATTTAGACTTGGACCATTGGAAATTTTTTAACTTTGAAAAGTAGTAAACGGAGATAAGGGGATTAAATTGGATAGATTTATTTAGAAATTTGAGTTTTTATTAGATTTGAGAGATTCGCTTACAGATTTGAGTTTTTCTTATAATTCAAACGATTGGTGAGGCATATTTTGTGAGTAATTTTTCTATTATTTTGATAACATATTTGTAAGGATTTTGTATGATTTATGTTTTTAAGAGAAATTTGTATAGTGTTCGTGATAAAAGATTTGATTTTGCTATGCAAGTTATGCTTTTGCGTATGATGTATAATACCCGTTTTCGGGAGTGTACTGTGATAACCCGCCACAATGCGCGGAGTGAATAAACCTAGTTTCAATAAAAAACACACACACATCAGATCTAACACCTTCCCCAACAACGGCACTACCGGCGAAGGCACCCCCGACGAAGGCTTAGCTTCTTGATCGCACCCACCGTCGACATCCCGGCCAGCAGCCACGGTCAGTATCTCGTAATCACCAACCAGACGCTCGACAACCAGACCGACAACGGTCGCATATTTACCTGGTAAACAAGAAGAAGGCTAGTGGACCAGTCAAAATCAATTCGCATATTTAACGGCATCCCCGATCATTTTCATCGAATTTCCAGCCCTATTTTTGACTTCCAAGGTGATGGTTTATACTTCTAACTTTAATTTCTTATATTTCGTCTGACCAGCTATGTTTGAATCTCACGATTAGTGTATTGTTTTACTTTTAACTGCAATGGTTGTGTGTGATTGTGTTTCTTTCTGATTTTGATTTTGCTGATTTGCACGAAAACTGGAAAAGTTGTTCGTGAGAGATGTTGCTGGCGTTGAATCGTAATGGGATTTATTTCATCAACTGTTTGTTTCATTTTGCTAAATGGCATCCGTTGGAGTTCAGCGAAATAGCAGATTAATTAGGGCTTGATTGCCTCCATCATCTAAGTTTATAGATCAGCAAAACTGAATTGAATTTAATCGGATCGAATAGATTCCAGCTTTGTTTTTATGCAAATTTTATCAAAATTGATTAAAAGAAGTTAAAATCGTAGCGTGTGACATTGAAAGTTGAAACTAGCACGCTTGTGACAACATTACACATAATGAAAAAGAAGACCATGACCTTGAAGATTTCATAAACCTTGCAAAACGTAAATTTTTTTTACGTTTTGTTACGTAGGTTTTACGTGGGTTTATAAAATATTTTTTTTAAAAATATTTGGTCGGCGTTTTTTTTATTTTTTTTATAAAAATGTGCCCAATAGTGTTACAAACTTGTAAAAAAAATTCAAAAAAAACGTTTTTTTTACGTGATTTTTGCATGGTTTTCGCGGTTTTCTCATTGAGATGTGGTGTTCAAAATATCCATACCCTATATATATATATATATAGGGCATGTATATTATAGAAACCCACTTGAGATGTGCAAACTTCAAAAACCCAATACTTCGTCCACAATTTGACACATCATCATTTCATTTTACTAAAATTATTAAACACAAGGGCATCATAGTCTTTTACTCCATTTGTACTATCACCCACTATTTTATTAATTTATCACATTCTCTCTTATCAAATTAAAACAATAAACAAAATAAATTTGTTTTTAAATTTTCCCCCCTTTCATTTCCCACCAGATTTTTCCCCACATGAATATTTTTGTCTTTTATTTACATAATTGAGAGGCCCCGTTCCCCGGAAGTCCCTCAGTTGATTAAACATCAAAAGCATAGCTCTTAAACTGTAGAATAGTAGAATACTATGGCAACGGAAATCTTTACATAATATTTAATCTTAACAGGAATGCCAGTTTTTGAGTAGGTAGTCCTCATGTCTTGCCACGAGCCATCATATCCTTATTATAATCTGCTCAACCTGACATGCATGTAAAACAAGTCAGCTTTATGCTGGTGAGTTCTAAGTTCATTTCTTAGAAAAATCTTTATTCATTCATGTCATCACATGACATAATTTAAATACGTTGCATACCTGTTCTCATATCATAGTTTCATAACATACATAGCATCATAACATAATTACATAACATACATATCATCATAACATCATTCATACGGTGAAGGAACTTCACAGTCAACTGCTGACCCTGAAGTCAAACAGGCTTGTGCAGCACAAGGCTCCTAAACTACCAACCCGCAGCTGATAACTCATACATGTATAAGATTTCTTTAACTGAACTGGCGACACACAGTCGGCAGGCCTGTTCTTTCACAGGACTTTTTAAACATCATAAGCAAAAGCGGCTCCTTTAACTGTTGTGCTCAAGTTTTGCCCAACCGCAGCTGGTAAAACCACATTTCATCCTCGACTTCGGTCGAGTGTCTTACATTTCATCCTCGACATCAGTCGAGTGTCTTACATTTCATCCTCGACATCAGTCGAGTGTCTTATACAAAAATAATCATTTATTTCTCAACCGCAGTTGAGACTAAAAAAACATTCGTTATATCTCAGCTGAGACTCTTAAAATCATTCACTTCTCAACCATCTTTGAGACTTAACATATTCTTTACATCTCAGCTGAAATTCTTAAAATCATTTACTTCTCAACCGTAGTCTAGATTTAAAACCTTCTTTACTTTAAAACATTATTTACTTGAAAACATTCTGTATCTAAAAACATTCTTTACCTGACCTTAATCAGGTTAAAATCATTTTCATACGATAACTTTAACATATTCTTTTATCTGACCGTAGTCAGGTAAATCAATCACCTTCATACAATAACCTTATAACATACATATTCTTTTATCCGACCGTAGTCAGATAAAACAATCATTTCATAAATAACTTTATAACATGCATATAAGCCCAAATGATAACACATTTAAAACAGGGCTATAAGAACTCACCATCATTTCAAAGATATTTATCATGCATGCACATCAGCCCTAAAACATTAAAACAGTAAAAGATGGCTCATAGAACTCACCTGAGCTTAATAATGCACACTTTGGTAGCTCTTCTTCCTTTCCTTTCCTTCCTTTCTCACTTCACAATGATGTCCTATTAATATGAACATATCATCATGATTATAACCTTATCATGAAGGTTCTCAATTTACAATTACCGCTCAAAACTTTGGCATATCGTAACTTTCATTCGGAACATTATTTCAAGATTTCGTTTACACTCATTTTGATCATTCTTATCTATCCAATCTTATTAGGCTTAAAGATTACTTATTTACCCAGCTTAAATAAGCGTATTCTCTTATTTACTTAATTCGTCTTAGGCGTTACTTAACTTACTGATTGAGTCTTTCTGAACGTTCAATGTCAAAGACTTTGCCTTGATAGTCATCAAATAGTTAATGTTGTTGATTATCTCGCTAGACAGGTTTCTAGACAGATTACTGGCTTATAATAGATCAATCCTTGTTATTGATTACCCAGATATCATGAAATATCACAACGTAGCATTGGAATAGGTTTAAAGACCATGTTTAACATACTAATCTGACTGTTATCATAAACATCAGATAATCGTTCCAATGAGTATGTTAATGATTGTGATTAGTTTAAACATTTAGGATTAACCTTGCATATCAAAATTAATCAAACTAATCACCTATCTTGTCATAATCAAATGGGTTAAACCACTATAACCATTGTTATGATTCCATGCAAACCGACATTACAACGGATCAAAACAAGGATTTACCCGTTAACAGTTCGAGTTCTTAGTTCATAATCAATACTAGCCATTATCTAGGCAATAATCAATAACCCTAACTATATTCTCACGTTCAAACACAAGATTTAATCAATCATTATCAATCTAGACGGTTAAAACGAACCATTACCCAATCAGATGAAGTTCTGCAGGTAAAACAACGATCAGTACTTGTAGATATGATCCCTGGTACAATCCATGACTTCTGATAGTCTTGAAACTAAGATTTGATGGTGAAATATGTATGTTTTTCGTCTGGGAGGCGAATATGTTCGAACATCAGAAGAAAATAATCTTCTGAATGAAATGTTGATGAAGTAATCAACTTTTTCCACCGCCTCACCCGTCGCGTACCGCGACAAGGAGCCCAAAAGGGCTTCGCGTACAGCGATGAAATCCGAAGGATTTCATATATTTTGGTCCATCGCGTACCACGAAGGATCCTCAAACACTTCGTCGCGTACCGCGACGAGTCCAAAATTCCATACTTTGAAATTTTCCTTCGTTTCGCGATTCCAGACAATCCGTAACTCCGTTTCGCGCACGGTTTTCGCCCACGTTCACCATTTCTCGCGTACTACCATCCTGTAATAATTTCGATTGTCAAATCAGCGTGGATTTCATGCGCGATCAAATGTGCTAAATTTTCGGCTGTTACAATAATACAACTTGCGTCGGTGTTACATCTAATTTACGTTATTTTATTTCAGGTAAAAAACTAAAGAATTTCATTTTGTAAATATTTAATACCTTTTATTTCCACCTTTTACTTTCCCACCTTTAATTTTCCTACCATTTTGTTTTCCCCAACTTTTTAAATATTCCCCCTTTGATTTCCCACCATAAATTTTGTTATATCAATCTTTTTGTCTTTTCGTTATTATATACAACCGATTACTTGTTATATCAAGATTACGATGTAACAACCGAAATTTTAGTAATTTAATAATAAACGTACGAGATTTCGGTTACTGTTGAAACTGTGACGACTGCGTACGAAAAATTCGGCAATTATGACGTGAGCACATTTGGTCGTGCTTGAAATCAACGAGGATTTAGCAACTTTTGTTATTGGGGATTGATAGTATGTGAAAAATGATGAACGTGGGCGAAAACCGCGCGCAAAACGGAGTTCGTATGCTCCCGGAATCGCGAAAACAAGTTAAAACTCAAAATGATGACGCAGGGTGACGTGGGGCGCTACGCCTGGCGCCAAACGCCCAGTTGGGGCGATGCGCCCCAGGCCCTAAGTCGGTTAAAATTGTTTAAAACGATCAGAACACACCAGAACGTAATATCTTCGTCCATTTCGACCTCCAGAAGTGATTCTCTTCATCTAACACCTATAATCTTCAAAATCAAAGCCCTCTGAACATCCAGATCGTGCCAGGAATCATATATACAAGTCCTGATCGTCGTTTTACCCGCAAAAACTCGTCAGATCAGGTAACGGTTCGTTTTAACCTTCTAGTTTGATTTTGATTGATTAGATCTTGATTTTGAACGTAATGAGATAGTTAGGATTGTTGATTATTGCCTAGATGATGGCTAGGATTGATTAGAAATGAAGAACACAATGTTCTAACGGTTAAATCCTTGTTTTGAGCCGTTGTAATGCCCGGTTTGCATGAAATCACAACTATGATTATAATGGATTAATCCATTTGATTATGATGATGTAAATGATTAGTTTGGTTAATCTTTGAAATGCAAAGGTTAAATCTGAGTGTTCCAAACTAATCACAATCATTAACATACTTATTGGAACGATTATCTGATGTTTGTGATAACAGTCAGATTAGTATGTTAAACATGGTTATTAAACCTATTCTAAGACTATGTTGTGATATTTCATGATATCTGGGTAATCAATGATAAGGATTTATCATTTCTAAGCCATTAATCTGTTCAGGAACTGTTTTAGCATTATAATCAACAACATTAACTATTTGATGACTTTCAAGACAATGTCTTTGACATTGAACGTTCAGAAAGATCTAATCAGTAGGTTAAATCATAAATGACGTATTAAGTGTAAACGAATGCAGAGTTACACCATTAGTACCAGTTTACGAGGAATCTTGCTATTGTAAGATATCAGGTGAGTTCTTAAAGCCCTGTTTTAAATGTTTTATCATTTTGGGCTGATATGCATGTTATAAAGTTATGTTATGAAAAAGATTGTATGTATGTATAAAGTATGGTATAAAAGTGATTATAACCTGATGATAATCAGTTAAAGTATGTTTTCAGGAAAAGAACGTTTATAGGTAAAGAATGATTTAAAATAAATGATTTTAAGAATCTCAGTTGAGATATAAAGAATGTTTAAAGTCTCAACTGCGGTTGAGAAAGAAATGATTTTTTTTAAAAGGGCTCAACCGAGGTTGAGTAGGAAATGAGGTTTTGCTGGCTGCGGTTGGGCAAAACTTGAACACTACGGTGAAAGGAGCCGTTTATGATGATGATGGTTTAAATGATTTAAACCATATTATGTATGAATGATATATGTAAAGAAGTCTTGTACCGGTATGAGCCGTCAATTTCGGTTGATGGTTAAAGAGTCCTGTGAAAGAACAGGCCTGCCGACTGTGTGTCGCCAGTTCAGTTAAAGAAATCTTAGGCATGCTTGAGTTATCAGCTGCGCGTTGATAGTGTTAAAGAAATCTTATACATGTATGAGTTACCAGCTGCGGGTTGGTAGTGTAAGAGCCTTGTGATTGCACAAGCCTGTTTGACTTTAGGGTCAGCAGTTAACGGTGAAGTTCCTTCACTATATGAATGATGTTATGATAATATGTATGTTATGTAAGTATGTTATGATGATATGTATGTGATGAAAGTATGATATGAGAACAGGTATGTTATGTATTTAAATTGTGTCATGTGATAACATGAATAAATAAAGATTTTTCTAAGAAATGAACTTAGAACTCACCAGCATAAAGCTGACTTGTTTTACATGCATATCAGGTTGAATAGTTTGAGAAAGGAGACCAGGAAGGCTCATGGCATAAATTGAAGACTATCCCTGGCATAGACTGACTGTACTATATGACTGTTAGAAGAGTGGGTTATGTTTAATGTGTAAAAGTTTGTTTAGATCTATATGATAGTTATGTTGTTACCCTACATTCCGCTGCTATGATAATGTAATTATGGGTTTGATGTTTTGCCAACTGAGGGGCTGAGGGCCTCTCAAGTTGGTATCAGAGCCATAGTTTGAGAGATCCGGTCATCCCTAATGACTGGACTTAAACTGAAAATGGGACTGAAGGATAAGAATGCCAGTCAAGGGTAGTTTGATGCCATGAGCTGAATGTTATGTATGAGTTAAGACATAGGTGTAAGGTTAGAAAGATAGTTAGAGTCATGCACTTTGGGGTGACGGAATGGGAAACGTTTAGAGCCTATGAGTTAGGTAAATGGTTAATAACACCTGATCAACGTCATTAACTATTTACAAAGCTTATTTCGTGCTAAACTAAACCTGTACTGACTCTCCAATTGTTGCATCCTGTAGGTAATTAAATGGCTGGAAAAAGGGGTAGACCACGTAAGCAACCACAGGAACCTGAAGAACCACATATTGAGAATGAAGAACCCGTCAATGAAGACGACTATGAGCACAACGAGCGACCGGAAGATGAAGAGGAGTTTACTCTAGAGCCTATCGTAGTGAAGGCTATTTCTGATGAAGTCTGTAAAGTTTTGGATGATAAGCTACCAGCTTTGGTTACAAAAATACTAAAGGATACTTTGAAAGACAAGTCTGAAGAAACTAAGGAGAACACCAAAGAAGAAGAAGTTGTGATCACCGGAACTAAGAACGGTGATTCTACGTCAGAAAAACGGAAGGGTTGTGATTACAAGGCCTTCAAAGGATGCAATCCACCCTCATTTGATGGTAAGAAGGATGCCGTGGCTACTTGCCACTGGGTCTCAGCTATGGAAGCGGTTATCGCCATCAGTGAGTGCCGTGAAGACCAAGCTGTGAAATTTGCAGCTCATTCATTTACTGAAGAAGCTCTACATTGGTGGAACACTGTTAAGCAGTCAAAGACCACTACTGATGTGGAGTGCTTGAAATGGGAGGAATTGAAGGAGTTAGTTATAAAACACTTCTGTCCAAAGAATGAAATTGATAAAATCGAGCGGGAATTTCTGACTTTGAAAGCTGGACGTATGAACCATCGGCAATATACGTCAAAATTTAATGAAATGTCAAGGTTGGTTCCTCATTTGGTAAACACGGAGGAACGCAGACTTAAGTTATATGTGGAAGGACTACCGCCTAAAGTCCGAACACATGTGAAGGCGCATGCTCCTAGAACTTTTGAATCAGCCGTAGAAATTAGCGGCATTGTCTGGGATGATGTTGTTGAAGCTGAACCAATAAAGGAGGAACTGAAGCAAAAGTGGTCACCGGGATTCAAAAGAAATAGAAATAGTAAACCGGGACTCCCCATGAAAAAGCTTAAAGTAGAAGAATTTGAAACGTGCACTAAGTGTGGAAGGAAGCATGGGGGAGAATGTCGCCTGGGGACTACTTTGTGCTACCGTTGTGGAAAAACTGGACACCTCTCGTATAATTGTCCAACCATACTAAAGTGTTACAATTGTGGTGGGATCGGTCACATGAGCAAGAATTGTTTTAAACCAAAGACAATACCTACTGAAGCCAGTAAACCTGAAAGTAGCAAGGGAGGGGAGAAACAAAAGGCAAAAGCTCGTGCCTTTACTATGACCAGAGATCAGGCAGCCAAAGACCCGGATGTGGTGACAGGTACATTCTTGATTAATGATATCCCTGCTTCAGTGCTATTTGATTCTGGTGCAAGTATGAGCTTTGTGGCTATTACTTTTTGTGATAAACTGTGCGCAAATGTTAGAAAGATAGAAAATGCCTTTAACATAGAAACTGCTCTTGGTAAATCTACTAGAGTAACGGAGGCCATTGAGGATGATTGTTACATTGATATAGAAGGTCATAGATTCCCTGTTAAGTTGTTTGTGATTATGTTAGGAGGTTTTGATGTAGTTTTGGGCATGGATTGGTTGGCCAAACATGAGGCTAACATTGTCTGTCAACGAAATATGATTTTCTTAACGGCTCTTAATGGGAGTTCAGTAACGGTTTACGGGGATAAAGTGTTTAACGTGCCTAAAGTCATTTCAATGATTAAGGCAAGTGAATTTATGAGGCGAGGGTGTGGGACTTATCTGGCATATGTTATTGATAAAGAAATTAAAGTAAAAGAATTGGAAGACGTACCCGTGGTGTGTAACTTTCCTGATGTATTTCCTGAGGATTTGCCAGGAATTCCACCTGATCGGGAAATCGAATTCCAAATTGATGTTGTGCCAGGAGCTCAACCTGTCGCCAGGGCACCGTACCGTCTGGCCCCAACAGAGATGAAAGAATTAATGACCCAACTACAAGACCTTCTAGACAAAGGTTTTATACGACCGAGTGTGTCACCTTGGGGTGCACCAGTGTTGTTTGTAAAGAAAAAGGATGGAAGTATGAGAATGTGTATTGATTATAGGGAATTGAATAAGCTCACAATAAAGAATAAGTATCCGTTACCAAGGATTGACGATCTATTCGACCAATTGCAAGGGGCAAGTTGGTTTTCTAAAATAGATCTCAGATCAGGGTATCATCAATTAAAGGTGAGAGAACAAGATATTCCGAAGACAGCGTTTCGCACACGTTATGGACACTATGAGTTTCTTGTGATGTCTTTCGGATTAACAAACGCTCCTGCGGCGTTTATGGATTTGATGAATCGGGTGTGTAGACCTATGTTAGACCGATCAGTGATTGTGTTCATTGATGATATCTTAATATACTCAAGGAGTGAAGGTGATCATGCGTGTCATCTTCGGGAAGTACTTGAAATGCTAAGAAGAGAAAAGTTGTATGCCAAGTTCTCCAAATGTGCCTTTTGGTTACGAGAAGTGCAGTTCCTAGGTCATGTTATTAGCCCAGAAGGCATAATGGTGGACCCAGCTAAAATAGAAGCAGTAATGAAATGGAATCCTCCGAAAACACCAACGGAAGTGCGTAGCTTTCTCGGTTTAGCAGGTTATTACAGAAGATTTATTCAGGATTTCTCTAGGATTGCTACACCGTTGACAAAATTGACGAGGAAAGAAGTAAAGTATGATTGGGGTCCAACTCAGGTTCAAGCTTTTGAAGAACTAAAGAAGAGATTAACCGAAGCTCCTATTTTAACACTGCCGGATGGTAATGAAGACATGGTGGTGTACTCAGATGCGTCTTATCTGGGTTTGGGCTGTGTACTTATGCAAAGGGGAAAGGTAATAGCATATGCCTCAAGACAATTGAAAACCCATGAAGCTAATTATCCAACACATGATTTGGAATTGGCTGCTGTGGTATTTGCTTTAAAAATTTGGAGGCATTATTTATATGGAGTGAAATGTACAATCTACACAGATCATAAAAGTTTAAAATACTTCTTTGAACAGAAAGATTTGAATATGAGACAAAGAAGATGGCTTGAACTGCTCAAAGATTATGACTGTGAGATCTTGTATCACCCGGGCAAGGCCAATGTGGTGGCTGATGCTCTAAGTCGCAAGACAGAACACTCTGCTATACAAGTTAAGTCTTACAGTTTGGTAATAACACCTGATTTTCTAAATGAACTTAAGGATGCACAGAAGGAAGGATTAAAGGAAGAAAATGTGGAATTCGAAAGGATATTTGGTCAGGTTAAAAGTCTAGAAGAAAATGAATGTGGCATTAAGATACGATTTGGTCGAATGTGGGTTCCACGAAATGGGGACATCAGGTCAAGGATTCTAGACGAAGCACATAAGTCACGTTACTCTATTCATCCTGGTGCAACGAAAATGTATCAAGATCTTCGAAAGGATTACTGGTGGCCAGGTATGAAGTTTAATGTAATGCAGTATGTAAACAAATGTTTGACATGTGCGCAAGTGAAAGCTGAACATCAGAAACCTTATGGTTATGTGCAACCTTTAGAAGTCCCGGAATGGAAATGGGAACACATCACCATGGATTTTATAACTAAGTTGCCTCTTACGGCGAAACGTCATGATGCTATTTGGGTGATTGTAGACCGGTTAACGAAAAGTGCTCATTTCTTGCCAATACGTGAGACGTATACTTCGGAGAAATTGTCTGAACTATTTGTGAAAGAAATAATTACGAGACATGGAGTTCCAGTTTCTATAGTGTCAGATCGTGACACGCGATTCGTTTCAAGATTCTGGAAACAGTTTCATGAATCAATGGGCACAAGACTCAATATTAGCACTGCGTATCATCCTCAGACCGATGGACAGTCTGAAAGGACTATCCAAACCTTAGAAGATATGCTTAGAGCTTGTATTATTGATTTCGGTGGTAGTTGGGATGATCATTTACCATTGGTGGAATTCTCGTACAACAATAGCTACCATGCTAGTATTGGAATGCCACCATATGAGGCATTGTATGGACGGCGTTGTAGGACACCGGTATGTTGGGGAGGTGTAGGACAGAAAGAAGTGGGAAGTAAAGTTGCAGTGTTAGATTTGACAGAAAAGCTTCAACTAGTTAAAGCGCGAATGAAAGCTGCACAGGATCGACAAAAGTCCTATGCCGATAAAAGACGAAGACCAATAGAGTTTGAAGTAGGTGATCAAGTATTGTTAAAAGTGTCACCATGGAAGGGAATTATTCGATTTAGGAAAAGAGGAAAGTTGAGTCCGAGATTTATTGGACCTTTTCGAATAATGGCACGAGTCGGTAAGGTAGCTTACCGATTAGATCTACCAGATGAACTGAGTGGAATTCATCCGACATTTCACGTTTCACATCTGAGAAAATGTCTAGCGGATGATGTAGCATATGTGCCTTTAAATGATATTGAAGTTGATGAAAGGTTGAATTACATAGAAGAACCAGTTGCCATTGTTGATACGAAAGAGAAACAGTTACGTAACAAGATGATCAGACAAGTTAAAGTTCAATGGAAGCACCGAAAAGGATCTGAGGCTACATGGGAGACTGAAAACGAGATGAAACGACTCTACCCACATTTGTTTGAAATGTAACAGGTTTCGAGGACGAAACCTATTGTAAGGAGGGTAGATTTGTAACAACCGAAATTTTAGTAATTTAATAATAAACGTACGAGATTTCGGTTACTGTTGAAACTGTGACGACTGCGTACGAAAAATTCGGCAATTATGACGTGAGCACATTTGGTCGTGCTTGAAATCAACGAGGATTTAGCAACTTTTGTTATTGGGGATTGATAGTATGTGAAAAATGATGAACGTGGGCGAAAACCGCGCGCAAAACGGAGTTCGTATGCTCCCGGAATCGCGAAAACAAGTTAAAACTCAAAATGATGACGCAGGGTGACGTGGGGCGCTACGCCTGGCGCCAAACGCCCAGTTGGGGCGATGCGCCCCAGGCCCTAAGTCGGTTAAAATTGTTTAAAACGATCAGAACACACCAGAACGTAATATCTTCGTCCATTTCGACCTCCAGAAGTGATTCTCTTCATCTAACACCTATAATCTTCAAAATCAAAGCCCTCTGAACATCCAGATCGTGCCAGGAATCATATATACAAGTCCTGATCGTCGTTTTACCCGCAAAAACTCGTCAGATCAGGTAACGGTTCGTTTTAACCTTCTAGTTTGATTTTGATTGATTAGATCTTGATTTTGAACGTAATGAGATAGTTAGGATTGTTGATTATTGCCTAGATGATGGCTAGGATTGATTAGAAATGAAGAACACAATGTTCTAACGGTTAAATCCTTGTTTTGAGCCGTTGTAATGCCCGGTTTGCATGAAATCACAACTATGATTATAATGGATTAATCCATTTGATTATGATGATGTAAATGATTAGTTTGGTTAATCTTTGAAATGCAAAGGTTAAATCTGAGTGTTCCAAACTAATCACAATCATTAACATACTTATTGGAACGATTATCTGATGTTTGTGATAACAGTCAGATTAGTATGTTAAACATGGTTATTAAACCTATTCTAAGACTATGTTGTGATATTTCATGATATCTGGGTAATCAATGATAAGGATTTATCATTTCTAAGCCATTAATCTGTTCAGGAACTGTTTTAGCATTATAATCAACAACATTAACTATTTGATGACTTTCAAGACAATGTCTTTGACATTGAACGTTCAGAAAGATCTAATCAGTAGGTTAAATCATAAATGACGTATTAAGTGTAAACGAATGCAGAGTTACACCATTAGTACCAGTTTACGAGGAATCTTGCTATTGTAAGATATCAGGTGAGTTCTTAAAGCCCTGTTTTAAATGTTTTATCATTTTGGGCTGATATGCATGTTATAAAGTTATGTTATGAAAAAGATTGTATGTATGTATAAAGTATGGTATAAAAGTGATTATAACCTGATGATAATCAGTTAAAGTATGTTTTCAGGAAAAGAACGTTTATAGGTAAAGAATGATTTAAAATAAATGATTTTAAGAATCTCAGTTGAGATATAAAGAATGTTTAAAGTCTCAACTGCGGTTGAGAAAGAAATGATTTTTTTTAAAAGGGCTCAACCGAGGTTGAGTAGGAAATGAGGTTTTGCTGGCTGCGGTTGGGCAAAACTTGAACACTACGGTGAAAGGAGCCGTTTATGATGATGATGGTTTAAATGATTTAAACCATATTATGTATGAATGATATATGTAAAGAAGTCTTGTACCGGTATGAGCCGTCAATTTCGGTTGATGGTTAAAGAGTCCTGTGAAAGAACAGGCCTGCCGACTGTGTGTCGCCAGTTCAGTTAAAGAAATCTTAGGCATGCTTGAGTTATCAGCTGCGCGTTGATAGTGTTAAAGAAATCTTATACATGTATGAGTTACCAGCTGCGGGTTGGTAGTGTAAGAGCCTTGTGATTGCACAAGCCTGTTTGACTTTAGGGTCAGCAGTTAACGGTGAAGTTCCTTCACTATATGAATGATGTTATGATAATATGTATGTTATGTAAGTATGTTATGATGATATGTATGTGATGAAAGTATGATATGAGAACAGGTATGTTATGTATTTAAATTGTGTCATGTGATAACATGAATAAATAAAGATTTTTCTAAGAAATGAACTTAGAACTCACCAGCATAAAGCTGACTTGTTTTACATGCATATCAGGTTGAATAGTTTGAGAAAGGAGACCAGGAAGGCTCATGGCATAAATTGAAGACTATCCCTGGCATAGACTGACTGTACTATATGACTGTTAGAAGAGTGGGTTATGTTTAATGTGTAAAAGTTTGTTTAGATCTATATGATAGTTATGTTGTTACCCTACATTCCGCTGCTATGATAATGTAATTATGGGTTTGATGTTTTGCCAACTGAGGGGCTGAGGGCCTCTCATACGATTTTTAATTTCAGCTTAAAATTACGAGATTTAAATTTTTAAAATTTTCCCATCTTTTATTTTTCCCAAATGCTTTTCCAACCATTTGTTTTATCTATTTTTTTAAATATTCTCCCCCTTTTCAAATGGTGCCTGGATTTATATAACTGTTTTATATGTTACATCAATGTTACGCTTTTCGAGTTTTTTTTGTCTATATTTATTGTTATACATAACACATCCTACATATTGCTTATATGTATATCCACACTTTAACATTCCATTGCCAACCAATACTTTTTTCACCATTAATTTTCAAGCATGTCAAGCTCTAAAAAAATATCCAATGTCCGTCAAATATTATAGAAAACCAACACTCAAGTTACGTTTGTATTACATCTCGACGGACTTGTTATACTGTTTTAATCGTTGTCTCTTTAAAAAAAGAGTTAAAAAGTTGGGGAAAATATTGTTGAGTTGAAGAACTTTAATTCATTAATCGTTATCTCTTTAAAAAAAGAGTTAAAAAACATTTTTTAATTGACATACATAAAGCTAGTATACTAGCATTTAATGTTTGATTTATCAAAAAGATAAATCATATGTTTTAAATTGTACTTTGTACTATCATTTAAAATACTCAACCACATTCTCTCTCATCAAATTTAAATAATAATCAAAAGAAATTAATTTTTAAATATTCATTCCTTTTGTTTTCACACAAGAAAAATTTCTTGATTTGATTTTTTAATAATTTGCTGGTTATATATAATTCCTGTCGTGTTACATCAAAGTTACGGTGTTCAATTTCAGATCTAAACCAAAAGAATTTAATTTTTAGATATTTCAAACCTTTTATTTTTCCCACCTTTTTTTCCCCACCATTTGTTTTCCCCAACTTTTTAAATATTTCTTCCCTTTGATTTTCTCATCATTTTTGCTCTTATTGAAATCAAATGAATGCTGGCTTTATATAACTGTTGTATATGTTACATTAACGTTACGTTGTTCGAGCTTATTTCTCTATCTTTTTTGTTTATCCTATATTTTTATTATTATATATCAAATAGTTTTAATATTTCTTTTTTTTTTTAATTTACATCAATTGGCTGTGTAATAATACACATATATAATATTTCAAACAAATAAAAATCATGAAAAAATTACATTGTTACGTCCAGTTTACACAGAGTTGCAGAAACCATATTATTTTGTTTAACAATTTATAATTTTGAAAAAACTTTAATTGATGAATCGTGGGCTTCCCTCATTAAAACAAAAGTTAAAAAATATTTATGAGTTGACATGTATAAATGTAGTATACAAACATTTAATGTTTGTTTTTTCAAAAAGATTAATCATATATTTTAAATTGTACTTGTGTACTATAACTTAAAATAATCAAGAAATCACTTACATAGTACAATATCATTTAATAATTTACATATTTTCATTTTATATTTGATATCTTCGTTTCTTCTTCATTAGTATTTTCTTTAATTATTGCAACCTGAAACAAGTTACGTTGATGTTACATTATATACTTTGTTTCGTTTATCATATCTTGCAAGCTGAAACATATTACACTTATGTGTATATTTTTATATTAATTTTTAATTACTGTATAATAAATATCATTTATTTCATAATTTAAAATGCAAAACTTTCCATCAATTGTATTATTGTACTCTTTTGGTAATTTAATGCAACCTGAAACTTCTTACACTGAATTTTCGCATCCGAAATTTGATCAATCAGGTATTCATGTGTGTTTTTAATTTTTACCTTGTTACAATGATGCTACACAATAGATTTTAGTACCAGATTGTTTACATCTTTTCTTTTTTTTTATTTGTTGCAGGATATACGTGTTACGTTAATGTTACATTATATATATGCAGTTACATTATCATTGAAACCGTTTTTAAAATTTTGAACACTTTTTTACAATGTTAGCGTGATGTAACGTAATACAATACAAGTATCATGTCACTTGAAACCTAAAACCGATTTAAAACCATTTTCTAACTTAAGATCCGACAGTGATTCAGGTAATTGGGTTTTCATGCATAGTTACACATAGTGTAACATATTTGTAACACCATGTTATATATTTGTAAAATAAAATATTTCAAAGATATTCAAAGTTATATATATGTAGATTTTATGTAACATCAATGTAACAAATATGTAACAACTAGTTACTTATATAAAATTAATAAAATGGAACTATGTTACGTATACGTTACATACCTTTATAAAAAATGTTACATAAACGTAACAAAATCAAAGTGACTTCAAATTTAATTAGGATCAAATGCATACATAAATTAACATAATGAAAATTTATAAAAGAAATACTAATAACGTGTGTTACACTGATGTTACACAAGACAAAGAAATTTTTTTTTATGAAATCTTATTTTCAAACACACATGAAAAGTTTGATTAAGGATTAAATTTAAAACACTCAATTGATCATAACAGGAAGGTCGTCAAAGCTCTAAGGATCCATCACATTTCCACCATCATCTCAATTGAGGAAAACATCTACAAAAGAAACATCCAGTTAAGTTGTAAAAATGACAACTCAAACACCAAATTTGCATAATTTGTGTTTTGACTTTTTAGAGGAATTACCTTACACAATCTCATAAAACGCATTCCATGTTTCCTTGAACAATCGGAGTGTGCGTGGCTTGCGACATCATCTCCATTAGCCAAAAGAAATACTTTTCAAATTTTGCTTTTACTCACCAAATTTTGACACAATAACGTTGATATGTCAAATCTGCAAGCCTTTAGCCAAAGGATCAAAGCTTATTGTCATCGATCTAAGCTCGGGAGAGAACATGATAGAATAGGCTGCTGGAACATGTTCGAAGTGGTTCTTGAAAACATGTGTTATAGATTGGTTACATCACGTTGCTGGAAGCATGAAGAAGAATAAGAAGGAGAAAAAAATGGGTTCTTGCCGGAGCTCAAATGAAATTTTGAAATTTTCAATTCAAATAAAAAGGAAAGAAGATGACAGATTATCAAGAAAAGTTAGTGTAACTATAATATTATGAAATTTTGAAATTTTCAATTCAAATGAAAATTTTGAAATTTTCAATTCAAATAACATTAATTTTTTTAATGTTACATTTTATAACATTTCATTATGTTACGTTATTGTTACATATGTAAAGTTAGTGTAACTAGAGTATTGTGTTACAAATTTTATATTCTGGTCAATATTTCATAATTTGTATTCTTTTTTTTTGTTTTCTTTTTTTGCTCAAATATTTTTAAGCTTATGTTTACATGCAAATTACATATGTAAAGTTAGTATAACTAGATTTTTTTGTTGGAATATATATGTGTTACATAGATGTTAAAATTACATATATGTAATTTTTATGTAACGTCAATGTAACCTAAATGTAACAATTAACTACGTATATAAAATTAATAAAATTGAACCACGTTATATAATTAGTCGTAATCCCCCTCTCCACACAACCATCGGTCTCGATTCATCCCATCACGACATCTCCCGCCGGAGTTCCCACCATTTCATCATGTAATTTCGATGTAACATAATACAAATAAAAAGTACGTAGCTGAAATAATTTTCAATGATGTAACTTTGATGTAACATTATACAAAATATATTAAAAGATATATATTTCAAAGAGACATTCTAAATTATATGTTTGTTACATATATCTAACACTTTGTTGCATACCTACTTATTGTATTAAATTTCACATACTTACATGTGATACATAAATGCTTATAACCATTAAATGTAACATATATGCTTATCACTAATTTAAAATATAAATATAAATTAAAATTTTATGACCTTAGAATTAATTGTTCTTGACAATAATCGTTACAATTTTTTCATACAATACCAACAAAAATCACCATTTGCATAATGAATTATGTAACTTGGATGTAATATAATACAAATAAAAAATACATAACTGAAATAATTATAAATTATGTAACTTTGATGTAACATAATACAAAAATCTATTAAATGATCAATACGGAAAATGAATGTGCTAAAAGTATAGTTTCTCCATTGTAGTCGCGAATTACCGACAATATCACTGGTAGTAGTCTCATTGGATGTCACATACCTAAATGAAAGATCAAAGTTTTTGCCAAAAAAAACCCAAATTTGCTCAAAAGGTATCGATTAACAAAATGGTTAATAGAACATAACAACTTACGTGTTGTAAATATCATCGTTTCGTCCTTGATTAGGATTTCTATTGCCGACCAAGTTTCCACCGTCGTCCTCTTCTACATCGACGTTTGTGGTTCCGCCTTCCTCCTCCTCTACAGTAGTCGGAGAAATGGAGTTTACCTGAAATCGCGAGAGACAAGGCTTCGACGGAGACGTCTAGCATCCGGCCGGGAGACGTCTAACATCCTTTTTGGTTCTCATGCTTCGAAAATAAAAAAGAGATGGGTTCATTGAAAACCTAACCATTGATGATGTCTAGCATCTTTTTTCGTTCTCATGCTTCGAAATAAAAAAACAGTTTTAGTGAAAGTGAATTAGGGAAATGGGGGGAAGAAGAACGTGAATTGGGGAAATGGTGGGATTTGGAGATATGAGAGAAAGAAGAAAGTGAATTGAGGAAATGAGAAAGGATTAGACATTGTACTTTTTTCTTTTCATTTTTAATTTAAAAACCTACTTTAAGTACAAGAAGCCAATTTCCAATTCTACCCTTATTGTACTACATTGTATCACAATCAGTTTTTTTAATCTAAAAAAATCTAATCAACTTTATTACCTTTAATCTCAACCATTCAAGATCAAGATCTATGGTTCTAATAAGGTTTTCAAAGTTTCTTTATCTCAACCAGGTTTCCAAAATATCCTTCACACACACACACACACACACACACACACACACATATATATATATATATATATATATATATATATATATATAGAGGGAGGTATTCCATTAAGAACCATTTTTATGTTAGAAACTTGAGAACTGCATAATACACTTGTACATTATGCTTTAAGTTTTGTACATAGAGTGGTTATTTAAAAGGGTAAAATAGTAATTTCTCCTACTTTAAAGTAAAATTATTTTTATACCCCTAATAACATATGGTTTAAAATTAGTTCCTTTGGTTCTTTCATATTTAGTGGTTCTCAATGGAATAAGTCCCTATATATATATGTGTGTGTGTGTGTGTGTGTGTAATATAGGGTTAGGATAAAAAGGATAAAATCTACAAAAAGTGTAAGAAGAAATTTGAGTCATTTATTTTTAAGATGAATGGTTGTAAGAGTGTCATGTCATTAGAGAGAATTCAGGGGGAATTTTAGTAGTTGAAGGGGTATAATGAGTATTGTAGCCATTGTGGTCTTTTTAACAACTTACCCTACTTTTTTTAAACGTTTATAACTTTTTTGTACGTTATTTTTTTTTTAAAATTAAACCATAAAATTCAGCATTTTTTTATCTTTTCAACGAGTATAATATTGGTATATAAAAAAATGACCTAAATTGGTGTATATGAATATTGCGTTTTATGGTGTTTTCTGATGTTCATAAGCCTGAACACCAAAAACACCATAAAATGTTCAGCTTTTGTTTCATGAATATCCGAACACCATAAACACCATAAAATGTTAACACAATAAACTTAAAAAAATATATTGTAAAAACACCATAAAATGCTCTGTTTTAATTCATTAATACTTAGATATTATAAACACCATAAAATCTTAACATCATAAAATAACTCGAAAAACACCATAAAACGTACATATACGCCACAAAAAAACCATAAAATGCTCTGTTTTAGTTCTACTAATACCCAAATGTCACACCCCGACCGACGGCGGAATACGTCGGGGCGCGAGTTTGATTGTTCATAACTCATTGTGCTACTTTAAAGTTTCAATATTTAAACATTCATATTACAATTTCATTCAACAATCATAGAATCAAAATACATTACAAGAATTCAACATACAAAATAAATACAAAGTAATGTTTGATTTATGAATTAACTAAGTCAAAATCCTATGTTTGTCTCCATGTCTTTACTAATCCTGCTACACATGTAAAATAGAGTTTAATCAACTATTTGCATAGTTGGCGAAATCTGATACAATTTGATATATATATATATATATATATATATATATAAATAAGATGCAACAATAGTCTAATAGGAATTGATCTAAATATATATGTATTCCATAATGTTTGATGATATGATTTTCGCAGTTTCACATTTGCTAACTTAATGACACAAAGTCACTAAAGAAAGACTACTAGTAATACTAAATGTTTTTGGCAATTTCATCTTCAATATAAACAATGACATAAGTCATGTTAACTAAAAGCTACTAGTACTAATGTATTGTATATGATTATCCTAATAATAATGACACATAGATATACAAACAAGCAGGCAACACATATCATTCAAATCTAATTATATCTTAAACTAAAGTATTGCATCCTTGATTTTGTTTATGACTCAAGAACAACATGTTTAATAAGACATGAGTAACGTCCCAAAAATTTACAAAAATGTAAAAAAAGAGTATAAGAAAACTCACATGCTTTTGCTTTATAATTATCCAACTAATGCTTGCTTATGTTTAGGTAGAAACGAATCATCAAATCAACCTAAGTTTATTTAAAGAATATAACTTAGATCTTCTAAGTATAGGTTTATGTTTGTCCAAATAATCCCCTTTTGATTTGTGTTTAAAATAATAGTTTGAAAATGTTTTATAACTTTTGTGATAAAATAATTTAAAGTGTTTAAAATATAATAATAAATAGAATAATGTTTTTATAATGGTATATGATAAAAAAATAATTTACATATGTTTATATCTTGCTAATAACTTGAATTTATAAATTTAGAATAATTAGAAAATGACTTATAAATATTTATAAGTTTAAAATGATTTAAAGAAATGACATCTTAAAAAGCATATGTATGTTTATTAATATTTTTGAAAAAATTTTATCATAAAATTAATCTCAGAATATTAAAATGATTTTCTAACTTTTTACATTATTTTTATAAATAATATTTATCTTTTTAAGGTTTATTTAAACCATAAAATAGCAATTTCGTGAAATAATAATCCAAAAATAATATTTAAAAACTTCCATAATGTTTATATAGTTAATTATAATATCTGGATTTTTTTAATAATTTTTAGAAATGTTTTAGTATTTTATATATATTTAAAACTATTTAAATAATATTTATATAGCAAAATAATATAAATTTAATCTAAAAAATTACCAAAGTTTTACAGAATTTTGGAAATATTATTTTAGAATTTAGGGAATTTTTTTAGAATTTTTAGACTTCATTTAGTTGGTGAAATAAATAAAATAGAAGAAAAAGGGTGTTTTAAATAAAAATGAATCAGAGGGGATTAGAACCCAGGACCTCCGGGCTGGGAGGCTTTATATCTCGGATTGTTTCCAACTTAATAGTTTTAACGAAAGTCCAAATCATTTCAAAAAAACACATAAACCCTAGTTTGAATTCGATTCAAATTCGTTCGGTTGAGTACATTTTAGGTCTTAAAATCATGGGGCTATTGTTTTAAATCTAAAACCGATCGAGAGGCATATAAAAATTACTTGATTTGGTTCGGTATTGATTGAGTTCGAGTGATCTCCGTTCGCGTATGTTCGTGGGATGATTCCGAGAGTTACGATGGATTAGAGAGAAAACTTTGAGTGGGGTTTCGCTTAAAATGTTGAAATGAGCAGAAACCCTATGATTTTGATAGTTATCACGTTCGAATTACTGATTTTAATTGTTGGGTTAACGTATGCGTTTGAGAAATATAAAAGTCGTATTAATTGAGGTTATTATTGTGTTTTAATGATATAGATACGTTAGAAAATTGAATTTGGTCATGGATCATTAAAACCCCGTTGATTGGAGGTCCTACAGGCTGTTTTGGGTGCTCTCTTGCGCTTGGCCGGAATTTGGCCGGAAATCCGGCAGTAACCACCGGGAAAACAGGGGTGGGGGCCGGGTAATAAAACCAAGTTTTAAAATTTACAAGTTTTACCCTTGATATAATTGTTGTTATCATTTTTGCCATATATATATTTATAAAAGGATTTGTTTGTTTGTACTTTGTAAAATAAACTTAAACTAGTCGACATGACCCGCGCTTCGCAGCGGGACGCGAGTCAATTTTTTTTATTAACAATAGTATATAAAAGTTTGCGTATTGCGGTCTTGGCTATAAACTGATCTTGTTTATTAAAATAACTCATGTTGAACTATTTACCATTTGACTCGTGAGCCGATGTGTGCATTCATTGACTGAAAACTGCAACATCGGCCTGGTTAATACATAAGACTTATAGTCAGAATGTTGCAAAGAATTGTAACTACTCAAAACATATTCCTTGTACAATGGCTCACAAACGTTATGTAATATATCATCCTACAAGTTATCTTATCATCTTGCACCACTAATTGTTACACACATTACTACATTTATACAAATTGTTGTTGTTGATGAGAATCAACAGTGAGTAAGCAAGAATGGTGGCACAGTTGGGTGTTATCTTCTACAATGACATAAAAAACGCACAAAATGTAAAACAAAAGGCTAAATCAAGTTCTAGTGATAATATCTAAATCCTAAAAATCTCACATTGCTTAAATGGCTTTTAGCATAGGTTAGGTCATCTAATATGTCAAAGTGTAAATCCAACTCCAAAACAGAAACCTGCAAATTAAGAGATAAAATATTTGATCAAAGCATCGTAATTTAAACATTCATTTCAAAATCTGGTTATATAACAACATCAAAATCTAGAGTTGAACCGAATATGTTGAAATGCTCTAAAGTTATACAATAGCAGACAAAGCAAAAGCAATCAGATTAAAGAAAATTTTATATCATGTTCCAGTTATAATAGCTATAATAGAGTGTCACATACAGAAACATTCAAATTAAGAGGTGAAACCTTCGATCAAAATGTGATTATTTCAACCCTTTTTCAAAACTTTAACAAAATAGGTGACACCCAAATTTCAAATTGAACCCAAGATTATTACATAAAAACTGAAAAATAATAAAAAACACGACATGGATCAATTGGTTTATATTATAACCTAGTTGCAGTAAGGTTTCGTTATATGTCGAAAGAGAGTAATGAGTCCACTTGGCATCATTTATATTCAATTTTTGGTTCGAGTATAGTGCAAACCAGGCTAATGTGTCTAAAGCTAGTTTCAAGATTAGAACAATAAATAAGAATCCTCATGTAAACATGTTTTTGAGTTTCCCAAGGGATTGAAATTAACTTTAGAGATATCATTATCAGTTCACAAAAAACCTTAAATATAAAAATATGAGCATCTCTGTCACACCCCCACCCCTCGTCACCTCGTGTCTGACCTGACGTCACTGAACCGGTTGCGGAAGCATAGTGGTGATGTCTCCGAGGTGAGGGGTGACTTACTTGAACCGATATCATAAGCACACAGATTAACTTAAAATAATTACAATACAGGGTTTCGTCATTACAATCAGTATCATAATTTACAACTAAGTTTACTACACAACTGACTTATTTAATTACTAGTGTTTGAAGTGCTGCCTCACCAAGTGTCACTGTCTTCCTGCAAAAAGATTTAAGTTTGAAACGTCAGCACAAAGCTGGTGAGATCGACAGTTCAATTTAAAACAATATGATATGATAAGCACGTTCTCAAAAGTTCAGTTCCGGATAACCATGGGACCTGTATCTAGTTCCTTTCGGACGTCTAGTCTGTCTCAAGATATTACCCGTCGGTACATATCTTAGTGCCTCATTATCTTAATGTCTATCACACCATTAAGAAGTTCAGGAAACAGATAACAAACATTCACACAAGGGGAGATGCAATCCTCCCAGCGAATGGGGTGTCAACCAATAGTACTATCAATGTTTTCTGCTCGGCCACACATGGGTTCACTAGATACAGTTCAAAAATGAGGACTTTCAGTGTCATGATAGAGTTCAGTCTACAGGCCAAAATCCCATGAAATCCCACAAAAGTCACAACAATCACATGAAATCACACAGATATCAGTGATACATATCATATGTTCATTAAAAGTTCAACAATGTTCCCCGATGTTTATAAAAGATTAAAAATAAAAGGGGTTGTACGAAACTCACCTGGTAGTATAGATGTAGCAGAATATCTCAAAACTGATATTAGAGAAGTGATTCTGCATTTATTTGTATTTAATGAGTTATTTATGTTCTAGTTTACTGATTAGATCCTTCTGAACGTTCAATGTCAAAGACATTGCTTAGTAAATCATCAACTCAATATTAATTATATAATTAATTAATTTAAGGTTATATTATGCAATGTATGATAATGTAGGAACCTACATTGCATTAGATTCCTAACACAAAGTTGATGACACTCTAGATTAATCATAATAATCTCAGATTAACCAAATAGTTAATGTTGTTGATTATGATACTGTAACAGTTTCTAGATAATTTAATGGCTTAGGAATGATCAATCCTTGTTATTGATTACCCAAATATCATGAAATATCACAATGTAGTATCATAAGAGGTATAATAACCAGGCTTAACATACTAATCTGACTGTTATCATAAACATCAGATAATCGTTCCAATGAGTATGTTAATGATTGTGATTAGTTTGAAATACTTGGATTTAACCTTGCATTTCAAAGATTAATCCAACTAATCACCTACATTGTTATAATCAAATGGATTAAACCATTATAATCATGGGTATGGTTTCATGCAAACTGGGCATTACAACGGATCAAAACAAGGATTTAACCGTTAAAACTTCCTGTTCTTTGTTTATAATCAATCCTAGCCATCATCTAGGCAATAATCAACAATCCTAACTATGTCATTACGTTCAAAATCAAGATCTAATCAATCAAAATCAAACTAGAAAGTTTAAACGGATCATTACCTAATCAGACGGATTTCTGACTTTAAAACCACGATCAGAACTTGTTATGATGATCCCTGGTGCGATCCTTGCGTTCAGAAGGCTTGAAAATTGAGTTTGGATGGTGGTTTATGTGTGTGTTTTCGCCTGGAAACGAAGCAGAAGCAAGAAGAAGAAAATATATTATTTCTTCATGCAATCTGATAAAGATAAGCAACTTATTCCACCGCCACATCCGTCGCGTACCGCGACCAAAAGCCCAAAAAGGCTTCGCGTACCGCGAAGAAATCCGGAGAAATCTTAGATATTTTCCAAGCATCGCGTACCGCGGAGAACCCTCAAGCCCACCTCCGCGTACCGCGATGAGTCCAATCGACCAACACTTAGTGATTTTTCTTCGTTTTTCGATTCCGGACAATCCAGGACTCCGTTTTGAACACGGTTTTCACCCACGTTCATCATTTCTCACCTACTATCAACCTGTAATAATTACAATTATTAAATCAACATGGATTTCTATAACGATCAAATGTGCTCACATCATTGATGACGTAAATTCTCGTATGCAACTGTCACAATCTCCCTTTTGCCTTAGTTAATAAGAACCCTAATTGACATAGAAGGTTTATGTATCTAAGACACTAACATTACCCACCCACTCTCTCTAAAACTCTCGAAATTATGCTTTCAATTTACATAAAAACTTATCAAATGGGTCAAGGAACGATCAACATTGAAGTTTGCTTTGGTGAAATTCCTCCAACCTCCTATACCTATTATTTCACCTATCGAATTCACCAAATTTTCCAGAGTTCAACAATGAGAATTTCAATTTAATTTCTTAGAAATTATAAAAGATATCTGCTTTTAGGTTAGGATTCTTATGAGAAGACTTTTCCCAAAATTGAAGAAATATAGACATCATTACCTGTGAAAAACACCATATAATCCTAAAATTACAACATGAAGAATAATAACAATTATCACAAATCAGGGTTCATCAATAACACATGATATGCTAAGAAACATATAAAATCACATAATCCTCATTAAAAAAATCTAAACCAAAATTTGCACCTATTTTCCCGATAATCCAAATCATTTTTTATCAATCAAAGGATACCTACTTTGTTAATCGATACCTAATCAGGCCCGACCCATTCATCATTAGTTCTACACATAAAAGATGACATTTGGTTTCATCAGTAGTTCAGTACTTCTCAATTTAAAAAAATAACAAAGAATGCTAGAACATGTAAACCCTAACAAAGTAAGTAAAGTCTAAAACCAATCAGGTTTAATTCCAATTAATCAAACTATAGCCTCGAAAGGCAAATTTGATGATTATCTTTTACCTGATACTAACATTAGAGTTAGTTTTGTCTTAACGAAGGAACGTGTCGGTGGTTGTGGCGGTATTGGTGCCGTTGACGGAAGAGACGAGCGGAGGCACGTCAAAGTCACAGAATAATGAAAACTAGAGAGAAACTAGGCTAGGGTTTTGGCGTTTCCTAATTTGCTCCAATCGCCCAAAGCCCACACCTCAAGTCAAAGAAATCTATCACATCGCCGGTAGAGCCAAGTAAACAATCAAACTGTGCCTCCGGCTAACCACTGTCGACATCATGTGTCACCAGCCTCATCGCCGATCGCTTTTTGAAGAACAGAAGCCCTAAATCGAGGGGAGAGAAGTAGAACAGAGGTTGTAGTTGTCGCCAGACAGTGAAGGTTTGGCTGAGCTACGCCCACAAAGCAGATGAATGGTGGAGGAGCAGTAAGGGTGGTCGAAGGTTGTGATTGTTGATGTGGCGTTTGAGCGAACATAGAGGGAGTAATAGCCGGTGAAGATGACGATGTTATGAGTTGTACCACGCGCAACAGTGATAGTCGGAAAGGAACAATGTTTTATACTCAGGGTAATTTTTTGCCTTTTAATCTATATAATAATATAACTAGGTTATACCCACGCTTCGCAACGGTAATCGGGCCAATTGATAATAAAATTCGGACATAAATGTTTACCGTTGTAAAAATAAACATTAGAAACATGAAAACGAATATATGTAAATCGTATAACTATAATATTAAACGTGGAAGACCGCAATTAATTGGACGGGTCAATATTTAATACAAGTTAACTTGAATCGAACCATAAACGCAAAGCCAAAAATGTAATTTAGGAAAACAAAATGTTAATAAAAACATTATTTCATTAATTCAGTTTTAGTCATTGAACGAAGATAAAAAAACATATTACGATATTATATTAGTAAATGAAATATTCAAAAAAAGAAAAACAAAGAACTTTAAGAAACAATGAAGAAATCAAACATTAAATATATAATAAAATAGTAAAAAGAAAAATAGATGATTGATCTAAGATGAATTCATTTTAAAATAATAGATGGATAACATAAAAGACAAATGTGTAAGAAAATATTAACCAACTTGAAAAACAGAAAAGAAAAAAAAAATTATGAATCTCTATATCACACATTTTGAAATACATAGTCTATAATATTTAATTAGTTATTATTATCGTTGAAGGAAACAAAGTTTTGATTATTATTATCGTTGGCCGTCGTTTTTGACTTTTGAAGGAATTGAAGGATGAAATGGGAATTAATTAGTAATGTTGCTCCAACTTCTAAATGTATGTATACTAGGGTTATACCATTGCTTTGCGGCGGTAATCGGGCCAATTGATAATAAATGCAAGACTTGAACCATATTTAAAAAAAATTATACCCGCGCTTCACGGCGTTAATCGGGGCAATTGATAATAAATGAAAGACTCGAACCAGATTAAAAAAAAATTTATACCCACGCTTCACGTCGTTAATCGGACCAATTGATAATAAAAGCAAGACTCCAAGCAGATTAAAAATATATATATATACCCACGTTTCGCGGCGTTAATCGTTGCAATTGATAAGAAATACAAGATTTGAAACAGATTAAAATAAAGAATTACAACTGTAGCAGTGTCGGATACTTACAAAAAAAAAGAGTAAACTTCTCTTTTGCTCCCTGTGGTTTGACAAAAGTAACCATTTTCATCCAAATTTTGAAATTTTGCAATTTTCCTCCATTAGTTTCAGAAAATTAACCATTTTAGTCCCTGTGGTTTGACAAAAGTAATCATTTTTATCCAAAGTTTAAATGAACTTTGGATGAAAATGGTTAATTTTCTGAAACTAATGGAGGAAAATTGCAAAATTTCAAAATTTGGATGAAAATGGTTACTTTTGTCAAACCACAGGGAGCAAAAGAGAAGTTTACTCAAAAAAAAATTAACACTGTTCGGATATCTTAAAAAAAAAGAAGAAAATACCGTTATTATTAATTATGCCGTTATTTTTGACTTTGGAAGAAAAAAATATAGAATTAACGTTAGTTTTTACTTTGGAAGGAAAAAAAATTCCGTCATTTTTGACTTTGGAAGAAAAAAAAATAGAATTACCACGGTAGACTCAACTTCAAAATGTTTGTATTATAATATAATAATAATGTGATAATTAAAGATTTGTTAAAATTAAATAATGATTGCATTTATATACAATGTTAAATAATGTTAGCATTTATTGATGTTTTTACTAGACTATGGTGCAAATAGCAACACCTCTTTTTTTCTAGTTATTTTTATAGAATTTGTAGTTCTTAATAAGATCAATTTTTAATGTTTTTTATTTTTAAAATTTTTTATTGTTTCATAAAAATTTTATATTTAATAAAAATTTTATTTTTTGAAGAAAGCATGTTATTGAAAATGTAACATTCTTTAATATGAAAAAATATAAATAATATTGTTGGATATCATTGTTTAAGAAGAGAGATAAAAAAATATTTAATAAGAGATAGACACGAAAAATAATATTAAAAAACATAAAAATATGGCCTCGCATTCTCTAAGTTTTTTATTTATTATGTATAAAACAAAAAAGACTAGTCACAAAATCTTTGTTACACATAATGTGTCTTGGAACCTCATTAACTTTTTTACATAAGTCGAAATCATGTAGGAAAGAAACAACATAAACAAACATTCTCTTCTTGTTAATGTCACCCATAGATTTAGTGGTGCACAAACCGGTTTTTTTTGCCAAACCGGTTCAGTTTAGGAATCGGTCCAGTTTGGTCAATGATGGTCCTAAACCGGTTTGTGGTGAAATCGGTTCGGTTTGAAAATCGGTTTGAGAGAAGGGGATGCTAAACCTATAGAAACCTGTTTGGAGAGGTTATAATCGGTTTGAATGGGTTGAAACCGGTTTTAAAGCCAAAATCTCGAACCTATGCCAAACCGACGGTTTGGACCGGTTTGGTTGGAACCAGTTTGAGATCCACTAAATACCGGTTTGTAAACCAAACCGGTTTTTTTGTTCACCTCTACGTAGATTCAAGTCTAAAGAACAAAGCCTTCTAAAGTAGTTATATCGTGCTTGACTTATGTGTACAATAAATCTTTTTTGGTTTTATATCACTTGTATCTACATTGAAGCACATGTAGTTTCATGCTTTTGTCTTCCTTTCTTCATCCAATGCCTATTCGAGAAAAAGAATGGTTGCACAATAATAACTTAATTACGCTCATCGTGATATATAACTATAAAAAATGGCCAAAAATTGAACGGTTGATACCTTGCTTTGGAGCATTCTCATGACGAGTACGAAAATGTCACGTTTTCTAAAAAAAAAAACAAAGAAATATAAGTACTATAATTTCTTACAAAGAAACAAACTTACGCAGCATATTCTCACTTTTCAGTAGAGTCTGGGGGAGGATGGAGACAAACCTATCCCAGTTGGGATAGAAAGATAGTTCCGAATGAGTTCACGGCTCAAAATTATGGTTTGAAGTTAATCATCCTAACGTTTATTTTTACAAAATAAGTAAAATAACGTTAAAATTAGTGCAATTTTACTTTGTATTTTGAGAGCCACACATATATGCATTATATGCGTGCACCGCAAATGAAACGTCGATTTCTTGCTAATAAGTAACATCAATTTGAAATTTGATCTAAAGAGGTACAATTTGACTTTCTAGGTCAAAAGAGTTGCTTTCGGATTACAACATCTTAATACTTGTTCATATCAAAGTTACTATAACAGTTTTTTATAGCAGTTTGTCATTAAGACTAATGTAGGTATCAAAATTTGCATGAAAACTGAAACAATTAAAATAAAGAGAATTTGAAAAGTAGTTTGGTTGATCCAAAGAGTCAAAGATTGACTTTTTGTTTGGAACAAGAAAGTCAAACACAAAGTCAACAACGTGAAGCCAATTCATTACCTTTTTTTTGAACGGTCAACTAATCAATTGTCGGGTACTCTGTACACGGCCCCCAATGGCAAAAGGATGCCCGAGCTGGCAACTAGTCCAGATGGACGAAGCCCCTAGCCCACCAGTCACCAATTCACGGGTAAAACCCGACCCAAACACCCGCCTAAAAGCACGACGGTGAAAGGCCGGTAAAACCGGGTGGGATCAAGGATCGAACCCAAGACCTGGGTCTCCTATCACTTTCCCCATACATCGATCTTACCATTACCACTATGACAAGACATGATGTTAGCCAATTCATTACCTAACGTCATGGAAATCAACAGCAAGTGAAGAGCCACGAGGACGTGTCAACACAATTTTTGTTGTAAGCCCTTGAGGAATTTTGATCTGCATTTTCATTACAAGAGGATGACAATTATCAAGAATATAAGATACAAAAAAGGATTTAAATAATTTAACTAATATTAAAGAAGGGACAATTTTCTTTTTTTCTTCTTTTTTTTTGAACGGATAATGTTAATCTCCTTCTAAACTACTCCCAACTAATTATACCATTGCATGGAATGAACCCATTATCTATCATCTTAAGATGCGAAGATTGTATCAAGTGGGCTAGTCCCACATTAGCAGAAGAGACGATTTTCTAAACCATCGTATTTGGTTTTTTATTGCAATGAAAGCCAACTAACATTATTATAGACATGCAAAAGCATAAAAATGGCAAAACGGGTTTAACAGGTTTCAGAAAACATGATTAATGCAAATATAAACATTAAAACAAATTGTTTAACACTTGGCTATGTGATTTAAGCGTAATAGTTCTATATTTTATGTAGCAAAAAAAAATTACGAAGTCTAACCTGTTAATTTTTATTATTTAAAAAAAAATATAAAATCAAATAGTAAATTTTTTGTTAAACACGTATAGTGTCTTAACAGGTACTCATTTTACCACCTCTATGACGTACAATTTATTTAGGTAGTAAGCTGATTGTCCAATGCAACCCCATGTCTACATACATATATAACAGAGGAGCAAAATTACCACGTTGTTCTACATCAGTCGAGTCGGGTCGGGTCGGGTCGGGTAGGCCAGGACCATTTTTTCCAAAATTTTAAATATTTTATAAAATATTTATGTGATTAATATGATTACAAAGCTAAATCTAATTAATTGATTATCTACCAATATTATAATTATATTACAATTCAGGACTCAGTATATTCCACCATTAACAAAGCTAAGGTAGAGTCTGAAGAATGTAAGATGTAGACAAAATTACCTCACCTCTAGGAATATAGAGAGACGGCTTCCAATGAGACCCACGGTTTATGATGTCTCATTAACAGACTAACCCATCACTTTTAACATTATTTTCACAAAAAATAAGTAAAATAACGTAAAAATTCGCACAATTTCACTTTTGCCCTAGAGTCAGACACATATATGCATTATATATTTGCACATCAAACGGGACTAAAACTACAAAACTACCTTTCAAGAGACTAAATACAGCCAATAATTATTTATATTTACCCTAAAAATTAAATATACCCCCAACCATTTCATTTCAAGTAACGTCCCAATACAATACCACTTGCAAAGGAAGGCTAAAAAATTGTGTTTTATATACCGATAAATCAATGTGGAACTAGCCTATTTGGTAGAGACACTGTCTCTTACAAAAAAGGTCTTGAGTTTAAATCTAAACAAAAGAGAATTATTGAGTGTAATTTAAGAGTAAAATAGTATGACTGGTCAAAAATTTACCAATAAATCACTGGAGTATTTCTCTAAGATATAAAGTTTCTTCCCGCTATTGATGAGTATCTGGTATTTGTATTGACCTAAATAAAAAATTATTGGCTCATTCGAGGTACCCATCTGCAAAAGTTCGATGTTAAAGAAAATAAACCAAAAGAAACTAGTTTATAAAATACTAACAAAATGTTTTTATAAATTTCAACTTATTAGTTTAGATATACTATACCAGGAGCGAAGCACTAAATGATTTCTGACCAGCTAACATATAATTGTCTATTTCCTGTTGCATTTCTGGATCTACATAATGTTTTATTCAAGAACATGCAATTACGTTCAAGACTGAGGTTAAAATTCAAGGAAAAAATCAATGTTTTAGGATCGGACTGGACGTTGAACAAGACGTCTTACTGGTCGGGCCGGTTGAACAGGATTCACGGACCGGTCGAACTGGATTCAAGAACCGAATGACATAATGAATATATAGAATACTAAAAAAAATTATACAATTATAAACACATTTAATCGAACATAAATAATGTTCAATCAAACATAATCATGTTAAAAAATATAGGATTTGGTTTTAACTGTAATTAGACTTGTCAATCTTAACCCATGATAAGAAAATTGACTAAATTTGGGTAAGAATTATTGTATTTTGTGTTGAAATGGTAATATTATGATATAAAATGGGTAGATGGGTAACACTAGAGGTGAACAAAAAAACCGGTTTGGGTTCTCAAACCGGTTTCACTCAAACGGGTTTCCAAACCGGTCCGAACCGCCGGTTTGTAATAGGTTTGACATCCTCATTTCCCAAACCGGTTCTATAGGTTCGACATCCCTCATCTCCCAAACCGGTTTCCAAACCGAACCAGTTTTCACCCAAACCGGTTTTGACCATCCGTTGACCAAACCGGACCGGTTTGAAAACCAAACCGGTTTGAGCAAAAAAACCGGTTTGAGCACCTCTAGCTAGGTAACACTTTAACACAATGCGGGTCAAGATGAGTAACTTAAAAAATATATAAATCCAATGAATTCAAGCAAATAAGAATGACTAATAATATATTTAATGATAAAATCATTAAAAAATATACAAATAAACAATTTGTTTTATAACAACTCAATTGACTTAACTAAATTGATGTTCTTTATAAACGGCCCATTTAGACCCAACCTGACTTTTCTTACAACTCATTCTAACCCGCACTCATTTGACCAACACCCGTTTTGACCCGTTACCCAATCCAACCCAACCCGCCCATTTTGTCGGGTATAACTGTAATGTTTCATTATTTGAATTTTAGTTAAAAAAAATCTGAAATCCAATCCGACCGGTTCATTTGAAGACGGTTTACAAGCTCATTTTAGGTAGGCCAACCCACCGGTTCCTGGTCTGACTTCATTAAAAAGAGATTAAAGTCAATGTTTATTAAAAAAAAAAAAAAAAAAACCTTGGTCTAACATGTACAAATAGGTGATTTTCTCAATTTTTTAATTGTAGCCTTAATAAACGAGTTTGAACATAATTAACTATTATGCTTACCACACGTTATTTTCTTTTGTTCATTGGCAAAGACCCGCATTATTTCCCCCTGAAAACCAAGGGGAGAATTTTATAGCATTCATAGTATACAATTATTATTTTTATTTATTTATAGTGTGTGTTTACAGTACCTGTCTGCCTTTGTTATCAACTGGTACGCACTCTAAAGCAATAATTTTATCAACATCATCAGCAGTAACTATATATTCTGGATTTGTGGCTCCTGTGCCATAATAATAGACACAAAAATTGTAAAACAAGATGACTTAGCATAGTCATCTCCGAGAGTTTGAGTGCCCTGAAAAATAGGCCCTCGTATATAGAAATGCAAAAAAGGAAATCAGTTAACAAACCGGTTAGAAACTGATTTTTTAATCGCTTAAGGTTTTTGAAAAACCGACGGTTTGGGATCGGTTTCAGGTTTCCAGTAACTAAACCGATTATTAACTGGTTTCTCAAACCGGTTAACATGTCCACTTAAGTAACAAATTGGTTATTTAGTTGTTAACCGGTTTCAGTTGCATATTGGTTTTGGTTTTACAGCTTGAAAAACGAGTTAAAAACCGAGTCGGTTAAGTCCAAAATCGTTTTGAAACCATTAACCGGTTAACCAGTTTAGTTATTTCAAAACCGGATACCCGGTCTGTGCGCCTCTATCCGTGTGTGTGTAGTGCATAAATTAACGATTATTAAGATAACAATAAGCTAATAAACAATAAAAAAAATTGTTGCAACAAAATAATGTTTTTCATATATTTAAAGTTTAAACAAATCATGAAGTTTTCTTAACAATTTTTAAAGCAAAGTTGTTGATCAAATTTTCATATATAAAAAATCAAAATTTTTAACCCTTAAAAGGGGGTAATGTGTGGTCGCAACTTGTTCATGCTAAGAGCCTCCCCTATGACTTAGATTTACATTTTAGACACTTAAAATATGGGTGAATTTCATGTATGTTATTACAAACTTGCTAAATATTATATATATTCAAATCAAACTTTAATATCAATATATTCTTTTCTAACAGTTAAAATATGATATTTATCCTTATTAATCTATTTTACCAAAAATTATTTTAACATGACAATTTTACCCTTAAATTTCATTATATCAAATATATCATTCTTCAAAAACTAAAAATATCATAAATGATCATTTTAACATATTATATTTTTTGTTTCCTTTACGATCTTTACCAACTTTTTATTTCCTTTTATTTTTTATTTTAAAGCAAATATTCATGAAAAAACAAGAAAATAAAATGTATTAAAATGTGCATTTATGATCTTTTTAGTTTTTAGAGAAGGAAATATATTTGATATATTAAAATTTAAGGGTGAAATGGTTATTTTAAAAATTATTTTTAGTAAATATATTAAAAAAGATAAATATGATATTTTAACTATTAAAAAAATAATATATTTGATATTAAAAGTTTCACGTTAGATATACTTGATATTTAGCACGCCACTCTATGCAAATACATTTTACTTTGTAAGTTCATGGCAGTGTTGACTATCAGTCTTCATAGTGACGAACCCACTCACATAACATAGCATCAAACAAATAAGTGATAAAGGTTATTCACACACCTATCTTTTTTAATTCAATCCCCACCGACCTTATACGCCACATATATGTCTATACGTGACGTGTAGCCCCGTGTATAGGTCTATACTCTATGTATAGGTCCTTAATCATTGTCATTGACACCCAATGATTGGTCACGTATATAGCCGCGTATAGGACCTATACGACATGTATAGGTCTATACGCCTCGTATAGGTCCCCAATCATTGACACTGACAAATTCTGACACCCAATGATCGTCTCCTATACGTCTCGTATAGACTTATACGAGACGTATAAAGGGTGTGAGCTGGGTGGAGTGGGTGTGTGAATAACACAACCCAATCAATATTTTCACAATTTAACGAAATATAGCTTATCTACCTGAAACATGCAAGTGGAGGTCCCACGTGCGGCATATCCACAACCAAGAAGTGCTCTTCCTGGTTTTGGGTCGCCAGTTATCATCAAGCCTTCTATTCTCGGGCCATCTTTTAGGCAAAAGTATTTCATGTTAGCATCTAATACCATGAAAGTTGTGTAACGGGTCAAACCGGATCATTTATTGATACTTGTAGGCCGTGGCTCGTGGACACATTGTTTTTAAGGGATTTATATGGTCGGATAACGGTTTATTTGGATCGAGTTGTTCGGATTTGAAAATTTTAAGAACCTATCTGAAACCCGACCCGATCCGAATTCGAAAATTTGAATACGATCCGAATCTATCCGAAAAACCCGAATAAACTTATATTTTCATCCGAATAATCCGAACAAACCGAATAAACAGAGCTTATTCGGGTTCTTCGGATTGAATTCTGATATCCGATCCGAATAAACAAGATTTTATATACCCGATATTCGATCCGATCTAAATTCGGAAAACAGATATCTGATCCGTATCTATCCGAATATCCGAATCTTTAATTTGAATCGGTTTTTTCGGGTTTCGGATTCGATTAGGATTTCGGATGTTTTCGGATTTTTTAAACACTCCTAATTGTTTATCATATCTCTTTAAAAATTTTAAAGTAATTACATAAGATTATATCATACAAATCTAACTTTATATTTTCCTTTATAGTTTTTATTTATTTATTTATTTATTGACCATCAAATCATCAATACTTTGAACCTAGAATATCACGGAGGCCGAATACTCGAAACCCGGATCATGCGGAAACACTTAAACCTAGGGTAACCCATCCCAAGAGGAAACCATTGGGGAACCTGAATCATGTAGTAACACCTAAACCCAGGGTAACCCACCCTAGAAGGAAATCATTTGAAAAACCCCTTGACCCCTACAACTCTAATATGTCATGAAAGGATTTTGAACCCATGTCATTTTATTTGAAAAGTTATGAAGTACCATTAGGGCAAAGCTCTTTTGATGTCCTTAACATACATTTCAAGCCAATTTTTACAAGTAAACACTTGAATAATTTAACATGTTACCTTCTACTTCTTTTACTTTCACTAATCATGTGTTACCTTCTAAATCATAAGAATCATCAGCATCACTAAGAGGCGGTGGTTGCTGGTAATCATCATTGATCAGATCTTGAAATCTATTATTCATAATGTTATAGTTATAAGTTATATAATTTGATATGTCATTAGATTACTAAAATAACGTATTAACGTAATGATGAATATCACTTGAAGTAATTTTTGTTAGAGGCCACCGTTATTTTCCTTTGATCATTGGCAAAGACCCGCACTACTTTCCCCTGAAAACCAATGGGAGAATTTTATGGCATTCATAGTATGGAACTACGTATAAAATTATTATTATTATTATTATTATTATTATTATTATTATTATTATTTTAATTTATTTTTTATATATGTATTTATATGGGAGGATTCCAATGAAAACTTCATTTTATATAAAACTTAGAAACTAATCACAATTATTATCAATCAATTTCGTTTTTCGTTTTTTGTTTTACATTTTGTTTTATTATAAGTTTAGATTTGTTAACAAAAAGAAAAAAGTAGAAAATATATATATGTAACTCATGTTATTACACATATATAACTCATTGATTACATATATGTAACTTTATATGTTACATATACGTAACTTCGTGATATACATATTTTAATTAAAAAAAATTTTATAACATTTATAAAAAATCATGATTTTTTTAAATTGATTGGTTATTAGGAGTTTTTTAATTTTCTCCAAAGTTAGTAGTTTTCTTTTGAACCCGATATATAGGGGAGAGTTCTTAAGAAAACTTCAATTTTAGAGAAAATTAAGAAAACTAATCACAATTGTTAGAAATCAATTTCATTTTTTTGTCTTTTGTTTAACATTTTGTTTTATTATAAGGTTATATTTGTTAATAAAAAGAAAAAAACAAAAAAATAAATGTAATTCATGTTATTATATATATATGTAACACATTGATTACATATATGTAAGTTGTAAACTGCATATATGAGTTACATATATGTAACTTTATAGGTTACATATACGTAACTTCGTAATCTACATATTTTTATTAAATTTTTTTGTTTATAACATTTATAAGCTAATAATAAAAAATCGTGGTTTTTTTTTTAAATTAATTGGTTATTAAGAGTTTTGTTATTTTCTCTAAAGTAATTATTTTTCTTTTGAATCCTCTTTTATACATATAGCATCAACATACACTATGGTGTACGTACCATCTAGTTTCATATTATTTTCCTACTAAAAACATTTGAACGTTGGATGAGTTTTGGATTTCTAAAATTTTGAAATTTTTGAATCGATTATGAACATAAGGTGTGTAGAAATTTTCATTAATTATAAAGAAATGATAATAATGAGAATACCTTAATCAGTGTAAACAAATAATAGTGTGTGTTTACAGTACCTGTCTACCTTGGTTATTCATTGGTATGCACTCTAAAGCAATATATTTATCAACATCATCAGCTGTAACTACATATTCTGGATTTGTGGCTCCTGTGTCATAATAATAGATTAAAAATTGTTAATCAAGATGACTTAGTGGAGCCGTATTTAAGAGTTTGGGTTCCCTGTACAAATACTAAAAATAAGTCCTCATATATAGTGATGCACAAAAAAACCGGTTAACCAAACCGGTACTGGTTAGAAACTGGGTTTTCTAATCAATTTAGGTTTTTGAAAACCGGCGTTTTGGATCGGTTTCAGGTTTCAAGTAACTGAACCGGTTATTTAATAGGTCCACTTAAGTAAAAAATTGGTTATTTAGTTGTTAACCGGTTTCAGTTACATATTGGTTTAGGTTTTAGAGCTTGAAAATCCAGTTATTAACCAAACCAGTCATGATCAAAACCGTTTTGAAACCATTGACCGGTTCAGTTATTTCAAAACCGGTTTAAAACGGTTAACAGGTTTGTGCACCTCAACTCTTATATATAAAAAAAACTAGGTTAGCATCCCGTGTATTACACGGGTTGAATAAAATTAAATAAGTATTAAATAATATAAATTTAACAATTGTAAATGACTTTTTGATTTTAAAGATGATTAACATTACATAGAAAATACAATAATAATATTGTATTTTAAAAAATTCCTTTTTCAAAGTTTGGTTTTTAAATATTTAATTTTAAAAAAGTTGTTTTTAAAAATCATTTTTTACAACATTATAAGATGTTATCTACTGTTACATAAGTTAATAGAGAAAAAAATAAATAGTTAATAATAATGACTTATAAATTATAAAATGATTTTATGAGTTATAAATTTTTGGAAAAGTTTCATATTTTATAATATATTTTATAATAACTTGATTTTTTAAAATTTTGTTTTTGATATTAAAATATTTTTTGTTATATTAAGACATCCTTTTTAAGTATTAATTAAAGATATATGTATGTATGTATGTATGTATACGTATAATGTAATTAATATTTTATACTATGAAGCGATATATTTTTTTAATATTAAGAGATTTTTTAATTAAAAAAGGATATATAATTATATAATTAATATTTATTAAAGTTGTGTATTTATTAGGAGAGAGAGGCGGGAAAAATAGTGTGAGGATACCCTAGATATGTGACATGTGTCCTCCAACTATTTTGATTTATTAAGTATAATAGATTAATAAATTGACGATTACGAAGATAACAATAAGGTAATAAACAATACAAAAATAATTTTGTTTTAACAAAATGATGTTTTTCACATATCTAAACTGATCATTATGTTTTCTTAACTTTTTTTAAAGTAAAATTGTTGATCAAATCTTCGTACATTAAAAAAAATCAAAATTTCAGACCCTTAAAAAAAAGGATCCTATGCGGTAACACCTCTTGTTTATGCTAAGAGATTCCCATGTGACTTAGATTCACATTTTTGACATTTAAAATACAGTAAATTAAGGGTTTGGCCCCTGTGTTTTAAATATTTTAATTATTTCAGCACAAAATTGAATCTTCAATCAATTTAGCCCCTGTGGTTTAGACAACTATCGGTTTTGACCTCTCAACTTAACTATTATAATTGTTTTGGCCCAAAATCTAACTATGGTTTGGGGCTAAAAACTTTAGTTGTCTATACCACATGGACTGAATCGATAAAAGATTATATTTTAAGCCGAAATAATTAACACATTTAACCAAGAGGCCAAAACCGTAATTTACTCATTAAAATATTACCACGTCACTTTTAGCAAATACATTTTACTCTGTAAGTTCATGGCAGTGTTGAGTCTTATTAGACTTACCCTCGATGTACTCCGAAGTGCCGTCTTCATAGTAACGAACCCACTCACATAACATAGCATCAAACAAATAAGTGATAAATCAATATTTTCACAATTTAACGAATTAGTAGCTTATCTACCTGAAACATGCACTCTATGGTCCCACGCACGGCATTTCCACAACCAAGAAGTGCTCTTCCTGGTTTTGGGTCCCCAGTTATCATTAAGCCTTCTATTCCCGGGCAATCTTTTAGGTAAAAATATTTCATGTTAGCATCTAATACCATGTAAGTTGTGTAACGGGTCAAACCAGATCATTTATTGATACTTTTAGGCCGTGGCTCGTGGACACATTGGGTGTTCATCGGGTCAGATAACGATTTATTTGGATCGGAGTGTTCGATTTGAAAATTTTAAGACCCTATTCGAAACCCGACCTGATCTGAATTCGAAAATTTTCAATACGATCCGACTCTATCCGAAAAACCAGAATAAACTTATTTTTTTCATCCGAATAATCTGAACAAACAGAATAAACAAGGCTTATTCGGATTAAATTCGAATATCCGATCCGAATAAACAAGATTTTATATATCCGATATCCGATCCAATCCGAATTCAGAAAACGGATATCCGATCCGAATATCCGAGTCTTTAATTATATTTTTTCGGATTTCGGATTTTTAAACACCCCTAATTGTTTATCATATCTCTTAAATTTTAAAATAATTAAATAAGAATATATCATATAAATCTAACTTCATATTTTCCTTAATTTATAGTTTTTATTTATTTTTTGACCATCAATACTTTGAACCCAGGATACCATGGAGGCCGAATACTCGAAACCCGGATTATGCGGTAACACCTGAACCCAAGGTAACCTAGCTCAGGAGGAAACCATTTGGGGAACCTGGATCATATGGTAACACCTGAACACAGGCCACAGGGTAACCCACTCCAGTGGGAAACCATTTGAAAAACCACCTGACTCCCACAGCTCTAATATGTCTTGAGAGAATTTTGAATCTATGACCTTTTATTTGAAAAGTTATAGAATACCACGAGGACAAATCCCCTTTGTGTCCTTAACATGCATTTCAAGCCAATTTCTAAAAGTATACACTTGAATAATTCAACATGTTACCTTCGTTATGCTGATGACCAATGTCTAGTGATTGATCCGCATGACCATTGAACAAAATGCTAGCCCTATCTCTGCTGCTATTTTTATGAGCATCTTCAAATATCTTCTGCAAATATTTTTTTTGTGAATTCCATTTTCTTTCTCCATCAGCATTCAATAATTAGTTTTTGACTTGCAACATTGGAAGTTACAAAAACAAAAGGAAATAAAAATTACTTGTTGTACGAGTGAAAACTCAAGCTTTTCGACAATCTCAGCTACGATTGGCCGATCTTCACGAGCCTTCTTCACACATCGATAGGCGATAGCTGAAAAGGTTTCCATGGAACCCGGATCCATTTGAGCTTTTAGACCCGGAAGTATAATCTCATCTAACCTCTTCTCATCGTAGCTTCGTCTCCACTTAGGTACTAAAATTTCAGTTAACTCATGATTACGTTGCTCATAGCATAATCTCCCACACAAAATTTCAAACAACACGACTCCAAAAGAGTAAACATCCGACTCTTTTGACAAAAAACCTAACTCCCAATACAAAGGATCACAATAACCGGGAGTGCCAACAACATGAGAGATAAGATACGAGTGTGCTTGGTTAGCAGGGCCAAGTTTTGACAGTCCAAAATCAGAAACTTTAGCAGTCCAGTTTTCATCCAAAAGTATATTTGCACTTTTGATGTCACGATGAAGAACTCTTTGTTGTGTCGACTTAGGATCATGTAAGAAATGTAACCCTCGTGCAACCCCCACACATATCTTCAAGCGTTGCGTCCAAGCAAGAGTCCTAGCTTTAGTTAGATATCGATCAAGGCTCCCACGAGAAGCATACTCATACACGAGAATCATCTCATCACCCTCCATGGCATAGTGCATGAGTGAGATCAGGTTTTCGTGTTTGTATCTAGAAAGCATCATGATCTCCTTCCAAAACTCAGCGTTCCCTTGCCCTAATCTACGATCTAATTTCTTAAAAGCTACAGTAATTGGTCCATTTGCGAGAGAGAGTTCTCCTCTATACACCCTCCCGAATCCACCACACCCGATCACACTAGTGGGATCAAAGTTGTTGGTGGCTGTTACTATATCTTTCATTTGAATCTTAAGGTGATCAAAATCTTTCATGAAAGACATCTTACCAATCAAATTCAAAAATTTAATATAATAAAAGAGAAAATACAAAGATGAAAGAATACCTCAATCAAATAAAGCTTGAAAGAATGCTGTAAAAGAGACATGAATGAAAGTCGTCAATTGTCAATCATTTGAGTTCATGGTGACGGTCCACATGAACACTACAATGAGCCATGGACCCACGCGTTAATTCAAAAGGCACTAATGAAACCAATTCCGAACATGAATTATCATAGGATACTCGTACACCGATGTATCAACAACACTAACTTTTTGTAACCTATAAGGGATAACTCTACGTAAATATAACCAACTTTTCATACTGTCCTAATGAAGTTACTGGAACTTTTTTTTGTATCAATTACGTCATTTAACTTAGTATGGAAGTTCTAATCCTATATAAATAACCTGAATAGCAGGTAATTGCTAATTTTCTACATATTTAACTTATTTAATATATTAAGTGATGATATAATCATTTTATAGAGTAAATAATAAATTAAAAATTATTTAAAATCATCCACATTTACGCATGATTTTTGAAAACAATTAAGTTTTAAACGTTAAATATTGAGATACATTGTTTACAAATTTGTGTAGCTCTTTTTTGGTACTTGTTTTGTGTAGCTGACCTGTTTTTAATTTATTTCATCAAGATTTCCACCTCAAACTTGGCATCAAAATCATTGTTGCTTTTGTTATGATGTGGTTGATTTTTTGTTAAGAACACAACTCATTAGTTATCATAATAAATTGTAGTTGCACTCTTTTGCACTTGACCAAGATCCAAATTAGCAATTTCCGAAGGCAAATGCGTTGGCAAGATGATGCACCAGATCCATTACAGAAATACCTGCTCAATTAACTAATTTTAACCGTATGAGCAGACGCAAGAAGCTAGATATCATTATTACAAACTCCAATGTGGCTGCTAAAGACCATGTTGCATCTCAAACTCAAGGTCTTCATACAAGTGAAATTCAAGGTGGTGTATCAAGTTTTCAAGAATTTCAGTTTACAAATGAACAAGGTAATTGCATAAAACCACACAATGTTTCAGAATTATCAATAAGAAACTTAAGGTCTTCAATATATTTATTAACAGTCATAAAATAATCCATGAGTTGTTTAATATTTTTTTATTTCATGAACTTAAAACACACCTTTGCACCCTACATCAAATTCCAGCCAACAACAATTAAACTGTTTTAGGCTGGAAAGTGATGGGACCAACAACAAATTGAAAAATGATCTTTAAAAAATTGCAATGGAAAAAGTAAAATAAAATCTGATTTTTATGATCATGTGGATTGACTCATGGACCAGAATTTTAGAATGAAATCTAAGTTAACAAGAAAAGTCCATGTGCATAATATAAAACCAATTACACTTTCTGTAGTTATATATAAAGTCACTTTAGATCATAAATTAGTCAATATTATATCATATAGTTAGGCTTTTGTTTACATATAAAGTCAATTTAGGTTTTAATGGCCTAAATTTTGTTTGATTTAATCATTCTTTTCATGGTTTGATTTGTACCAGCAATAGTTGATGAAGTCAATCAGGCTGCAATGGAAAATAATGGAGTAGTGATAAGAATAATAATGGGTCGCTTGAAACAGAGTTGACAACATACATGAACGATTGTTTTAAATTTTTTGTAAACATCTTAAATTGTTTGAAACTTACTATGTATTCCTTTGCTAATGTTTGGAATATATTTTGGATCGAAACTTCACTTGAGATTATGATTATAAAATTATGCATCTTTTCAGTTTTGTTTTTATTTGTATTTTGAATAAATAACAATTACTTAATGCAAATAATATAATGATTTATGTGCTACCAAAAGTAATATGTGTTTTTAATTATAGGTAGTTTTTATTGACATGAAATTTGTGTCACAAAAGTCTTTTTTTTTTAATTTATAGCATAAGAAAATTGTGCCACTAAATTAATATAGATATTTTGTAGTTAATACTATGGCAAAAATAAAAGTGTCATTAAAGATCTTTGGAAAAATGAGTGGCAGATAAAAAAGTGTCACTAAAAGGCTTTAGTGGCACTGCTTCTAGTGGAACTTTAACTGTGTGTCACTCATTCCTATATGAGTCAATAGTGGCACTTTTAAGGTTTTCTGTGACACTTTTTGTATGTCACTATATGACATTTTTTTGTAGTGTCTCATACTATTGCTTCTATCTTTGTATTTATCATTTTCTTTGATTCATATGATGTCTTTCTTGAAAGATTTTGATTATCTTCAAATTCAAATGAAGGATATAATATCGGCCACCAACAATGTCACATCCCGAGCTGGCGGGCTGGATCGACTTGGGCGCGATATCGTTGTGATAATCATAGTGATCAGATTGTTTACATAGCACATGATATATGATGAGAAATGCTAACATAACATTGATATAGAATTACAAAGTTAAATTATATTGTTATGTTCATAATTTAAGCAAGTAAATCTATCCAAAAGAATCATTGAGTTTCCTATCTTGTATCTGCACAAGATTTACAAAAAAAAATGATTCAAAGTTTAGTCATTAAAAACATGCACAACACAAAAATGAAGCTAGGTCTTCTAAAAGACCTCTAGCTTAAGTCCTGAATGCTTGGTGATTAAACATGTTCATCACCTGAGAAAATATGCATTTAAACAAAGTCAACACTAGGTTGGTGAGTTCATAAGTTTAGTAATTGAAAGCAATTGATTTGTTGTCACTCACAATCACAATGTTTCACACAAGTCTTATTGATAAGTGTTTCATATGTCTCACACAATGTCCTCTCCATGGTTATACTTACAAATAGTATTTCACCCAGATCGAGCATGCTTATATATAGGGCTTACGTAGGGTAACAAGCCCAGCCGACATCCCACCACATGCTCAACCGAATTCAACACCACCTGTAATACAACTATGGATATCCATTTCTTTCTCACATGTATTCGTCCCCAAATGATGGTCACCCATAGATTATGTTCATCACCCATTGTATTGTATGTAAAGAATAATAGAGTATGAGGGAAGTAGATTATCAATACCTAAGTACCAATAAACCCTCAATGTTTTTAAGGAAAAATAGATTTGTTAAACCTCATTCCCATTGTTATTCTCTCAAGTGTAGAGTTAACAGTATTTCACTTGAGTAATCGAAGTGATAGTTAACTTATTGATATTGTTCTCAACCGCGAGTGTATAGAGCCTAAATGAGACTCATTGTGTTCCTCACGTAATCAGAACACAATGCCTCCAATTTACCTCTATCCCATTTGTAAATACTGTGCCTTCAATGAAACTATTACTAATAATATGACGTGAGAGAAAATCAATTCCTCAGTCTACAAGTTAATAGAATCGAAGGATTAATTACAATTAGTTTCTGTAGATTTATATCACTACGTGTCGTTTACCAAACCTGACTGATGTAGCCCTGTTATCAGTCATACGTTACCAGCCAATGATAAAATACGATCAACGTACTGACCTCACTCGCCGGAGGTTTGTCAAACCTATGGTACCACTATGTTATCGTCGGTTTAGTCGCACTAAATTAACTGGTAAACGATTCACTGTTGAGGGACTTACGATTGGACATTATCTCATGAACACATGATTGTTGTGATATAATACAAATAGTCTTAATAGTAATTACTCATGATGTTCTCAATGTTGTTGTCTCAATGTTATATGTTCTCAGTGTTATGTATTCTCATGTTTTAACCATGTGTACAAGAACTAGTCTTAGTACACATTGTTAGTATATGTGGTGAATGATATCATCATCATGAAAGTATGTTATCATGATTATCATTCTTGTTGTTACTTGTAATTGTCTCATGTTATCTCATTGTATCTCATTGTAAATAACGAAGTGTTATAAGATAAATTCTTATTTCACTTGAGTTATTTAAGTGTTTGGATGATTTCATGAAGCTATGTTATCATGATACATCCTAGATTGTCATTGTTGTTAATGCACACACAAGCATACACATTGATCTTGAATAATTATGATAATAAAGATAAATCTATATTATCTAAATCACATGATAGTTGAAGTAATGTACAAAAACTTTTAAGTGAATAAAAACATTTAGCATGTTTCTTAGCCCCGTATTAAAACCAAAAGATTAGAAAAGGGGCATATGAACTCACATGGATGTTGAAATGGTTGACTAGGTATTAACAGAAAATGCACGCGATCACTGTTGTTCTTGAAGTTGTTTTCATGATCCTGTAATGATTCCAGATTGTTTGTAACTTATAAGTTTAAGTTATAGTTTCATAAGTCAATCTACGGTTGTTTGCCTTTTGTAAACGATTGTTAATTAATCGTTCTTGAACTCATTTGAAAATATACTATGCTAAAACTTAACCATTTAAGGTTAGCCCTAGCATATTACATCTCTTTGGTTTAGGGTCTCTTGATTCAACTCATACATGTCTCAAAAGTGAGAAAGTTCCATATAGTCTCTAAGTATAAACTTAGGTTTATTGATGTTAAAACTTCGCATGTTAACTTTTGTAATAAACTAGAATAATTGTTATTTCTTGAACATCTTAATATGTGAGTTAAGTGATAAATATTGCTACGTAACACTTTATAAGGAAAAGTTTTTGATGCTATTAAGTTGGTTTAACCAAAACCCTCTCACCACCTTTGTAGTAAAACCTAATTAACTCTCATATTCATGCATGTTGCCAATGAGGTTAATTAAAAGTGTTGTTTACAAGTTTTAGGTCATTATCATCTAGGCCGAATAGAAATCATGATGCGGATGAGATCCTAACCTCGACCGAATGGGCATGTCCCCGAATGAGAAAACCCCAAGCTTTCGTCGAAGGGTTAGATGGTGCAAATGAGGAACACTTGACTGAAAGAGGTCCATGCTAATGGGTCTCCGAATGGGCATGAGATCCAAATGTGGGTCGAACGAATGTGGTCCCATTCGGTCGATCAAGTGCGTGCGAGTGAAGACCAGACATGCGAATGAAGGCTGGGAATGGAACCAGCCCTTTTCGCCCCATAGCTCATTCGGTGGCCGAATGGCCTCCTTCGGCTGAGCTGTAAGTCGGGCACCTCCATGGGGCTCCTTTCTAGTTTCAACCAAGATAAATGATGGTTTTCTGTGGGTGAGTAGGCAATAACCAGTTTCGAAAGTGTAGGGTTCGAATAGGAGAAGTTTTAACCGATTATATCATGGGGTTCGAACAAAGGGGGAAAACCCTAGAAATCCGAGACTTTGAGGCTCATTTACCTTCGATTCAGTGGTTGTTGGAGCAGATCCTTTGTACTTTCGAGTAGAGGAGATTAAGAGCTTTGATTTGGCACCAAGTTTGAGGGATTTGGTCAAGAAATGAGTGAGTTATGGAGGTTTTTGTGAGAGAAAATCCTAGAGAGAGAGAAATCCGGGAATAGGGTTTTAGAGAGAGGGGAGATGCAATAAATGAGGAAGAAGGCCTCATTTGGGGTTTATATACTTCGCGGGTGTTCGAGGTTTGTTTCGGTTGCTCGGTTCTTGTTTTCGTTACGTTTTCGGAACGTAAACGTGTATTTTACGAATTTTAAACAATTAGTTTTCTAAAATCTCTGTAAGGTTGTGACTCCAAATAAATCTTTTAAATTTATTTTTCTTAATTTACTGAATCGAAAACGTTCATTTTATCTGTTTAGGCAGATCGTGTCACCTTCGCGCGTATTCGTTTGAATCGTCACCCAAACGAACACGACGAGGGTTTCACTTTCTGATTTTGGTTTTCTACGTTTCAGTTATCATTCAGAACGTTAAGCTCACAGATATGTTTGTGTGAGTCGTCACCCACGCAAACACACTGTTAGTTTATAATTCTGAAACGATACTGAACTTATGATTTGAATTGTATTTCCTCACTAACAGACTCAACTAAACTTGCCTATTTTCACATTGTTATCATTGAATTCACATTGTGGACATCTGATTCCTGTTATTTGTGGACATCAGATCGCAACCGATGTGTTTTTTCATTTGTTTTCACACTGTTGTTTCACATGAGTTGTTGTATTTCTGTATTTAAATTTTCATTTAAACACATACAACTGTTTATTTGTTTTCTTAGTCCTGTTGTCACACAAATGTTTACACTTTGTATTTACACATAGTAAATAGTGAAAGTACACGTACCGTACGGACTTGCCGGACGATCTGGTACAGGTTGTCACAAACAACTTTGATCCTGCCAAGGTGATCGGCAGTGGCGGATTCGGAAAGGTGTACAAAGGAGAACTCCCTTCCTTAAATGAACAAATCACCGTCGCTTTTAAGCATTTAGATTGCAGGCTCGGACAAGGGAGCATTGAGTTTTGGAAGGAGGTCATGATGCTTTCCAGATACAAACATGAAAATCTCATCTCCTTGATGCACTTTTGCATCGAAGGTGATGAGATGATCCTCGTGTATGAGTATGCTTCTCATGGTAGCCTTGATCGATATCTAACTGATGCGAGTACTCTCAATTGGATCTGACGTTTGAAGATATGTATCGGAGTTGCACGTGGGCTAAGTTTCTTGCATGATCCTAAGGATACACAACATAGAGTTCTTCATCGAGACATCAAAAGCTCAAATATTCTTTTGGATGAGAATTGGACTGCTAAAGTTTCTGATTTTGGACTGTCAAAACTTGGCCCTGCTAACCAAGTCCACTCATATCTAGTCTCCCATGGTGTTGGCACACCAGGGTATTGTGATCCGTTGTACATAGAGTTGGGTTTCTTATCAAAAGAGTCTGACATGTACTCTTTTGGAGTGGCATTGTTTGAAATTTTGTGTGGGAGATTATGCTATGAGTATTGTAATCATGAATTGACTAAAATTTTGGTGCCTAAGTGGAGGCGATGCTACGATGAGAAGATGTTAGATGAGATTATACTTCCGGGTCTAAAAGATCAAATGGATCCGGGTTCTGTGAAATCATTCTCAGCCATTGCCTATCATTGTGTGAAGAAAGCTCGCGAAGAGCGGCCGACAATGGCTGAGATCGTGAAAGAACTTGAGCTTTCACTCAAACAACACGTAGTTTTAATCTTAGTTTCCTTTTTTCTTTTTTTTCTTTTTTTTGATACATTATAAGCAATGTTTTGAAAAATGAACTGGTCAGATCGGGAACTGGGGGATCGACCGGCCCAAAAACAACATGCGAAGCGTCCTCAAGGGAACCGTCCGGTTCACCGGTCGCACCGGGAACGCGGACCAAATTTCAAGTTTTTTTAACTAAAATCCAAAGAATTAAACGTTAAATTCAAACCTTGTACTTTTTTAACATGATTATGCTTGTTTAAATGTGTTTATAATTCTATAATTTTTTTGCAACTTTTTAAATATTTATTAGTCATTCAGTTATTGAATCATGTCCTACCAGTAACCAGTAAGACGTCGGGTTCGATGTCTAGTCTGGTTCTGAAAATATTGATTATAAGTGTCCATTGTTGCATGTCTACCACCAATTCTTGAGTGCTAATGGGAACATTTTTACAGGAGATTTTCGAATCAAGGACTAACTTGATGCACAACGATCAAATGGATCAATCACTCGACAATGATCAGCGTCTCGAGTTTGCAAAAAGGCCTGTTAGGTTAGTTAATAGATTTGAAGACCAGGCAGATGATGATTCCTATCAACTGCTACCGTTTATTAACGGGGATGATTCTGATGATTATTGTGATTCTGACGATTATTGTGATTCAGATGGTAACACTCTTGGAAGTTATTTATATGTCTCGTAAACTTTTGATGTTAATGGGTAGAGTTGTGAATTTATTACACGACACGAACATGACACAAAATGTATGGGTTTAGGCATAGCATAAACGGATCAAGTTAGTTTTGGATTGAACATGTTTAGCTAAATGGGTTGTGTTCGTGTCATCCCTACAAGTTTGTAGGTTGACTCGTTTAACCTATTATTTTTTTTATAAACATGATTTATGTCATAAATTAATATGATTGGGTATTTTATGCTAACATTTTAAACTCATAACAGAAATTAACTAAAGATTTTATAATCTAAATGTCATATATGTATAAATTTGTAATCTTGTTATAAAATTATAGTTTTAAAGTACTAAAATCTAAAAAGTAAAAAAGAAAACATGGGTCAAAATGGGTAATCGTGTTCAGGTTCGTATCTTTGATATGGTTTTCGTGTTCTCATCATGAACAAAACTCGTTTAACACCTCTATAAAAGAGTATAAGGTGTTGTGATGAAGTTAACATGAGTAGAGGCGAAACTTTTGACATGTTTACTTAAAATTTGTGACAGCAGAGGAGACCAGTTCTAGCGGGCACCATGGCGATGGAGGACAATCGCGGTCCAAGGTGTTGTACGAGCATTACAAGTACTACAAATGTTCAAACGTCGTGTTTAAATGGTTTTTTCGAATGAGTAAAGCGACGCTTCATATGATATGTGGCGAGTTAGCTTCCGCAATGGCTAAACAAGACACCACTCTCCAGTTGATTATCCCGGTTCGTCAAAAGATCACAATCTGCTTATACTGTTTAGCAACCGGTCATCCTTTGCAAACCGTATCCAACTTCTTTCGCCTAGATATCGATACATGCCACAAAGTAGTGCTTGAAACCTGTGACGCTATCCAAACAGTCTTAATGCCCAAATTTCTCCAATGGCCCCATAAGGACCGTCTTGAACAAATCATAACCCAATTCCGGTCAATATCACCCATACCCAACATTTGTGGAATAATAGACACCACCCATGTCTTGATGATCGCAACGGAAACCACCCAAATTGAGTACATTGATGAAAACCAACCCGAGAGAGATCAAACCCCATCAGACTCGACCATGGTCCAAGGCGTGGTTGACTCACGAGGCCTCTTCATGGACGTGTGTGTTGGCTACCCCTGGTCAACGCACGACGAAATATTGGAAAACTCAAATCTTTCACAAAGATTCGATACGGATCATTTAAAAATAAAATTAGTGGGTAATTACAGCTACCCACCATTGGACTGGCTTTTGTTGCCGTACGCGCAACAAGACCAGACATGGAGTCAACGTATATATATTAAGAGAATTGATGAGTTAAACAAAATAGCAAAATAAGCATTCATGAGATTAAAAGGGAGATGGGCATGTTTACAAAGGAAGACAGAAGTCAATCTTGAAGATTTGCCTGTGGTTGTAAGGGCATGTTGTGTTTTGCACAACATTTGTGAAATCCACAACGATACGTGGAGTCATGGATGATAATTTGAGGTTCGATTTGTTTAATGATTTATTTTTTACGAACAACAAACGTCCGGTTATCCGTGATCAACCTGTAAAATAGATCACCCGAATAATAAAGCATAGTGACATGACCCACCCGCCCAGGAGGAAACGTATAACTAGGAAAACATACTGGCTCAACCTAGGACAATATTTGTTTTAGGTGGGACTCCAACCAAGACCTCTCATAAGTAGGGTTGTAAACGAACCGAACGAACACGAACGAGCCCTTGTTCGTGTTCGTTCGTTTAACTTTTAACTTGTTCACGAACGCTAACCGAACGAAAATTCGTGTTCGTGTTCGTTCATTAAGGAACTTTAGCTTGTTCACAAACGGTTCACGAACGCTAACGAACACATATTATTCAAATAATAAAAATCAAAATTCTTAATCTCAAGCATTGGAGATAATAATTTATAAATATATAAATTAAAATATTATAGTATTAAATTAAAAATAACTTAAATATTATGGTATTGAACTAAAAATTAAAAATTAAATTATACAACAAATCTAATGAATAAATATAATAAATGAACTTAACCGAACATAAACGAACGTAAACGAACATGTTACCGAACGTTCATGAACACAAATGAACGAACACGACCTCTGTTAATGTTCGTTCAGTTAACTAAACGAACGGAATTTCTTGTTCGTGTTCGTTCCTTTATTAAACGAACGAACATAAACGAGTTTCCCGCCAAACAGTTCACGAACTGTTCGCTGAACGTTTGGTTCGTTTACAGCCTTACTCATAAGAGAAGTCAAGGATCTAGCCTAGTGATTTGTTTAATGATGAGGTTGTCATAAAGACAAATGTAGGTTTTTTTTTTATAAAAATTGAAACAACAAAAAAATTATAATTTGAAAAGTAGTGTTTGACCAGAATAGTCAAAATGTGCTTCTTTGTTTAGGTTATTAACTAGTATCATGGAAACTAAAGGTGTGTAAAGAACCATTAGGATGCAATGTTTTAAAAACTGGTATTTTAGGTGTACCGGATTTGGCTAAAAAATGGTTCAACTGGACACACTAATAATCATATAATTATATAGAAATACAACTTATACTCAAACAAGTTTTCAAAACGTACATAAATTCATCCAAAAACAATTCAAAAAGTACTTAAACTCATCCAAAACAATATAAAAGTATTCAAATTCTAATAATTTTTTTATATAAAAGTACATAATAGGATTATGACATTGGCGTGTTAAACATATCGAGTTCATGATCGCTTAAAACCCGAAAATCGCTTAAACGCCAAAATTTTGTGTTTTTCTGAAACCGGAAATACCGGTCCGGATTAAACCGGCGGCACAATCGATCAAAGAAACCTGCATAATACCGGAGTGTTTCGTACCGGTTAAACCGGCCAGTACGAACCGGTTTTTAAAACATTGTTAGGATGTACCAACGCAAACGTGAAGTAATCATGGGAGGCCCTGGGGAGGGGCAAACCCGACCTCCGTCCAGGGCCTATTTTTTGCAATGGTACAAAATTTTAAAAATCGTTTTTAAATTCTATATATTTACTTATATTTACAAATACAAAACAAAAAAACACAAATTTATGATTTGTTAGGGGCCTTTTTTTCTTAGTAAGTTCGGGGCCCTTGAATTCTCAGGACCGCCACATGAAGTAATTATATGGTTTTATCACTCTCTAGGTTTGTTTTCTCCGTACAACCATTGAGATTACACATGAATCCAAAAACAGAATAATTATCAATTTTCGACTTGTTGATGAGTCGTCATTATTTCCCTCGAAAATCTAAGTTCTAGAAAGGTCAGAGTTTGAAACGGGCCACTGTGATGTGATAATTGATGGTTCAGAGACAAACGCAAAGGAAAAAAAAAAGAAATCAAAACAATGAATAGCCTTTTGTTGGCCAGCTAATTTTTGAATCATTAACGGATCATTAAAGTATCATTGTTTCATCAACGGTACCGTTCGATCATATTCACCATTAAATCATCAGTTTTGAAAGAAACTCAATATTTTAAGAAAACCTTCTTATGAGATTCGAACTCATGACTATTTGATTTCTGATCTTATCTCACTATAAAAATATTGCTAGGCTATAAAATACTATTGAAAGCTATTTCTATTTATTGAATTCAGAACAGTAGCTTGCATACATTGAATAAACCCTATGGTTTAAATAAGAAAACAAAATAAGAACGAATACTAGAAAGTAGGAAAGTAACGACCTCATTCAATCAGTCCACGTACAATAATTTTTTTTTGATTTTATAGCACTTGTATCTACATTGAAGCACATGTAATTTCATGCTGTTGTCTTCCTTTCTTCATCCAATGCCTATTCGAGAAAAAGAATGGTTGCACAATAATAACTTAATTACGCTCATCGTGGTAGTATATAACTATAAAAATTGGCCAAAATTTGAACGCTTGATACCTTGCTTTGGACCATTCTCATGACGAGTACGAAAATGTCACGTTTTCTAAAAAAAAAACAAAGAAATGTAAGTACTATGATTTCTTGCAAATAAATGCAATAAACAAACTTATACACTATATTTTCACTTTTTAGTAGGGTCTGGGGAAAGATGAAGACAAACTTATCCCAGTTGGGATAGAGAGACTGCTACGAATAAGACCCCGACTCAAATATATTGTTTGATCATCCCAATGTTTATTTTTACAAAATAAGTAAAATAACGTTAAAATTAGTGTAATTTTACTTTTATCTCTTGAGTGACCACACATATCTACATTATATGCGTGCACCGCAAATGAAGCGTCAATTTCTTGCTAATAGGTAACATCAATTTGAAATTTGAAGCGAAAGAGGTACCATTTGACTTTTTAGGTCAAAAGAGTTGCTTTCGGATTACAACATCTTAATACATGTTCATATCAAACTTACTATAACAGTTTTTTATAGCAGGTTGTTATTACGACTAATGTACGTATCAAAATTTGCATGAAAACTGAACAATTAAAATAAAGTGAATTTGAAAAGTAGTTTGTTTGACCCAAAGAGTCAAAGACTGACTTTTTGTTTGGAACAAGAAAGTCAAACAAAAAGTCAACAACGTGAAGCCAATTCATTACCTAACATCATGGAAATCAAATTCAAGTGGAGAGCCACGAGGACGTATCAACACAATATTTGATGTAAGCCCTTGAGGAATTTTGATCTGCATTTTCATTACAAGAGGATGACGATTATCAAGAATATAAGATACAAAAAAGGATTTAAATAATTTAACTAATATTAAAGAAGGGACGATTCTCTTTTTTTATGAACGGATAAGGTTACTCTTATTCTAAATTACTTCAAACAAATTATACCATTGCATAAAATTGAACCCATAATCTATCATTCTAAGAGATAAAAGTATATATCAAGTGGGCTGGTCCTACATTAACTAAAGAGACAATTTTCTAAACCATTGTATTTGGTTTTTTATTGGAATGAAAGCCAGCTAACATTATTATACAGGTGCAAAAGCTAGGGCTGGCAAAACGAGTTTAACAGGTTTCTGACGACGCGATTAATGCAAATATAAAACATGAAAATGAGTTGTTTAACAATTGGCTTAGTGATTTAATCGTGATAGTTCTATATTTTAGGTAGTAAAAAATAAAAATGATGAAGTCTAACCTCTTAGTTTTTATTATTTTTAAAAAGTATAAAATCAAATAATAAATTTGTGTCAAACAGGTATATTCGTGTCTTAACAGATACATATTTTGCCAGCTCTACATACATTATATTTAGATAGTAAGCTAATTGTCCAATGCAACCCCATGTCTACATACATATACAATAGAGGAGCAAAATTACCACATTGTACTACAGACTACAAATTAAGCAGTTGGGTCGGGTCGGGTAGGCCAGGACCATTTTTTCCAAAATTTTAAATATTTTTATAAAATATTTATGTGATTAATACGATTACAAAGCTAAATATAATTAATTGATTATCGACCAATGTTACAACTCAAGGCTTGGTATATTCCAGTATTCCACCATTAACAAAGCTAAGGTCTAAGGTAAAGTGTATGTAAGGTAAGACGTAGACAGTCTTACCTCTAGGAATATAGAGATGCTACTTCCAATGAAACCCACGGTTCATGATGTCTGATTAACAGACCAACCCAATGATTTTAACATTATTTTCAAAAAAAAATAAGTAAAATAACTTAAAAATTCATGCAATTTCACTTTTGCCCTAAAGACCAACACACACACACACACACACACACATATATATATATATATATATTATATGTGCACCGCAGACGGGACTAAAACTACATTTTGAGAGACTAAATACCGCCAATACATTATTTATTTTTACCCTTTAAAAATTAAATATACCCCCAATCATTTCATTTCAACTAATGTGCCAATACAATACCATCACTTGCATATGAACGCTAAAAACAAAAGGGTATTTGTCTTAATGATACTAATGTGTGTTAAGGTGTTCATTTTTAAAATAAAATAGGTTGAGGGTTGCAGTTTCATAGTAGACAATAAATATAAAGGCTAAAAAATTGTGTTTTATTTACCGATAAATCACTGGAGTATTTCTCGAAGATATAAGGTTTGTCCATGCTATTGATGAGTATCTTGTATTTGTATTGACCTAAATAAAAAGTTATTGGCTCTTTCGAGGTACCCATCTGCAAAAGTTCGGTGATAAAGAAAATAAACCAAAAGAAACTAGTTCATAAAATACTAACAAAATGTTTTTAGTATAAATTTCAACTTATTAGTTTAGATATAGTATACCAGTAGCGAAGCACTAAATGATTTCTGACCAGCTAACATATAATTGTATATTTCCTGTTGCATTTCTGGATCTACATAATGTTTTATTCAATAACATGCAATTAAGTTCAAGACTAAGGTTAAAATTCAACGAAAAATTCAATGTTTTCATAACTAGATCGGACCCGGATTCAAGAACCGGATAACATAATGAATATGTATGATATTCCAAAAAAATTATACAATTATAAACACATTTAATCAAACATATATAATGTTCAAACAAATATAATCATGTTAAAAAAATATAGTATTTGGTTTGAACTGTAATTAGACATGTCAATCTTAACCTATAGTAAGAAAAATGGGTAAATTTGGGTAAGAATTATTGTGTTTTGTGTTGAAAACATTATATTGTGATATAAAATAGGTTGAGATGAGTAACATTTTAACACAATACAGATCAAGATGGGTAACTTAAAACTATATAAATCCAATGAATTCAAGGAAATAAGAATGATTAATAATATATTTAATGATAAATACATTAAAAAAAATTCAAATAAACAATTTGTTTCATAACAACTCATTAAACTTAAGCTAAATTGATTTTTTTACAAGGGACACATTTAGACGGTTAGACCCAACCTGATTTTTCTAAAACTCATCCTGACCCGCACTCATCTTGACACACGCCCGTTTTGACCCGTTACCCATTCCAACCCAACCCGCTCATTTTGCCAGGCATAACTTCAATGTTTCATTATTTGGATTTTAGTTGAAAACAAAAACGGAAATCCAGTCCGACCGGTTCGTTTGAAGACAGTTCACAAACTCATTTTAGGTCAGCCAACCCACCGGTTCCTGGTCCGACTTTGTTAAAAGGAGATTACAGTCAATATTTATTAAAAAAAACTTGGTCTAACGTATTCAAATAGGTGATTTTCCAATTTTTTAATTGTAGTGTTAATAAACGAGTTTGAACATAATTAACTATTATGCTTACCACACGTTATTTTCTTTTGTTCATTGGCAAAGACCCGCATTAGTTCCCCCTGAAAACCAAGGGGAGAATTTTATAGCATTCATAATATAAAATAATTATTTTTATTTATATTGTACACAAATAATAGTGTGTGTTTACAGTACCTGTCTGCCTTTGTATTTAACTGGTGCGCACTCTAAAGCAATAACTTTACCAACATCATCAGCTGTAACTACATATTCTGGATTTATGGCTCCTGTGTCATAATAATAGATACAAAAATTGTAAAACAAGATGGCTTATCAGAGCTGTCTCCAAGAGTTTGGATGTCCTGTACGGATACTAAAAATAGGCTCATGTATATAGAGATGCACAAAAAAGGCTAACCAAACCGGTTAGAAATTTTTTTTTAATCTGTGTAGGTTTTTGAAAAACCGCCGGTTTGGGATCGGTTTCAGGTTTCCAGTAACTAAACCGGTTATTAACTGGTTTCTCAAACTGGTTAACATGTCCTCTTAAGTAAAAAATTGGTTTTTTAGTTGTTAACTGGTTTCAGTTGCATATTGGTTTCGGTTTTGCAGCTTGAAAAACCAGTTAAAAACCGAACCGGTTAAGGTCAAAATCATTTTGAAACCATTGACCGGGTAACCAGTTTTGAAATATCAAAACCGGTTACCCGGTCTGTGCGCCTCTATCCCTATATATATAATGCATAAATTGTCGATTATTAAAATAACAATAAGCTAATAAACAATGCAAAAAAATTTTGTTGTAACAGAATAATGTTTTTCACATATCTAAGATAATCATGAAGTTTTCTTAGCATTTTTTTAAAGCAAAGTTGTTAATCAAATCTTCATGTATAAAAATTCAAAATTTTGGATCCCTCAAAAAAAGGGTCATGTGCTGTCACGACTCTTGTTTATGCTAAGAGCCTCCCCAGTGACTTAAATTTACATTTTAGACACTTAAAATAGGATGAATTTCATGTATGTCATTACAAATTTGCTAAATATCATATATTTTCATATCAAACTTTAATATCAATATATTCTTTTCTAACAGTTAAAATATAATATATATTTTCTTAGTATATTTTACCAAAAATAATTTTAACATGACCATTTTACCCTTAAATTTCATTCTATCAAATATCTCATTCTTCAAAAACTAAAAATACCATAAATGATCATTTTAACGTATTGTATTTGCTTGTTTCTTTTACGATCTTTACCTACTTTTTATTTCCTTTTATTTTTTATTTTAAAGCAAGTATTCATGAAAAAATAAGAAAATAAAATGTATTAAAATGTGCATTTATGATTTTTTTTTTTGGTTTTTAAAGAAGGATATATATTCGACATATTGAAATTTAAGGGTGAAATGGCTATTTTAAGAATTATTTTTAGAAAAATATATTAATAATGATAAATATGATATTTTAACTATTAGAAGATGATATATTTGATATTAAAAGTTTGATGTTGATATACATGATATTTAGCACGTCACTCTTTGCAAATACATTTTACTCTGTAAGTTTCTGGCATTGTTGAGTCTTAAAAGACTTACCCTCTATGTACGCCGAAGTGCCGTCTTCATAGTGACGAACCCACTCACATAACATAGCATCAAACAAATAAGTGAAGAATCAATATTTTCACAATTTAACGAATCAGTAGCTTATCTACCTGAAACATGCATGTGGAGGTCCCACGCACGGCATATCCACAACCAAGAAGTGCTCTTCCTGGTTTTGGGTCCCCAGTTATCGTTAAGCCTTCTATTCCCGGGTCAACTTTTAAGTAAAAAATATTTCATGTTAGCATCTAATACCATGAAAGTTGTGTAATGGGTCAAACCAGATCATTTATTTTTTATATATGTATACATTGTTTATAGGGGTGTTCATTGGGTCGAATAATGATTTATTCGGATGATTTTGAACCTATAACCTTTTATTTGAAAAGTTATAGAGTACCGCTAGGGTAAAGCCCTTTAGTGTCCTTAACATACATTTCAAGCAAATTTTTACAAGTATACACTTGAATAATTTAACATGTTACCTTCTACTTCTTTTACTTTGAAATTTTATTGAACATATAAATAACTTTCGGTTATCATGTGTTACCTGTTATTTTCTTTTGATCATTGATAAAGACCCGCACTACTTTCCCCTGAAAAACAAGGGGAGAATTTTATGGCATAGTATGGAGCCACGTATAAATTTATCATTATCATTATTATTTATTTTTTATATATGTATGTATATGGGAGGGTTCCAATAAAAAACCTTCATTTTGGAGAAAACTCAGAAAACTAATTACAATTATTATCAATCAATTTCGTTTTTCATTTTTTGTTTTACATTTTGTTTAATATAAAGTTAGATTTGTTAACAAAAAGAAAAAAGTAAAAAAAAATGCAACTCATGTTATTACACATATATATATACATATAACTTATTGATTACATATATGTAACTTTATAGGTTAAATATACTTAACTTCATGATCTACATATTTTTATTAATTTTTTTATAACATTTCTAAGCAAACTATAAAAAATCGTGAATTTTTTTTAAATTTATTGGTTAGTAAGAATTTTTTTCAAAATGAGGAGTTTTCTTTGAACCCTATATATATATATAGGGAGATGATCAAATGTTAACCTATTTTTATTGCGTTAACCGAATAACTACATCTTATTACTTTGCTCTCACATTAAAGTAAATCCAAAGGTGCATGTTCTTTTTTCTTTTTTTATGAATGTAGGGCTCACTTACATTAATTAAAAAAGAAAAAAAACATAAACCTTTAGATTTACTTTAATATGGGTCCCAAAGTAATAAGATATAGTTATTCGGTTAACGCAATAAGGAAGGGTTTACATTCGAACCATCCCCTGTATATATAGTGTTTGTGTCATATGAAAACCCGATTTTAAAGAGAAAATCATTAAACCATATCTCATCCATTGATTTAAAATATCGAAAAAAAAATATGTGGTCCACATTAAACCCGAATAAAAAATTGAGTTTTGAATAAACAAATCAATTTTAATGTGAATTAATGTAGACTACAGACTACATGTTTATTTTCAAGATTTCAAATCAATGACTCATATAAAGTTTAAAGGTTTCTATATAAGATCGGATTTTCATATGATACAATCCTTAGCCTACACTATGTTGTACGTATCATTTAGTTTCATATTATTTTCCTGCTAAAAACATTTGAAGGTTGGATGAGTTTTGGATTTCTAAAATTTTGAAATTTTAGAATCGATTATGAACATAAGGTGTGTAGAAATTTTCATTAATTATAAAGAAATGATAATAATGAGAATACCTTAATCAGTGTGAAAAAATAATAGTATGTGTTTACAATACCTGTCTCCCTTGGCTATCTACTGGTACACACTCTAAAGCAATAACTTTACCAACATCATCAACTGTAACTACATATTCTGGATTTGTGGCTCCTGTGTCATAATAATAGATTAAAAAATTGTTAATCAATATGACTTAGCAGAGCCATATTCGAGAGTTTGGGTTCCCAGTACGAATACTAAAAATAAATGAGTCCCCGTTCCATATCAGAAGAATTCTCAAATTGCTTATTAGAGATGCACAAAAAAAAAACCAGTTAACTAAACCGGTACCGGTTTCTAATCGGTTGGAAACTGTTGGAATTTTAGTTGAAAATAAGATTTTACCAACTTTGGACAATTATAAGTATATGTATTTATTACATATTTAATTATTAAAAACTAAGTTTATATTCTAGGATATGAGAGGTTCACAACAAACTAAAATGGGTCCAAAAGTAAGCTAAGATGAATAAGATATCAAAGCTTAAAAGCGTGTAGTTGAAAAATTTAAAATGGGAAATAAGCTTGTCCCACATTTATGGGAGGATAAACCTTGGATGGGTTTATAAGTGAGAGCTTATTAGCATAAGCATTATCAAATGCAAAAAATTGAGTCTGAAGAGTGCATAAGCACCCCCTTCCATGGTTGCTAGCAATTGTTGTTTATTAGTTTCAGACTTTAATTCTTGATTGTTTTAGGTGCTGATCTATTAGTGTACCTTGGTAAAGATATTGAGAAAAATTTTGAAACTCAATACACACATTCTTTTATGCAATTGATCTTGTTTTTATACGTTACAGGTATAATTTTAGGTGCTAGATTAATTCCGGTAGTGCATATTGCTTCAGCTGTTGTACCCTGTGAGACAGACGTGATTCACATTGGTGGCCCGAACTCTGTTTTAAAAAGACCTCTGTTGAACAAAAATCATCAGCCAACACCTGTTATTTTTCTTGTTATTGTTTAATTTTATGTTTTTCAATGTAATTCTATTTTCACCGTACGTGTTTGAACGTTCAGTTTTGTTTGAAATTGTATTGTAATATGAAATATTAAAGTAAAAAAATATCCGGCGTTTTGGATCTGTTTCAGGTTTCAAGTGACTAAACCGGCTATTTAACAGGTCCACTTAAGAAAAAAATTGGTTATTTAGCTGTTAACCGGTTTCAGTTACATATTGGTTTAGGTTTTAGAGCTTGAAAAACCAGTAATCAACCAAACCGGTTAAGGTCAACACCATTTTGAAACCATTGACCGGTTAACCGGTTAAGTTATTTCAAAACCGGTTTAGAAAGGTGAACTGGTTTGTGCCCCTATACTCATATATACATAAAAATTAATAAATTGATGATTATTAAGATAACAATAAGGTAATAAACAATACAAAAATAATTTTGTTTTAACAAAATGATGTTTTTTACTTATCTAAATAAATCATTATGTTCTCTTAACATTTTTTAAAGTAAAATTGTTGATCAAATCCTCATATATAAAAAAATCAAAATTTCGGACCCTTGAAAAAAACGGATCCTATGCGGTCGCATCTCTTGTTCATGACTCCCATGTGACTTAGATTTACATTTTTAACATTTAAAATAGAGTAAATTACGGTTTTGGACCCTGTGTGTCACACCCCCAAATTTCAACTAACGGAATCATATCGTTTAGGGCGTGACAAACCAGGATCTTAGTCATTAGACACAGCGAAAGACCTCTATATGCCTTTAAACATAATTCAGTCTTAATTTATAAAATCAAAGTTTAACATTTGCGGAAGCGTTTGAAAACCAATAACAGAAAGTAACAGTTGCAAAATCATAAGTACAATATTCAATGTTTTAAATCAACAACTAAAGTAAACTGAATGCATGATACTCAACATCCTAGTCCCTGCTTGTCCTTTCTTGTGCTTTAGTGTCCTGAGAAAACATGTAAATCAAGTCAACACAATGGTTGGTGCATACATAGGTTTGAATACTCACAATTGTTTGAACAACAGTTTGAAATGTAAATGTTGCAAATAACATAATCACACATTGCATAGTCATGATAGCTAGTCATTTGTACTATTTACATAAGTGGTTGACACCGAAGCTGACTGTTGCATGCTAATGCATGTTTTGCCTTTCTACTATTGTCTAACACATACAATAGTAATGTTTTATTGGCTAGTTAAACACCTGTGTAGATCCCATCTACCAAGTGAGGTTTGTCAAACCCAATAGATCTATCTTTAACTACCACGCTTTGCACTACGGCAAACTAAACGGTTCAGAATGTAAGGACTTTGAGTGTTATGTGTACACTTATGGTAAACAGCTACTCATGCAAGTGATATGTATCCAAAATCGTGTGTTTGCACATGTTTTCTCCCCCAAAACAGTAAAATGTAAAAAGGGGCCGTATACGCGCCTTAGTATGCAAGTAGAATGATCAAGCGTTTGTGAACACATGTAGATAACCTTCTACGAAAAATTTGTATTTTAACAATAACGTTGTGTTATTTGTAATGTTAATTCATGTTTGTCGTCACATACGTGTCAGTACCCGTATATTAAGTCATTTGAAATGTTCATACAATGACATGTACGAATTTACGCTCGTTTGTTTAAATCGTATAAACATATACGATTTAACTTAAACACACGTAAATATACGCGATTGTGTTTTGGAGTAAAAATGTAAAGTTTATTATTTTATTTTGTTCGAAATTTCGTTACGGTTCCAACGCAACTTGAACGGATAAAAACGGACTTAAAACGAACAAGTTATGGCTTAAAACCAAAAATGGTTTTAAACTCCAAAACCAGCAGCCCTCGGGCTCGAACCCGGGACAACCAGAACGACACACACGCCCAACCAGTCTCTCTATCTTTGATTTTGCAACAGAACATGGTTTTTAATTATTTTAAGCCCAAACAGCCCAGTTTCCCTTTGTTAATCATAACCAAAGCAAACTATATCCAATTGAGCCCCAATTCGAACTTGATCAACCTTAAAATCATAGGACTTTGTTTCCATTGACCCAAACAAGTTCAGATATGAATTTAATTTGATTTTCGAATTCGTTTGTATCAAAAACCCCAAATCGATTTTGATTAAGAACCCTAAAATTTGATCTCGTACAATCCGATGTTAAAACTTGAAATTAACTTAGGGCTTTTATTAAAAACATCATTTAAAATTTGTGAATTGATTGATTTGATTATGGATCTCAATTTCACTGAAAACCCCGAATAAGTTCTTCCGAAGAACCCTAAAAATCAAATTTGTGCAATTCGATGTTTTTTTATGAAATTGGCAAAGGTTTTTATTGAAATGATGATTACGAACCTCTCTGTATAGTAAAATTTATTTTTGAATTCATTTTGATTAAAACCCCCAAATCTGTTCATCCCATGAACCCTAGAAATCTAATTCATAGAATTCGTGTTTGTTTAATACAATTAAGATAGGGTTTGCATTATTAGGATGCTTTAGAAGCTTTCTGAATAGTTTAATTTGATTATAAAACTCGTTTGAGTAAACCCCCCCCCCCCAAAACATTTTTGTTCAAGAACCCTAGAAATCGAATTCATGCAATTCGATGATGTTAGATGAAATGATATTAGGGTTTGCTTAGTAGAGGTCTTCGGAAGCTAAAGGTACCATTTAATTTAGTTTTTAAACCCATTTCGATCAAAACCCCAAATTCGGTTCTAATACGAACCCTAATTGTTTGAACTTGTTCAATTCGATGTTACAAGCCCAAATTGATATAGGGTAACTCTTAGTCGCATGTTTTAGAGTATGTAGGTATAAATTTTTACCTCGTTTGATCTCGATTTGATGTAGTTCGACTTTTTGCTTGAGTTCGGTCGACCTTTGGATCAATTCTTTCGTCCCAAGCTTCTGGAATTGAATTGATTGATGAAAAAATCTCTAAAGGTGCCGACTAGGAGATATAGAGGTTCAATTGTGCGAGATTTAATCGAATGTTGTGTTTTTATAGTCACTTAGTGACGGTTTCTACTTAAATGGGTCGTTGATAGCTTTAACTCTCCAATTGATGACCAATTAACCGTTAATAATCATTTATTATCATCATTATATGTTTTATGATCATTCAATTCAATTAATTTCAAGGTTATAATACAAATTTCGAATTTCCCATTGATTATCGCTCAAATTTTGACTTTAAAAGTCAAAATGGGTCTTTTCTTGTCATTACAAGTTTAATCCATGTAATTTGGATGTTTGTTACTTCGTTTTATTCAATTCTAATTTGATATTGTTCGATTTCGTATAATTTCTGTTAATTTTTGGGATAACGGAGTTAATCCGAAATGCCGGATTGTCACACTGTGGTTTAAGTGTTTTAACTATTTTGACCCAAAATAGAATCTTCTATCAATTTAGCCCCTGTGCTTTAGACAACTATCGTTTTGGCCCTCAAACTTAACTACTATAACTGTTTTGGGCCCAAAGTTTACTATGGTTTGGGGCCAAAAACGTTGGTTGTCTAAACCACATTAACTGAATTAATAGAAAATTATATTTTGGACTGAATAGTTAAAACACTTAACCACAACAGTCAAAACCGTAATTTACTCTTTAAAACATTACCACTTCGATTTTCGCAAATACATTTTACTTTGCAAGTTCGTGTCATTGGAGTCTTAAAAGACATACCCTCTATGTACTCCGAAGTGCCGTCTTCATAGTGATGAGCCCACTCAAGTAACATAACATCAAAAAAATAAGTGATAAATAAGTATTTTCACAATTTAACAAATCTGTAGCTTAACTACCTGAAACATGCACACTATGGTCCCACGCACGGAATATCCAGAACCACGAAGTGCTCTTCCTGGTTTTGGGTCCCCAGTTATCATAAAGTCTTCTGTTCCCGGGCCATCTTTTAGGTAAAAATATTTCATGTCAGCCTCTAATACCATGAAAGTTGTGTAACGGGTCAAACCGGATCATTTATTGATACTTGTAGGCCGTGGCTCATGGACACATTGTTTATAGGGGTGTTCATCGGGTCGGATAACGATTTATTCGGGTTATTCGGATCGGATTGTTCGGATTTGAAAATTTTAAGACCCAATCCGAAACCCGACTTGATCCAAATTCGAAAATTTTCAATCCGATCCGAAATCCGAACAACCCGAATAAACTTATTTTTTCATCCGAATAATCCGAACAACCCAAATAAACATGTCTTATTCTGATTGAATTCGAATATCCGATCCAAATAAACAAGATTTAATATATCCGATCCGAATTCGTAAAATGGATATTCGATCCAAATATATCCGAATATTTAATTCGGATCGGTTTTTTCGGGTTTCGAATACAATTAGGATTTCGGATGTTTTCGGATTACGGATTTTTTGAACACCCCTAATTGTTTATCATCTCTTTTAAAATTTTAAAATAATTAAAGATTATAGCATATAAATCTAACTTTATATTTTCCTCTATAGTTTTTATTTATCTGTTTATTTATTTATTTTTTGACCAACAATACTTTGAACCCAGGATATCACGGAGGCCGAATACTCGAAACCCGGATCATACGGTAACACCTGAACCCAGGGTAACCCATCCCAGGAGGAAACCATTAAAGTAACCTGGATCATATGGTAACACCTGAACCCAAAGAAACCCACCCTAGGGAAAAACCATTTGGAAAATGACCTAATCCCCACAGCTCTAATATGCCTTGGGAGTATTTTAAACCATTCACCTTTTATTTAAAAAGTTATTTAGTACCGCTAGAGCAAAGCTCCTTTGGTGTCCTTAACATACATTTCAAGCCAATTTTTACAAAGTAAAACTTGAATAATGTAACATGTTACCTTCTACTTCTTTTACTTTGAAATTTTATTGAACATATAAACAACTTTCAGTAATCATGTGTTACCTTCTAAATCATAAGAATCAACAGCATCACTAACAGGCGGTGGTTGCTGGTAATCATCAGTGACCAGGTCTTGAAATCTATTATTCACAATGTTATTGTTATAATTTGCTATGTCATTATTAAACTACTAAAATAACATATTAACGTAATGATGAATATCACTTGGTGTAATTTTTCTGGGAGGCCACCGTTATTTTCTTTTGATCATTGGCAAGACCCGCACTACTTTCCCTTGAAAACCAAGGGGAGAATTTTAGGGAAAATTACCAATATAATCAAAGTTGACCAAAGAATTACCAAAATATATCCATAATGAAATTCTACCAAAAAGATTAAATATCAAAGAATGAACAAAGATGCCAAAGCACCTATAAAAACGTACACACACAACTTCTTTACAAGGTGAGCAATGAGAACATAAACAGAATTGGGACCGGGACGTGCAGCAGAAATGCCATTTTCAACTTCAGAAGCCACACCATACGTGTTCACACTGTAAATAGCAAGCATAGTTGTCTGAGGGTTCGAACGAAATGGAAATCCAGATTCATCTTGGGATTTGATGGCTGTCAAAATACATAAGCCAATAATAACAAATTTAAAGGCGGATCCCGGCATCATTATGCCTTCTTCCCCCGACATTCCTTGCTGAACATTGGTGACAAAGGACGTCTGATTATTGGTTTGTGCAGGCAGCTCTTCGCCATTCATGTTCGGTATCACCAGCGGATTATCTGGATTGGATCCCGGTGGCACTAAACCTTCTTCCCCTAACATTCCTGGCCAGAAATATTTAGTCCATAAAACTTGCTCATCAAGGACGTCTCATTTTGAGACATTGGAGACAAAGTTCCTTTGACGTCCTTAACATACATTTCAAGCCAATTTTTACAAGTAAACACTTGAATTATTTAACATGTTAACTTCTACTTCTTTTACTTTGAAATTTTATTGAACATATAAACAACTTTCGGTAATCATGTGTTACCTTCTAAATCATAAGAATCATCAGCATCACTAACAGGCAGTGGTTGCTGGTAATCATCAGTGACCAGGTCTTGAAATCTATTATTCACAATGTTATAGTTATAATTTGCTATGTCATTAGACTACTAAAATAACATATTAACGTAATGATGAATAATATCACTTGGAGTAATTTTTCTTGGAGGCCACTGATATTTTCTTTTGATCATTGGCAAAGACCCGCACCACTTTCCCCTGAAAACAAGGGGAGAATTTTATAGCATTCATAGTATGGAACCACGTATATTATTATTTTTATTTTTTATTTTATATATATAGGGTTTGTATCGTATGAAACTTGATCTTAAAGAGAAACTCCTCTCGAAAATAAATATGTGATCTACATTAAACCTGAATAAGAAATTGAGTTTTGAATAAACAAATCAATTTTAATGTAAGTTAGTGTGTACCATATATTTATTTTCAAGATTTCAAATTAATGGCCTAGATAAGGTTTAAGAGTTTCTATCTAAAACCGAGTTTTCACATGATACAATTCTTGTGTATATATAAATATATATATATTGTATCAGCCTACACTATGTTGTACGTACCATTTAGTTTCATATTATTTTCCTACTAACATTTGAAGGTTGGATGGGTTTTGGATTTCTAAAATTTTGAAATTTTAGAATCGATTATGAACATAAGGTGTGCAGAAATTTTTATTAATTATAAAGAAATGATAATAATGAGAATACCTTAATCAGTGTGAAAAAATAATAGTGTGTTTACAGTACCTGTCTACCTTGGTTATCAACTGGTACGCACTCTAAAGCAATAACTTTATCAACATCATCAGCTGTAATTACATATTCTGGATTTGTGGCTCCTGTGTCATAATAATAGATTAAAAAATTGTTAATCAAGATGACTTAGCATAGCCGTATTCGAGAGTTTGGGTTCCCTGCACAAATGCTAAAAATAAGTCCCCGTATATAGAGAGCGTTTTGGATCGGTTTCAGGTTTCAAGTGACTAAATCGGTTATTTAACAGGTCCACTTAAATAAAAAATTGGTTACTCAGTTGTTAACTGGTTTCAGTTACATATTGGTTTAGGTTTTCGAGCTTGAAAAACCAGTTATTAACCAGATCGGTTATGGTTAAAACCGTTTTGAAACCATTGAGACCGGCTAACCGGTTTGTGCACCTCTACTCGTATATATATAAAAAATTAATAAATTAACGATTATTAAGATAACAATAAGTTAATAAACGATACAAAAATAATTTTTTTTTAACAAAATGATGTTTTTCACATAGCTAAACAAATCATTATGTTTTCCTAACATTTTTTAAAGTAAAATTGTTGATCAATTCTTCATATATATAAAAAAATCAAAATTTCAGACCCTTAAAAAAACGTGTCCTATGCGGTCGCACCTCTTGTTCATGCTAAGAGACTCACATGTGACTTAGATTTACATTTTTGACATTTAGTAAATTACGGTTTTAGCCCCTGTTGTTTAAGTGCTTTAAATTTTGGCCCAAAACATAATCTTTTATCAATTTATCCCCTGTGGTTTATACAACTATCGGTTTTAGCCCCTCAAACTTAACTATTATATCTGTTTTGGGCCCAAAGTTTACTAAGGTTTGGGGCCAAAAACGTTAGTTGTCTAAACCACATGGACTGAATTGATAGAAGATTATATTTTGGGCCGAAATAGCTAAAACACTTAACCACATGGGTCAAAACCGTAATTTACTCTTCAAAATTTTACCACGTCACTTTTCGCAAATACATTTTACTCTGTAAGTTCATGGCATTGTTGAGTCTTAAAAGACTTACCCTTGATGTACTCCGAAGTGCCGTCTTCATAGTGACGAGCCCACTCGTGTAACATAGCATTAAACAAATAAGTGATAAATCAATATTTTCATAATTTAACGAATCAGTAGCTTATCTACCTGAAACATGCAAGTGGTGGTCCCACGCACAGCATACCCACAACCACAAAGTGTTCTTCCTGGTTTTGGGTCCCCAGTTATCATCAAACCTTCTATTCCTGGGCCATCTTTTAGGTAAAAATATTTCATGTCAGCCTCTAATACCATGAAAGTTGTGTAACGGGTCAAACCGGATCATTTATTGATACTTGTAGGGCGTGGCTCGTGGACACATTGATTATAGGGGTGTTCATCGGGTCGGATAATGATTTATTTGGGTCATTCGGTTCGAGTTGTTCGAATTTGAAAATTTTAAGACCCTATCCGAAACCCGACCTGATCCGAATTCGAAATTTTTCAATCCGATCCAAATATATCCGAAAAACCCGAATAAACTTATTTTTCATCCGAATAATCCGAACAACCCGAATAAACAGTGCTTATTGCTTATTCGGATCGAATTCGAATATCCGATCCAAATAAACAAGATTTAATATATCTGATATCATATCCGAATTCGTAAAATTGATATCCGATCCGAATATATCCGAATATTTAATTTGGATCGGTTTTTTGAGTTTCGGATACGATTAGGATTTCGGATGTTTTCGGATTTCAGATTTTTTGAACGCCTCTAATTGTTTATCATGTCTCTTTTAAAATTTTAAAATAATTAAAGATTATATCATATAAATCTAACTTTATATTCTCCTCTATAGTTTTTATTTATTGACCATCAATACTTTAATCCCACGATATCACGGAGGCCGAATATTAGAAAACCCGGATCATGCGGTAACACCTGAACCCAAGGTAACCCACCCCAGGAGGAAACCATTAAGGTAACCTGGATCATATGGTAACATCTGAACCCAGGGTAACCCACACCAGGGGAAAACCATTTGGAAGACGACCTAACCCCCACAGCTCTGATATGCCCTGGGAGGATTTTAAACCTATGACCTTTTATTTGAAAAGTTAAGAAGTACCGCTAGGGCAAAACCACTTTAACCTGATTTGGAAAAACCGAGTAACTCGTTATCCGACATGATGAACACCCCTACTTTGGTGTCCTTAACAGACATTTCAAGCCAATTTTTATAAATAAACACTTGAATAATTTAACATGTTACCTTCTGCTTCTTTTACTTTGAAATTTTATTCAACATATAAATAACTTTCGGTAATCATGTGTTACCTTCTAAATCATAAGAATCATCAGCATCACTAACAGGCGGTGGTTCCTGGTAATCATCAGTGACCAGGTCTTGAAATCTATTATTCACAATGTTATAATTATAATTTGCTATGTCATTAAACTACTAAAAATAACATATTAACGTAATGATGAATATCACTTTGAGTAATTTTCCTTGCAGACCACCGACTCGGTTGCTTGGGGTCGCGCTTTACCTGTTCTTCTCGGTTAGTCGGGTATTGGAGGGACCCCGAGGGTTTGGGTTTACCACGCAAGTGGGTTCCCATGGTTATAAAAAAAAAATCGAATTTAAGTTTGAGATTCATCATCCAACGAGCATACCTTCTTTCGAAGTTATGGTGATGACCAATGTCCAGTGATTGATCCGCTTGACCATTGAACAAAAAGCTAGCCCTATCTCTGTTGCTATTTTTATGAGCATCTTCAAATATCTCCTGCAAATATGTTTTTTTGTGAATTCCGTTTTCTTTCTCCATCAGCATTCAAGAACTAGTTTTAGACTTGCAACATTGAAAGCTCACAAAAAGTCAAAAACAAAAGGAAATAAAAATTACTTGTTGTATGAGTGAAAACTCAAGCTTTTCCACAATCTCAGCGACGACTGGCCGATCTTCATGAGCCTTCTTCACACATTGATACGCGATAGCTGAAAATGTTTCCAAGGAACCCGAATCCATTTGAGCTTTTAGACCCGGAAGTATAATTTCATCTAACCTCTCCTCATCGTAGCATTGCCTCCACTTATGCACCAAAATTTTACTCAGCTCATGATTACAACACTCGTAGCATAATCTCCCACACAAAATTTCAAACAACACGACTCCAAAAGAGTAAACGTCTGACTCTTTTGACAAATAACCTAACTCCCAATACAAAGGATCACAATATCCAGGAGTGCCAACAGCGTGAGAGATAAGATATGTGTGTGCTTGGTTAGCAGGGCCAATTTTTGACAGTCCAAAATCAGAAACTTTAGCAGTCCACTTCTCATCCAAAAGTATATTTGCACTTTTGATGTCACGATGAAGAACTCTTTGTTGTGTCGACTTAGGATCATGTAAGAAATGTAACCCTTGTGCAACCCCGACACATATCTTCAAGCGTTGCGTCCAAGTAAGAGTTGTAGCATTAGTTAGATATCGATCAAGGCTCCCACGAGAAGCATACTCGTACACGAGAATCATCTCATCACCCTCTATGGCATAGTGCATGAGCGAGATCAGATTTTCGTGTTTGTATCTAGAAAGCATCATGATCTCCCTCCAAAACTCGGTGTTCCCTTGCCCTAATTTACGATCTAATTTCTTAAAAGCTACAGTAATTGGTCCATCTGGGAGAGAGAGTTCTCCTCTATACACCCTCCCGAATCCACCACACCCGATTACACTAGTGGGATCAAAGTTGTTGGTGGCTGTTACTATATCTTTCATTTGAATCTTAAGGTGATCAAAATCTTTCATGAAAGACATCTTACCAATCAAATTCAAAAATTTAATATAATAAAGGAGAAAATACAAAGATGAAAGAATACCTCAATCAAATAAAGCTTGAAAGAATGCTGTAAAAGAGACATGAATGAAAGTCGTCAATTGTCAATCATTTGAGTTCATGGTGATGGTCCACATGAACACTACAATGAGCCATGGACCCACGCGTTAATTCAAAAGGCACTAATGAAACCAATTCCGAACATGAATTATCATAGGATACTCGTACACCGATGTATCAACAACATTAACTTTTTGTATCCTATAAGGGATAACTCTACGTAAATATAACCAACTTTTCATACTGTCCTAATGAAGTCAATGGAACTTTTTTTTGTATCAATTACGTCATTTAACTTAGTATGGAAGTTCTAATCCTATATAAATAACCTGAATAGCAGGTAATTGCTAATTTTCAACATATTTAACTTATTTAATATATTAAGTGGTGATATAATCATTTTATAGAGTAAATAATAAATTAAAAATTATTTTAAATCATCCATATTTACGCATGATATTTGAAAACAATTAAGTTTTAAACGTTAAATATTGAGATACATTGTTTACAAATTTGTGTAGCTGACCTGTTTTTAATTTATTTCATCAAGATTTCCACCTCAAACTTGGCATCAAAATCATTGTTGCTTTTGTTATGATGTGGTTGATTTTTTGTTAAGAACACAACTCATCAGTTGTCATAATAAATTGTAGTTGCACTCTTTTGCACTTGACCAAGATCCATTAGCAATTTCCGAAGGCAAATGCGTTGGCAAGATGATGCACCAGCAGATACATTTTACAGATCTATGATACTGCACCAGATCCCTTACAAAAATACCTGCTCAATTAACTAATTTTAACAGTTTTAGCTACTATATATGTGTATGCATTATATATGGTATACTTATTAATTTAATACACCGTATGAGCAGACGCAAGAAGCTAGATATCATTACTACAAACTCCAATGTGGCTGCTAAAGACCATGTTGCATCTCAAACTCAAGGTCTTCATACAAGTGAAATTCAAGGTGGTGTATCTAAGTTTTCAAGAATTTCAGTTTACAAATGAACAAGGTAATTGCATAAACCACACAATGTTTCAGAATTATCAATAAGAAACTTAAGGTCTTCAATGTTGGATCAGAAAGCAATTATTTGCGTCACAAGCATGTTTCATTAACATTGAAAGACTGTAAATAGCCATCAGAATTACAAACCCACGACTCCAACTGACCGAGAAAAACTCTCAACAACTTGACACTAAACACTCCATGTAACCACGTTTACATAGACTTATTCAAACACAAATAAACATACTCTAACTCAATAAAATAATACTGACTTGACAACTACTTGTGACATTGACCCATAACATAATTTGAATTATAACTCTAACACCTCCTCTTAATTCAAAGCATGACAACACCCATCCTTTCTCTTAGCTGACTAAACTGATCAACTCCCAAAGCTTTTGTTAACACATCAGCAACTTGTTCTTGAGTATAACATGATTCAATAAACACTTCCTTTCTTTCAACAAGATCCTTGATATAGTGGTACTTTATATCAATATGCTTGCTCCGATTATGTAAAGCTGAGTTTTTAGTAAGAAACACAGCTGAAACATTATCACAATATATAACAGTACCTTCTTCTTGCTCGCATCCAAGATCTGATAATAACTTCCTTAGCCATGCTGCCTGACAAGCTGCTGCATTCAATGCAATATATTCAGCTTCTGTAGAAGATAGAGCCACAACCTGTTGCTTCATTGAACTCCATGAAATTGCACCAGTTCCTAATGAAAAAACATTAGCTGAAATACTCTTCCGATCTTCAAGTGAACCTGCCCAATCACTATCTGTATAACCCTTGAGTCTGATCTCTTTTGTTCTTCCATACCATAACCCATATGAAATTGTTGCTGCCACATATCTCAAAATTCTTTTAGCTGCTCCAAAGTGAACTGCAGATGGTTTTTGCATAAACTGTGATATTAGGCCTACTGCAAAAACCAAATCAGGTCGTGTATGTGTAAGATACAATAGACCACCTATCAAACTTCGAAATTTATACCCATCTACTTGACCATCCTCATTTTCTGTTTTCAATTTTTCTCCAACTTTCATAGGAATTGACATTGCCTTGCAATCCCACATTCCAAATCTTTTCAACAAGTCAACAGCATACTTCTTTTGAGAGATAAACATGCCATCATCTCTTTGAGTAATTTCCAACCCAAGAAATAATGTAGATCACCCAAATCTGACATATCAAACTCACTAACCATAGTGTTTTTGAACTCAGATAACAACTTACTAGAAGAACTTGTATAAATGATATCATCTACATATAAGCAGACAATAATCAATTCAGAAACATTTACCTTCTTTACATAAACTGTAGGTTCACTATTACTTCGTTTGTAGCCTTTTTCTTTAAGATAAGTATCAATGCGCTCAAACCAAGCTCGTGGAGCTTGTTTCAAACCACACAAAGCTTTATGAAGCTTATAAACTTTATGTTCTTCTCCCAACTTCTCAAAACCAGGTGGTTGTACTACAAAGACTTCTTCTTGGAGTGGACCATTTAAGAAAGCCTACTTGACATCAAATTGCTGAACTTTCTAACCTTTTTGAGCAGCTAATGAGAGTACCACCCTTATTGTTTCAAACCTTGCCACTGGAGAAAATGTTTCTTCATAATCCACCCCATATTTTTGTGCATATCCCTTAGCTACAAGCCTTGCCTTGTACCTCCTAACATGACTATCAGCAGTCATCTTTACTTTATAGACCCACTTCAACCCAATAGGTGTTTTGTCTTGTGGAAGATCAGTCAACGTCCAAGTCTTATGTTGTTTCAATGCTTCCAATTCCTCTTTCATAGCTTGTCTCCACACAGCATGTTTGGCAGCTTCATTATATGAATCAGGTTCAACCAATGATAATGCAAACTGACATGAACCATAATCACATTCTACAGCAGGAGATTCTTCATAAATTTCTTCGAGACCTCGTGTCCTCAAAGTTCTATTTTCAGAATCAGAACTTGAGGAAGTGGAGCTGGAACCTGAGGAACTTGAACCGGATACTGAATTGGAGCTGAAACCTGAAGAACTTGAACCGGATACTGTTGACAGTGAGCTAGGTGGTGTAGTAGGAGAATTTGCATCATTAACATTCCCCACCCCCCCCCCCCCCCCACACTACCGAGCTCACTGTTGGTATCAACTTCATTTGACCCATTTTCATCCTCCTCTTCCAATAATCTTCCACCTTCAAACATAAAAGTGGTTGGTAAATTGTGATCTGCATCCTTCCATTTTGAATACTCATCAAAGACGACATCCCTACTGGTTATCACCCTTTTAGCAACAAAGTCATAGACTCTATATGCTTTTGAATTAGGACAATAACCAATAAAGATACATTTCTGTGACTTTGAATCCAATTTTCTTCGATCTTTAGCGGGATCAAGGCTATAAGCAATACACCCAAACACTTTAAGATGACCTACAGATGGTTTAAAACCATACAAAGCTTCATGAGGAGTCTTATTCTGCACTGCCTTGGTAGGAGAAATGTTAAGTAAATACACTGCTGTGGAGACTGCTTCACCCCAGAAACTCTTGCTTAATTCTTTTTCTTGTAACATACTTCTGGCCATTTCACTTGATAGATATTTGTGATATCAGTTTTGACCACAATGGAACCTTAAAGATCTAATTCCTTAGTCATTCAGTTTCTTATTAGGTGTTGTTAACACAACAAATTCACATTCCATTATCATAGATGCAAGCTTCCTAAGAGAGACACATCCACTTTGTTTTTCAACATTCAGGATACTTTTCTATAATCGAAGAAATCCAAATAACACAAACCAAAGTTCATGGTTCTTTCCAGGTATTGAAACAAACAATTTATTGCTTGTCAATGTTGAGCACTAGGATTACTAGTAAATCTTCTTAGCTTACCCAGAAAACATAAGATATGCCAGGCCTGAAACTAAGCATTTCATACATTAAAAAACCAATGGCCTTAAAATATTCTAACTGAGAAACAAGATCACCTAAATTAGGCATGAGCCTAAGGTTAGGGTGCATAAGAGTACTACGTAACGACCAATCAAAATAATTGTATTTCTTGAATACTTTTTCAATATAATGAGACACTCCTCTTAATTTTTACTGAAAATTTGCATCGGCCTCCCAGATCTTTTATTTCAAAGTTAGAAAATGATATACTTATAACATTATTAATCTTCTCTAGGCCAACTTCAAAGATAAACATGTCATTTGCATATAGACAAATAATCACTCCTTTACTTGAGGAATAAAATTTAATAAAGATACACTTGTCTGCTTAGTTTTGAAGAAATCCATGAGACAAAATTACCTATGATATAAACTAACCTGAATCAATGTCCTTTTTATAATTGTTTAATACAACCCATACAATAGGTTCTTTCGAAGGACAAATGCATACAACACATTATCAAACTATACCTGTTTTTTTTTTTTTTTTTTAAATACTAGAATACAAGTCAAATTTTCATATTCTTTGATCAGTTGAGCTGTCATATTTCCTATCCTTAGTACAAATCATCTTTAAAACCGGTTCAAATTCCTCAAACCATTTCAGATACTTGAACATATGACTCATAGCACATGAGTCTACCCACCATACAAACATATCATCCTGTTTATAAAAGGATTCAGAAATAAATAAACATGCTTCTAAACTGAATTAATTTTATGGATCATTTGACTCTTCCGAGTCCAAAACCAAACTCTAAGACAGAGTTTCATTTATTTCACACTTAATGGGCTTTTCTTGATTTGTAGGCATCTAATTGATTGGTTGTAACCTAGACCGTTGCCCATCAACCCTATGTGAGTATCATCACAACCTTTGCAATTAATTTTATTTGATTCAAAACATTACAATTTATCTGCTCATTACTTAAATCATAAATAATCTTTGTTTCTTTGAATCAAATCCATGAATTTGTAAATAATTAACTTGTCCCAAATGAGTCATTGAATCAACTACAAAACTCATAGGTTTTATTAAATTTAAAGTAAAGTTAGTAAGCGTACCTTTAGCAATTTAACTCACTTGAATCCGCCACATTAGACTTGTTTTCATCTGCGAGCTTCACTCAACAAACTTTCTTGAGTTGTCTCAGTTTCCCACACCGCTAACAAGATAATTTCGGCTTCTTTTTCCGAATAAACATTCTTTATTTTCCTTGAACTTTTTCAACTTATAAACCACTTGAAAATTATTTAAACTATATAACCCATATTGATCTTATTTAGAAAATCCAAAGTTATAACTAAGCTGATAACTAAATTGTTACAATGTGCTTTGACAAATTGACTTGGAAGGAGCCAATCACTAAATAACCAATTACCACATATTATAATTATTCAATAATATTCGATCAGGTATTCAGGTTCAATTACATTTAAGGAAAGAAGAAATATACACAAATTAATCTGTCATAAATCAGTCAATATATTCCCTTTCCTTTCTTGAGCTCCGTTGCATTAGAGAGTGTGTATTACAACAGAGGTTATCACCAATTCAAATATTCCCAATAATTCCCAAATTGATTACCAATATCCTCAAGAATCGTTGACATTGAATTATCAAAAGTCAAAACCACAACAATGAGTTTCAAAGTGATAACTCAAATTAAGTTTTCCTTTGAATTGATAATCAACAAATCCGAATGATTGACCAATTCCAAACTCCAAATTCAAATTTCACATGAATCCGAACGTCACTAAACTAAGTCGTTTATTACCAAATTAGAATCTACAATTACCAACTATTTCATAGATCCGATTCTCAATTAATTTCAAGCAAGAAGTCAAATAATTGATAAAAGATTCTAAATTCTCTATATCCAATTATTCTAAAATCATGTTAGATAAAATACTTGCAGAGTGTAATTCTAACCAAATTGAGGATTATCCAATTTGCAACACACCCCAATTAAATGCGCAACAAAGTTTTAGCAATAAAATGATGATATATTTTATCAGAAAACTTGTGAATCCCAGTTTGCTAAGAACATGAGTATGAATTTCAGTTTGTTAATTTCAAATTGCAGTTCAAAAATTAACCCACATTAAGTGGTACGTGGGGTATCAATTCCAACAAATCCATTTGCTAATTGTAAATATATTTCAATTAGATAACCCACTGGTCGCATAAACCAACAAACCAATTTTTCAAATTAAGGTTTTGAATAACTAATCACATGTCACGTAATATCGCCAGAAATTAAAATGTAGAAAACTTAGCCAATCTAATCAAACCGTCAAATTCATTGACCAATTAAATTTTCAGTAAAATTTCTATATCCAATTTCAAAGTATGATTCGTTAAGCCATATAATAGCAATACTTGAAATCAATTCCAATTTACATGTATATGTACGAGTCTCTGATTCCAAAATACTTCACTATTTTAAGATAGAATCAATTTTAAAATATTGTTTTCAGAACACGTACATATACAAAATAGATATTCAAGAAACCAATTATCTGGTTAATTCAATCATGTGAACATGTCCATATCCGAACACTTGAAATTGAAAACGTATAAGTTACACAAACCGAAATTCATCCCAATCAAACCCAAATTAGATTTATCTTTGTTGTAAATTAGGGTTCGGATGAATTTAAACAACGTTTAGACAAACCTGGAATCTTGATTTGGATCTTCACGAACACAATTGCTTGGATTATCTCTGAATCGTGTAATCACTTTCAGATAAATCTATTTGAGGGTTACTTACAATGATTTATCGGATAAGACAGAGATTTTCTGTTGATGGAATCAGATTTCATAATCTTCTGTGTGTGTTCATCGATGTACCATGTAACCCTAGGAAGTTTTTATAAAACTCCCGTCCTTGCATATTTTTTCATATGCGTATATTTGATCAAGAAATAGATAATGGAATGTGCTAATATCTAAAATTGGAACCATACTTTCAATATATACATAATTAGCCCAATCTTGATAAAACTTATCAAACCAAGCACAAAACTTAGTTATAAAGACCAATTAATAATCAATTAATTAGAAAGCACAAATAACATTTAGAAATAAATCGAGCCCGCACTCCCGCGTCACCTAACTCGTTTAATTTCTAATGTTATTTCCTTGATCAACAAGTTAATCCAATATACTAAAATCATTAATAACACTAAAATTACCAACAAAAAATCAGTTATTTAGTTGTTAACCGGTTTCATTTGCATATTGGTTTAGGTTTTATAGCTTGGAAAACCAGTTATTAACCAAATCGATTATGGTCAAAACCGCTTTGAAACCATTGACCGGTTAACCGGTTCAGTTATTTCCAAACCGGTTTAGAACGGTTAATCGGTTTGTACACCTCTACTCGTATATATATAAAAAATTAATAAATTGACGATTGTTAAGATAACAATAAGATAATAAACAATTCAAAAATAACTTTGTGTTAACAAAACGATGTTTTTCACACTTCTAAACACATCATTATGCTTTCTTAACATTTTTTAAAGTAAAAGTGTTGATCAAATCTTCATATATGAAAAAAATCAAAGTTTCAGACCCTTAAAAAAGCGGGTCCTATGCGGTCGCATCTCTTGTTCATGCTAAGAGACTCCCATGTGACTCAGATTAACATTTTTGACATTTAAAATAGAGTAAATTACGGTTTTTGCTCATGTGGTTTAACTGTTTTAACTATTTCGGCCCAAAATAAAATCTTATATCAATTTAGCCTCTGTGGTTTAGACAACTATCGGTTTTGGTCTCTTAAACTTAACTATTATAACAGTTTTTGCCCAAAATCTAACTATGGTTTGAGGAAAAAAACATTATTTGTCTATAGCACATAGACTGAATTGATAGAAGATTATATTTTGAACCGAAATAGTAAAACACTTTAACCACTTGGGCCAAAACCGTAATTTACTCATTAAAATATTACCACGTCACTTTTCGCAAATACATTTTACTCTGTAAGCTCATGGCAGTGTTGAGTCTTAAAAGACTTACCCTTGATGTACTCCGAAGTGCCTTCTATTCCCGGGGCATCTTTTAGGTAAAAATATTTCATGTTAGCATCTAATACCATGAAAGTTGTGTAACGGGTCAAACCAGATCGTTTATTGATACTTGTAGGCCGTGGCTCGTGGACACATTGTTTTTAGGGGAGTTCATCGGGTCGAATAACTGTTTATTCGGATCGAGTTGTTCGAATTTGAAAATTTGAGAACCTATCCGAAACCCGACCAGATCCGAATTCAAAAATTTTCAATACGATCTGAATCTATCAGAAAAACCTGAATAAACTAAACTTTTTCATCGAATAATCCGAACAAACCGAATAAACGAGGCTTATTCGAATACCCGATCTGAATAAACGATTTTATTATTTTATATATCCGATATCCTATCCAAATTCAGAAAACGGAAATTCGATCCGAATCTATAATTCGGACCGTTTTTTCGGGTTTCGGATACGATTAGGAATTCGGTTTTTTCGGATTTCGTATTTTTTAAACACCCCTAATTGTTTATCATATCTCTTTGAAAACTTTAAAATAATTAAATAAGATGATATCATATAAATCTAACTTTATCACAAAGGCCGAATACTCAAAACCCGGATCATGTGGTAACACATGAACCCAGGGTCACCCACCCGAGGAGGAAACTATTTGGGGAACCTAAATCAAGTGGTAACATCTGAACCTAGAGTAACCCAATCCAAAGGGAAACCATTTAGAAAACCACCTGACCCCACAACTCTAATATGCCTTAGGAGGATTTAAACCTATTTAAAAAAGTTATAGAGTGCCACTAGAGCAAAGCCTTTTTGGTGTCCTTAACATACATTTCAAGCCAATTTTTACAAGTAAACACTTGAATAATTTAACATGTTACCTTCTACTTCTTTTACTTTGAAATTTTATTCAACATATAAATAACTTTCGGTTATCATGTGTTACCTGTTATTTTCTTTTGATCATTGGCAAAGACCCGCACTAGTTTCCCCTGAAAACCAAGGGGAGAATTTTATGGCATTCATAGTATTGAACTACGTATAAAATTATTATTATTATTATTATTATTATTATTATTATTATTATTATTATTATTATTATTATTATTTATTTTATATATATAGGGTTTGTATAAATGTGTTCCACATTAAACCTCAATAAGAATTGGGTTTTAAATAAACAAATCAATTTTAATGTGAGTTAATGTAGACCATATATTTATTTTTATGATTTCAAATCAATGCAAGGTTTAAAGGTTTCTGTTTAAGATCAGGTTTTTACATGATACAGTCCTTATATATATATAGGGTGAGGTTAATGCACAAAGTGATAGTTTTGTAAAAAGTATAAAAAGCAAAGTGATATTATAAATAACAAAGTGTTATTATAATATTAACACAGTGCTATTATAATATTAAACAGTTTTTTGTTAATAATAGCACTTTGTTATTTATAATAGCAATTTGTTTTTTTACACCTTTTACAAAACTATCAATTTGTATTTGATTCTACACTATATTGTACGTACCATTTAGTTTCATATTATTTTCCTACTGAAAACATTTGAAGGTTGGATGAGTTTTGGATTTCTAAAATTTTGAAATTTTAGAATCGATTATGAACATAAGGTGTGTAGAAATTTTCATTAATTATTAAGAAATGATAATAATGAGCATACCTTAATCAGTGTAAACCAATAATAGTGTGTGTTTACAGTACCTGTCTACCTTCTTTATTCATTGGTATGCACTCTAAAGCAATAAATTTATCAACATCATCAGCTTTAACTGCATATTCTGGATTTGTGGCTCCTGTGTCATAATAATAGATTAAAACATTGTTAATCAAGATGACTTAGCAGAGCTGTATTCGAGAGTTTGGGTTCCCTATACGAATACTATAAACGAGTCCCCGTATATAGAGATGCACAAAAAAACCGGTTAACCAAACCGGTAGCGGTTTCTAAGCGGTTAGAAACTGGGTGTTTTAATCGGTTTAGGTTCTTGAAAAACCGGCGTTTTGATCGGTTTCAGGTTTCAAGTGACTAAACCGGTTATTTAACAGGTTCACTTAAGTAAAAAATCAGTTATTTAGTTGTTAACCGGTTTCATTTGCATATTGGTTTAGGTTTTATAGCTTGAAAAACCAGTTATTAACCAAACCGATTATGGTCAAAACCGTTTTGAAACCATTGACCGATTAACCGGTTCAGTTATTTCCAAACCGGTTTAGAACGATTAATCGGTTTGTACACCTCTACTCGTATATATATAAAAAATTAATAAATTGACGATTGTTAAGATAACAATAAGATAATAAACAATTCAAAAATAACTTTGTGTTAACAAAATGATGTTTTTCACACTTCTAAACACATCATTATGCTTTCTTAACATTTTTTAAAGTAAAAGTGTTGATCAAATCTTCATATATGAAAAAAATAAAAGTTTCAGACCCTTAAAAAAGCGGGACTTATGCTTTCGCATCTCTTGTTCATGCTAAGAGACTCCCATGTGACTCAGATTAACATTTTGACATTTAAAATAGAGTAAATTACGGTTTTTGCCCATGTGGTTTAACTGTTTTAACTATTTCGGCCCAAAATAAAATCTTATATCAATTTAGCCTCTGTGGTTTAGACAACTATCGGTTTTGGTCTCTTAAACTTAACTATTATAACAGTTTTGGCCCAAAATCTAACTATGGTTTGGGGCAAAAAGCATTATTTGTCTATAGCACATAGACTGGATTGATAGAAGATTATATTTTGAACCGAAATAGTTAAAACACTTTAACCACTTGGGCCAAAACCGTAATTTACTCATTAAAATATTACCACGTCACTTTTCGCAAATACATTTTACTCTGTAAGCTCGTGGCAGTGTTGAGTCTTAAAAGACTTACCCTTGATGTACTCCGAAGTGCCTTCTATTCCCGGGGCATCTTTTAGGTAAAAATATTTCATGTTAGCATCTAATACCATGAAAGTTGTGTAACGGGTCAAACCAGATCGTTTATTGATACTTGTAGGTCGTGGCTCATTGACACATTGTTTATAGGGGTGTTCATCGGGTCGGATAACGCTTTATTTGGATCGGGGTGTTCGGATTTGAAAATTTTAAGACCCTATTCGAAACCCGACCCGATCCGAATTCGAAAATTTTCAATACGATCCGACTCTATCCGAAAAACCGAATAAGCTTATTTTTTTCATCCGAATAATCCGACCAAACCGAATAAACAAGGCTTATTCAGATTGAACTCGGATATCCGATAGGAATAAACAAGATTTTATATATCCGATATCCGATCCAATCCGAATTCGAAAAACGGATATCTGATCCGAATATCTGAATCTTTAATTCATGTCGGATTTTTGAGGTTTCAGATACAAATAAGATTTCGATTTTTAGGATTCCGGATTTTTAAACACCCCTAATTGTTTATCATATTTCTTTAAAAATTTTAAAACAATTAAATAAGATTATATCATATAAATCTAACTTTATATTTTCCTTTATAGTTTTTATTTATTTTTTGACCATCAATGCTTTGAACCCAGGATATCACGGAGGCCGAATACTCGAAACGCGGACCATACGGTAACACCTGAACCCAAGGTAACCTACCCGAGGAGGAAACCATTTGGGGAACCTGGATCATGCGGTAACACCTGAACCCAAGGTAACCCACCCCGGGGGGAAACCTTTGAAAAACCACCAAACCCCCACAGCTCTAATATGTCTTGAAAGGATTTTGAACCCATAACCTTTTATTTAAAAAGTTATAGAGTACCGCCAGGGCAAAAGCCCCTTTGGTGTCCTTAACATACATTTCAAGGAATTTTTACAAGTATACAATTGAATAATTTAACATGTTACCTTCGTTATGCTGATGACCAATGTCTAGTGATTGATCCGCTTGACCATTGAACAAAATGCTAGCCCTATCTCTGCTGCTATTTTTATGAGCATCTTCAAATATCTTCTGCAAATATGTTTTTTTTGTGAATTCCATTTTCTTTCTCCATCAGCATTCAATAATTAGTTTTTGACTTGCAACATTGGAAGCTTACAAAAACAAAAGGAAATAAAAATTACTTGTTGTACGAGTGAAAACTCGAGCTTTTCGACAATCTCAGCGACGATTGGCCGATCTTCACGAGCCTTCTTCACACATCGATAGGCGATAGCTGAAAATGTCTCCAAGGAACCAGGATCCATTTGATCTTTTAGACAACGAAGAATGATCTCATCTGACCTATTCTCATCGTAGCTTCGTCTCCACTTAGGTACTAAAATTTCAGTTAACTCATGATTACGTTGCTCATAGCATAATCTCCCACACAAAATTTCAAACAACACTACTCCAAAAGAGTAAACGTCTGACTCTTTTGACAGATAACCTAACTCCCAATACAAAGGACCACAATATCCAGGAGTGCCAACAACATGAGAGATAAGATATGAGTGTGCTTGGTTACCAGGTCCAATTTTTGACAGTCCAAAATCAGAAACTTTAGCAGTCCAGTTCTCATCCAAAAGTATATTTGCACTTTTGATGTCACGATGAAGAACTCTTTGTTGTGTTGACTTAGGATCGATCATGTAAGAAATGTAACCCTCGTGCAACCCCCACACATATCTTCAAGCGTTGCGTCCAAGTAAGAGTCGTATCGTTAGTTAGATATCGATCGAGGCTCCCACGAGAAGCATACTCGTACACGAGCATCATCTCATCACCCTCGACGGCATAGTGCATGAGCGAGATCAGGTTTTCGTGTTTGTATCTAGAAAGCATCATGATCTCCTTCCAAAACTCGGCGTTTCCTTGCCCTAATCTACGATCTAATTTCTTAAAAGCTGCAGTAATTGGTCCATTTGGGAGAGAGAGTTCTCCTCTATACACCCTCCCGAATCCACCACACCCTATCACACTAGTGGGATCAAAGTTGTTGGTGGCTGTTACTATATCTTTCATTTGAATCTTAAGGTGATCAAAATCTTTCATGAAAGACATCTTACCAATCAAATTCAAAATTTTAATATAACAAAGGAGAAAATATAAAGAAAGAATACTGAATACCTCAATCAAATGAAGCTTGAAAACCAAAGGGCTTCTAGCCTAGTGGTATTGTAATGAAAAGGAGAAGCTGCACTTCATTGAGGCCAGGGGTTCAAACCTAAACATGGGAGATGGTTTACGGATTTATCCGTTTCCTGCCTACCTGGTGGGTGGAGGATGACTACTAGACCTAAATTTTATGTGTGTCTGTTTGAGCTTAAATTAGTCGTTAAGCCGTTAAAAAAAATGAAGCTTGAAAGAATGCTGTAAAAGAGAAATGAATGAAAGTCGTCAATTATCAATCATATTACAATGAGCCACGGGACCCACGCGTTAATTCACACAATACTCTACTCTCATGAGGAAGCCAATTCCAACTTGAATGTCTTAATTTCTTTGAAATTTGTGGCTTTCCAAATTGTTGATTTTTTGGTGTTATTAATTGGTAAACAATAATGACGATTAGGAAAATATTAAACGAAGATGAGTTAATGGTAACGTTATACTATGTGTAGTGGTCATCCTATTGAAATCTTTTTTCACTGAAATTTTCTGACATGTTATCTAGGCCTGTAAATGAACCGAACGAACACGAACATGGCATGTTCATGTTCGTTCGTTTAACTTTAACCGAACAAACGATCGAACACGAACATTTAAACGAACGAAGGTTTCTTGTTCGTGTTCGTTCGTTAAGAAACTTTGTGTGTTCGTGTTCGTTCATGTTCGTTCGTTTATAATATAAACGAACAGTTCACGAACATAAACGAACATAAGTAAACAAACATAAACGAACCTAACTGAACAAACATATACGGACATAATTAAAGAAACACAAACAAGCATAGTTGAAGAAACATAGCTAAATAAACGAACATGATATCTTCCATTTAATATATCACTTATTTATTAATAAAAGTTAAACAATCTAACATAATAAACGATTCTAAACGAACATAAATAAACGATCCTAAACGAACATAAATAAACGAACATAAGTGAGAATAAATAAACGAACATAAACGAATGAACGTAACTGAACGGATATAAGCGAACGTTCACGAACGTAAATGAACGAACGAGGTACGTGTTCATGTTCGTTCGTTTAGTTAAATGAACAAAAAAATCTGTTCATGTTCGTTTATTTACTAAATAAACGAACATGAACGAACTTTTTACTGAACGAACAACGAACGGTTCACTGAACGTTCGGTTCATTTACAGGCCTAATGTTATCACTCAACTGAAAACCTTAAAATCACACAGTGATCACCTCACTGAAAATCTTCCTCACTGTGTCACACCACCCCACTGAAAAACCCCACAGTGGGTCCCAAATCCATTAAATCCAACAATCACAAAACAGAGAGATAAACTGACAGCGGGCACCGTTGGAATCAAATTGTTCAAGCTGCTAGGGAGGGGGCGGTGTTCCCGCTGAACCCCGCCCAAAAATGTAACCCCGCCGAGCCAGTGGCTCGTACATTACACACGCTCTTATAACAACGCCACGTTAGGAGGGTTTTTTTTTTTTTTTTTCAATTTGTCCTCGAAAAATAATTCAAAATGGTTTCTAAGGCTATGTGTGAGATGACTGAAAAACAATATATTGTGACTCTCACTTAAATACCAAATGTGATCACACTCATTCTTAGTCAGATGTGTAGTACTCAGTTGATGGTAACGAGTTTTGTATTAGTTAATCATTTTTCATAATGTTTTTATATAATATTATTTTTTTTACAACTTTATAACATAAATAAAACACAAAATTTAATTTTATAGTTTGTAAACCTAAAAAACATTGAGATACAAAAAATAAAAAGATTATATGTCGTATTTTTTTCTCAATTCGTTGTTTCTCATGTTCAGCCATTTCATGATTTCTTGTGGTTAAATGATCGATATTGGTCCAAAGCAATTGTAAGTCATTGCTTCTTAGACTTTGTTTTTACATATCAATCTTTTCCAAATTAATATAACTAGATTTATTCTCCTCGCGCGTTGCGGCGAGTTTTCACGTTACACTCCAGATAATGAGTATTATATATAATTTGCAGAAGCATAAGTTATATAACAAAATCAAATTTCTTATCACGAATTCTATACAAATTTTGCATAAAAACATTAAATCATACAAAATCCTTACAAATATATTATAAAGTTAGCAATTACTCACAAGCTCTGTCTCACCTGCAACCAATCGTTTAAATTCAAAGAAAAACCTAATTTTTTTAAGCAAATCTCTTAAATTTAACACTATTATCTCTGTTTACTAATTTTCAAGTTAAAAAACTTTTGATGGTTAAAGTCTAAATTTTCAAAACATCATTACATGGATCGGACATATAAATAATATAATATATAATAATATAATATAATATATATATATATATATAATAAAAAATAGAGCCACTCACTATATAATAATAATATTATTACTATTCCTTTTCATATAATTTAATTATATATAGTAATTAAACCGTTCAATATAGACGTTATGCAATCCAAACTTTCTTCAAAACTTGGCTTCACATTTGAGTTAAGATGAGAAACTTCTTTTTCTTTGTTTTGTATGTGTTTTCTAGTTCAAGTTGTGGGTCGGATTTGGGAACAACATCCGGGTCCGGTTGAGTCTTGAGCAGAAACTCAAGATTGGGTCGAGATGATGCCCAATAAGCAAAAGTATACAATTGTTGGGTTAGATAAATAGGTTGATGTTCTATTTAAGGACGGTTACAACTAGTGATTTTGAAATTTTTGAATATATTGGTTGAATTGTCGTGAGTTTTGAATGAAAAAGTTTGAGCGTTGGTTGTATGGGTTGTTTGGATTGTTTAGGTTTTGGTTGTTTGAGGCTTTTTTTTTTCTTCTTTTTTTAAGAGATCAGATTGTATTTTTAGGCTGGGAGGATGACCAAACATTTTCAATTCTTTTATCCAATTTGCAAACCAAACACCACTTGCGGTTCCACATGCACAAAGGCATGAGCCACCTTAAGATGTGATCATTCCTTTACCCTTAATTTATCCAAAAAAATATGTGATCATGGTCTTAACCTGTGGCTCATATGGTCACATGGTTTACGTTCATTAGCCGCACCAAACCGAGTGAGAATATGCTCGTGCTCGTCTCGTATACAAACCGAGCGGCTTGACTTGGTTTGGATTTGTAAAATCGAGTCAAATGTTGTGCTCGTTGCTCGGCTAGTTTTAAAACAGAGTGGCTCGGTTTCAAAATAAAATATATATTTATATCAATTTCAAACTTAATAATTAAAAAATAATAAGTTCAACCACATACAAAAAGAAAACAAAAATGAATTCATAAATAACAAATTATCATAACGCGAAAGCTTAATGAAAGTTTAAAATGTTTAAATAGTTTATCAACATCATTATTCATTATTTTAAATACGCAAATATCATCATTCATCGTCAAAACTTTTAACATGCTAATGTATACGTTAATAAAAAAATTTAATATTATTGTATATGTGTGTGTGTCCATGTATATATATAGCCATATAAGGGATCCTCCTTGAGTTGAAATAACTTTGAAAACCTTGAAAAAAAATTATATAATTTTTTAAAAATTTATTCACTGTCTTGTAACATTATTAAGGTCAATTTAATAATAAAAATATAAAAAAAACCGACAAAATGTTTTCAAAAAATTAATTTGTAAACGATGTAACATGGATGTAATTGCTCCGTCCAGACCTCACAGATGTGTTGCACGGTACTTACGTATGTGTTACATCATTTACAAATTATTTTCTTAAAAAAAATTTTGTCGGCGATTTTTTCATATTTTTTATAAAAATGACCTAATAATGTACGAAATTGTAAAAAAATGTAAACAATTACATTGTTTTTTAAAGGTTTTTAATTTTTCTCAACTCAAGGAGGTTTTCAATTGATCCATCCCCTATATATGTATATATAGAGGAGGGTTAATAACAAAATTCCTCACATTGGAGAATTTTAAACCAAGAGAACTCATACTTACCAATAAATTTAGAGAAAAAAAAATCATTATTTTTTATTATAAGGTTAAAAATGTTATAATGAAAAAAAATTAATAAAGATACGCGGATTACGAAGTTACGTATATGTAATTCAAAAAGTTCCGGATGTAACACATAAAGTTACGTATATGTAACATATACAAGTTACATATACGTAATAACATGAAATACATATTTTTTTTAATATTTTTCTTTTTTGTATATTTCTTATCTTATAATAATAAGAAATATAAAAGAAGTAATGAAAAAAAATAATTGGTAAAGATTGTGATTAGTTTTCAAATTTTTTTTCAAAATAATGGTTTTCTATATATATAACTTTGTTATACTTAAACAAGTCAAATGAGTGACTATCTGAACGAGCAATGCTTTGAAACCGAACCGAGCGTGATCGGCTCATTTAAAACCAAAACGAAATTCGAACGAGCTTTTTTGAAATGAGTGTAAAGAGACAAGAATTCTGAATAGCCTTACTTGGGATGTGTGGAATGTAAAGTAATTCGTGGGTCAAGGCTCAAGTGGTCTATCGCTAGTGCATGAATTGACGCGTCAGGTGGCCCAAGGTGTTTTTGAAATTATTGGCAAGTGATAACTCATGAATTAATAGCTTTTTCAACCTCCATCTAAGCTATTATTCTCTTACTATTGCTTCAATCTCTGTATTTACTAGTTTCTTTGATTCATATGATGTCTTTCTTGAAAGATTTTGACTACCTTCAAATTCAAATGAAGGATATAATATCGGCCACCAACAACTTTGATCCCGCCAAGGTGATTGGCGGTGGCGGATTCGGAAAGGTGTACAAAGGAGAACTCTCTTCCTCAAACGAACAAATCACCGTCGCTTTTAAGCATTTAGATCGCAGGCTCGGACAAGGGAGCATTGAGTTTTGGAAGGAGGTCATGATGCTTTCCAGTTACAAACACGAAAATCTCATCTCCTTGAAGCACTTTTGCATCGAAAGTGATGAGATGATCCTCGTGTACGAGTATGCTTCTCGTGGTAGCCTCGATCGATATCTAACCGATGCCAGTACTCTCAATTGGATACAACGTTTGAAGATATGTATCGGAGCTGCACGTGGGCTAAGTTTCTTGCATGATCCTAAGGATACACAACATAGAGTTCTTCACCGAGACATCAAAAGCTCAAATATTCTTTTGGATGAGAATTGGACTGCTAAAGTTTCTGATTTTGGACTGTCAAAACTTGGCCCTGCTAACCAACCACACTCATATCTTATCTCTTACGCTGTTGGCACTCCTGGATATTGTGATCCTTTGTATTGGGAGTTAGGTTTTCTGTCAAAAGAGTCAGACGTTTACTCTTTTGGAGTAGTGTTGTTTGAAATTTTGTGTGGGAGATTATGCTATGAGTGTTGTAATCATGAGCTGACTAAAATTTTGGTGCCTAAGTGGAGGCAATGCTACGATGAGAAGAGGTTAGATGAGGTTATACTTCCGGGTCTAAAAGATCAAATGGATCCGGGTTCTTTGAAATCATTCTCAGCCATTGCCTATCATTGTGTGAAGAAAGCTCGCGAAGAGCGGCCAACAATGGCTGAGATCGTGAAAGAACTTGAGCTTTCACTGAAACTACAAGTAGGCTTAATCTTAGTTTCCTTTTTGTTTTTGCTACATTATAAGCAATGTTTTGAAAACCGGACTTGTCGGACCGGGAACCGGGGGTCGGCCGGCCCAGTTACCAATAAGACGTCCAGTTCGATGTCCGATCCGGTTCTGAAAACATTGATTATAAGTGTCCATTGTTGCATATCTAAGACCAATTTTTGAATGCTACTGGGAACATTTTTACAGGAGATTTTTGAATCAAGGACTAGCTTGATGCACAACGATCAAACGGATCAATCACTCAACGATCAACGTCTCGAGTTCGCAAAAAGGCCCATTGAGTTGGTTAATAGATTTGAAGACCAGGTAGATGATTATTCCTCTCAACTGCAACCGTTTATTAATGGGGATGATTCTGATGATTATTGTGATTCAGAAGGTAACACTCTTGGAAGTTATTCATATGTCTCGTAAAATTTTGATGTGAATAGGTAGAGTTGTGAATTTATTACACGACACGAACCTAACACAAAATGTATGAGTTTAGGCATAGCATAAACGGATCAAGTTAGTTTTGAATTGAACATGTTTAGCTAAATGGGTTGTATTCGTGTCATTCCTATTATTTTTTTTGTAAACGTGATTTATGTCATAAATTAATTTGATTGGGTATTTTATGCTAACATTTTAAACTCATAACAGAAATTAACTAAAGATTTTATTATCTAAATGTCATATATATATATATAAAATTATAGTTTTAAATTACTAAAATCTAAAAAGTAAAAAAGAAAACAGGGGTCAAAATGGGTAATCGTGTTCAGGTTCGTATCTTTGATATGGTTTTCGTGTTCTCGTCGTGAACAAAACTCGTTTAACACCTCTATAAAAGAGTATAAGGTGTTGTGATGAAATTAACACGAGTAGAGGCGAAACTTTTGACATGTTTGCTTAAAATTTGTGACAGCAGAGGAGACCGGTTTCTTGCTGGCACCATGGCGATGGAGGACAACCGCGGTCCGAGGTGTTGTACGAGCATTACAATGTGACACCCCGAAAATTCCAGGTCAACAACTTTTTTTATTTAAATGTTTATTTAAATGCTTTATGTACACGTGGCACTAGAATTAGATTAATTTAGTGTGACACGTGGCACGACAGTACGAACACTGACACATGACTGGATAATTCGTGGAATTATCGACAAACAACACACACGTGTCAAAACACATGAACGTTGGTGAATGTCAAGCACATGTGTAGCACAACACTCGAAACCTCATGAAACACTCACACATTGAACTAGGAAGTTCAAACAAGGCCAAACGATAGTTCAGAAGCGTGAAAACGACGACGAACGGATCAAACCCATTAAAATAGGCTTATTGGGCTCTCCAGGGGCCATCGCGGTACGCGATGGCCCAGCAAGAGGCAATGTAGCGATACGCGACAGACATCGCGGGGGTTGACTCCCGAAATCCGCCGCGGTACGCGGAGATTATTTGAAAGCCCCATCGCGGTACGCGAAGCCGCCCAGTCGACAAAATCTTTATAAATCCAAGAATATTATGGCTAGTCTACACCTTTAATCATTTTACTCGATCTCTCACGCCATATCTCGACCATCTTTGTCTTCTTCCCTGCAAAACACACTGAATCCACCATTGGAGGCCATTTTTGAAGCTTAGAGTTGGAGGTTGAAGCTTGGAATCCATATAGAAGCTCGCACACCATCGTTCTCGCCTTGCACTCGTCGAAACCCACGAACCAGGATGATAAGCTAGGAGGCTGCTACTTAACATCCCAGTACTTCTAGAGACTTTGGAAGGTAGTTCATCACTCCTTGTAGCTTAAAAATGCTTCTACACACACATGCATGTGTTAAAACCCACATGCAAGCACCTATAGTGCACATGCATGAATTTCTTTTCTGGGTTTGTTGATATTACTATGTTCCTTGATGATCTAGGATGATTAGATGATGTTTTATGACGATTTAAGATGATGGGTTTAAGCCTTGGTACTTAAAATGATGTTTTGTGACATTATATTGCCATGCATGTATGATCCATGACTATTGGGATGATTTTGATCATTGATAGATGTTTATTATTGATATTAGAAGGATTACTCATGGTTGGATTTGTTTAAAATGGTTAAAATGATGATTCTTGATAAACTTTCTATTATTAGTAACTTTTAAATGGCAAAATGATGATTTGGTGAAGATGATGAGCATGCATGCATGTAGGATTGCTCTTAGGATGATAATATGATGATTGAAATACTTGGAATGTGATTTTGATAATGTTTATGGTCATATTTAGCGTTATTACTATTTTTAGTAACTTTTTGGGTCAAGATGTTGATAGATGGCAATTTGGGCTATGTTCACATGTTTAAACGATGTTAGATGACTTATTAAGATGATTTATGATGTGAAATTGGTTTAGAAATGTTAAAGTGGTTACTTCTATGCAAAACTAGAAAGTTACTATATTTAGTAACTTTATTTTTACAAAAACCGACTCGTAAACATTTTGTACGATTTGAGCATGCTAAGTGATTTATTATGTTATAAAATGATGGTTAGATGCTAAGTTAGATGGTTTCCGATGTCACAAATGCTATAAATGGAAACTTTCCATTTTAGGAAACTTTTATGTGCAAACATGTTGTAGACGACTTATGTGAAATCGTATGATAACGTGCTATGTGTTAACATGATCACGTAGGACTATTGAGCATGCTAGAACTATAAAACCGATATGCTTTGTGAACTTTCCATAAATGGAAACTTACTATAAATAGTAAGTTGTCCGTAGACGCGACTTGCGCGTGTTGCACACGACAAACACTTACACAATTGCTACACGAGTCACAACCGTCACACGGTTCACCAACGGGTCGTTGACTTGACACGGTCAAACTTGGTCAACTCTAGTCAAACACAGTCAAACACGGTCAATGTGGACCAACACGAGCAAACACGGTCATTGTGGACCGACACGGACAAACATGAACAACCGAGGGTTGTGGGACACAAACACGAGCACTAACACCAACACTAGCACGGTCACATACACGAACTTACGTACGGTGTACGATATAGGTTGCCGGTGACCGACACGCAGTTCGACGCGGGAGCTTACGCTTGATTTGTACTTACATCACTAAGGTGAGTTTACGGCCCCTCTTTACTCTTTTTCAAACGCTTTTAAATAGGGGAGAATACTAGTTGCATCGAGTCAAACATCTATTACTGTACAAACATTTTGTGTATGCTGGTTTATTGGACAAACATTAAGTGTTGAAACTCATAACAAGTCCTCACAAAGTCTTACCGTTAATGTACGAACAACGTGGTAGATTTGGATGGATCAATTAGGGAATGACTAACCCCACGGGGCACTATGTTGACTGGATGTCATAACCCGTGCAAACTCTGACCAAACTTGCTATGCATACGAGACATAGCGGAGGAAAGGACAAACAAGTCTATTTCGGTAGTGACGCACTGACACTTTGGGCCTAGGGCTTGGTACTAACATTTGATAAACAACATGACACACTTTTATTACTATATGTATATCAAAACTTGTGAACTCACCAACCATTGTGTTGACACTTTTCTAACTTGTATTCTCAGGTAACTAGCGTGGCTAGCAGGAGGACAGGAATGCACAAACTTAAGGAACGAGCATTAGGAACCTACATGCATTCTGTCTTGTCATTTTTAAAACAATTTACTTTTATTCTGTTAAACAATGTTGTGTTAAACTATTTACATTCCGCTGCATTTTGTCAAACAATTGATTTCCGCTGCAACATGTTATGATAATTTTATTCCGCTGCAAACTATTTTATTAAGTGTATGTGTCAAACCTTGGATTTGTAAAAGCGTATAGAGGTGTTCTATATGACCTTGAGCTGTGATTCTGGACACGTCACACCCACGTGAACTAACACCACGAGTGGGAAATTGGGGGTGTGACATACAAGTACCACAAATGTACAAACGTCGTGCTTAAATGGGTTTTTCGAATGAGTAAAGCGACGTTTCATATGATATGTGGCGAGTTAGCTTCCGCAGTGGCTAAACATGACACCACACTCCAGTTGATTATCCCGGTTCGTCAGAAGATCACACTCTGCTTATACAGTTTAGCAACCGGTCATCCTTTGCAAACTGTATCCAACTTCTTTCGCCTAGATATCGATACATGCCACAAATTAAGTAGTACTTGAAACCTGTGACGCTATCCAAACAGTCTTAATGCCCAAATTTCTCCAATGGCCTGATACGAACCGTCTTGAACAAATCATAACCGAATTCCGGTCAATATCACCCATACCCAACATTTGTGGAATAATAGACACCACCCATGTCTCGATGATCGCAACGAAAACCACCCAAGTTGAGTACATTGATCAAAACCAACCCGAGAGAGATCAAACCCCATCAGACTCGACCATGGTCCAAGGCGTGGTTGACTCAGGAGGCCTCTTCATGGACGTGTGTGTTGGCTACCCCTGGTCAACGCTACGACGAAATATTGGAAAACTCGAATCTTTCACAAAGATTCGATACAGATCATTTAAAAATAAAAATAGTGGGTAATTACAGCTACCTACCATTGGACTGGCTTTTGTTGCCGTACGCACAACAAGGCCAGCCATGGAGTCAACGTATATATATTTAGAGAATTGATGAGGTACACAAAATAGCAAAAGATGCATTCATGAGATTAAAAGGGAGATGGGCATGTTTGCAAAGAAAGACAGAAGTCAATCATGAAGATTTGCCTGTGGTTGTAAGGGCACGTTGTGTTTTGCACAACATTTGTGAAATCAACAACGATACATGGAGTCATGAATGAGAATTTGGGGTTTGATTTGTTTAATGATTTAATTTTTTTGAACAGCAAACGATCGGTCATCCGAGATCACTCTGGTAAATAGATTATCCTTTCGTCTGAATAATAGAGCATGGTGACATATTCCACATTAAAGTAAATCTAAATAGTTGTCCTAGTAACTGAAAATCAGTCTCCATTGTGTTGCACCAATAGGGACCAATAGTCTGGTACCCAAAAATTCAGTCCTCAATTTGTCACCCGGTACCACATCATCTTAGTCCCCTATACATTCCTTCTGCAACTGCAAATCAGTCTTGGATACTATGGCATTTTAATCGGTACAATGTAGTTTTAAGGACTGAAAATCACTCCTTTAAAATTGTTTATATTGTCCCTAGTGTGTTTTTGTCACACCCCCACCCCTCGTCACCTCGTGTCAAGCCTGACGTCACCGAACCGGTTGCGGAAGCATAGTGGTGATGTCTCCGAGGTGAGGGGTGACTTACTTGAACCGATATCACAGCACACAGATTAACTTAAAGTAAGTACATTACCAAGGGTTTCGTTATCACAACCAGAATTACAGTTTACAACTAAATTTATTACACAACTATCTTATTTAATTACAAGTGTATGAAGTGCACCTCACCCGGTGGTCACTGTCTCCCTGCAAAAAGATTTAATTTGAAAACGTCAGCACAAAAAGCTGGTGAGTTCGACAGTTCAATTTAAAACAATATGATATGATAAGCACGTTCTCAAAAGTTCAGTTCTGGATAACCATGGGACCCGTATCTAGTTCCTTTCGGACGTCTAGTTCAGTTCTCAAGATATCACCCGTCGGTGCATATCTTATTGCCTCATTATCTTAATGTCTATCATACCATTAAGAAGTTCAGGAAACAGATAACAAACATTCACACAAGGGGAGATGCAACCCTCCCAGCGAATGGGGTGTCAACCAATAGTACTATCAATGTTTTCTGTTCGGCCACACATGGGTTCACTAGATACAGTTCAAGAATGAGGACTTTTAGTTCCATGATAGAGTTCAGTCTACAGGCAAAATCCCATGAAATCCCACAAAAGTCAAATGAAATCACACAGATTTCATTGATGCATATCATATGTCAGACAACCGTTTGCAGAGTTGCCCCGATGTTTATAAAATATTAAAAAGAAAAGGGGTTGTACGAAACTCTCCTGATGATATAAAAGTAGCAGAGTATCACCAAACTGATAGTACAGAGATGATTCTGCATTTAGTTATATTTAATAAGTTGTCTATGTTCTAGTTTACTGATTAGATCTTCCAGAACGTTCAATGTCAAAGACATTGCTTAGTCAATCACCAACTCGATATTAGTTACGTATTTAGTTAATTTAATGTTATATCATACATTGTATGATAATGTAGGAACCTACATTGCATTAAATTCCTAATACAAAGTTGATGACACTCTTGATTAATCAGAATAATCTCTGATTAACCAGATAGTTAATGTTGTTGATTATGATACTGTAATAGTTTCTAGATAATTTAATGGCTTAGGAATGATCAATCCTTGTTATTGATTACCCAAATATCATGAGATATCACAATGTAGTATCATAATAGGTGAAATAACCATGCTTAACATACTAATCTGACTGTTATCATAAACATCAGATAATCATCCCAACGAGTATGTTAATGATTGTGATTAGTTTGAAACACTTGGATTTAACCTTGCATTTCAATGATTAACCCAACTAATCACCTACATTGTTATAATCAAATGGATTAAACCATTATAATCATGGGTATGGTTTCATGCAAACCGGACATTACAACGGATCAAAACAAGGATTTAACCGTTAGAACTTCGTGTTCTTTGTTTATAATCAATCCTAGCCATCATCTAGGCAATAATCAACAATCCTAACTATGTCATTACGTTCAAAATCAAGATCTAATCAATCAAAATCAAACTAGAAGGTTTAAACGGATCATTACCTAATCAGACGGATTTCTGACTTCAAAACGATGATCAGAACTTGAAAACACGTTCACGGTTGCAATCGGTGGAGTCTGGCAGCTTCAATTATGAGTTTTGATGGTGAAAGTATGTGTTTTCGTCGTTTGAAAGTAGAACAGACGCAAGAAGAAGAAAATAATCTTCTTGCATGAATTCTGATGAAATAAATCAGATCATTGCACCGCCACACCCGTCGCGTACCGCGACGCGGTGCCCAAAAAGTCTTCGCGTACCGCGACAATTTCCGGAGATCTCAGATTTCTTTCATTCATCGCGTACCGCGAAGGAATCTCAATCCCTCCATCGCGTACCGCGATGGGTCCAGTCGACCAACACTTAGTAATTTTTCTTCGTTTTTCGATTTCGGGCAATCCAGGACTCCGTTTTGCACACGGTTTTCGTCCACGTTCATCATTTCTCGCATACTATCAATCTGTAACAATTGAAATTATTAAATCGAAGTGGATTTTTAGAACGATCAAATGTGCTCACGTCATTGATGACGTAATTTCTCGTATGCAACTGTCACAGTCTCCTCTAGAGGTGTACAAATCGGGTTTTTTTTGGACCCGGTTCCGGTTCCAGAACCGGTTCCGGTTCCAATCGGTTCCAGTTCCAGTCAACAAAGTCAATACCCGGTTCCGGTTCCAGTTCCGGGTTTTAACCGGTTCCAACCGGTTTTTGACCGGTTTCGGTTCGGGTTTTGGCCGGTTCCGGTTCGGGTTTTGGCCGGGTTCAGGTGGAACCAGTTCCGGTTTTCCGGTTTCGGTTCCGGTTCCGGTTTTAATTTGTCTGAAAAACCGTACCCGTTCGTACCCACCGGTTCGGGTATGACCGGTTCCGGTTCCGGTTCGGGTTGTCGGTTCCGGTTCCGGGTCCGGTTTTTTTGTACACCTCTAGTCTCCTCCTGTTAGAGAAATTTCGTCCCGAAATTTAGTGAAGACTTATATTAGGACAATCGTTTATGAGAATAGGTGTGGATACTTTAATTTCATTTGATCTTCACGTTCCCAAGTATACTCGGGTCCACGTTGCAAATTACACCGCACTTTAACAATTGGTATGCGGCTACGTTTTAGCACCTTCATTTCTCGATCCATTACCTCTACTGGTTCTTCACTGAACTGAAGTTTTTCGTCAATATGAATCTCTTCGAGAGGTACGATCAATGATTCATCAGTTAAACATTTCTTCAGATTAGATACATGAAAGACATTGTGAATGTTACTGAGTTCAAGAGGTAATTCAAGTCTGTAGGCTACTGGTCCAATTCGTTCAAGAATTTTAAATGGCCCTACAAATCTTGGCGAAAGTTTACCTCTTTTTCCGAATCTGAAAATGCCTTTCCAAGGTGACACTTTCAACATTACCCGATCACCTACTTGGAATTCGAGTGGTCTACGGCGATTATCAGCATAACTCTTTTGACGATCGCGAGCAGCTTTAATTCGTTCCTGAATGAGTGCGATCTTATCAGTTGTTTCTTGAATAAATTCTGGGCCTATGATTTGACTTTCACCTACCTCTGACCAACAGATAGGTGATCTACACTTGCGTCCATAAAGTGCTTCGAATGGAGCGCATTGAATACTAGTATGGTAGCTGTTATTGTATGAAAATTCAACAAGTGGAAGATGAATATCCCAGCTACCTCCAAAATCAATCACACAGCTTCTGAGCATGTCTTCAAGAGTTTGATTTGTTCGTTCAGTCTGCCCGTCAGTTTGTGGATGATAAGCTGTGCTCATATTGATTTGCGTGCCCAGAGCATTCTGAAGAGTTTGCCAAAATCGTGACATAAATCGACTATCTCTGTCAGAAATGATAGAGATCGGTACTCCATGTCGAGATACAATCTCATTAACATAGAGTTTAGCAAGTCGATCCATAGAATAATCTTCTCGGATGGGTAAGAAATGCGCAGATTTAGTAAGGCGATCAACGATAACCCATATAGAGTCATGATTATGTGATGTTCTGGGTAATTTAGTAATGAAATCCATAGAGATCTGATCCCATTTCCACATGGGAATCTCAGGTTGTTGCAATAACCCAGAAGGTCGTTGATATTCAGCCTTAACTTTGAGACATGTTAAACATCGATCCACGTATTCAGCTATGTGTTTCTTCATTCCAGGCCACCAGTAAAAATCTTTAAGATCTTTATACATTTTATTAGCACCTGGATGAACAGAATACCTGGATTTGTGCGCCTCATCCAAGATAATTGTTCGAGATTTACCGAATAGAGGAACCCACATTCGGTCTTTGAAATACAACAGTCCATCATCTTTGGTATCGAGTTTCTTATCTAATCCTCTCAGTCCCTCAGCAGAATAGTTCGTTGCTTGTAAAGCTTGTTGCTGAGCTTCTTTAATTTGAGGAATTAGACTGGTTTGAATAGTCATACCTAACGCTTTTACACGTAACGGTTTGACTCGTTCCTTGCGACTTAAAGCATCGGCTACAACATTCGCTTTACCTGGGTGATAACGAATTTCACAATCATAGTCGTTTAAAAGTTCAACCCATCGCCTCTGTCGCATGTTCAACATTTTCTGATCTAGAATGTGTTGGAGACTTTTGTGATCAGTGTATATAATACACTTAGTTCCGTATAGATAATGTCTCCAAATCTTAAGTGCAAACACCACTGCACCAAGTTCCAGATCATGAGTGGTATAGTTCTTCTCATGTACTTTCAGTTGTCGAGAAGCGTAAGCAATTACCTTGTCGTTCTGCATTAAAACACACCCAAAACCTTGACGTGAAGCATCACAATACACTGTGAAGTTATCAGTACCTTCCGGTAGTGTGATGTCGACGGAGCTTACTAATAAAAATCAAAACTATCCTAGACACAAAGTAATAAATCTAGACTCTCTAAAACCTAAGCTACCGACAGGCAAGTGTACCTATCGTATGCAGCAAGACAAAAGCAAGTCCGGATATCGAACCCACAGACTTCTACAGACTGTACTAACTAGACTCTATGACTTATCTATACAAAATTTGTACTTAACTAAAATAAAAATAAGGAGGGGGTTTTACTACTAAAACTAAAATATTTAATAAATACTTGGAATCAAAACAAACGAGTAACCAAAGATTAGATCAGAGAAGAAAAGAAGCACTACCTAGGCTTGAATCATATACATGCTAGACAAGGTTCTATCGGGGATTGGAACTAATGTAATACCGGGATCTTATAATACTAAACTCAAAGGAAACCTAGAGCACCCTCGACCCTTCTTAAGAATAGTCAACTAAGGGTCCTAAGAGCCGTTAAACCACCGGTTAAATGGATTCCCTTCACAGGTCATCCAACTATTTATGAAATATCCACTAGATTATCTACCTCACAGTACAATAATCTCAAAACACCTAAGAAATAACTGTTAAACACTCTACCTCACGGCGCGAAAGTCACAGTTCACTTAAATGCTAGGGATAACTTGGGTTTTCCTATTGGACTCGATAAACAAGGTTTGATAGACATACTAGAAAGATCTTCTCACAAAGGCTCTAACTAGAAATCCAACATCCAAGACTTATTGACAACTTCTCACCTCACGGCTATTAAAGTTGGTTGCACATCTTAACTGTTTAAATCTTGATAAGACATTCCTATGAATCACTCGGCCTAAGCAACTCATCCACTAATCAAAAACACACAGTAATTGATTCTAGCATGCACCTATTTTGCGATAGACAATCGCCAAGACACATGAGGAACATAATATCAATCATTCAACAATAATAGATACACATACACATCCAATATTCAAAACCAAATCTTTAAATCATAAATCCATCACATCAACATGTTCCAACACCGAAATAAACCAAAGTCAAACATGCATAATCATCTAACCTAGATAGTTCTAAGAGTTTAGCCAATAAACATCATATGTAAACAATCCATAATCTGTTTAAAGTAAGAAAACATGAGAAACAAGAGAAACAAAGTAAACCGATCACGTTACACCCTTCGGATCACTCGTCTAGGGCTTCCCGATGATCAAAATCAACTCCAATCTCGTTCTCTAGCCTCTGGTCGCCTCCTAGGTTGTCTCTGGTCGTCCCCAAAATCGAATCATCCCCCCTCCAGCCGTTTTCCAAAACATAAACTCGAAAACTGGATTTTTAACCCTGTCGCGTAGCGCGACAGCTTCCACTTAACCCTTCGCGTAGCGCGATGGGTTCCACTACCCGACAAAATAGTCGGGTCAACCGGCATCAATAAGTGAGGGGTATTTTCGTCATTTCCACCTGTCGCGTAGCGCGACAGGGTTTCCTGTGGTCCTCGCGTAACGCGAGGGGTTGAAAAATTCAGAATTCTTCTTTCTTTGTTCTTGTATTTGTTCTCGTATTTGTTCTCGTTCAACCGGAAACTCGTTTTCTTGATCTTTTATGCCAAAATGATATGTTTATAACCTGTGAGCATCAAATTATAGAAATGTGAAGAACCAGCATCAATCGACTCTAAAGTTAAATAAAACTGTACAAAAACAATTAAAAACAAATAGAAAAACAGATGTGTTTTACAACACATCATAGTGCCAAGATAGGTGCGTTGCAGAGTTTGTGTTTCAACAGTTGGAACGTCTCCTCCTATTGAGAATCCCATATAAATGGTTGATTTTTCTAGGTCAATGTAGTCAGTGGCAAGGCTATCTTTGAAAAGTTCTTGATAAACCGGCGATAATAACCTGCCAACCCCAAGAATTGACGTATTTCAGTCGGGGTTCGTGGTGTCTCCCATTGTTTCACCGCCTGAATCTTACTGGGATCCACTTGAATACCGTTTTGATTTACTACATGACCAAGAAATTGAACTTCTCGTAACCAGAACTCACACTTGGAGAACTTGGCATATAATTTTTCACGTGCCAAAAGTTCTAGAATTAATTTCAAGTGTTGAGCATGTTCTTGTTGGTTTCGAGAATAAATAAGAATATCATCAATAAACACAATCACAAACTTATCCAGATAAGGTCTACATACTCGATTCATAAGATCCATAAAAACTGCTGGTGCATTTGTTAAACCAAACGGCATTACTAGAAATTCGTAATGTCCGTATCGAGTTCTGAAAGCAGTTTTAGGAATGTAATCATCATGAATACGTAACTGATGATATCCAGATCTTAAATCGATTTTTGAAAAATAAGTAGTACCTTGTAGTTGATCAAACAGATCATCGATACGAGGTAGTGGATAACGGTTCTTGATTGTCAGTTTATTGAGTTCCCGGTAGTCAATACACATCCTGAATGAACCATCCTTCTTTTTCACAAAAAGAATTGGTGCTCCCCAGGGTGAGAAACTAGGTCTGATAAAACCTTTGTCTAACAGTTCTTGCAATTGACCTGAAAGTTCTTGCATTTCGGATGGTGCAAGCCGATACGGGGCTTTAGCAACAGGTGCTGCACCTGGAATCAAGTCAATCCGAAATTCAACTTGTCTCACTGGGGGTAATCCTGATATGTCCTCAGGAAATACTTCAGGAAATTCTTTGACTACTGGGATGTCTGTGATTCGTTTGGGTGAGAAATTGTGCTCAGTCACATGTGCCAGAAAAGCATAACAGCCCTTCCTTAAAAATTTCTGAGCTCGCATACAAGATATGATACCAAGTTTTCTACCAGCTCGTTCTCCTTGAACTACCAGTGTATTACCGTTAGGTAATGGAATACAGATCATCTTGTTTTGACACACAACTTCCGCTTGGTTATCAGAAAGCCAATCCATGCCAACAACGACATCAAAGCTCCCAAGCTCAATAGGAAGTAAATCAATATTGAAAAGATGATCATTCAAATTCAAGGAACATCCTTGAATAACACTGTTAGTTTTGATCAACTTGCCGTTAGCAAGTTCAATAACATAAGGAGTTTCTAGATCTACCGTAGGTAACGAAAGTAACGATGCAAATTCAGGAGAGATAAAGCTCTTATCTGCTCCTGTATCAAACAGAACTTATGCGTATAGATTATTAAGAAGAAACGTACCAGTAACAATATTTGCATCATGTCTCGCCTCGGTCGCACCAATCTGAAAAGCTCTCCCCCTAGCTTCAGTTCCCGGATTGGTGTTATTGTTTGGACAGTTTCGTATGAGATGATCAGGGCTTCCACATTTGTAACATGACCGATTGATTTGAGTGGTTTGTCGTGGTGCTTGATTTTGTGGTTGAGCAGGAAAGTTGCAATATTTAGCATAATGTCCAACTCGGTTACAGTTCCGACAAATAGGACATGGTCCCGTGTGATGGAGTGGACACTTATTGCATTTGGGTGCCTGCCCAGTATAAACTTTCCTCTCAGGAACATTTGCACCATAATTCTTCACCGTTGGTTTGTTCTGACTGATCTCAGCCGGAGCCCTTGTGTTGTTCTTACCAAACCACTTTCGTTTGGTACCTTTTGACACATTCGAGGTACCGACATCACTACTACTATGAACCGTCTGAGGTTTTAAAGACAGAGTACCACTCCTTACCGCCTCATTGGTAAGCTTAGTGGTCAAAAGAATCGTATGTTTCAAGGTTGTAGGTTCAGCAGCAGTCACCATTCCTCGTATCTGAGGAATCAGACCCTTAATATACTTCTCGATTAAAGCAGCTTTCGTAGAAAACATATCGGGAAGTAAACAAGTGAGTTCATGAAAACGATCGGTGTAAGCAAGACAGTCAGCACCGATCATCGAATGATTCCAGAATTCCTCCTGGAGTTTTTGGATTTCAGTAATTGGGCAGTACTCTGATCTAATCAGAGTTTTAAAATCATTCCAGCCCATTGAGTCGACTGTGGTTGAACCCAAAGTCTTGGCCTGGGTATTCCACCAGGTCAAAGCAGAGTCTTTCAAAGAACAGGCAGCATAAGACACCTTATGCTCCTCCAAACACTGACTGATTTTGAGCTTAGTTTCCATTTCCTCGATCCACCTTAACAGACCAGCCGCTCCTTCTTTGCCAGTAAAAGTCGGAGGGTTACAGGAAGCAAAATACTTGTATGTACATCCCTGTCGGGGTGGATCAGGAATAATGGTAGCTGTACCGGTGGTAGTATGTGTTTCAACGTGACCACCTGTAGCATTATGTTCAGCATGATCGTGATCTCTACCAGAAACTGCGGCAATATGTGGTTGGTGTTGTGTCAGTACACCACAAGCAGATAATTGTTCACGCACAATTCGAGCTATCATAGCTTCATTTGTTTCAGATCCGCTTGTACCAGCAGGTGGAACAATGCCTGCTCCAGGGTTCACTGGTGGAGTAGTATTCGTTTCTAAGTTCCTTGGTGGAACCACGTTCGCTTCCGGATTAACATGCGGATCCGGATTTGATTCAACATTCAGAGGTGGAATTTGATTCGGTTCAGGGTTGGTAATATTCTTAGCAGCTTTCTTAGCTGGTCGACCTCTTTTAGGAGCCATTAATCTGCTCACAAGCAGACAAATTCAGGTCAGTTTAAGAATATTAGAGATATAACCCATCACATGATTTCAATCATATTCAGTTACACTGAAAATTTATATTGAAATGTGATTATAAAGAATATAGTATAACTACATGAATTCAGTCCAGACATGTTCGCATTACACACAGATCACACAAATGTTCGTAGTTATACTTAGTCCTGTTATTTCAAAAACATGTTAGAGTCTTACCCAGCTCATTGCATTGCAACACATGTTTTTAGAGATATGTTTATACAGGACTAGGACATGTTCTCACACAAGTTCTCTAATATGTTCTCAGTTCATACATTAAGTTCTCATACAGACCATAGATATGTTCTCGTACAGTATGGCTCTCGTACTGTACTTTAGTTACAGACATGTTCACTATTAGATACATTCACAATTCAGACATGTTCTCGTACAGTATGGCTCTTGTACTGTACTTTAATAACAAATATATTTGCATACAGTATTGCTCCCGTACTGTATTTCAGCAAAATATATATTTTTAGTTCGATATATTCGCATACAGTATTGCTCCCGTACTGTATTTCAGCGAAATATATATTTTTAGTTCGATATATTTGCATACAGTATTGCTCCCGTACTGTATTTCAGCGAAATATATATTTTTAGTTCGATATATTAATTATAGTTCACACACATAGCTCATTATACAGACAGATATACAAAAACACCCATATTATTACAGTACCATAATTTCATACATCACAAGGTTATAATACAAGAACTATCAGAACCGATTCATCCATACAAACTATAGGGAATCTATTTTACAAACAAAATTTCCCTATGCATCACATACTCACAACCTATCCGACTATACAGTAACAACCAAAACAAATATCCCTCATCATACTTACCGTATAAAGAACGGTAAGCAGGGAATCACTATAGCTATAGCAACCATCACTATAACTATCATCATCAACCGAGCCTCCAAACTCATGGTGCTCACTAACTGCCTCAAATACACCCATCCCTCACTCCACAACGCTACCTCCTGCCAAAAAGTAACAGCCAACGCCTGTCGCCAGGTCCTCCGAAGTCGCTCCTCCATCGTCGCTCTCCAAGCCTGAGTATTAACACCTAAGACATTCACCTGCTCCATAAGAGTCAGATGAGAAGTGAGAATCTCTAGAACAGTGGTGCGGGTATCCTCCAGAAGAGTATGGTGCTGAGATACATCCTGTCTCAAAGCCTGTAAATCCTGAGAAATATGCTGTACCTGCGCCCTCAACTCAGCTTGGTGGGAGGATTCTCCCACCTCATGTACGGTGTCGGGCTCGTCTCTAGGCGCCATCTGACGTCTAGGAGGCAATCCTGTAGTTTTGCGAGCCTGTCCTCGCATCCGTCGGAGTCCATCCCATGCTGGTGCTCTCGGTGGTGATGGCATAGGTGCTGGTTCAGGTGCTGGTGCTGGTGCTGATGCTGGTGCTTCAGCCTGAGAAGCAGCTGTAGATGACTCCGATGGATCGGAGTCAGACCCTGAACTCGAGCTAGGAGTATCATCTAATCTCAAATAGGGAAATCGCTGATAGATATACTGCTCTGCTTGCTCAGCCATCGCTGTATAATCAAAATCTCTAATCAGTATCATGAAGTAAATATTAAATAACAATATTTAACATAAACATGAACATGATATGATATGATGCTTCTCCCTATCTTAGAACAACTATTCGTCTTTATAGTTATTAGTGTTCCGCTTGAGTCAAATCAAACTAGAATGCACACGTGTTGCGGATTTCAGTTATGCTGGCCACTCATAACTGAGATCCACACCACCTGATTATCCTGGCTTAATTCAAACAAGTTTTGTTTATTTACCGTGTTCGGTGCTCTCTGTGTATCTATACGAGCCTATGGTTATAGTCTAGGTCTATAAGTCAACCTAATTCTCTATAACCTGTGGCTCTGATACCACCCTGTCACACCCCCACCCCTCGTCACCTCGTGTCTAGCCTGACGTCACCGAACCGGTTGCGGAAGCATAGTGGTGATGTCTCCGAGGTGAGGGGTGACTTACTTGAACCGATATCACAGCACACAGATTAACTTAAAGTAAGTACATTACCAAGGGTTTCGTTATCACAACCAGAATTACAGTTTACAACTAAATTTATTACACAACTATCTTATTTAATTACAAGTGTATGAAGTGCACCTCACCCGGTGGTCACTGTCTCCCTGCAAAAAGATTTAATTTGAAAACGTCAGCACAAAAAGCTGGTGAGTTCGACAGTTCAATTTAAAACAATATGATATGATAAGCACGTTCTCAAAAGTTCAGTTCTGGATAACCATGGGACCCGTATCTAGTTCCTTTCGGACGTCTAGTTCAGTTCTCAAGATATCACCCGTCGGTGCATATCTTATTGCCTCATTATCTTAATGTCTATCATACCATTAAGAAGTTCAGGAAACAGATAACAAACATTCACACAAGGGGAGATGCAACCCTCCCAGCGAATGGGGTGTCAACCAATAGTACTATCAATGTTTTCTGTTCGGCCACACATGGGTTCACTAGATACAGTTCAAGAATGAGGACTTTTAGTTCCATGATAGAGTTCAGTCTATAGGCAAAATCCCATGAAATCCCACAAAAGTCAAATGAAATCACACAGATATCATTGATGCATATCATATGTCAGACAACCGTTTGCAGAGTTGCCCCGATGTTTATAAAATATTAAAAAGAAAAGGGGTTGTACGAAACTCTCCTGATGATATAAAAGTAGCAGAGTATCACCAAACTGATAGTACAGAGATGATTATGCATTTAGTTATATTTAATAAGTTGTCTATGTTCTAGTTTACTGATTAGATCTTCCAGAACGTTCAATGTCAAAGACATTGCTTAGTCAATCATCAACTTGATATTAGTTACGTATTTAGTTAATTTAATGTTATATCATACATTGTATGATAATGTAGGAACCTACATTGCATTAAATTCCTAATACAAAGTTGATGACACTCTTGATTAATCAGAATAATCTCTGATTAACCAGATAGTTAATGTTGTTGATTATGATACTGTAACAGTTTCTAGATAATTTAATGGCTTAGGAATGATCAATCCTTGTTATTGATTACCCAAATATCATGAGATATCACAATGTAGTATCATAATAGGTGAAATAACCATGCTTAACATACTAATCTGACTGTTATCATAAACATCAGATAATCATCCCAACGAGTATGTTAATGATTGTGATTAGTTTGAAACACTTGGATTTAACCTTGCATTTCAATGATTAACCCAACTAATCACCTACATTGTTATAATCAAATGGATTAAACCATTATAATCATGGGTATGGTTTCATGCAAACCGGACATTACAACGGATCAAAACAAGGATTTAACCGTTAGAACTTCGTGTTCTTTGTTTATAATCAATCCTAGCCATCATCTAGGCAATAATCAACAATCCTAACTATGTCATTACGTTCAAAATCAAGATCTAATCAATCAAAATCAAACTAGAAGGTTTAAACGGATCATTACCTAATCAGACGGATTTCTGACTTCAAAACGATGATCAGAACTTGAAAACACGTTCACGGTTGCAATCGGTGGAGTCTGGCAGCTTCAATTATGAGTTTTGATGGTGAAAGTATGTGTTTTCGTCGTTTGAAAGTAGAACAGACGCAAGAAGAAGAAAATAATCTTCTTGCATGAATTCTGATGAAATAAATCAGATCATTGCACCGCCACACCCGTCGCATACCGCGACGCGGTGCCCAAAAAGTCTTCGCGTACCGCGACAATTTCCGGAGATCTCAGATTTCTTTCATTCATCGCGTACCGCGAAGGAATCTCAATCCCTCCATCGCGTACCGCGATGGGTCCAGTCGACCAACACTTAATAATTTTTCTTCGTTTTTCGATTTCGGGCAATCCAGGACTCCGTTTTGCACACGGTTTTCGTCCACGTTCATCATTTCTCGCATACTATCAATTTGTAACAATTGAAATTATTAAATCGAAGTGGATTTTTAGAACGATCAAATGTGCTCACGTCATTGATGACGTAATTTCTCGTATGCAACTGTCACAGTTTTGATATGTTCGTGTTCACATATCAAATCAGTCATCAAAAACATCTGTTAAAGACAGGAAATTAGTTCTCGATACCATGCAAATTCAATCATTAATATGATTCTTTTAGGGACAAAATACCATTCCTCGATTGCATAATATTTTAGTCCTTGCTATAGATAATTGGTATCATATAATTAGTCTTGGATAAAATTTATTTTCAGTCTCCAACCAGTTGATTTTAGGTCTAAAAATCACTCTCCAAAAGTAGTCTTGATTCTTCAATTTAAGACTATTTTTTAGTCTACAATGCTTCTTTTTATTCCAATGCCTATTTCTTTTACATACCAAAAAACAATTCTTGATATAGTTTCGTTCCGTTTCCAATGTTTTGTTAATAATAAGCCATGATGAATATTAAGATTTGAAAAGTAGTACCAATGAAAGTTGTTATACAATTAATTTATAGTTATAAATATTTAATCAAAATCACAATATCGATCTGAAACATAAAATACGTCAAAAAACTTGTGTAATAAAGAACATCATACAAATATCATCAACCATATAAAGATGCATTAGTAATTCACGCATATATATACTACAATATCTAAATCCATTTGTCAATAAACAAAACTAAAACACAAATGATTGGCACTTCATGAAACAATTATTGTGCCTGTGTGAGATATGGATACACATATCTTAAAATTCTAGTTTACATTGATATGGTTTGATCTCAGTACATGTGTATCATCAAACGAACAAAAAATTTAGTCAGTTGTGTAGACAGGCAATAAACATTGCAAAATCCAGCCATTAATGGTACAAGTGGCGCATGTTATTTGAGATCAAACATGATGATCTACATCGAGAATATATGCTTGCAAGAAACGTGAGATGAGAGGCATCATGTTTGATCATAATGTTGATATTATACTTTGTAGTCATTAATTATTTGTGATTATTAGCTCACTAGGGCTGAATATAGATGAAATTCAGCACTCTTACAACCCTATTTTCGTCTTGTTGCAGATTCGTAACGGCCATGTTGCAGTCCTAACGACACGCCCAAGTTGTTACAAGTTTGCTTCCATTAATCATCGCGACTAGCAGATTATTTAAGGCTGATTTTTAGCCCTGTACAGCCATATTACAACCCTGTTTCTGTCTTAATTTAATCTCATAGAAACCTTGTCGACCCGCCCAAGTTGTAGCATAATGTCTAGCTACTAGCCGTTGCAGTTATCAGCTTATTTAGGCTGTTAAAAGCCACATTTCTGCACTAATTGCAGCATTAAAACAGCCTTTGACAGCTCATTTTTACAACACTTTAACATCATTTTTTGGACAAATTTACTCTTTTTAAAAGTAGAAAGTTCATCGGGGGAAACACTTTTTGAGGGTCAGTCGAGATCGGATCCTATATATAACATTAAAAATAAAAAGTTCATGAGGGTCGGTCGACCCCCATCTCCACATGGTGGGTACACCCCTGGGTGTGATAGAAAAGACAATGGTGATCTAGTGTGGTGATGGTTCACCAAATTAAGAGGCAGATGAATGGGGACACTAGCCGAGCCAGAGGTCAGCTCGGATTCGGCTCGGATTGTAAACCGAGCCTGAAATCTCAGCTCGGCTTGTTTTTGGCTCGGTTTTTAAATAAGAAATTTAATACTTGAATTGCATTCACCTCAACTCGGCTCGGTTCGTTTTTGGCTCGATTTTTACATAAGAGAAGATGCGTAAATATATGGAGCTAGGAATTAAGAATATGATTTAGGAATTAGGAATTAGTGGAGCTACAAGCCGAGCAAAGAGCGAGCTATGAGCCGAGCCAGCCCTGGCTCGGACTCCGATCGGTTACAAAACGAGCTGGCTCGGTTCGGCTCCGTTACAAACGAGCTTTATTCGAGCCGAGCTTTATCCGAGCTTTTCCGAACGAGCTACGAGCCGAATCCAAGCTTCGAGTTTTTTGGACAACCATAGTGACACTACAAAGAGTGTGGAAGCACCACCTCCTATCTGTAAAGAGCAGTGACAGACCCAAAAAAAAAATTATGAGGGTCCGACATTTTTTTTGTTGAGAATTATTTGTCATTAAATATTTATTTTTTGAACCAGTTTGAATTATGTTGGTTCGAATCATCTAAACGATAAAACTAAATTAAATCACAAATATCTAATAAAGTATGTCATATTATCTTCTTGTTGATGAAGATGATGGTATAAAATTTATTTTTTTTTCTGATAATTCGATGGAATATTGTTCAAATAAAATATTGATAGTCAAATAAGTTGAAGGTCCAAGTTTTTTTTAATTGTTCCATATTATCCAAACATACAAATTATACCCAAATCAATTAAGTTTATCATCATGATAACAAGTTTTAACTTTTAAAATTACACCATAATCACTCAATCTATAAATTGCATTTGTTGTGATCTAGATGTTGGTGTAAAACAATAAGTTACCATTTCGGTTGTTAATTGGTGATTGGGTTTTATCACAGAGTAATGCATATTGTTTTATTTGGGTATTACTTTCGTTTTTAAAATGAGCTTCATAGGGTTCGTCAAATTTTCAAGGGGATCGATGACAAAATATCTTAGGGGTCAGTCAAAATCAAATCATATATATATACATATATATATATATATATATGGGAGAGTTATTTTAAAAACCTAGTTGAGTTTGTTGAGAAAACCTTTGAAAACAATGAAAAAAACCATTAAATACAAAATACATCATTAGGGCCATTTTTATAAAAAAAATACAAAAAACGCCGAGTAGTTTTTCTTTAAAAATTAATAAAAAACCGATGTAACACAGACGTAACATCGTTGTACAGTACTGAAAGAAGGGGTTACGTCAGCGTTACATTTTCGTTTTATCAATTTTTTTTAAAAAAAATTGAGTCGGCTCTTTTTTATATTTTTTTTTCATAAAAATGATCCTAATAATGCAACAAAACTATAAAAAAATTCAAAAAAAAACGTTTGTTACATAGGGTTTTTTAAGGTTTTCTCAACTTAAGTGGGTTTTCATTTTATACATACCCTATGTGTATATATATATAGAGGATGTATAATATAGAAACCCACTTGAGATGTGCAAACTTCAAAAACCCAATACTTGGTCCACAAATTGCCACATCTTTATTTCATTTTACTTAAATTATTAAATACAATGGCATAATTGTCTTTTACTCCTTTTGTACTATCACCTACTATTTTATTAATTTACCACCTTCTTTCTCATCTAATTAAAATAATAAACAAAATTAATTTTTTTTAAATTTCCTCCCTTCCATTTCCCACCATATTTCCCCCCACATGAATATTTTCGTCTTTTATTTACACAATACCAATTGCGTTTGCGTTACATCTAATTTACGTCATGTTTTTTCTGATTAAAAACTAAAGATTTTCATTTTTTTAATATTTAATATTTTTTATTTCCACCTTTTACTTTCTCACCTTTAATTTTCTCACCTATTTTTTTCACCATTTTGTTTTCCCCAACTTTTTAAATATTCCCCCTTGATTTCCCACCATAAATTTTACTATATTAATCTTTTTGTCTTTTCTTTATTGTATACAACCGATTAATTGTTACATCAAATTTACGATTTTTAATTTCAGCTCAAAATCACTAGATTTAAATTTTTAATTTTTCCCCACATTTTTTTTACCACATGCTTTTTCCACCATTTTTTTATCTAACTTTTTAAATATTCTCTCCCTTTTCAAATGGCTACTGGATTTATGTTACTGTTTTACATGTTACATCAATGTTACATTTTTCGAGCACTTTTCGTCTATATTTATTGTTATACCTAACACATCCTACACATTGTTTATATATATATATATATATATATCCACATTTTTCGAGCTCAAAATTACGAGATTTGAATTTTTAAATTTTTCCCACCTTTTATTTTTCCCACATACTTTTCTCACCATTTGTTTTATCTAACTTTTTAAATATTCCCCCTTTTCAAATGATGTCAGGATTTATATAACTGTTTTATATGTTACATAAATGTTACGTTTTTCGAGTTTTTTTCCATACTTTAATTTTCCCACATTTTTCCTCACCATTTATATATTATTTCAAACAAGTAAAAATCATTAAAAAGTTACATTGTTACGTTCAGTTTACGCATATTTGCAGAAACCATATTTTTTTTGTTTAACATTTTATATTTTTGGAAGAACTTTAATTCATTAATCGTTGTCTTTTTAAAAAAAGAGTTAAAAATTATTGTTGAGTTGACATACATAAAGCTAGTACACAAGCATTTAATGTTTGATTAATCAAAAAGATAAATCGTATATTTTAAATTGTATTTTGTAATGTCATTTAAAATACTCAACCACATTCTCTCTTATCAAATTTAAATAATAATCAAAAGAAATTAATTTTTAAAAATTCTTTTTCTTTTCACACAAGAAAAAATTCTTGATTTGATTTTTTAAGAATTTGTTGGTTATATATAATTGCTGTCATGTTACATCAAAGTTACGGTGTTAAATTTCAGCTCTAAAACAAAAGAATTTAATTTTTAAATATTCTAAACCTTTTATTTTTCACACCATTTGTTTTCCCCAACTTTTTAAATATTTCTCCACTTTGATTTTCTCATCATTTTTGCTCTTATTGAAATCAAATGCATGCTGGCTTTATATAACTTTTGTATATGTTATATCAATGTTACGTTGTTCGAACTTATTTCTCTACCTTTTTGTTTATCCTATATTTTTATTATTACATATCAAATAGTTTTAATATTTCTTTTTTTTAATTTACATCAGATGACTGTGTAATAATACACATATATAACATTTCAAACAAGTAAACATCATAAAAAACTTACATTGTTACATCCAGTTTACACAGAGTTGCTGAAACCATATTGTTTTGTTTAGCAATTTATAATTTTGAAAAAAAACTTTAATTGATGAATCGTGGGCTTCCCTCGTTAAAACAATAGTTAAAAAATATTGATAAGTTGACATGCATAAAGGTAGTACACAAGCATTTAATGTTTGTTTTTTCAAAAAGATTAATCATATATTTTTAAATTGTACTTGTGTTTAAAATAGTCAATAAATCACTTACATAGTACAATATCATTTAATAATTTACATATTTTCATTTGATATTTGATCTCTTCATTTCTTCTTCATTAGTATTTTCTTTAATTATTGCAACCTGAAACATGTTACGCTGATGTTACATTATATACTTTGTTTTGTTTATCATATCTTGCAAGTTACACTTATGTGTATATTTTTATATTAATTTTTAATTACTGTATAATAAATATCATTACTTATTTCATAATTTAAAATGCAAAACTTTCCATCAATTGTATTATTGTATTCTTTTGGTTTTTTAATTCAACCTGAAACTTCTCACACTGAATTTTCGCATCCAAAATTTGAAAAATCATGTATTCATGTGTGTTTTCAATTTTTACCTTGTTATAATGATTTTACACAGTAAATTTTAGTACCAGATTGTTTACATCTTTCTTTTGTTTTTGTTATTTGTTGCAGGATATACGTGTTAAATTAATGTTGCATTATATATATGCGGTTACATTATCCTTGAAACCGTTCTTAAAAATTTGAACATTTTTTACAATGTTAGTAATAATTAATCCATAAGTTTGTTTTAGAATCTAATATATTTATTGACTATGTAATAATTAATATTTTTATTTAATTCAATAAAAAAATTCGCTCACATCACTTTATTCTATGTAACTTCGATGTAACATAATACAAGTAAAAAATACATAACTGAAATAATTATAAATTATGTAACTTTGATGTAACATAATACAAATAAACAATACATAACTAAAATATGTAACTTCAAATTAATTAAGAACACATGCAAATATAAATTAACATAATTAATGATGTAACTTCGATGTAACATAATACAAATAAGCAATACGTAACTAAAATAATTATGAATTACGTAACTTCGATGTAACATAATACAAAATGCATCAAAAAATCAATCCGAAAAATGAATATGCTAAAAGTACATGTTCATCTATTGTATTCACAACTTACCAACAACATCAACAATAGTAATCTCCTTAGATGTCTATGCATTTTTTATTTTAAAATTAAAAATAAGACAACATCAACATCCATATGTCAAATATGTATATGAAACCGTTGATTCTTACATAAATCGTCACAAAATCTGTCGTTAGCCACATGATCGAAATTAAAGTTAAATAAATGTAACATACATTTAAATTTATTCAAGTTTTTATATGTTACATACATTTACAACGAATGTTAAATAAGCATAACAAAATTAAAGTAACTTCAAATTTATCCAAGAACACATGCAAACATAAATTAGCATAATTAACATAATACAAATAAAAAACATGTAATTGAAATAATTTAAAATTACGTAACTTTGATATAACATGATACAAAATGTATGAAAAGATCAATCCGAAAAATGAATGTGCTAAAAGTACATGCGGAGAGCCTGTTTTCCACCAACATTTTCAAGATTTTTGGAAGCGTTCACATCATCTACATCAATCTTTTTTCTTTTGCTCCTCACCTTTCTCAACAATTTTTTTTTAAAAAAAATACAATCAAACATTTCAAAAATTTCTGGCACAAATCATCTAATTATTTAATGTAACTTGAGGTAAACATATGTCCTAGTAAATTTATAGACAATCAATATTGGGTAACTAAGAGTTTATTAACGTTTCCCCAATATGAACGAAATGAAAGATACCAATATACTATAAAACATACTATTTTCATTTTGAATATTTGACAAAAATCACCATAATTTCAAAACAACCAAAAATCACTAATCATCAAGGGTCACCGGAAAGAAGAGAAGAACAAGATTAAAGTTTAGTTTCACATACCTTTATAGTAAATATTAAATGTTTTTAAAAAGAATAAAACACGATCAAAGGTTATTGTCATCGATCAAAGCTCATGATCAAACATGTTGCTGGAACGAGATTGAACACGATCGATGCTCAGAATTGAACACATTGCTGAAACAGGATCTAACGTAGTCAAAGATCAATATTGAACAGGCTGCTGGAACATGTTCGAAGTGGTTCTTGAAAACATGTGTTACAGATTGGTTACATCATGTTGCTGGAAGCATGAAGAAGAATAAGAATGAAGAAAAATGGGTTCTTCTGTAGTTCAAATGAAATTTTGAGAAAGAAGCTGACAGTACAATTATCAAGAAAAAAAGGACACATATTATTTCAATAAAGTACTGTCAAAGTGTAAGAAAAGGACGGGGAAAGAAAATTACTTATCTATCCTTTTGTACTATAAAGTACAAAAGTAGATTATTATGTCACCATTTTTGATTTTTAATTCAGCCAAAAAACACCCACCATTGATCAACTTTAATTAAAGGCCTAGATTGAGTTTCCAAAGTTTCTTTAACTCAACTAGGTTTCCAAAATATCATTCCTATATATATATATATATATATATATATATATATACAGGACATGTATATTATAGAAACCCACTTGAGATGTGCAAACTTCAAAAACCCAATACTTTGTCCACAATTTGACACATCATTATTTCATTTTACTAAAATTATTAAACACAAGGGCATTATAGTCTTTTACTTTATTTGTACTATCACCCACTATTTTATTAATTTACCACATTCTCTCTCATCAAATTAAAACAATAAACAAAATAAATTTGTTTTTAAATTTTCTCCCCTTCCATTTCCCACCATATTTTTCCCCACATTAATATTTTCGTCTTTTATTTACATAATACAACTTGCGTCGGTGTTACATCTAATTTACGTTATTTTATTTCAGCTAAAAAACTAAAGATTTTCATTTTGTAAATATTTAATACCTTTTATTTCCACCTTTTACTTTCCCATCTTTAATTTTCCCACCATTTTTTTCCCCAACTTTTTAAATATTCCCTCTTTGATTTCCCACCTTAAATTTTGTTATATCAATATTTTTGTCTTTTCCTTATTATATACAACCGATTATTTGTTACATCAAAATTACGATTTTTAATTTCAGCTCAAAATTACGAGATTTAAATTTTTAAATTTTTCCCACCTTTTATTTTCCCACATGCTTTTCCAACCATTTGTTTTATCTAATTTTTTAAATATTTCCCCCCTTTTCAAATGGTGCCTGGATTTATATAACTGTTTTATATGTTACATCAATGTTACGTTTTTCGAGTTTTTTTTTGTCTATATTTATTGTTATACATAACACATCCTACACATTGTTTATATATATATATATATATATCCACACTTTAACATTTCATTGCCAACCAATACTTTTTTTCACCATTAATTTTCAAGCATGTCAAGCTCTAAAAAAAATATCTAATGTCCGTCAAATATTATAGAAACTAACACTCAAGTTACGTTTGTATTACATCTCAACGGACTTGTTATACTGTTTTAATCGTTGTCTCTTTAAAAAAAGAGTTAAAAAGTTGGGGAAAATATTGTTGAGTTGAAGAACTTTAATTCATTAATCGTTGTCTCTTTAAAAAAAGAGTTAAAAAACATTTTTGAGTTGACATACATAAAGCTAGTACGCTAGCATTTAATGTTTGTTTTATCAAAAAGATAAATCATATATTTTAAATTGTACTTTGTACTATCATTTAAAATACTTAACCACATTCTCTCTCATCAAATTTAAATAATAATCAAAAGAAATTAATTTTTAAATATTCCTTCATTTTCTTTTCACACAAGAAAAATTTCTTTATTTGATTTTTTTAATAATTTGCTGGTTATATATAATTCCTGTCGTGTTACATCAAAGTTACGGTGTTCAATTTCAGATCTAAAACAAAAGAATTTAATTTTTAGATATTTCAAACCTTTTATTTTTCCCACCTTTTTTTTCCCACCATTTGTTTTCTCCAACTTTTTAAATATTTCTCCCCTTTGATTTTCTCATCATTTTTGCTCTTATTGAAATCAAATGAATGCTGGCTTTATATAACTGTTGTATATGTTACATTAACGTTACGTTGTTCGAACTTATTTCTCTATCTTTTTTGTTTATCCTATATTTTTATTATTATATATCAAATAATTTTAATATTTCTTTTTTTTTAATTTACATCAATTGGCTGTGTAATAATACACATATATAATATTTCAAACAAATAAAAATCATGAAAAAATTACATTGTTACGTCCAGTTTACACAGAGTTGCAGAAACCATATTATTTTGTTTAGCAATTTATAATTTTGAAAAAACTTTAATTGATGAATCGTGGGCTTTCCTCATTAAAACAAAAGTTAAAAATATATATGAGTTGACATGTATAAATGTAGTATACAAGCATTTAATGTTTGGTTTTTCAAAAATATTAATCATATATTTTAAATTGTACTTGTGTACTATAACTTAAAATAGTCAAGAAATCACTTACATAGTACAATATCATTTAATAATTTACATATTTTCATTTTATATTTGATATCTTCGTTTCTTCTTCATTAGTATTTTCTTTAATTATTGCAACCTGAAACATGTTACGTTGATGTTACATTATATACTTTGTTTCGTTTATCATATCTTGCAAGCTGAAACATATTACACTTATGTGTATATTTTTATATTAATTTTTAATTACTGTATAATAAATATCATTTATTTCATAATTTAAAATGCAAAACTTTCCATCAATTGTATTATTGTACTCTTTTGGTTTTTTAATGCAACCTGAAACTTCTTACACTGAATTTTCGCATCCGAAATTTGAACAATCAGGTATTCATGTGTGTTTTTAATTTTTACCTTGTTACAATGATGTTACACAATAGATTTTAGTACCAGATTGTTTACATCTTTCCTTTTTTTTATTTGTTGCAGGATATACGTGTTACGTTAATGTTACATTATATATATGCAGTTACATTATCCTTGAAACCGTTATTAAAATTTTGAACACTTTTTTACAATGTTAGCGTGATGTAACGTAATACAATACAAGTATCATGTCACTTGAAACCTAAAACCGATTTAAAACCAGTTTCTAACTTAAGATCCGACAGTGATTCAGGTAATTGGTTTTTCATGCATAGTTACACATAGTGTAACATATTTGTAACACCATGTTATATATTTGTAAAATAAAATATTTCAAAGATATTCAAAGTTATATATATGTAAATTTTATGTAACATCAATGTAACAAATATGTAACAACTGGTTACTTATATAAAATTAATAAAATGGAACTCTGTTACGTATACGTTACATACCTTTACAAAAATGTTACATAAACGTAACAAAATCAAAGTGACTTCAAATTTAATTAGGATCAAATGCATACATAAATTAACATAATGAAAATTTATAAAAGAAATGCTAATAACGTGTGTTACACTGATATTACATAAGACAAAGAACTTTTTTTGATGAAATCTTATTTTCAAACACACATGAAAAGTTTGATTAAGGATTAAATTTAAAACACTCAATTGATTATAACAGGAAGGTCGTCAAAGCTCTAAGGATCCATCACATTTCCACCATCATCTCACTTGAGGAAAACATCTACAAAAGAAACATCCAGTTAAGTTGTAAAAATGACAACTCAAACACCAAATTTGCATAATTTGTGTTTTGACTTTTTGGAGGAATTACCTTACACAATCTCATAAAATGCATTCCATGTTTCCTTAAACAATCGGAGTGTGCGTGGCTGGCGACATCATCTCCATTAGCCAAAAGAAATACTTTTTAAATTTTGCTTTTACTCACCAAATTTTGACACAATAACGTTGATATGTCAAATCTGCAAGCCTTTAGCCAAAGGATCAAAGCTTATTGTCATCGATCGAAGCTCGGGAGAGAACATGATAGAATAGGCTGCTGGAACATGTTCGAAGTGGTTCTTGAAAACATGTGTTATAGATTGGTTACATCACGTTGCTGGAAGCATGAAGAAGAATAAGGAGAAAAAAATGGGTTCTTGCCGGAGCTCAAATGAAATTTTGAAATTTTCAATTCAAATAAAAAGGAAAGAAGATGACAGATCATCAAGAAAAGTTAGTGTAACTATAATATTATGAAATTTTGAAATTTTCAATTCAAATGAAAATTTTGAAATTTTCAATTCAAATAACATTAATTTTTTTAATGTTACATTCTATAACATTTCATTATGTTACGTTATTGTTACATATGTAAAGTTAGTGTAACTAGAGTATTATGTTACAAATTTTATATTCTGGTCAATATTTCATAATTTGTATTCTTTTTTTTTTGTTTTCTTTTTTTGCTCAAATATTTTTAAGCTTATGTTTACATGCAAATTACATATGTAAAGTTAGTATAACTAGATTTTTTTTTGTTGGAATATATATGTGTTACATAGATGTTAAAATTACATATATGTAATTTTTATGTAACGTCAATGTAACATAAATGTAACAATTGGCTACGTATATAAAATTAATAAAATTGAACCACGTTATATAATTAGTCGTAATCCCCCTCTCCACACAACTACCGATCTCGATTCATCCCATCACGACATCTCCCGCCGGAGTTCCCACCATTTCATCATGTAATTTCGATGTAACATAATACAAATAAAAATTACGTAGCTGAAATAATTTTCAATGATGTAACTTTGATGTAACATTATACAAAATATATTAAAAGATAGATATTTCAAAGAGACATTCTAAATTATATGTTTGTTACATATATCTAACACTTTGTTGCATACCTACTATTGTATTAAATTTCACATACTTACATGTGATACATAAATGCTTATAACCATTAAATGTAACATATATGCTTATCACTAATTTAAAATATAAATATAAATTAAAATTTTATGACCTTAGAATTAATTGTTCTTGACAATAATCGTTACAATTTTTTCATACAATACCAACAAAAATCACCATTTGCATAATGAATTATGTAACTTGGATGTAATATAATACAAATAAAAGATACATAACTGAAATAATTATAAATTATGTAACTTTGATGTAACATAATACAAAAATGTATTAAATGATCAATACGGAAAATGAATGTGCTAAAAGTATATGTTTCTCCATTGTAGTCGCGAATTACCGACAATATCACTGGTAGTAGTCTCATTGGATGTCACATACCTAAATGAAAGATCAACGTTTTTGCCAAAAAAACCCCAAATTTACTCAAAAGGTATCGATTAACAAAATGGTTAATAGAACATAACAACTTACGTGTTGTAAATATCATCGTTTCGTCCTTGATTAGGATTTCTATCGCCGACCAAGTTTCCACCGTCGTCCTCCTCTACATCGACGTTTGTGGTTCCGCCTTCCTCCTTCTCTACAGTAGTTGGAGAAATGGAGTTTACCTGAAATCGCGAGAGACAAGGCTTCGACGGAGATGTCTAGCATCCGGCCGGGAGACGTCTAGCATCCTTTTTGGTTCTCATGCTTCGAAAATAAAAAAGAGATGGGTTCAATGAAAACCTAACCATTGACGATGTCTAGCATCTTTTTTCGTTCTCATGCTTCGAAATAAAAAAAAACACATGTTCAGTGAAAGTAAATTAGGGAAATGGGGGGAAGAAGAACGTGAATTGGGGAAATGGTGGGATTTGGAGATATGAGAGAAAGAAGAAAGTGAATTGGGGAAATGAGAAAGGATTAGACATTGTACTTTTTTCTTTTCTTTTTTATTTTAAAAACCTACTTTAAGTACCAGAAGCCAATTTCCAATTCTACCCTTATTGTACTACATTGTACCACAATCAGTTTTTTTAATCTAAAAAAATCTAATCAACTTTATTACCTTTAATCTCAACCATCCAAGATCAAGATCTATGGTTCTAATAAGGTTTTCAAAGTTTCTTTATATCAACCAGGTTTTCAAAATATCCTTCCCATATATATATATAGGGCAAGGTATAAAAAATAACCCTCATCTTTTGCTACAACTACATAACTCATTTCAATCAATCATAAACTTACACATAAGCATTTCATTAAAATATTAAAAAGGGTATCATAGTCATTTTACCTTTATAAGTTTCCCCCCCTCTTTTTTAAACATTAATAACTTTTTTAAAAATAATATATTATTTTTAAAAAAAAATGCACCATTATATTCGTCTCATTTTTCTCTTTAATTCCGTTATAGTCTCGACTAATTTTTTTTACTTTTTTTAGATGCCCTATATTTACATCATTGTAACGAGCTTAAATATAACAAATTTATTTGAATTTTTTTTAAAAATGATAAATTACAGTGATGTAATTTACATTGACGTAATTTATCGTGATGTAATTTACATTGACGTAAAATTCGGTTTCAGTTCTTTTCGGTTAATTTGGTTCCGGTTCGGTTTTTTCGTTTAATTCGGTTTTGGTTCGGTTTTTTTTGGCTTTTTGCTCATCCCTAATTTGTAACGAGCCTAAATACAACAAATTAGTTTGAATTTTTTTCGAACAATGATAAATTACATCACTATAATCATCATTGTTAGAGAAAAAAAATCAAAATAATGTGTTATATTACATTACTGTAATTTATCATTGTAATTATCATTGTTAGAGAAAAAATAAAATAATGTGTTATATTACATCACTGTAATTTATCATTGTTAGAAAAAAATTCAAAATAATGTGTTATATTTATGCTCGTTATATCGATATTAATAATGGACAATGAGAAAAAAAATTAAAAAACTAGTCAACATTATAACGGGAATTAAAGAGAAAATTACATCACTGTAAATAATGTGTTACGTCACCGTTAATTATGTCATTGTAAATTACTTCCTTTTGTGTTACATTACTTCATTTTGAGTTACATTACTGTAATTTACCATTGTTAGAAAAAATTTCTAATTAATTTGTTATCGTTAAGCTCGTTATAATGATGTAAATACATGACATAGAAAAAAAAATTAGTCGATACTATAACGAAATTAAAGAGAAAAATGAGACGAGTATAATGGTGAATTTTTTTTTAAAAAAATAATATAGTATAAAAAAGTTATGAATGTTTAAAAAAAAGGGGGTAAACTTTACATAAATGACAAATGTCCTAAATGTCCTTCATACTAAAGACAAAGGAATTGACACGTGGCGCAATCCTACACACTTACCTTTTTCAAGCAACCATTGGATGATGGTTAATGGGTTGTAGCAAAAGATGAAGGTTATAAAAAATTTCAGCCCCTATATATATATATATATATATATATATATATAGGATTGTGCTCAAATAATAACCCTCTCTTACGGCGATAACCCATTAACTTTGGCAAAAAATAGCCGAATCTTGAATTTTTTTTTTTTGAACATCATTGTAAGTTGTAACACAATTTGAACACCATGTTCAGTTTTGAGTTTAGGCTAATTCATCACCGTTTAAAAAATATCATCGTTGTAAGGTTTTTGCTACAGTACTGTAAGTTTTAAATATTTAAACACCTACAGTACTGTAAGAGCCCAAACGGTAATGAATTAGCCAAAACTCAAAACTGAACATGGTGTTCAAATTGTGTTACAATGATGTTTAAAAAAAAATTCAAGATTCGGCTATTTTTTGCCAAAGTTAATGGGTTATCGCCGTAAGAGTGGGTTAGTATTAGAACATTACCCTATATATATATGTATGTATGTATGTATGTATGTATGTATGTATGTATGTATGTATGTATGTATGTATGTATGTATGTATGTATGTATGTATGTATGTATGTATGTATGTATGTATGTAATATAGGGTTAGGATAAAAAGGATAAAATCTACAAAAAGTGTAAGAAGAAATTTGAGTCATTTATTTTTAAGATGAATGGTTGTAAAAGTGTCACGTCATTATAGAAAATTAAGGGGGAATTTTAGTGGTTGAAGGAGTATAATGAGTATTGTAGCCATTGTGGTCTTTTTAACAACTTACCCTACTTTTTTTAAACGTTTATAACTTTTTTGTACGTTATTTTTTTTTTAAATTAAACCATAAAATTCAGCATTTTTTTATCTTTTCAACGAATATAATATTGGTATATAAAAAAATGACCTAAATGGGTGTATATGAATCTTGCGTTTTATGGTGTTTTCTGATGTTCATAAGCCTGAACACCAAAAACACCATAAAATGTTCAGCTTTTGTTTCATGAATATCCGAACACCATAAAATGTTAACACAATAAACTTAAAAAAATATCTTGTAAAAACACCATAAAATGCTCTGTTTTAATTCATTAATACTTAGATATTATAAACACCATAAAATCTTAACATCATAAAATAACTCGAAAAACACCATAAAACGTACATATACGCCACAAAAAAAAACCATAAAATGCTCTGTTTTAGTTTTACTAATACCCAAATGTCACACCCCGACCGACGGCGGAATACGTCGGGGCACGAGTTTGATTGTTCATAACTCATTGTGCTACTTTAAAGTTTCAATATTTAAACATTCATATTACAATTTCATTCAACAATCATAGAATCAAAATACATTACAAGAATTCAACATACAAAATAAATACAAAGTAATGTTTGATTTATGAATTAACTAAGTCAAAATCCTATGTTTGTCTTCATGTCTTTACTAATCCTTTTACACATATAAAATAGAGTTTGATCAACTATTTGCATAGTTAGCGAAATCTGATACAATTTGATATATATATATATATATATATATATATATATATATAAATAAGATGCAACAATAGTCTAATAGGAATTGATCTAAATATATATGTATTCCATAATGTTTGATGATATGATTTTGGCAATTTCACATTTGCTAACTTAATGACATAAAGTCACTAAAGAAAGGTTACTAGTAATACTAAATGTTTTTTGCAATTTCACCTTCAATATAAACAATGACATAAGTCATGTTAACTAAAAGCTACTAGTACTAATGTATTGTATATGATTATCCTAATAATAATGACACATAGATATACAAACAAGCAAGCAACACATATCATTCAAATCTAATTATATCTTAAACTAAAGTATTGCATCCTTGATTTTGTTTATGACTCAAGAACAACATGTTTGATAAGACATGTGTAACGTCCCAAAAATTTACAAAAATGTAAAAAAAGAGCATAAGAAAACTCACATGCTTTTGCTTTATAATTATCCAACTAGTGCTTGCTTATGTTTAGGTAGAAACGAATCACCAAATCAACCTAAGTTTATATAAAGAATATAACTTAGATCTTCTAAGTATACGTTTATGTTTGTCCAAATAATCCCCTTTTGATTTGTGTTTAAAATAATAGTTTGAAAATGTTTCATAACTTTTGTGATAAAATAATTTAAAGTGTTTAAAATATAATAATAAATAGAATAATGTTTTTATAATGGTATATGATAAAAAAATAATTTACATATGTTTATATCTTGTTAATAACTTGAATTTATAAATTTAGAATAATTAAAAAATGACTTATAAATATTTATAAGTTTAAAATGATTTAATGAAATGACATCTTAAAAAGCATATGTATGTTTATTAATATTTTTGAAAAATTTTTATCATAAAATTAATCTCAGAATATTAAAATGATTTTCTAACTTTTTACATTATTTTTATAAATAATATTTTTCTTTTTAAGGTTTATTTAAACCATAAAATAGCAATTTTGTGAAATAATAATCCAAAAATAATATTTAAAAACTTCCATAATATTTATATAGTTAATTATAATTTCTGGATTTTTTTTATAATGTTTAGAAATGTTTTAGTATTTTATATATATTTAAAACTATTTAAATAATATTTATATAGCAAAATAATATAAATTTAATCTAAAAAATTACCAAAGTTTTACAGAATGTTGGAAATATTATTTTAGAATTTAGGGAATTTTTTTAGAATTTTTAGACTTCATTTAGTTGGTGAAATAAATAAAATAGAAGAAAAAGGGTGTTTTAAATAAAAATGAATCAGAGGGGATTAGAACCCGGGACCTCCGGCTGGGAGGCTTTATATCTCAGATTGTTTCCAACTTAATAGTTTTAATGAAAGTCCAAATCATTTCAAAAAAACACATGAACCCTAGTTTGAATTCGATTCAAATTCGTTCAGTTGAGTACATTTTAGGTCTTAGAATCATGGGCTATTGTTTCCCATCTAAAACCGATCGAGAAGCATATAAAACTTACTTCATTTGGTGCGGTATTGATTGAGTTCGAGTGATCTCCGTTCGCGTATGTTCGTGGGATGATTCCGAGAGTTACGATGGATTAGAGAGAAAACTTTGAGTGGGGTTTCGCTTGAAATGTTGAAATGAGCAGAAACCCTACGATTTTGATAGTTATCACGTTCGAATTACTGATTTTAATTGTTGGGTTAACGTATGCGTTTGAGAAATTTAAAAGTCGTATTAATTGAGGTTATTATTGTGTTTTAATGATATATATACGTTAGAAACTTGAATTTGGTCATGGATCATTAAAACCCCGTTGATTGGAGGTCCTAAAGGCTGTTTTGGGTGCTCTCTTGCGCTTGGTCGGAATTTGGCCGGAAATCCGGCAGTAACCACCGGGAAAACAGGGGTGGGGGCCGGGTAATAAAACCAAGTTTTAAAATTTACAAGTTTTACCCTTGATATAATTGTTGTTATCATTTTTGCCATAAATATTTATAAAAGGATTTGTTTGTTTGTACTTTGTAAAATAAACTTAAACTAGGATTTAGGACCCGCGCGCTGCGGCGGGTCCGAAATACTGAACTGATATATCTCAATGTAAACCGGTGCATTCTAGCAAAGGCGTTGATAATACCAGAATTCGTATGTAAAAAGTTGCGACACGTACAATTGACATACTAACAAATAGTATTGCGAGGTTGAACCGAAAGAAAGGCTGAGTGGAGGGTTTTGAAGTTCTTCAAACGGGTTTAACAGATAACACTCCAATTTCTAAGTGTATATGAAAACCCTAAAAATGAAATCGATGAAAGAATGAGGATAACCGGGAGTTGTACTGATGTTTAGACTCATGAATACATCTTGACACCATCCTAACCAACCCGTATAGACCCATAGATGCATACATCTTATATACCTCTACAAAGCCTGCATATATATAGATCAAAGGAAGTGTAACCAAATTCAAAAATTACAAATAGTTTTCACCTAATTGAGTATCCAAAACATGGGACCAGTTTATAAAAACAAAGCATAATGAAAACAATACTTGGAGTGGTCTTAAAACCTTGTTTTTTCTTTTATACTCAATCAATAAATTGTTGCTTTCATATTGGTCTATAAAACCTATATATGTGATTCTAGAGTCTTAAAAAAGTTATATATATAGACAATCAAAGTTGAAAAACACTATGTCTCCTTTCTTTATGTTTCAAACTAAAATTGGATGGCAACAAACTGGATATACTTTAACCTCAAATCAAACTTAATTGGTTGGATAGCAAATCTTACAGTGGTGGAACAAAACCTGTTTCATGCAAAAGGAAACAATCTGTAATTTTTTTATTGTGTATAACTGCAGATAATACCAACCAGCCGCACATGCTAGTTAGCTATATAATGTCACTAAAATGAATTTCAAGGATAGGGCGTGCTAAAAGAGTTATAGTAGTGTAACTAACCTTGTTATGGTTCTTCATAGCTTGTAAAATAGCCTCAACATCTAAGCGATTCTTGATATCTTGATTCTTCATCTAGTAAGCAGAATTACACGAAAATAAATACGTCAAGCCCAGTTGAACCTGAACATACATTTTTTTATATGTCGAATTTATGCTTTAAAAATATAGATACAAATTAGAATATGATTTATGTGTTTATTCTTTAGAACGAAACCAGAGCATTGATAATCTCTTGAGAAATCCCAAGCTTAGAGATCTCAATACCATCAGCAGACGAAGCCCTATCCTCGTATGAAGGATCGACGGCAACCGCATATCCCACGGCCTGCATTGACACATCCGAAGGCCTAATGCTCACCCATCGAGATCCATGAAAACCCCTCAAAAACCCAACATGTAGACTGGAAGTTTGAGATTGGAGTGAAGCTTGTTCGTGATTTGCAGGTGCAGACGACGGAACAAAAAGATGCTTGAGTGAGTTGCAGGTTGTAAGGGAAGCAAGATTGGTGAGTCTCCTTGAAGAAGCTTTGAAGAAAAGGAGACTGTTCATTTGTGGAAATTGATTTTAGATCGTCTTGTTACCAGAATGTAAAACCCTAATATTGTGACTTTAGGGTTTAAGAAATGGTTGGGAGTATGCGAGCATTAACAACTTCTTCCTCCCCTATCTGAAAAGTTGGAAGAACTGAACTTCTTGTCTCTCTTCTTACCACTCCCACTGTCACCGGAAAACTTCTTCCTCTTTCCACCGCCACTATCGGAATCATCTCTAACAAAAGCTGCCGCCACATCCTCCACGTCATCACCCATCCCAAAATCCGGCACCGACTCCTCCGCCGTGCTCTTCTTAATCAACCGTTTTGCCCACCGGCGACATGTTGAATCCGGAGACACCGTTCACGTATGGTCACACAGTAGATGCGTGTGTCTGGGGATTAACGTCTCAGGGTCTCACTATTTTGTGTGAAAAGAAAGAAGTTTCTTTTTGTTGCTTTATTTTGACTTTAAATTCTTGTCTCTTAAAGAGTTGTACCTCACGCATACAAAACAATTCATAAATGAATAGTGAAATCTCCACAGAAACGAAAGTTCCTTTTTAATCTATATATTAACTAGTCGACATGACCCGCGCTTCGCAGCGAGACGCGAGTCAATTTTTTTATCAACAATAGTATATAAAAGTTTGTGTATTGCGGTCTTGGCTATAAACTGATCTTGTTTATTAAAATAACTCATGTTGAACTATTGACCATTTGACTCGTGAGCCGATGTGTGCATTCATTGACCGAAAACTGCAACATCGGCCTGGTTAATACATAAGACTTATAGTCAGAATGTTGCAAAGAATTGTAACTACTCAAAACATATTTCCTTGTACAATGGCTCACAAACGTTATGTAATATATCATCCTACAAGTTATCTTATCATCTTGCACCACTAATTGTTACACACATTACTACATTTATACAAATTGTTGTTGTTGATGAGAATCAACGCATAAAAAATCATGATTTTTTTAAATTGATTGGTTATTAGGAGTTTTTTAATGTTCTCCAAAGTTAGTAGTTTTCTTTTGAACCCAATATATAGGGGAGAGTTCTTAAGAAAACTTCAATTTTAGAGAAAATTAAGAAAACTAATCACAATTGTTAGAAATTAATTTAGTTTTTTTGTTTTTTGTTTAACATTTTGTTTTATTATAAGGTTATATTTGTTAATAAAAAGAAAAAAACAAAAAAATAAAAGTAATTCATGTTATTATATATATGTAACACATTGATTACATATATGTAACTTGTAAACTACGTACATATATGAGTTACATATATGTAACTTTATAGGTTACATATACGTAACTTCGTAATCTACATATTTTTATTAAATTTTTTTGTTTATAACATTTATAAGCTAATAATAAAAAATCGTGGTTTTTTTTTAAAATTAATTGGTTATTAAGAGTTTTCTTATTTTCTCTAAAGTAATTATTTTTCTTTTGAATCCTCTTTTATATATATAGCATCAACATACACTATGGTGTACGTACCATCTAGTTTCATATTATTTTCCTACTAAAAACATTTGAACGTTGGATGAGTTTTGGATTTCTAAAATTTTGAAATTTTTGAATCGATTATGAACATAAGGTGTGTAGAAATTTTCATTAATTATAAAGAAATGATAATAATGAGAATACCTTAATCAGTGTAAACAAATAATAGTGTGTGTTTACAATACCTGTCGACCTTGGTTATTCATTGGTATGCACTCTAAAGCAATATATATATCAACATCATCAGCTGTAACTACATATTCTGGATTTGTGGCTCCTGTGTCATAATAATAGATTAAAAATTGTTAATCAAGATGACTTAGTGGAGCCGTATTTAAGAGTTTGGGTTCCCTGTACAAATACTAAAAATAAGTCCTCGTATATAGTGATGCACAAAAAAACCGGTTAACCAAACCGGTACCGGTTAGAAACTGGGTTTTCTATTCAGTTTAGGTTTTTGAAAACCGGCGTTTTGGATCGGTTTCAGGTTTCAAGTAACTAAACCGGTTATTTAATAGGTCCACTTAAGTAAAAAATTGGTTATTTAGTTGTTAACCGGTTTGAGTTACATATTGGTTTAGGTTTTAGAGCTTGAAAATCCAGTTATTAACCAAACCAGTCATGATCAAAACCGCGTTCAGTTATTTCAAAACCGGTTTAAAACGGTTAACAGGTTTGTGCACCTCAACTCTTATATATAAAAAAAATTAATAAATTGACGATTACAAAGATAACAATAAGGTAATAAACAATACAAAAATAATTTTGTTTTAACAAAATGATGTTTTTCACATATCTAAACTGATCATTATGTTTTCTTAACTTTTTTTAAAGTAAAATTGTTTATCAAATCTTCATACATTAAAAAAATAAAAATTTCAGACCCTTAAAAAAAAGGATCCTATGCGGTAACACCTCTTGTTTATGTTAAGAGATTCCCATGTGACTTAGATTCACATTTTTGACATTTAAAATAGAATAAATTAAGGGTTTAGCCCCTGTGTTTTAAATGTTTTAATTATTTCGGCACAAAATTGAATCTTCAATCAATTTAGCCCCTGTGGTTTAGACAACTATCGGTTTTGACCTCTCAACTTAACTATTATAATTGTTTTGGCCCAAAATCTAACTACGGTTTGGGGCTAAAAACTTTAGTTGTCTATACCACATGGACTGAATTGATAGAAAATTATATTTTAAGCCGAAATAGTTAACACACTTAACCAAGAGGCCAAAACCGTAATTTACTCATTAAAATATTACCACGTCACTTTTAGCAAATACATTTTACTCTGTAAGTTCATGGCAGTGTTGAGTCTTATTAGACTTACCCTCGATGTACTCCGAAGTGCCGTCTTCGTAGTAACGAACCCACTCACATAACATAGCATCAAACAAGTAAGTGATAAATCAATATTTTCACAATTTAACGAATTAGTAGCTTATCTACCTGAAACATGCACTCTATGGTCCCACGCACGGCATTTCCACAACCAAGAAGTGCTCTTCCTGGTTTTGGGTCCCCAGTTATCATTAAGCCTTCTATTCCCGGGCAATCTTTTAGGTAAAAATATGTCATGTTAGCATCTAATACCATGTAAGTTGTGTAACGGGTCAAACCAGATCATTTATTGATACTTTTAGGCCGTGGCTCGTGGACACATTGGGTGTTCATCGGGTCAGATATCGATTTATTTGGATCGGGGTGTTCGATTTGAAAATTTTAAGACCCTATTCGAAACCCGACCTGATCTGAATTCTAAAATTTTCAATACGATCCGACTCTATCCGAAAAACCCGAATAAACTTATTTTTTTCATCCGAATAATCTGAACAAACCGAATAAACAAGGCTTATTCGGATTAAATTCGAATATCCGATCCGAATAAACAAGATTTTATATATCCGATATCCGATCCAATCCGAATTCAGAAAACGGATATCCGAGATTGTGATGTGATAATTGATGGTTCAGATTTTTTTTTTTTTTTGAACGGCAATACTATTCTACTCCTACTCCTAAATTACACCAAATTTTCCTCATTGCTTGGAATTGAACCCAAGACCTCCTTTCTAAGAGGCAATGCCTCTACCAAGTGGGCTAGCCCCACATTGGCAATTGATGGTTCAGATACAAACGCAAAGGAAAAAAAAGAAATCAAAACACTGAATAGCCTTTTGTTGGCCAGCTAATTTTTGAATCACTAAAGGATCATTAAAGTATCATTGTTTCATCAGCGGTACCGTTCGATCATATTCAACATCAAATCATCAGTTTGAAAGAAACTCAATACTGTGAGAAAACCTCCTTATGAGATTCGAACCCATGACTATTTGATTTATGATCTTTATCTCACTATAAAGATATTGATAGGCTATAAAATACTATTGAAAGATATTTCTATTTATTGAATTCAGAACAGTAGCTTGCATACATTGATTAAACCCTACGGTTTAAATAAGAAAACAAAATAAGAACGAATACTAGAAAGTAGGAAAGTAACGAATCATTGCTAAGTCATACACGACTTTATTTTTAGTGGTTTATAACCATACACGTTAATCATGCATCACTCTCATTTTATACGGCCCGTATGGCGCTATAGGGTCGTATATAACTCTACCGTTACATATTTGTGAGATCATTCATAACTATGTGACATGTATAGTTCTATATGGCGAGTATAACACTATACGGCCACTATTTTTGTTTTTTTACGAGCTATATATGTCTATTTATTCAGTATAGGTCTATGGGCCATATAATCCTACACGGGCTGTATACAATTTTTTTCAACTGATATGTCATTGTCGCAACTTTTGCCTGTTTGACTAATGTTATATGGGCCATATATGCCTATATGGCCTGTATAAAAGACAACGTAGTAGGGGTGATGTATGTATATTATGATCGTTATTAAAAACACGAAGCCACCACCATGCATGCACGTGTTAAATGAGTTTGAAGTACTTTCAACAATAATCAAATAAATTCAACCAAGACTCCTGTAAATAACGCTTGAACTAATAATTGATTCAATATCATAGGCAATCTTGTATCAATCATTCAACCCTCAAATTCAAAACAAACAACAATTTTGATAAATAAATAATAATCAAACAATGATTGCACTCATCATCTTCATCATTCTAACCGCCAATCATTTTCCGGTCACCGGCGTTTCAACCCTCAAATCCGGCGACCAACTCAACCTCACTTCTCACCTAATTTCCCCCGGTAGCAATTTCACATTAGGGTTCTTCACCATCCCTGAAACAAACAACACCTATTTAGGAATCTGGTACACAAACAATGAACAATTCAAGAAAGTATGGGTAGCCAACCCATCTACTCCGATCATATCAAGTTCAGCCATCGTCGTGATCGATCAAAACACCGGGAAATTGATCATTGCCACCGGAGAATCAACCCATCTAAATGTTTCAGATAATCAATCCGGTGATCAAGGGCGGCCCGGGGGAGGGGCAAACCCGACCCTCGTCCCGGGCCCATTTTTTAGGGGGGCACAAATTTTTTTATATATACGTATATATACAGATTCATTCAAATGAGAATTAATAAGTCGAATCGAACTAAAAAGAAATATTTATAAACACATTATTTAATGGTGCAAAAAATAATTTTTCTTAAAGTATATTAAGTTACTTCCATGCCCTTTAAACTAAATATGTCAATTGGTTCGGTTAACGGTTTATTCGGTCTGGTTTATTCGGTTTTCAATTTTTTCCCCAATCAAAAAACCGAACCGAATTCGAGAAGTGATTTGGCTCTAATTTCGGTTAAAAGTTAAAACCAAATAAACAGACTCAAAGCCAAATAAACCGCTTAAAAGTCAAATAAACCGATCCAAATAAACCGAATTCAATTGAATAAACCGATTAAAACCAAATAAACCAATTAAAACCGAATAAACTGATCTAATTAAACCAAATTCAACCGAGTAAACCGAATTCAATCTTATATATTATTAATAAGATAATAAATTTAAATTTGAATTCGGTTTAATCGGTTAACCAAACAAACCAAATTTATAAAAAAATTGGAATAAAAAACCGAAATTCGGATATGGTTATGTACCAAACCGAATTCAGAATTTTGATACAACTAGAACCAAAATGAAAATCGAATTCAGAATTCGGTTCGATTTTTTCAGTTACGAATACGTTTCGGTTTTCGGTACTAAACGGTTTTTTGGTTTTTTGAACACCTCCACTTTAATATTTGAATTCTTTAGGGGGCCTTTTTTTTCCGGTTCGGCCTGGGCATGCCAAATCTCAGGGCCGCCCCTGCCGGTGATACCTTTAATTTGACTGCAACACTTCAAGATAATGGTAACTTCCAGCTAAAGAACGAAAGTGATGATCAGATATTATGGCAGAGCTTTGATCATCCGATTAATGTACTTTTACCCGGTATGAAACTCGGGTCGAATCTTAAAACGGGTCGTAATTGGATCTTAACTTCTTGGTTAAGTGATGAAATCCCTGATTCTGGTGCTTTTACTTTAAGCTGGGAACCAAATGGGGAAGATTATCAGCGAATCCTGGTTCGACAACGCGATCGACCATACTGGACTAGTGGGAATTTGAAAAATCAAAACTTTGAGTTCATGAATGTGAATAACTTGCTTCTTTTTAGGTATGATCTTGATTATGTGTACACTGATGAAGAAAGATATTTTAGTTATAATAGCATCAATTATGTTAATCCCATGTGGATTTTGAGACCACACGGTCGAATCGTAGACGGTAATGATCGTGTGATCTCGTCGTCTGATCTTTGTTACGGGTATGATTCGGGTAACGGGTGTGTTGCGAGTTCTAGAACGCCTCATTGTAGAAGCGAAAGTGATAAATTTAGCCTGATGAATGGGGATTTCGCAAGCGACACGACTCGCAGATCAGTTGATGATAACTCGAGCCTAAGTATTGGTGATTGTATGATGAATTGTTGGAACGATTGCGGGTGTTTGGGGTTTATCACTGGTGGAAATGGGTCTGGATGTATAAGATGGTTAGGAACAAAATCGGTTAGTAACTTTTCGGTTGATTCACTAGGAAATTCTGTTTTAAAGTTTGTGCTTGTTTCTTCAAATTCAGACAAAGGTAAAGTAATCGTGATTGATTCGTTGATTTTATCAGTTAATTGTCCTGTTTTTGACAAGGCTGGCTCAAGCTTTTTGATGGCTCAACCTGAAGTGAAAAATTGTGATTTTTTTCTACTGTATATAAAACTCTCATTTTTTATTCTAGTTTATGACACGTAAGGTATAGATAATCATAAATGAAAAAGCTGCAAAAAACAAAAATCACAAACAAAATATGTAGATTAATTATAAATATTAATTACAACCTTTTTGTAATTGGTGATTATATAGATTTTATTATATTCCATTGTACATTCTTGTGATGCTCCGCCTTTGACCGCCGTTGTCCTACACCGTCATGGGGCCTGGCAGAACTCGCCTCCTCGACTGCCACAAATTTTAAGCAAACATGTCAAAAGCTTTACTGATAAAATACGACAAAAAAGAAATATGAATTTGAACACGATGACTCATTTGACTTGATTTTTTTTTAGATTTTAGTACATTAAATTACAACTTTATAACAAAATTAAAATATGACATTTAAATTATAAAATCTTTAATTTAATCCGTCCGTCTGGACTAGTGACCAGCTTTGGCATCCTTTAGCCATTGGGGGCAGAGTACCCCGCAGTTGATTAGTTAGTCGTTTTTTTAAAAAAAGAAACCCAACTAAATTAATTTATGACATGAATCACGTGTATAAACAATAATAAAAAATAAGCAGGTTAAACGAGTCAACTTGCAAACTAAATGAGTCAACATGCAAACTTGTAGAGATGACAAAAATACAACCCATTTAGCTAAACAGGTTAAATTCAAAACTAACTTGTTCCGTTTATGCTAAGCCTAAACCCGTGCATTTTGCATTAGGTTCGTGTCGTGTAATAAATTCACAACCCTACCCATTCACATCAAAATTTTATGAGACATATAATTAAATAACTTCCAACAGTGTTACCTTCTGAATTACAACAATCATCATATTCATTCCGATTACTGACCGGTTGCGGTTGAGAGGAATCATCATCTACGTGGCCTTTAAATCTGTTAACCAACCTTGAGACGTTGTGCATCAAGCTAGTCCTTGATTCAAAAATCTCCTGTAAAAATGTTCCCAGTAGCATTCAAGAATTGGTTTTAGACATGCAACCATGGGCACTTATAATGTATCAAAAACAAAAATGAAACTAAGATTAAGATTACTTGTAGTTTGAGTGAAAGCTCAAGTTCTTTCACGATCTTAGCCATTGTCGGCCGCTCTTCGTGAGCTTTCTTCACACAACGATAGGCAATGGCTGAGAATGATTTCACAGAACCCGGATCCATTTGATCTTTTAGACCCGGAAGTATAATCTCATCTAACCTCTCCTCATCGTAGCATCACCTCCACTTAGGCACCAAAATTTTAGTCAGCTCATGATTACAACACTCATAGCATAATCTCCCACACAAAATTTCAAACAACACGACTCCAAAAGAGTAAACATCCGACTCTTTTGACAAAAAACCTAACTCCCAATACAAAGGATCACAATATCCAGGAGTGCCAACAGTATGAGAGATAAGATACTAGTGTGGTTGATTAGCAGGGCCAAGTTTTGACAGTCCAAAATCAGAAACTTTAGCAGTCCAGTTTTCATCCAAAAGTATATTTGCACTTTTGATGTCACGATGAAGAACTCTTTGTTGTGTTGACTTAGGATCATGTAAGAAATGTAACCCTCGTGCAACCCCCACACATATCTTCAAGCGTTGCGTCCAAGTAAGAATCCTAGCATTAGTTAGATATCGATCAAGGCTCTCACGAGAAGCATACTCGTACACGAGAATCATCTCATCACCCTCTACGGCATAGTGCATGAGCGAGATCAGATTTTCGTGTTTATATCTAGAAAGCATCATGATCTCCTTCCAAAACTCAGTGTTCCCTTGCCCTAATCTACGATCTAATTTCTTAAAAGCTAAAGTAATTGGTCCATTTGGGAGAGAGAGTTCTCCTCTATACACCCTCCCGAATCCACCACACCCGATCACACTAGTGGGATCAAAGTTGTTGGTGGCTGTTACTATATCTTTCATTTGAATCTTAAGGTGATCAAAATCTTTCATGAAAGACATCTTAATTACGAATCAAATTCAAAAATTAATGTAACAAAGGAGAAAATACAAAGATGAAAGAATACTGAATACCTCAATCTAATGAAGCTTGAAAACCAAAAGGCTTCTAGCCTAGTGGTATTGCGATGAAGGGGAGAAGCTGCACCTCATTGAGGTCAGGGTTCAAACCTAAGCAGGGGAGAGGGTTTACGGATTTATCTGTTTCCTGCTTACCTTAATGTGTGTCTGTTTGAGCTTAAATTAGTCGTTAAGCCGTTAAAAAAATGACGCTTGAAAGAATGCTGTAAAAGAGAAATGAGTGAAAGTCGTCAATTATCAATCATTTGAGTCATGTTCACATGAACCACATGATAGTTCGCAAATTACAATGTACTCTACTCTCATGAGGAAGCCAATTCCAACTTGAATGTCTTAATTTCTTTGAAATTTGTGGCTTTCCAATATGTTGATTTTTTGGTGTTATTAATTGGTAAACAATAATGACGATTAGGAAAATATTAAACGAAGATGACTTAATGGTAACGTTAGACTATGTGTAGTGGCCATGCTATTGAAATCTTTCTTCACTGAAATTTTCTGACACGTTATCACTCAACTGAAAACCTTAAAACCACACAGTGGTCACCTCACTGAAAAACCTTCTTCACTGTGTCACACCACCCCACTGAAAAATCCCACAGTGGGTCCCAAATCCATTTAATTCAACAGTCACAAATCAGAGAGATAAAATGACAGCGGGCACCGCTAGATTCAAATTGTTCAAGCCGTTAGGGGAGGGGGCGGTGTTCCTGCTGAACCCCGTCGAGCCAGTGGCTCGTCCATTACACACGGTCTTATAACAACGTCACGTTAGGAGGGTTTTTTTTTCTTCCAAATTGTCCTCGAAAAATAATTCAAAATGGTTTCTAAGGCTATGTGTGAGATGTCTGAAAAACAATATATTGTGACTCATACTTAAATACCAAATGTGATCACACTCATTCTTAGTCAGATGTGTAGGTACTCAGGTGATGGTAACGAGTTTTGTAATAGTTACTTAATCATTTTTCATAATGTTTTTATATAATATTATTTTTTTTCACAACTTTATAACATAAATAAAAGACTAAATTTAATTTTATAGTTTGTAAACCTAGAAAACATTGAAAAGAAGAATGAGATACAAAAAATAAAAAGATTATATGTCGTATTTTTTCTTAATTCGTTGTTTCTCATGTTCAGCCATTTCATGATTTCTTGTGGTTAAATGATCGATATTGGTCCAAAGCAATTGTAAGTCATTACTTCTTAGACTTTGTTTTTACATATCAATCTTTTCCAAATTAATATAACTAGAATTGCGACGAGTTTTCACGGTACACTCCCGATTATGAGTAGTATATATTATTTACAGAAGCACAAGTTATATAATAAAATCAAATTTCTTATCACGAAACTCTATACAAATTTTGCATAAAAACATTAAATCATACAAAATCTTTACAAATATATTATAAAAATAACAATTACTCACAAACTTCGTCTCACCTGCAACCAATCGTTTGAATTCAAAGAAAAAACCTAAATATTTAAGCAAATCTCTCAAATTTAACACTTTTATCTCTGTTTACTAATTTTCAAAGTTAAAAAAGTTTTGATTGTCTAAGTCTAAATTTTCAAAACGTCATTAAGTGGGAAATAGCAAAGAGGTGTTCAAATGATTGGAGGAGTGAAGTTAAGTGGGGGTCTGTAGGCTGGTGAAGGGAAGAAGCAGTAGGTGATGGTTGAAAAAGCATGGTATGAAGTGAGGCTATAGAACCGTGACATAACATTGAAGCGAAAGAGCTTGTGGAATCATTTTGAGTGAACGAGATTTCTGGGATTGAAAAATCGGCTGACAATCTGCCTAATTTCCCGAGCCAGGCGATACCGAGAATCATATCGGCACCTTCAACCGGCATAATAAAAAATGGAATTTTGAATGAAGCTTTTGGAGTTGTAAGTCAACGTCTGGGCAATAACCGTTGCACTGAATGAATTGGCCGTTACCCACCATAACGGAAAACGGTTGGATCGGAGCTACGGGAAGGTGTAAGGCTGTTGCAACACGTGGTTGAATTATGTTATGTGTGCTTCCACAATCGACAAGAATGGGAAGAAGATAATCCAAAGAAAGCCGCGTCGGATAAGGACAAAAATTTAGGAGGGCGGTTTATCAAGAATTGGTTCTTCGTCATCAGCAATCTCCAATCGATCGTCATTGTCGACAATTAATAAAAATTGAGGGGGTGAGCATTTGTGACCGGGAAAATACTTGTTTGGGCATCGGAAGCATAGATCGTCTTTACGACGTTGTTGCAGGGCCTCGGGTGACAATTTGGTGAATGGTAGGGTGGTCGGTGGATTGTAAAAGTTGGAAATTAAGGGTTTAGAATTAGTCGCAGGGGTAGGAGACGTGATTGTGGCAGGGGATGTATTGGGCTTGGGTGTTGATAAGGTGGGTGATGTCCATGAAGTGGAATGGGGCTTAAAAGTTGTGTTGGGCTTGGGCTTGGGCTTGGGCTTAGCCTTGTCGGTTAATTTTTCTTCAATTAACCTAGCAAGTCCGAGAGATCGAGTCGCTGGTCAATAGGAACTTGATAATAGGAGAAATAATTTTCATCCTAAAATATCCAATCAAGTGGGTTTGAACCGTCGAACAAAGGTAGGGTGATTTTTGGTGGTTTGGGATGATGGTTGGGTGGTTGTTTTGGGTCGGGGTTGGTGAATTTTGGGAATTTGAAACCGGATGATTCAGAGCTTTCAGTTGTGAGGTGATCGGAAAGGGTTGTAACGTGATTGATTAAATTTGCAGTATATTGGGTTTGGGCATCAAGCTTTGAATTCTGTGAATCAAGCTTAGAATTAGGGATGGCAATGGGCCGGGTTTGACTAATCCCAGTCTCATACCCGTTTATAAAAGTATGTCACGTACCCGTCACAAAACCCATCGGGTATCTATTGGGTATTTACCCATCGGGTATCCCGGCGGGTTTAGCTAAATATACTTGTTGAGAACAATTGACTTAAATCACGTCGGGTATCATGTAACTAATTATAAATTTATTTTTTTATAGCTAAAAACTATATGTTAAATATGACAAGAACAAACTATTAATATATCAAATAACATGAAATTTCAAAATGTCATAAGTTGACCATCGTTCAATATAAACCAAAAAAATAGTAATTAACAAAATGGTTCAAAAAAAATATTACAGTTGCCAAAAAAACAAAAAAAATAATAAACAAATTCTATGAACAATTTCTAAAGTTCAAAAAGAATAAAAATGAAACAAATTCTATCTAATTCAAATGTATATAAATGCGTATTTATAATCGGGTAAACGGGTATATATAATCGGGTAATTGAGCCGGGTAAACGGGTATATGAACAAATCCCAAGCCCGTCCCATACCCGCGAAAATTTGAAAAATTAATCTCATACCCAGCCCAATACCCATCGGGCTTGGGAATACCCGTCCCATATGTAGCGGGTTTCGGGTAAACCCGTCGGGTGCGGTTTTTTTTTGCCATTCCTACTTAGAATGAAGAGTTTCGGTAGCTTTAACAAGCAAGGCAATTTGACTAGCGGAACTGGCGGCTGCATTGTTTGTGGCGGTAATAAGTTTTTTAAATTGATCATTGAAAGAAGGGACGGGTTCATCAGTGGACGAAGGGTCTTTGCGGGGCGCCATCGTGAGGGTTGAGACGGGAATGACAGCACCAAATGGTATAGCTTTCTAGTAGGCAAACACTCCAAGAAAAATAGAGAGAAAGCAAGAACAATTTGGGACAATTTCCTGATATCTTTCATTAACCAAAACTCAACTTAAATACAATGCTTGAAATTGAAAGTTTAACTAAAATTAAGCTACTAACTAGGACCATGTGAAACGTGACTTAGTTAAGATGTCTAAATCAGTGTGAAATTTAGCCGCTTCTATAGCTTGGGCTTAGGGGCCGTTTGGTAACGTCTGAACTATTAAGTGCTGAATAGTTAAGATGTCTAAATGGTTAAGAGGATCTGAACCCGTAAGTGCTGAACCATTTAAGACGGTTTGGTTAACCATCTGAATGAAGTTGTGCTTTGCGATTCGGTCGGTCGGAGGTGAGCCAGGCCCCATTCAGACGACGGTGAAGTTGTGTGTTTCCCATTCAGACGCATTCCCAAGTCTGAATCATTTAAACCCTTGTTCAAACATTTCTACCCATTCGGATGTTTTTTTTACGAATAAAATGGTCTGAATCTGAATATTCAGACCATTCAGATTCAAACCATTTAGATGCAAATAAACAGCCCCCTAGTTTCATACATGCTTATTGAATAGTAAGGACAAAAAGTTAATAAAGCTAGTGTCATGATAAGAACGTATGAGTATTTTAAACTAATGTGTTTATTATTATGGGGTTTGATCCACTATATAGAGAATTTAGCCTAAAAAGACTAAGAACTAATATAAGTTTGACATGTGACATATAAAAACATGATAACAAAAATACATTAAAAGAAACAAAAAATATAGTACAAAAAAGCAAAAATCTAGTAAAAAGATAAAAATTTAGAACAAAAAGACAAAAACCAGTACAAAAAATAAGATGTTATATCTAAGTTGTAAATTATTCATTTTTTAGCATGTCACTTGTCAAATTTTATTGGTTTCTACTTTGATTAGACAAATATCTCTTCCTATTTATATATTCAAACAAACAAGGGTTCAATCCGTATTGACACCTTAATATTCAAATACTAGGTTATAGACCCATGTATTATACGGTTTTGTGAATAAAATTATGTGATTTTAAAATTACGTCTTCATAATATTACATAATTAAAACAAAAATACTGGTTATATTTTTTTGTATAAAAAAACTATAAAGATAGAAATTTATAAAAAAAATGTTCTTAATATGTGAGTGTTTATATATATATATAACATTAAGTTAAAATTTTGTGTATTACACGAGTTGAAAAAAATAATATGTTATATATACATATCTAGTAACAAAACGTTATGTAAGTAAAAAACTTGCATATTACAAAGTTTAACTAAACTCATGTTTTACACAAGTTGTATATAATATGATATAATTTATTAATGTATAAAGTCGTCACAAGTATGAGGGTTTCAGGGGTCAATACCCCCGTTGTTTGATCAATATAAATAAATTTTATTGTCCTTTTTGTACACTAAAGTTGCTTTGGATTTGCAAGATTGGTTGGAAATTGCCTGGAATATGATGATTAATTGGAATGGATCAGTGGCAACCAATTAGAAACAAAGCAACAGTAGAAACTAGGTTTCATTCTAAACATCAACTATGTATGAAAACTTGGTAACTGGTAGCACTTGCTCAACATCAATTAATGGATTTTTTTTAATAAGGATTGTCGAAAGAATCAAACCTATCAACAACTTAAAGATTCAACCGAATTTTCGATTATATTAAAACTAAAGATCAAAAGATTCGACTCTTAAAGGACCCTAATTTATTACAACTCAATATATATACACAGACTTGAAAATCCTAAATCATCAGCATGAACAACAGACTCACAACAACAACCTTACCCAGTATATTCCCACTTTTCAGTAGGGTATGGGGGAAGAATAGATACAAACTTTACCCCTATCCCAATTGAGATAGAGACTGCTCCGAAAGAGTCCCCGGCTAAAAGTTATCGTTTGAAGTTGATCATCCCAACGATTTTAACGTTATTTTCACAAAATAATTAAAATAACGTTAAAATTAGTGCATTTTACTTTTGCCTCTGTAACAGCCGAAGATTTAGCACATTTGATCGCGCATGAAATCCACGTTGATTTGACAGACGAAACTATTCCAGGATGAAAGTATGCGAGAAATGGTGAACGTGGGCGAAAACCGTGCGCGAAACGGAGTTACGGATTGTCCGGAATCGCGAAACGAAGATAAAATCGAAAAGTGGACGAAAATATCTGGAACCCCTACCCGCGCGGTACGCCCCAGCTCGATGCTTGGCCTGGGGCGATGCGCCTGACGTCATCCGGACGCAACTTGGGCTTAAAAAGTCAGTTTTTCATCTAGAAGCCATAATTCTTGCTTCTCTTCGACGATTTCAGCCACACCCACGAAAAAATCAGTTCTAAATCCATCAAATCTTCAATTTTGAAGCCTCTTGATCAAGTGGATCGCATCAAGGATCATTACTACAAGTTCGGATCATCTTTTTTAACCGCAAAACTTCCGTCTGAATAGGTAACGGTTTCTTTTAACCTTCTAGATTGATTATGATTGATTAAATCTTGTTTTTTTGGACGTAATGATATAGTTAGGGTTGTTGATTATTGCCTAGATGATGGCTAGAATTGATTATAAATGACAAACTCGAACTGTTAATGGGTAAATCCTTGTTTTGAGCCGTTGTAATGCCTGGTTTGCATGGAATCATAACAATGGTTATAGTGGTTTAAACCATTTGATTATGACAAGGTAGGTGATTAGTTTGATAAATTTTGATATGCAAGGTTAATTCTAAGTGTTTTAAACTAATCGCAATCATTAACATACTCGTTGGAACGAGTATCTGATGTTTATGATAACAGGCAGATCAATATGTTAAACATGGTTATTGAACATATTCTAATACTACTTTGTGACATTTCATGATATCTGGGTAATCAATAACAAGGATTGGTCAATTCTAAGCCATTAATCTGTCTAGGAACCTGTTTTAACGTGATAATCAACAACATTAACTATTTGATGACTATCAAGGCAATGTCTTTGACATTGGACGTTCAGAAGGATTCAATCAGTAAGTTTAGCAACGCCTAAGACGAATTAATTAAATAAGAGAATACGCTTATATAGGACGAGCAAATAAGTAATATTTAAGCATAACAAGATTGTAGAGATAAGAATGGTTAAAATGAGTGTAAGCGGAATTTTGAAATAAGGCTCCGAATGAAAGTTACGACATGCCGAAGTTTCGAGCGGTAATCGTAAATTTGAGCATCTTCAAGATAAGGATATAATCATGATAATATATTCATATTAATAGGATATCGTTGTGAAGTGAGAAAATAAGGAACGGAAGAGGAGCTAGCAAAGTGTACTTTATTTAGCTCAGGTGAGTTTTATGAGCCCTCTTTTACTGTTTTAACGTTTCAGGGCTGATGTGTATGCATGATAAATATCTTTGAAATGATTGTGAGTTCTTATAGCCATGTTTTAAATGTTTTATCATTTTGGGCTGTTATGCATGTGATAAAGTGATTTTATGAAAATGATTGTTTTAACCTGACTATGATCAGGTAAAGAATGTTTTCAGATAAAGAATATTTTTATGTAAATGATTTGTTTTAAGTCTCAACCGAGGTTGAAAAGGAAATGACTTTTGAAAGACATCGACCGAGGTCGAGCAGGAAATGTGATATGGAAGTCCCAGCTGAGGTTGGGCAAACATGAGCACTGCGGTGAAAGGAGCCGCTTATGTTTATGATGGTTTAAATGATTTAAACCATGTTATGTATGAATGATGTATGTCAAGAAGTCTTGTACCGGTATAAGCCATCAACTTCGGTTGATGGTTAAGAAGTCCTGCGAAAGCACAGGCCTGCTGACTGTGTGTCGTCAGTTGAGGAAATCTTATGCATGTATAAGTTATCGACTTCGGGTTGATAGTTAAGAAGTCTTGTATTGCACAAGTATGTTGACCTTGGTCAACAGGACAGGCTACATTTATGCACCGTATGATTGATGTTATGATGTCATGTATGTTATGTATATGAAATGTTTTATGTATATTAAAGATTTTATTTTTATGAAAAGTTAACTTAGAACTCACCAGGGAAAGCTGACTTGTTTTAGCATGCATGTCAGGTTGAATGGTATTGAGGAAGAATAGCAAGAAGGCTCAAGGCATACGTTGAAGACTACCCTGGCATAAACTAGCTGTGTATAGAACTATAGTGACGTGGGTTATGCGTAAAAGTTCGTTTAGATCTGTATAATATTTTATGTTGTCATCCTACATTCCGCTCCCATAATAATGTAATTATGGTTTAAGTACTATGGGTTTGATGTTTTGCCAACCGAGGGGACTCCTGGGAATCGGGGCCTCTGATCAGCCTCTTAAGAGCCACATATATATACACATTATATACATGCACCGCAAATGAGGCGTATGAACAACAGACTCACAAATACACACACACACACACATATATATATATATGTATATAAAGAACATAATATCTGTGCTAATATATGTAGAAATACATCTCTGATCAACAAGATCTTCAAAAACAAACAAGAAGACGTTCATTTATCATATGAACAAAGAATAACTTCTCATATAAACTATCTCCAATCACAGAAACAGAATTATCAGTCCGAGCTGGGCCACAACCTCATTCAATCAGTCCACGTACAATAAAATTTTTTTGATTTCATAGCACTTGTATATCTACATTGAAGCACATGTAGTTTCATGCTTTTGTCTTCCTTTCTTCATCCAATGCCTATTCGAGAAAAAACAATGGTTGCACAATAATAACTTAATTACGCTCATCGTGGTATATAACTATAAAAAATGGCCAAAAAATGAACGGTTGATACCTTGCTTTGGACCATTCTCATGACGAGTACGAAAATGTCACGTTTTCTAAAAAAACAAAGACATGTAAGTACTAAAATTTCTTGCAAATAAAACAAACAAACAAACTTACACATATTCTCATTTTTCAGTAAGGTCTGGGGCCGGGGGATGATGGAGACAAACCTATCCCAGTTGAGATAGAGAGACTGCTCCGAATGAGTCACCGACTCAAAGTTATCGTTTGAAGTTAATCATCCCAACGTTTATTTTTACAAAATAAGTAAATAACGTTAAAATTAGTGCAATTTTACTTTAACCACTTGAGGGCCCACACATATATACATTATATGCGTGCAACGCAAATGAAGCGTCGATTTCTTGCTAATAAGTAACATCAATTTGAAATTTGAAAAAGTACAATTTGACTTTTTAGGTCAAAAGAGCTGCTTTCGGATTACAACATCTTAATACTTGTTCATATCAAACTTACTATAACAGTTTTTTATAGCAGGTTGTCATTAAGACCAATGCAGGTATCAAAATTTGCATGAAAACTGAAATAATTAAAATAAAGAGACTTTGAAAAGTAGTTTGGTTGACCCAATGAGTCAAAGACTGACTTTTTGTTTGGAACAAGAAAGTCAAACTCAAAGTCAACAACGTGAAGCCAGTTCATTACCTAACATCATGGAAATCAAATTCAACTGGAGAGCCACGAGGACGTATCAACACAATTTTGGTTGTAATTCCTTGAGGAATTTTGATCTGCATTTTCATTACAAGATGATGACAATTATCAAGAATATAAGATACATAAAGGGATTTAAGTAATTTAAATAATGTTTAAGAAGCGACGATTCTCCTTTTTTTTAACGGATAAGGTTACTCTCCTTCTAAACTACTTCAAACTAATCATACCATTGCATGAAATTGAACCCATGATCTATTATTTTAAAAGGCAAAGTTTGTATCAAGTGGTCTAGTCCCACATTAGCAGAAGAGACGATTTTCTAAACCATCATATTTGGTTTTTTATTGCAATGAAAGCCAACTAACATTATTATACACGTGCAAAAGCATAGGGCTGGCAAAACGAGTTTAACAGTTTCAGACGACGCCATTAATGCAAATATAAATCATGAAAACGAATTGTTTAACACTTGGCTATGTGATTTAAGCGTGATAGTTCTAAATTTTATGTAGCAAAAAAAGAAAAATAAAGAAGTCTAACCTCTTAATTTTTATTATTTTTAAAAAATATAAAATCAAACTGTAAATGTTTTGTTAAACAGGTATAATCGTATCCTAACATGTATATATTTTACCTGTTCAATGACATACAATTAAGCTGATTGTCCAGTGCATCTCCATATCTACATACATATATAACTGAGGAGCAAAATTACCGCGTTGTTCTACAGACTACAAGTTAAGCAGTTGGGTCGGGTCGGATAGGCCAGGACTTTTTTTCCCGAAATTTTAAATATTTTATAAAATATTATTTATGTGATTAATATGATTACAAAGCTAAATCTAATTAATTGATTATCTACCAATATTACAATCCAAGACTCAGTATATTCCACCATTAACAAAGCTAAAGTAGAGTCTGATGAATGTAAGAAGTAGACAACTTTACCTCACCTTTAGGAATATAGAGAGATTGCTTCCAATGAGACATACAGCTTATGATGTCTGATTAACAGACCAACCCAACGCTTCTAACATTATTTTCATAAAAAATAAGTAAAATAACGTAAAATTTCGTGCAATTTCACTTTTGCCCTAGAGTCCGACACATATATACATTATATATTCGCACCGCAAACATGACTAAAACTACAAAACTACCTTTCGAGAGACTAAATACAGCCAATGCATTATTTATTTTTACCCTTTAAAAATTAAATATACCCCCAATCATTTTATTTCAAGTAATGTGCCAGTACAATACCACTCCATATGAAGGCTAAAAAATTGTGTTTTATATACTGATAAATCAATGTGGGACTAGCATATTTGGTAGAAGCATTGTCTTTTAAAAAGAATGTCTTGAGTTCAAATCCAAAGAAGAGAGGATTATTGGGTGTAATTTAAGAGTAAAATAGTATGACTGGTCAAAAATTTACCGATAAATCATTGGAGTATTTCTCGAAGATATAAAGTTTGTCCACGCTATTGATGAGTATCTTGTATTTGTATTGACCTAAATAAATAGTTATGGGCTCATTCGAGGTACCCATCTGCAAAAGTTCGGTGTTAAAGAAAATAAACCAAAAGAAACTAGTTTAAAAAATACTAACAAAATGTTTTTATAAGTTTCAACTTATTAGTTTAGATATACTATACCAGGAGCGAAGCACTAAATGATTTCTGACCAGCTAACATATAATTGTCTATTTCCTGTTGCATCTCTGGATCTTCATAATGTATAATTCAAGAACATGCAATTAAGTTCAAGACAAAGGTTAAAATTCAACGAAAAAAGCAATGTTTTCATAACCGGGCCAGACATAGAACAAGACGTCTTACTGGTTACTGGTCGGACAAGTCGAACAAGATTCAAGAACCGGATAACATAATGAATATATATAATACTCAAAAAAAATTATACAATTATAAATACATAGGTTAGTTACCCGTGTATTACACGGGTTGATTAGAAAAATTATATTAAATAATACGAATTGGTAATTAAGATTTAATAATTGCAAAATGATTTTGTCACGTTACTTTTTGTTGGTTAAGTTATTGAATAAGTTATTTGATAAAAAGATAGTTAATTTTGCTGAGATTGAATAAATAAATTTAATATATAAATTGCAGACATCCAACTAATTGTATTTGTTTGAATTGAAAATAGATATATAAATTAGGATATTTAAATAAAAGAATGTTAGATTAAAAGATAAAAAAGAAGTAATTTAAAAAGTATAAATAATGAAAATATTTATAAATTACAAAATTATATTTAAAAAGGATTTAAAATTTAATAAATTATTAGTATTAAATAATAAAGAGACTTAGCATTTAATAGAAAAAAGACGGGAAAAAATTAGAGAGATGTTAAGAGATTGACATGTGGCAATTTTTGCTACTCTTTTTTTAGAGTAGATTTAATCAAACACAAATAATGTTCAAACAAATATAATCATGTTAAAAAATATATGATTTGGTTTTAACTGTTATTAGACATGTCAATCTTAATCCAAAGTAAGAATAATGAGTAAATTTGGGTAAAAATTGTTGTATTTTGTGTTAGATTGTAATTTTATGATATAAAATGGGTTGAGATGGGTAGCACTTTAACACAATACGGGTCAAGATTAATAACTTAAAAACTATATGATTCCAATGAATTCAAGCAAATAAAAATAATTAATAATAAATTTAATGATAAAATAATTAAAAAAATATATTCAAAAAAACAATTTGTTTTATAACTCATTTAACGTAAGCTAAATTGATGTTTTTTATAAGCGAACCATTTAGACCCAACCTGGTTTTTCTTAAAACACATCCTGACCCGCACTCATCTTGACCCACACCCCCAGGTTGTACACTACAAGAAATTTGGGTCTTTACCCACACTTGGTATGTGTTGTTAAAAGTCTATTATGTTTAGGTAAATGTTTTTATCTACACATAAATTAAGTGTCATCATGTGTGGCCTCATGACTGTTGAGATAGATTATTACCTACACATCACTTATGTGTAGGTATATATCACACTATAGTTACACATATATGTGTGGGTAAAAATAAAATTATGTGTAGGTAAAAGTGGTATATATGCAGATTTTGAGTTTAATATGTGTAGAAAGAAATATATATGTGTTGGTAAAAATATATTTATGTTTGACAATTAACCGTGTATACGTGGCTTATAATATTCAAATACATACCAATAAATACATACCAACAAATACAACATTGTAGGTACAAATACATACATATGTTACCAAAATTACCACACTTAATTAAATACGTTCAAACATTAATCTTTAAACCATAAAAGTAAAGTACAAGTCATTGAAAATAAAATACTTATACTAACAAAGCATAAACTATTCAAAAGTCACAAATTTATAAATAATACAAAAACTACTTCAGTCATTAATATTTTCATCCCCCGGATGTATCACTTTGAAATTGTTCTGATGTGCTTGATAGAGGTGACATGATATTATTCATAATCAATGTCTATTGTATAATTGCACCCGTACTTTCCAGTGTTGCAAATACATCCACAAATTCATCATAAGGACGCTTTGATTTCCGAGTAATACTAATGGTGTTACTAGCAATAGCTGGATAACGTTCCCACTCATGCAAGAAAATAGAGCTTCGTCAAAATACCTTCTTAATAATCAACTTGTCACTCATTAATTCTAAAAAATATGTATTTCTCAGCTTCACCATATCTTCCTGTTTGCAAAAAAAAAAAAAGAAAACAAGTACAATACATTAGTTATGAAAAGAATTTCATATATTCGTTTCTAACTAGTTTTTTTTTGCCATAAGTAACATACAATCAAATCAAAAAAATCAAAGACAACATGGTTAAAAAAAAGTAAAATGACTCGAAAATTGAATATTTGGGAAAGTTACCCGGTTTTTGGAAGAGATGATATTTGACAAATGTTGGCGGATCCAAATAGATGTACCCGGTGTCATTGGGATTGCTTGCTCACGACTGCAAAAATTATTAAACATATTGGTTATATCTATATATTTGGTTATATATTTGTTTGAATGGTATATAATCAGTTAAAAGAAAACATTTCATTTTCCATCAATTTATCAACCAGGTAAGATCCAATAAATCCATCACCATGAATAACCAATATCCTCATATTTGACGAATTTCATGCAAATTCAATTGAAGTAAGTATATGTACACAAATGAACTTAAACATCTAAAAGTTGAATTCAAAACTGAAAAAATTTCAAAATAAAAAGGTGAAAGGGTGGAACGGCAAGTATTTGCAAGATCTAGTAATTACATTATTTTTCATATTTTGAACAAGATGGCACACACAAAAAACATGATAATTAATTAAGAAAATAACAATTCTGGGGAAAAGAAACAAAAGCAATAATAAATATAATCAATTCTTCAAATCCTACAATAACATAATACCTGTGAGAATTTGGAGTTATGCAGAGGAGATGTGGCTGGAGGCAGTTTTGTAGCTTCGTGTTTAACATTTGAAGCGTTACTCGCCATTGCTAAAAGCCGAAACTGCAACAATGCTTACAAGATTACATGCAAATGTGAAAGAAAATAAGACATAAAACGTGATCAAATTTACTGATAACCCACAAAATGTTTTAAAATTCAATTAATAGAACAAGTTTAAGCATAAATCAACGTTATAAGTTTTTTTATTATGATTCAAGAAACACTAACAACCAAGATTTCAAGACCAAAGCAATGCAAATTGCTAAACATACCCAATATAAAGAATCCTTAAAGATTTATGAAATGCACAAAATATGAAGAACATTAGATGAAGAGAAACTACAATCTCACCAAATGATGCCAGCTCAAATTCTAATTATTATTATTATATTGATTAAAACCTAACCAAATGCTTCAACATCAAAATACACATAGAAATCAATGATGGATTCTCGATAACATCCGCACCAGTAGTTTTTCTCAAAATGCCTCCTGCTTCATAACAATTTGGGTACAAAAATTTGAGTTTTATATAGGGATTAGATTTTATCAAACAAGTATTTGTTTTCTTGAACGAAAAAAAATGAGTTTTATATATGGCATGAAGATACTTCATTAGTATACTATAAATTAGTAAATGACACCAATTCAGCTAGAACATTCAAACTGTACCAAGGAAATGATATATTTCTTTCATCATGTGCTTCAATTAGATTAAAAAACACTATATTAACCTCATCAAATCACTAAAAACCAAAAATTCCAGAGCCACATACACCCAATCTATTGCATTAATAGACAACAAGTATGAAAAACCTTCATACAATAAAAATTAAAAACAGGTAACGATTAACAAAATAATTCTCAAGATCTTAGATATGGAATATAACCAGCGTATGGTTGCTCTTTTGATGCGGTAAAAGATTTCGTGAGAAGTAGAAGTCCCTGCAATGATTTTACTAAATCACAATTGAGAAGTGGAACCTTAAACACCGTAGGTTTACAAAAAACTAAACAAAAAAAAAGATGGAAAGTAATGAATTGAGAGTACCTGGTTTGAGGCCCTACGATTTAGATCAAAGACTCACATACAAGGGAAACCAGTTAGGTTGAGCGCTCGCCGGAGACTCCCCTGAAAAACAGGTTGTTGGCACCACAGTAGGGTACCACCAGCAGTTAGTCTTGATCACCAAAGCCCGCCGTCGTCGTTGTCCATGGCGGAAGTGTAGTTGCCGTAGGAAAATCGGACAGCCTTACGCTACCTTCGTCGATATCGTCTTCCAGTTATAGTACGCCGGCCAACACTTCCCAAACCGCCATCGTTCTGCCTTCAGTTTGCCGCCAAGACCGAGTCTTTCATGGTTGCGTTGCCAAGGGTGTGGCTGCTACAGTGCTACCCCTCTATCTGTCTCTCCACGTTCTTCAAAATGATTTTGTTTGGTTGGTGAAAACTAAAAGAGACAAAACGTGGTTTTAAATTTTAAATTTTAAATTTTAGATAACCATCGAGTGGGAAACATAATGGGAGGATAAAACATGCTTATGGAGTTGTACATAATACATAAAACTGTACATCTTTTAAATTTAAGACTTTACCTATTCGTTTCGCAATCTCTATTATATAAAAGTATATATATGTATATATGTATAGCGTATGTTTCGAAGGTTAATCATTTTTTATTAAAAGAACCAAATAACTACATCTTATTACTTTGGTGTCTACATTAAAGTAAGTATAAAGATGTAGGTTTTTTTTATTATTTTATTAATGTAAGTAGGTCCTACATTAATTAAAAAAAAAGAAAAAAACTACATCTTTATATTACTTTAGTATGGGTCCCAAAGTAATAAGATGTAATTATTCGGTTAACGTAATAAAAATGGGTTAACATCTGATCATCTCCCTATATATATATCAAAGTTTTCAAACCCAGACCGGGATTCGGTGACAAGGGCGGTCCAGTTATATGCTCGAAACCGTTTTTGAAAGGAACCGGTGGGCCGACGGTCAAACCAAAAAACCGGTTGGTCAACCGGTTTTTTAAAATATTTTATACTTTTTTATTATATATATATATGTATATATTATATCTATGACGTCATCTGGTTCTTAAATCCGGTCTAACCAGTCTGACCGCTCACCAGTAAAAAGATCGGTTCGACATCCGGTTCGGTTTTAAAAACATTACTTTTCAATAAAATATTTGCAGTCTTTTTCACTCACCACATACACTCCTTAAATTATATATGATTTACATTTTATACATATTACACATAATATATATTAGTAAAACACAATCAATTATCCACACATATTTTATTTTTTACATGTGTGTAGATAATTTGCTTACACATAACATAAATTTGTCATATGTGTAGGTAATTAGAGATTTAATTTATGGCATATTTTGGTGGGAAATTTCCCACCAATGTTAAGTGTAGCTAAAGCGTAATACCAACACATATTAAGTGTTGTTCATTATGAAAATATATAATCAACCATTACTTACACATATACACACATGTGTAGGTAATTTACCTACACATTTACAAGTGTGGGTAAATTATGTGTTGGTAAACACTATAATTTCTTGTAGTGGTAGGGGTGTTCATCGGTTCGGTTAACGGTTTGTTCGGTTTATTCGGTTCGGTTTGTTCGGTTTTCAAAAATTTTTCCTCCTAACCGTTAACCGAACCGAACCGAATTCGGGATACGGTTATCCGAACCGAATTCAACCGAACAAACCGATTAAAAACCAAATAAACCGGTTAAAAACCGAATAAACCGAACCGAACAAACCGAATTCAACCGAACAAACCGAATTTAACCGAATAAACCGAATTCAACCTTATATTATTAATAAAAAATAATAAATTTAATTATGAATTCGGTTTAATCGGTTAACCGAATAAACCGAACAAACCGAATTCAAAAAATATCCAAAACCGTTAACCGAACCGAAAACCGAATTCGGAATTCGGATACGGTTAGGAACCGAACCGAAAACCGAATTCAGAATTCGGTTCGGTTTTTTTCGGTTACGGATACGGTTCGGTTATCGGTTTTAAACGGTTTTCGGTTTTTCTGAACACCCCTACCAGGTTGAACTGTAATGTTTCATTATTTGGATTTTAATTAAAAAAACTAAAATCTAGTCCGACCAGTGAATCAGTCGGTTCGTTTGAAGACGGTTCACAAGCTCATTTTCGGTCAGCCAATCCACTGGTTCTAGGTCCGACTTCGTTAAAAAGAGGTTAAAGTCAATATTTATTAAAAACAACTTGGTCTAACATATTCAAATAGGTGATTTTCTCAATTTTTTGATTGTAGGGTCAATAAACGAGTTTGAACATAATTAACTATTATGCTTACTACACGTTATTTTCTTTTGTTCATTGACAAAGACCCGCATTATTTCCCCCTGAAAACCAAGTGGAGAATTTTATAGCATTCATAGTATAAAATTATTATTTTTATTTATATTTATATTGTAAACAAATAATAGTGTGTGTTTACAGTACTTGTCTACCTTTGTTATCAACTGGTACGCACTCTAAAGCAATAACTTTATCAACATCATCAGTTGTAACTACATATTCTGGATTTTTGGCTCCTGTGTTGTAATAATAGATACAAAAATTGTAAAACAAGATGACTTAGCAGAGCCGTCTCTGAGAGTTTGAGTGCCCTGAAAAATAGGCCCCTGTATGAGATGCACAAAAAATCAGTTAACCAAACCGGTTAAAAACCGATTTTTTTAATCGGTTTATGTTTTTGAAAAACCGATGGTTTGGAATCGGTTTCAGGTTTCAAGTAACTAAACCGATTATTAACTGGTTTCTCAAACCGGTTTGGGTGTCCTCTGTCCGTTATTTCAAAACCAGTTACCCGGTCTGTGCGCCTCTATCCGTGTATGTGTGTGTGTATATATGGTAAGGATAATTTGAAAACCATTTCTTCGTGAGAAAACCGTGAAAACTAGGCAAAAATAATGTAAAAAAACGTAATTTTTTTGAAATTTTTTTACAGGTTTGTAACACTATTGGTCATATTTTTATAAAAAAAATCAAAAAAGCGTCGATCAAATGTTTTTTTAAAAAAATATTTTATAAAACCATGTAAAACTTACGTAACAAAACGTAAAAAAAATTCCGTCAGATCTGTCGCCGTGTTACGTATGTTTTACATGAGTTTATAAAATATTTTTTTAAAAATATTTGTCGGCGTTTTTTTGATTTTTTTATAACAATGTGTCCAATAGTGTTACAAACATGTAAAATATTTTTTTTTAAATATGTTTTTTGCATGATTTTTGCCTAGTTTTCTCACTAAAATGGGGTTTTCATTTTATTAATTCTCTCTCTATATATATATAATGCATAAATTGACGATTATTAAGATAACAATAAGCTAATAAACAATATAAAAATTTTTGTTGAAACAAAATAATTTTTTTCACATATCTAAACAAATCATGAAGTTTTCTTAACATTTTTTAAAAGCAAAGTTGTTGATCAAATCTTTATATATAAAAAATCAAAATTTCGAACCCCTAAAAAAATGGGTCATGTGCGATCGCAACTCTTGTTTATGCTAAGAACCTCCCTTGTGACTTAGATTTACATTTTAGACGCTTAAAACAGAGATGAATTTCATGTATGTCTTTACAAACTTACTAAATATCATATATATTCAAATCAAATTTTAATATCAATATATTCTTTTCTAACAGTTAAAATATAATATTTATCCTTATTAATATATTTTACCAAAAATAATTATAACATGATCATTTTACCCTTAAATTTCATTATATCAAATATGTCATTCTTCAAAAGCTAAAAATATCATAAATGATGATTTTAATGTATTATATTTGCTTCTTTCTTTTACGATATTTACCTACTTTTTATTTCCTTTTATTTTTATTTTAAAGCAAGTATTTATGAAAAAACAAGAAAATAAAATGTATTAAAATGCTCATTTAAGATTTTTTTTTAGTTTTAGAGAATGATATATATTCGATATATTGAAATTTAAGGGTGAATTAGTCATTTTAAGAATTATTTTTGGTAAAATATATTAATAATGATAAATATGATATCTTAACCATTAATAGATGATATATTTAATATTAAAAGTTTGATGTTGATATGCATTATATTTAGCACGTCACTCTTTGCAAATACATTTTACTCTGTAAGTTCATGGCAATGTTGAGTCTTAAAAGACTTACCCTCGATGTATGCCGAAGTGTCGTCTTCATAGTTCATAGTGACGAACCCACTCACATAACATAGCATCAAACAAATAAGTGACAAATCAATATTTTCACAATTTAAGGAATTATTAGCTTATCTACCTGAAACATGCATGTGGAGGTCCCATGAGCGGCATATCCACAACCAAGAAGTGCTCTTCCTGGTTTTGGGTCCCCAGTAATCATGAAGCCTTCTATTCTCGGGCCATCTTTTGGGCAAAAATATTTCATGTTAGCATCTAATACCATGAAAGTTGTGTAACGGGTCAAACCAAATCATTTATTGATACTTGTAGGCCATGGCTCGTGGACACATTGTTTATAGGGGAGTTCATCGGGCCGGATAACGATTTATTAGGATCGGGTTGTTCGGATTTGTAAATTTTAAGACCCTATCTCAAACCTGACCCGAATTCTAAAATTTTCAATACGATCCGAATCTATCCGAAAAACCCGAATAAACTTATTTTTTTCATCCGAATAAACAGGGCTTATTCGGGTTATTCGGATTGAATTCGGATATCCGATCCGAATAAACAAGATTTTATATATCCGATATCCGATCTGAATTCGGAAAACAGATATCCGATCCGTATCTATCTGAATCTTTAATTTGGATCGTTTTTTCGGGTTTCATATATGATTAGGATTTCGGATTTTTTAAACACCCCAAATTGTTTATCATATCTCTTTAAAAATTTTATAGTAATTAAATAAGATTATATCATATAAATCTAACTTTATATTTTCCTTTATAGTTTTTATTTATTTATTTTTTGACCATCAATACTTTGAGCCCAGGATATCACGGAGGCCGAATACCCGGATCATGCGATAACACTTGAACCCAGGGTAACTGTAACACCCCGCCTCGTTTTACCAGCAATATTGTCCGCTTTGCCAAATTATAGCTCACGGCTTTGCTTTTGGTCGCCCGGGTGAAAACTTCCCAGGTTGTCACCCATCCTGGATTGATGTCACCTGAGCACGCTTAACTGTGGAGTTCTCCTCTCATCCACTACCATTAAGCCCCAAAACGCGTTGTTGGTATAAGAGGCGGGTTATTACATATGAACCAAGGATCTCTCCTGTCCACGGCCGATGTGGGATTTGCCTAAGGTGTCACATACACCCCCCTTGGGACTCATCGTCCTCGATGAGGTTTGCCCCGCTAGCCTCTCTGGCGTGTAGGATCTGCCTAAGGTGTCCTCCAGACACCCCCCGGGACTCATCACCCTGGATGAGGTTTGCCCCACATCCCGAACGGCACAGGAGTGTCTCTGATACCATTCTGTAACACCCCGCCTCGTTTTACCAGCAATATTGTCCGCTTTGCCAAATTATAGCTCACGGCTTTGCTTTTGGTCGCCCGGGTGAAAACTTCCCAGGGGTCACCCATCCTGGATTGCTGTCACCTGAGCACGCTTAACTGTGGAGTTCTCCTCTCATCCACTACCATTAAGCCCCAAAACACGTTGTTGGTATAAGAGGCGGGTTATTACATATGAACCAAGGATCTCTCCTGTCCACGGCCGATGTGGGATTTGCCTAAGGTGTCACAGTAACCATCCCAGGAGACAACCATTGGGGAACCTGAATCATGTAGTAACACCTAAACCCAATGTAACTTACCTTAGGGGGAAACCATTTGGAAAACCCCATGACCTGTACAACTTTAATATGCCTTGTGAGTATTTTGAACCCATGTTCTTTTATTTGAAAAGTTATCAAGTACCGCTAGGGCAAACCCCCTTTGGTGTCCTTAACATACATTTCAAGCCAATTTTTGCAAGTAAACACTTGAATAATTTAACATGTTACCTTCTACTTCTTTTACTTTCGCTAACACTAGTACGTATTATGTTATATAAGGCGGTCTAAATAATTGTTTATAGGGCGGTTGATGTTTGTAATTCATTTGGGGCGGTCATATTTATTTCTTGGGGCATTTGGGGCGGTTTTGAACATATATAAATTAAGGAGATCTTAATTTTACCATTTGGGGCGGTTTTGGATTTTAATTTTACCATTTGGGGCGATATTAGATCCGGGCTTTTTGTTTCATCATATGGGGCGGTCCTTGAGATTTTTATAGGCGGTTTTAGGGATTATTGGGCCATTTAATGGGGCGGTTTCTGGGCCATTTTTAATGGGGCGGTTTTTAGGTTTTTTAGGCGATTCACTTTGAATTTGTATCCCAACGTTTCGAATTCTTCTCCTCTTCTACTTGTCTATCAACAACATTGTCGATCAACATTGGACGCCATCTACTCTTGTTCTTCTTATTATATACATTTACTCAAATTCTTTTGTGTTTAATTTTTATTTTGATTATTCAGGTAAAATTTCTACTTTAACATATTTATCTCTTCTTATTTTTCTTCGTATAATACATATATTTACATTATATTAACTTCAATTCTATTTACTTTTTGTAGATTTGGATCTAGCTTATTCGTATAAGTGATTCTTTTATACTCAATTTACACATTGCATGAAATCTATGTTTTAAGGTTTGAATCATCTATCTTTTATTTATCTTTTATTAAATTTTATTGATACATTATGCCTGGCATAATAGACGGGTTGAGTTATATTGGTAAACGGGTCAGAACGGGTGCAGGTTAGGATGCGTGCGGGCCAAAACGTGTTTTAAGCAAAATCCATTTGGGTTTAAACATGTTGTTTTAAAAAAAAATCAATTTCGCTCAAATTAAAATGAGTTGTAACTAAAAAAGTAGTTTATTTGAATAATTTTTAATGATTTTCTCATTAAATATATTATTGTTCATTCTTACTAATTAAAATCCATTATGTTCACATGGTTTTTAAGTTACCAATCTTGACCCGCTTTGTGTTAAAGTATTATTCATCTCAATCTATATTATGTCATAATGTTGCTCATTTCAACCTAAAATGCAGTAATTGTTTACCAAATTTTATCCATTTATATTGATATTAGGTCAAGATTGCGAGGTGTATGATATATTGATTATGAATTGTTCATACATTTACTTGTTTGTTTTCTATTAAGATAAACTTTAGTATACACTCGTCTGAAATTTATTTAATAGAGATAAAATTCAGATGGATCGAAATAATTGGATGTACCATACTGCACGTACTTTCTCAGCATATACAGAGTGCATTCAAAATTTTCTCAAAGCTGCTGAAGTTAATCGGGTGAATAAATGCAATGGAACGATTTGTTGTCTTTGTATGATTTGTAAAAACTTTAAAAGATTTGATGATATAATGGAAATAGAGTTTCATTTAATGAAGCATGGATTTATGTCTAGATACACTTGTTGGTCAATCATGGTGAATCACGTACTTTTCATAGCACGTCGTCGATAAATTTACAAAATGATTTTATAGAGAACAATGATTCACATATTGATGAAACTGAGGACCCTTCAACTCATCCCAATGACAATTTAAGTGAAATGTTACATGATCTAGAGAATAATGTTAGTGATAATGACCAAACAAAATTACATGCTTTGTTTGAAGATGCGGAAAAACAATTATATCCGAGTTGTGAAAAGTTGTCAAAGCTTAGTGCAGTGTTAAAGTTGTTTAACTTAAAGTCAATTTATGGATGGAGTGACAAGAGTTTCACAAATCTCTTAGTTATTTTGCATGAAGCTTCCAGACGGTAATGAGTTACCAATTTCAACATACCAAGCAAAAAAATTAATGTATCCAATGGGTTTGGAAGTTGAAAGAATACATGCGTGTCCAAATGATTGTATTTTGTATAGAAAGGAATTCGAGAATGAACATATATGTGGTACATGTGGTGCATCTAGATACAAACGTAACAACAAAACGGATGAAGTGGACGATGATGTGACGAAAAATGGACCAGCCGTTAAACTTTTGTGGTATTTTCCTATAATACCAAGATTAAAATGATTATTCTCAAACGAAAATGAGGCAAAATTGTTACGATGGCATAAGGATGGTCGTATAAACGACGAAAATTTAAGACATGTGGCGGATTCACCCCAGTGGAGAAATATTGATATCAAATATCCTGAATTTTTTAACGATGTTAGAAATATACGGTTTGGACTTAGTTCTGACGACATCAATCCTTTTGGCAACATGAGTAGTCATCATAGTACATGGTCGGTTCTTCTATGCATTTATAATCTTCCTCCATGGTTGTGCATGAAACGAAAGTATATTATGATGACATTGTTAATTCAAGGTTCAAAACAACCTGGAAATGACATTGATGTTTATTTGTCTCCGTCGATTGATGATTTAAAGTCCCTATGGAGTTCAGGTGTGCTCGTGTATGAAGCATACAAGAAAGAAAATTTTAATTTACGAGTGACCGATGTCGAAGTGTCAGTCAAAAATAAGAGTAAAACTTAAGTCCCAGCTACCTTATTAGTTAGGGTAAGTCGGGTGTCGAACCACGAAGAGTTTATGTGGATGGTGTAATTGTTACTTGATTTGTTACCTAAACTTAACTAAAACGGAAAATGTAAACTTGAATTGAAGAGTTTGTTTGTTACTTTGAAAATCAATTGCAATTAACTAAAATGGTTTTAACTAATAATGAAAAAGGTGATTCCTTCGGAATTTGGATTCAAAGATAGATAATTAACTTAGTTTTCAATTGGGAATTCACATAGACATGAACGTGTGAATTCAATAATTGCGACGCGCAAGGACCATTTGCTTCGATTGTAAAACAATGGAAGATTATCACAAGAACATCAATTGAAGTTTATCAAACCAAAACACAACTTAATATATCCTAATTACTAGAATTCTCAGGAACTGAAAAGCAATGATGAAGGTTTAAATAAAATTCAATCGTTTACAATCAACGAATCAAACAACTAGCAAAAAGCATCGAATGCTTAGATTGCATGTCCCAAACAAGAATGAAAACTAAATATAATCATCTACTTACAAGAATCCTCCACCCGGAGGAAACACGAAGAAATCAGCCGCTCATGACATCAAATTGATCTTCAAAACTTGATTGGATCTTAATCATGGATGATTATGGATTGATTGGATGGATTAAAATGGTGGAAAGACTTCAATTTTGGCTTCTAAGATCGTCCAAAGTCGTCCAAAGTCGAATGGAATGAGTTAGGATCCTCAAAAACCTAATTTTTTAGGTTTAAATACATGCAGGCTTTTTTACGTGCGTAGGCTACTCCCTGGGCGTAGCCTACCGTTTCAAAGTTCTGTCAAAAGGTAATCCCAACAGCGTAGCCTACTCCCACCATAATCTTCCAAATCTTGTTTTCTTCATTACACACTTGAATATGTATAAACTTTAGCATTGAACACACATAATCATCATTCCAAACCCTATACATCAACGAGCCATGATTTTTTGCACAATAAGTGATTTTCCAGCATACGGTAATTTATCAGGATAGAGTACAAAAGGTAGGAAATCTTGTCCTATTTGTGAAGACGAGACAAATTCAACCTGGTTAAAAAACTGCAAAAAAACTGTATACATGGGACATCGAAGATTCCTTTTGGTTGGTCACATTTTTCGTAAGCAAAAAGTCGAGTTTGACGGAAGTACAGAGCACCGAACGATGAGGAAACGTTTTGATGCATTCTCAAGAGTTGAAAATCTAAATACTGTTTTGGGAAAAAAAGTCGTCCTAAAAAAGAAGCCATCTGGAAAAAAATCTATCTTTTGGGATTTACCTTATTGGGGAGCACTTGGATGTTAGACATTGCTTAGATATTATGCATATTGAAAAAAATGTATGTGACAGCTTGTTGGGCTTATTGTTAAACATTCCCGGGAAAACTAAAGATGGTATTAATGTTGTGGACATGGGAATACGTAAAGAACTTGGTCCTGTTGAGATAGGCAATCGTATTTTTTTGCCACCTGCTTGCTATACTATGTCGAAAGAAGAAAAAAAAGGTTTGTAAATGTTTACATGAAATTAAAGTTCCATCGAATTATTCTGCCAACATCAAAAGATTGGTGTCGATGAAAGACTGTAAATTGCTTTGTATGAAGTCTCATGATTGTCATGTTTTGATGACTCATATGATTCCTATTGCAGTTCGTGGAATTTTACCTGAGAAAATCATACATACAATAACAAAACTTTGTTTGTTTTTTAACATGATTCACTCGAAAGTTATTGATCCGGAGTCACTCGATACATGGCATAAAGAAGTTATAATCACGCTATGTGAATTAGAAATGTATTTTCCACCGTCTTTTTTTGATGTGATGGTTCACTTGATATCTCATATCATTGGAGAAATCAAGGCCTGCGATCCTGTATTTCTGCGTTACATGTACCCTTTTGAAAGATATACGGGTTTGTTAAAAGGTTACGTAAGAAATCGTAATCGACCCGAGGGTAGTATTGTTGAAGGAGACGCTTCGGAGGAAGTAATTGAATTTTGCACTAGTTATTTGGAAGGTGTTAAAAGTGCCGGTCTTCCTCGATCTTTTCACTCAGGTAAACTTGATGTGGTCGGAGGCGTTGGTCTAAAATCATTCATCCCAAGTCGAGATAGTTTACAACTTGCACATTTATTAGTCCTAAAACACATGACATGTCTTAGTCCATATGTTGAAGAACATTTAAACATATTGGGATTAGAAAATCAAGGTAAGGACGAAATGTGGTATATAATAAAGCATAATAAAGAGTTTTCTTCGTGGATGAAAACTAAGGTAATGACAACTAATTTTGATGAAACTGTGAAAAGGTTGGGACAAGGCCCAAATTTTAAAGTAAAGTCTTATCAGGGTATAACATTAGCGGATATATATTTTACACCAAAGATCAAGACGAAAAAAGTACAATGCAGAATAGTGGAGTTACATTAATTGCATCAACAACTGAATTCGACTGGCTGGATCGTTCAAGAATGTTAAGGATAGCTAAAAACTCTTATTACGGTGTGATACAAGAAATTTGGGAATTGGATTATTATTCTTTCACTATACCTGTGTTCAAATGTAAATGGATTAATAATCGCACTGGTGTTAAAGTTGATAAATATGGTTTTACACTTGTTGACCTTACAAGTGATGGCTATGCAACTGAACCATTTGTTCTTGCTAAACAAGTCACACAAGTGTTCTTTGTAAACGATCCGAGCAAACCAAGACACCACATCGTATTGCAAGGGAAGCGGCGTATCCTTGGTGTAGATAAAGTCATTAACGAGGATGAATATGACCAATTTGATGACTTACCACCATTTTCTGAACAGTGTTGATAAACCACGTCAAACAAATCATCAAGGTTCGAATTATATATATATATATATTCTTTACATATAAAGTTTTAAATTATATTAGTTACTAATATAATTTATTTGTGCAGGTTAAGGCTATTTTTACCGATCTAATCCTGAGTATTTCACGAGCTGTCTTGGTTCGTTTACACCCATATCTTTGACTATCTAATATTAGTTACACTTTTCAATTAATGTTTATGTTTTTTTATGTTAATTCTGTTTATTAGAGAAGTTTTGTTTTAAATGAAAATAATAGTAAAAATTAAAAACGATCTAAAACTCGCCTCATACTAGGGGTGTAAACGAGCCGAGCCGATCCCGAGCTCGTTAAGGCTCGAGCTCGGCTCATTTAGATAAATTAAGGCACGGGCTCGAGCTCGGTTCGGCTCGGCTCATTTAGGCTCGAGCTATGTCGGCTCGGCTCGGCTCGTTTAGATTTTATTTATTTAATTACTAAAATTATTGAATTTTATTACTATTACTTAATTTTTATTATTATTAGTTAAATAGTATTATTTAATTAGTATTGTTATTGTTTTTATTCAAAACGAAACTTTTAAAATTAATGCTGCCCATAAAGAATCAAAAGAAGTGGTCACGCAGACAAACATAAATGGTGTTATTATAAGTAATATTATATAAAAAAAATAAATAAATGTTCGTGGCCCAAAATTGAAACAGCCTCAAATATAGCCCCAAATTCCAAACCGCCTCAATCTTCATACAAAAGCGCGCGCGGTTATCAATATTTTCCCTCCGATCCATTTTCTGCCCCAAATTTACTCGACGAAATTACTCAAAATTACTTGAACGTGGTTGTTTGTGAGTGAGCGGCGGTCAAGTGAACAAATGGTTCCGGTGTGGTGGCGGCTGGTGTGAACAAGTGGTGTTGCGGCGGCTACTTGGTTGTGTGCGGCGGTGTGAACAAGTGGTTCGATCTGGTGTTGCGGTGGTAGATCGATCGAGTGAACAGGTGGTTCCGGTGTGGTGGCGGCTGGTTGTGTGTGACTATGGAGCGGCTAGTAGTGAGCGACTGGTTTGTGTTGTTGTGCATGGCGACGGCTAGGTTGTGTACGGCGGTGATAGTGAGCGGCTAGCAGTGAGCAACAACAGATTTTTTGGGTGTATTTTGCCATAACTTTGACAGGGGATTTAGTTGGCTCAAGAAGTAAGGTTACACTTCAATGTTTTTAAATTTCAGCTTTATGTATATAGTTAGTGTGTATGTGTTGCAAGGAGTGATTATGTGAGGTGGTTGTTGGATTTAAAAAATCCAAGTGGTCCCTATATGCAGTGATTGTTTGCAGATTGTTAGATTTAAAAAATTCAAGTGGTCCCTATACGCAGTGATTGTATATATGTTTGCAGGTTGTTAGATTTAAAAACTTCAAGTGGTGCCATATGATATATGCAATAGTTGTATGTGCAGACTGACTATTTGAGGCGATTGTTAGACTTCAATGTTTTTGTATTGATTATTCGACTCATGCAGTAAGGTTACACTTGTTTTTTATAGTGCTTACATTTATGCTTATAATATGTTGATATGCTATTTGCTTTCATTTAACCTATAGCTTGTGTTGTTTAATTTTATTTAATAGTTATGTCTAGAAGGGGTAAACGTGGTGTTTCTTCATGTTCAAAAAAATGCGGAGAAAAAGATTATGTTATTGAATTTAATGAAAATAATCAACCGATTGGAAGAAATTTCCAATGGTTTATGTCAAATTTGCTTTAAAATGTAAGCAATTGTTGCCATATCATCTTGATTCAAAGGATATACCTCAAGAGACGTGGGATGAGCCTTGGTTACAAATCAAGGTATTATATTGTATTTTATCTTTGAAAATTCTTATACATATTAAATATTTGTTAATTATTATATATAATCTTTTGTATTTTAATTTTTAGGGTCTTTTTAATATTCAAGATGATGCGTCGAAAAATTATATGATGAAAAAAGCAAAAAAAATCTTACCAATTTTAAGAGCACGCTTGTTACCTTGTACGTTAACGAAGGCAAATGCCCTTTTGACAAATATATGTTTCTTGATCCTGCCCATTGGGATGGGTTTTGTAAACAAAAGACAAGCGAATCATTTGTGGTATGTGTAATTTGATTATGTTTATTATTACTATTATTGTTATTTTTTTACATATTTTTTATAAGTATTGCTGAATGTTTGTTGATTTATGACAAGGCAAAAAGTAATAAAGCTAGAGCAAGTGCAATGGCAAACAATAACTATGCACGTGTTGGAAGGACTGGATTTGCTGGATTGGGTGAAAAATTTGATGTCATTTGGCCTCAACTTGAAAAGAAATATGAATATATTAAAAAAATTCAAGCTAAACGCACCAAATTGTGGATATTGAGTAAGGCGAAGAAAAATAAAGAAAATAAATGTTATGAACTTGATGAAGATGTAAAGGAAAAAATCCATAAGTTGGTAAATAAAAAAATCAATAAGTCTTGCATATATGCACACATGTATATCCAATTAGTTAAATGTGTTGTTTTTTGTAGATGTGTGTTGAGAAAGATATGATAAAGGATGGAACATATATTGAAGGAAATGTTGATCCTTTAGCTAAAGTTTTAGCACCAGAGCATGGAGGTCAAACACGGACAGTTTCTAATGTTATAGGTAATGAGATTTGTAATCATATGAATTTATATTAAATATTTGTGCTAATAATTATGTCTTTTTTGTATTGAGTTTACAGGTGCAACAAAGGTTTGTGGAGGACTTTTTAAAGGTACTAAACATCGATCAAAAACTGATGTGAACTGACAGAGAGTCTCGGTTCAAAGGGTCGATGAGAGTCAAGTTCCTTGTGGCTCTAGTTATGTGAATAGTGGACGACATATTAACTATCCACCTATCGAGGTAATATTTATAGGTTTGCAAATAAAAAATTCATTTATACATATAGATACACATATTATACTACTAAAAATGTTATATATTTTGCAGAAAATAACATCATGTGACTTGTTATTTCCGTTCCAACCAAGTTTGGAATTGGTTGTGGCTAGAGGACAAGCATGGCCTTCTTTGGATCGGATTTTACATGGAAATTTAATAAATGAAGAATGTGTCAAGATTCAAGTTGATATTATCATTGAAGGCTATGAAAAAATGCCAGTTATTGATGTAACGCGAATTGATGAGATAATGTTTGTTGGAGATACGCTTCATCAGTTTATTCAATGGCCGAGACACGCATTAAAGGTAGATTTTTTTATATATTGTATATTTGTCATATATAATATTTATTTTAATATTTTTTGAATACTTAAAGCTTGTAAACAATGAGGCTACGAGTACAAGTTCATCAAGTCAAAGGGGCACCACACGAAATGTATCGAGGTCGTCTTCTAGTGATAGAGTTGACTCGCCACAAACACACAATAATGACAGCTCAAGTGCACCTCATCGGCCACTACAGGTTTTCTATTTTAAATAAGTTTGATTTTTCTAAATATTTAAACATCTTATTTTGTTATTTAGGATGAGGATTTCGATTCAATTGCACCACAAGTACCATCAGAATATGAGCTTGGGCCAATGGGTTTTATGAATTTGGTAATTAATATTAATATATATATATAACAATTCACAAACACACACACGCATATTAGTTATTTGTCATTTAACAACTTGTTTATTATTTATTTGTTAGTTAACACAGATGAAACAGATTGAACTGCAAAATCTATATACACCCGAATTGCCATCTATTAATGCTCTCGACCTTGAACCAAAATTTATTGATCCAGAAATTAATATTTCTTTGGGAAAAATAAAGAAGAGATCTCTTTCAATCCGAAGTATAGTTGAAGTTCTATCAACTTACGTTGGTGATGAGTATGCAATTACATATTCTTCACCCAACGAGATGTATGACAAAACGTATGTTCAGGGTGGGTCATACGGGGAATTGTTACATCTATTTTGCAATGAGTGGCTTGATATCAGCGTACTACAAATAAAATGCCATTTAATGGCACACGTTTTTTAGTGGCATTTAACTTTTGTGTCACTACTATAGGATTTGGTGGCACTTTGAGTGTGCCGCATTTGTCTGACTCATACTTAGTGGCACTTATTATTTATGTCTTTAAATTATATTTTCAGTGGCACTTTATATATGCCACACATAATCAACATGTATTTTTATGGCATTAACTTATGCCACTAAATCAATTTAACATTTTTCACACTTATCATTCCCTCTTAAAATTCATTCCCTACTATAGGATTTGGTGGCACTTTGAGTGTGCCGCATTTGTCTGACTCATACTTAGTGGCACTTATTATTTATGTCTTTAAATTATATTTTCAGTGGCACTTTATATATGCCACACATAATCAACATGTATTTTTATGGCATTAACTTATGCCACTAAATCAATTTAACATTTTTCACACTTATCAATTTAAATCAATTTAACTTTTACCACTTTCTAAAATAAAACATCTTTATATTTTTACGAATCCTAAGTTAACCCATTTAAAGTTTAAGCGAATCAAGAGTTTCGTTTATTAATTTCTTTTTCAGACCCTAATCTTCAATCTTCGTAAAGAGGTGCAGCAGGTGCTGGTAGTTAGGGGTGTTAAGAAAAACTGAAAACGTTAACCGAACCGTATCAATAACCGAAAAAACCGAATCGGATTGCGAATACGGTTTTTGGGTTCGGTTTATGGTTTTATGTTTTTTTTTTAAATTCGGTTTGTTCGTTTATTCGGTTAAACCGAATTGATATTTAAAAATACTATATTTTATTAGTTATATTTATATCTATATAATATATATAATAAGTATTGGAGAGAAAAAACGATTAAACTGTTAAAATTAAGAGTTGTACAAAAATTAATGGTTTAGGTACAACTTCTAAGGCTATGTGTATCATGCGTGAAGGGGGCGTGAGGGGTTCACTCGTGACGGGGCTCACTCGTGACAGCCCTCACGGCATGAAAGAGGAAGAAAAAGGGAAAAAGAGGGTGATGGGGGGCGTGATGATAACACATGTGGTGATGAAGTGGAGTGATGATGTGGGTAATGATGTTGATTGATTAGGTGACACCTACGTGAAGGAGGCTTGATGATAACACATAGCCCTAATGAACATCTTTTCCTAACCTTCTTTAAAAAATTTGAACTCCTGCTTTTGTCAAGGAAAACCCTAATCTAAACCTTCTCTTCCTATTTTTGAATAATTTCTCCATTCTCAGCTTCTACGTTTCTCTCTGCACCTAATATTTAATAATTGAAGATGATCGAGCTCTTTTGGATGTAGCCTTAAATTGCAAAAAATTGAAGGAGATCGTTGTTGTTGATATTTGTTGTTCTTACCACCGTCAGTTGCTCCCTCGAGGTACTCCCCATTCTTTTGTTAAAGATTGATACTTAGGGATTGCTAATCGTAATATCCACAACAATACCTTTGTTTCCATCCATTTAGTGCATATTTTGCCTCTTGGCTTCTGATACGACATGCCTCCTACATCGTCCTCTGCCTACCATCTTTGTTCGCTATTTGCAGGTTTGTTTCTCACAATGCAAGTCAAAATTTACTTCAGACTACATTTTTTATTCATTTTTGGGGTGTGTGTGTTTTCCTTCTGATTTCTATATGATATTTAGGTGTTAATGGGGAGTACTCTGTATGTTATTAGGGCATAGAAATGATAATATTCACTATTTAATGTTAATAATAATTGTTGCTAGTATGTTTTTTTTTTTAATATATATTTGATATTTAGGTGTTAATGGGGAGTACTCTGTATGTTATTAGGGATAGAAATGATAATATTCACCAACACAGCTGCCGCGAAACCCTAAAACCTACTACCTAAACCGTCCTTAACTCCTCCCTAACCCCGCCGGTCGACAAACGATACTCCTCTTTCCCCAACACAGCTGCCGCGAGGAAAGGACCAGGGGGTCCAACACACAAACGGTACCAACACCACCACTGCCACCAACAGTACCACCACCACGCAAGACACCTCCCCCACTGCAGCCACCTCCTCCACTGCCCACTGTCAAGCACAAAACACTTGGAACCTTTATTTTCACCTTTACAAACCAGAGAGGCTGGAAACAAGGATTTGCCCTGTTTCCCTTTTGCTGTTGTGATTTTTGCAGGCAAAACAAGAAGACAGAAACAGACCAGCCCCGGCTCTTGGATTGGACCAACCCGCTGTGAGATCGTTCTTTTCCTTTGTCATTTCTTGTCTATTGTTCTGGTTATTACACTAAACGCGGTTACTTCTGATCATTGCCAATTGTGAGCGTTGTTGGATCTATGATCTAGGGTTCTTGTTTATTGTTTTGCTGGATTTGTGATATTTTGAAATTGTGATTGTTGGGAGGTTTCTGGGGTACTTTTTGTGACTTTGGGCTCTAGTCTGTGTGTGCGTATTTCGTTCTGATTTTCTGTGTATGCATTATTGGTCCTTGTGAAGACTTGTAGATTTGACTTGGCAGCATAGACGGGATAACACATTATGATACTTTGAGATCGTGTCCAGGGAGGAGAGGTGCGGATAGAGGGAGAAATAGGACGGGGGAGATTCTGCGCATAGGGTCATGGAACATCGGAACCCTAACTGGAAGAGTTTTGGAGCTGGTGGATGTACTCAGAAGACGCAAAGTCAAAGTAGCATGCCTGCAGGAGACAAGGTGGAAAGGAACAAAAGGAGCAGAATACAACGGATACAAGTTGTGGCACTCAGGATCTAATGGAGTAAAGAATGGAGTGGGATTCTTAGTTAGTAGAGAACTACAGGACCAGGTGGTGCAGGTAAGAAGATTCAATGACCGAATCATGATGCTGAGGACGGTGATAGGAGAGGAGGCAATAGCAGTAGTGAGTGCATACGCACCACATGTTGGGTTGGAAGAGAATGAAAGGAGAGAGTTTTGGGATTGCATGGACGAAGTGATGAGAAACATCCCAAGAGATGAGAAGGTTTGTATAGGAGGAAACTTCAATGGCCACATTGGGAAGGAGGAAGACGGGTTCCCCATGACGCATGGGGGCTTTGGTTTCGGATCCCGGAACGAGAGTGGGGTCACACTTTTAGAGTTTGCGGTGGCTCATGACCTCGGCATCATAAACTCTTTCTTTAAGAAGAGAGACTCACACTTGATCACGTTCAGCAGTGGAGGACGTGACACTCAGATTGGCTACCTCATGATGCGAAGAAACGATCGTGGCAGGTGGAGGGACTACAAGGTATTCCCGGGAGAAACAGTGGTGTTGCAACATAAACTCTTGGCAATGGTTATTGTTATGCGTAAGAGGCTCGTAGATGGGAACAGGAAGAACCCTCAGATTAAGTGGGGTGCCCTGAAGGGAGACAAGGTAAGAGGTGTTCAGTAACAACGTTCTAGAAGGGAGGCATATCAGTATATGCGAAGACACAAATCAGTTATGGGATGAAATGGCCGAAAAGGTGACTAGAGCGGCAAAGGAGACACTTGGGATGACAACAGGTAACAAAAACGGGCAGAAGGAGTCGTGGTGGTGGAACGAAGAGGTGCAGCTCCAGGTTAGAGAAAAGCAACAAAGGTTCAAGGAGTTTGCCAGTTGTACGGAAACCACAGAGAGGGCACGACTGAAGACAAGGTACAAAGAGGCAAAGCGTGAGGCAAAGAAGACGGTTTCAGAAGCAAAAACCAAAGCTTATATAGAGATGTATAAACGCCTTGAAACTAAAGAGGGAGAACATGCCATGTTCAAGATTGCAAAGGCTAGAGAGAGAAAGAGGCAGGACCTGGGAGTAGTGAAATTCATAAAGGGTGAGGATGACGTGTTTTAGTAAAAGAGAATGAAATTAAAGACAAATGGCAGACATATTTCCACGACCTGTTCAACAAGAGCAACTATCAAGAAGAAGATGTAGGGAACACCATGAACACAGGAACAACTCCAAACAACTGTTATTGTAGACGTATCACCAAAGAGGAGGTTCCTACAGCTCTCAAGAGGATGGGAAGGAGAAAGGCGGTGGGACCTGACGATATTCCCATTGAGGTATGGAGATGTTTGGGGGAAGAAGGATTGGGGTGGTTGACATTGTTGTTCAACAATATACTCAAAACTGGTAAAATGCCAAACCAGTGGAGAAGTAGTATTTTAATTCCCCTATACAAGAACAAGGGAGACGCCCAATGTTGCGAAAATTACAGGATCAAGCTGCTGAGCCATACTATGAAACTCTGGGAAAGGGTAATCGAGATAAGATTGAGAAGAGAAACCCAAGTTACGGCAAATCAATTTGGATTTATGCCAGGAAGATCGACAACGGAGGCGATACACATTTTGCGCCGATTAATGGAGAAATATAGGGAGAAGAGGAAGGACTTGCATATGGTATTCATCGATCTTGAGAAGGCGTACGACAGCGTACCACGGCAGGTGATTTGGGATAGCTTGGAGAGTAGAGGTATTCCTCAGAAGTATATTGAGGTCATCAAAGATACCTATGCAGCTGCTAAAACTAGTGTCAGAGCACCGGTGGGAGATACAGACTTCTTTCTAGTGGAGGTGGGACTACACCAAGGATCGGCATTAAGTCCCTTCCTTTTGCGGTTATTCTTGATGAATTGTCGAGGTCTATTCAGGCTCATATCCCATGGTGTATGCTTTTCGCGGATGACATTGTCTTAGTGGCAGAAACGCAAGAGTTAAATGTCCGTTTAGAAGAGTGGCGAACCGCTTTAGAAAGAGGCTTACGCATAAGTAGGACAAAAACGGAATACCTACATTGCCAGTTCAGTGGGGCAACCGAGGAAGATGAAGATGATCAGGTTACTATTGGAGGCCAAGAGGTGCCAAGGACGACAAAGTTCAAGTACCTAGGATCGTTTATACAAGCCAATGGAGATATTGACAGTGACGTAGCTCACCGGGTTCAAGCGGGTTGGAAAAAGTGGAGAGCAGCAACAAGCATCATATGCGACAAGAAGTTTCCAGAAAAACTCAAAGGTAAATTTTATAGAGTGGCGATCAGACCAGCCATGATGTACGGCACAGATTGTTGGCCGATTAAGAAGAACCAAGCTTTTGTACGGCACAGATTGTTGGCCGATTAAGAAGAACCAAGCGAGAAAGCTGGAGACAGCAGAGATGAGGATGCTCAGATGGATGTGCAGACACACAAGGATTGATCGGATAAGGAACGAAGTCTTCCGAGGAAGATTACAGGTGGCAAACATCTCGGACAAGGTTAGAGAAGGAATATTGAGATGGTTTGGGCATGTGAGGAGAAGAAACCAGGCGACACCTGTACGAAAGGTAGAGCTTCTCACGGTGGAGGGGAAGAGGGGAAGGGGTCGACCGATGTTGACATGGGATGAGCAGATTCGACACGATTTGACAGAGCTACACCTCTCTGAGGACATGATCTATGATAGGAGTACATGGAGACGTAGAATAAAGGTACTTGATACATAGAGCCTTTCCTGTGTTCCTAGATGTAGGGGTCGGGGGTTGTTGCTGTATCTTTGCTGGTTTTGGATATATGATATGTGTTTATATGTGCTATATGCATGCCGCGTGATGGGGGGTTGGCAGAGTTATTTGTTACATGTTGGTTTGTATGCTTGTGTATGGATACTTCCTGCTTGCTTTGATTGCTTGTTTTAGTGTCATGTTGGGTTATGGATTTTGTTTCCCCGCTGGTCTGTTTGTGTTGGGTTGATGTCTTGTATGGTTAATGCTTACTTGTTTACGTTTAACATGTTGGTGCTTCATGTTTGTGCTTTATGCTTCTTGTTTTGATTACATGTTTTCTAAAAAAAAAAAAGCCGGACCACTGAGCCGGGGGACTCTTTCGAAGCAGCCTCTCTATTCTACTTGTAGATAGAGGTAAGGTGCGTCTTTATCTTTCCCCTCCCAGACCCCACTCTAAGTGGGATTTTACTGGGTACGCTTGTTGTTGTTGTTGTTGTTGTTGTTGTATTTGATTTGTATTTATTGTGGTTGTTTGTGTTATTGATGGATTCCCTTTAAAACATAATATTACAGCTTATAGTTGATCAATTTGGGACTCAAATTGTTCACAACCTTTGGATTTAACAATCTATTAGCCATGATTATGTACATGGTAGTCTGTTTTGATTAGTCAATCTGAATCTCAATGTGCTCTTGATGCAATGGTGATGCCACTTGACTTTTATTCAAAGATCCCATGTTCAATTCTTATTATGTCAAATGAATTTGTTTAATTTACTCTAGCTCAATGTATGTATGGATGCTAATTAGTTAATTATCTTTAGTTACAGCAATAACCAATATTGCTATTGCTTACATTGCTTTTGTAAAGATTCCATCTATGAGTTCAACTTGTTTATTGTCATGCTGACATGGATTGAGCTATAAGGCATTTCTTTTATCCTGGTTGGGTAATGCTGATTTGTTTCTTTCTGTAGTTGATTTGCTGATATACAATGTACTAATTAAAACATTTGTTGAAGTTGTTGAGGTGTTTTCCTTATTCTTATCTATATTCATCACCCTGTGCTTGGAACTCAGGTCTAGGCGCATAGAAATCTGTTATAATGTACCTAAGGCTAAATGATCAAGTCAGTATTGTTAGGAATCAAGTGCATTATAGACATGTAATTTAGTTGTGCAAACACTAAAATAAGGATAATAGATACTCTTGCGTAGTTGCGTTTAAGAAATAGTCGAATAGATGTTTTTTGGTTTTTAAACTAAATAGTTCAATAGATATTTTTTTCGTATTTCATCTAGTAGTGCTTTTAAATGCGGCTAATTTTGACATTTAAAATCAAATATATGTTCTTTTTTTTTGGTATTTAAACTAATTATTCATCATGGGCCAGATCTGTTGGCACTTATAATGCATAGTGTGATTGGTGTATGCCTTTGTGATATTAAGACACAAAATTTATTTGTAAGATCTTCTATATTCTATCTTCCATCTTATATAGCATATGTAGAGTGTACTAATACCTTTATAGCCTTGAGATGATTACATAGATTTGAGCCTTTGTAACAGTTACAGGTATTGAAGAAATTGTTTGAGCCTATGAAGTTTTCCCATGTTTACGTTTGCAATACAAGACAACAACAACATCCATGCCCAGTAAAATCCCACTTAGAGTGGGGTCTGGGGAGGGAAAGATAAAGACACACCTTACCCCTATCTACAAAGTAGAATAGAGAGGCTGCTTCGCTAGAGTCCCCCTATCTACAAGATTAACTGCAATTAAATTAGCAAATAGAATTAGATTATTCTTTTATGCAAAGGTTTTTTAGTTCACTTGTAAAAAGGGAACAACAAATTTGAGTTGTCTTTTACATGTCAATTACAGCCTGCATATGGTTTAATTGTAGTTATATTTGGTTATTCTCTTGAGTTTTACTCACCTGTAAAGAGAACAAGGAATGAGTATTCTTTTTTTTTTTTTTGTCTTTTGTTCACCGGTAAAAGGGAACAACAAATGCGAAAGCTATATTTAGCTCATGATAGAGTGAATTCATTTTTATTTACTTGTGTTATGCTTTTATTTGTACTACTTACATGTGGTTTCTTTATTTATTTTGCAGCTTGGATTTTGCATAACTTTGCAAATTGTTGGTGACTCAACCATATTTAGAAATTTCATCCTCCTGAAATCTGTGTTTACAGTTGGTATATGGATCATCAAAACATACCCATGTTGTATATCTTCTTTATACTTTTGAATACTTAAACTACAAAATCGTTGAATTAGTAGCCAACTGTTTAACGCCTAAGAAAACTTCTTTCAGCTTGCAGTGAAGGCACTTCCTGATTGTTGATTTGGAATCGATTGATGTTTGTATGATGTTGAGGTATGATTGTTCGATTTCTTGTATAGAAGCACATTTTTTGATGGATCAGCTATCTTATTTTTAATAATCTGTATGATATTGAAACTGTAGCACTTGCAGGTTGCATTATTTCTATATGAAAATCAATTGAACAAGAATAATTATGTTCAGAATTTGCTAAATGATGATGAAGTCACAGTTGACAAATTATGAAGCGTTCTTGAAAAAGAATAATCGGTTGCTTAGAATAGAGTTAGATAATGTGAAAATTGTTTTGATTTTTTTTTTGTAAACATCTGAAATCTGTTTGAAATTTATTATGTGTTTCTTTGCTAATGTTTGGAATACGTTTTGGCTTAAACTTCACTTTAGATTATGATTATAAAATTATGCATGTTTTGAGTTTATTTTTTATTTTAAATAAATAATGAAATTAATGTAAATAATATAATGATTTATGTGTTACCAAAATTTTAAATATAAATAGTTTGTATAAACATGAAATTTGTGTCATAAAAGTCTTTTTCTAATTTATGGCAAAAGAAAATTGTGCCACTAAATAAATATAATATTTTGTAATTAATATTGTGGCATAAATAAAAGTGCCACTAAAGATCATTGGAAAAATGAGTGGCACATAAAAAAGTGTTGGCACTGCTTCTAGTGATACTTTTATTGTGTGTCACTCATTTTTACAAGTGTCAGTAGTGGCACTTTTATGGTTTACTGTGACACTTTTTGTGTGTCACTGTATGCCAATTTTTTTGTAGTTTGTACACTTATTTACAATGTAAGTTGTTTTTGCTAGTAGTTTATATTATACAATAACATATTTGGATAACATTAAATTTATGAACTTTATTAATAATTATTTTTTCTTAATTTAAGGTATTTTTATGAGTTATCAAACTCTAAATGTGCATTTTTAAATCCACACGATATCGCGGGTGACGTGTGCATAAAAAATCCTAATCATGCTAAAGATCACATCCTAGAGATGTATTCGTTTCATGGTGAAAAAACATTTTTTGTTGCTCCATATATAGCAAGGTAACCTATATTTTTACAAAATATTAGATATATACACCCATACCCCATACATGATTTTATTTATTGCAGTGGTCATTGGTTGGTATTCATTATATATCCTTTAAAGCACCAAGGGTATATTATTGATTCAATAAACAACCAAAAGGGCAAAGAAAATTATGCATTTTCAATTATAGTTGAAGAAGCCTTAGGTGTTAAATTAAATTGGGAACTAGTCAAGGTATGTTTAGTTTTATAACTTTTTAATAATTTATTTTTTTTGTTTTAAACTAAATAGTTGTTAATGTAATGTAGTGTAAACAACAAAGAAGCACCTGGGAATGCGGCTTTTGTGTTATAAAACACATGCATGGGTTTGTTACCATTTATCAACATAATTTTCCTAAAAATGTAAGTGTTTTTTCAATATTTATATACTTTGTCTCATGAATTATGTATACATATATGTATATGTATGTATCTTAATTCTAATTTGTATGTCTATTTGTTTTAGATTTGGAATGAAATGAAGTTTTTCACGCAAAAGGATATATAGATCAAATGATCTTACAATTGGTGCCACAAGTTGTTGATAATTTGTTTCCTAACCGGACATGATGTTATGTCTAGGCTGGTATGTAAGTAGATGCTATGTCTAGGTTGGCTGGTATGTTAGATCAGATGTTTAAAACTTCTAGCAATATCAATGGATTTATATTGATGCTCATGTGAGTATCCGAATGTTTTCTTTTGTTTTTTTTTTTGAAAACTGTATTTGTACGTGTGTTTGACATGGATGAATGGAAGATATTTTTGTTATGGACAATTGTAGTTTGTGTGCAAATGAACTTTATGTATGTAATATTATTGTTGTGCATTTGTGGTATTTGGTGTATTAAAGTACTGCAGCAAGCTAGCATTAATTTCAAATTGCAAATTGCATTTTTGGGCGAACAATTTTTTGAGGCGGTTCATTTCCACCTCCCAATACTTGCCTGCAATTAAAACCGCCCCATATGCGTTTATAATTCGCCCCAATCAATTTAAAAAACCGCCCTATATGTTAAAATCTAACGCCCCAAATGTAATGTCCTATGTTCCATTTGAGGCGGTCTCTTAACCGCCCCATAATATATTTATGACCGCCTTATATAACATAAAATGTACTAGTGTGTTACCTTCTAAATCATAAGAATCATCAGCATCACTAATAGGCGGTGGTTGATGGTAATCTTCATTGGCCAGATCTTGAAATCTATTATTCACAATTTTATAGTTATATAACTTGATATGCCATTAGACTACTAAAATAACATATTAACGTAATGATGAATATCACTTGGAGTAATTTATCTTGGAGGCCGTTATTTTCTTTTGATCATTGGCAAAGACCCGCACTACTTTCCCCTGAAAACCAAGGGGAGAATTTTATGGCATTCATAGTATGGAACCACGTATAAAATTAGTATTATTATTTTTTAATTATTTTATATATATGTATATATATGGGAGGGTTCCAATGAAAACTTCATTTTATATAAAACTTAGAAACTAATCACAATTATTATCAGTCAATTTTGTTTTCTATTTTTTGTTTTACATTTCGTTTTATTATAAGTTTAGATTTGTTAACAAAAATAAAAAAGTAATATATTTATATAGGGTAAGGATATTCTAAAAAGGCTTGAAACCTTAAAAAGTCTAAGAAGCCACAAAAGAATGACATGTGGATTAGAAGCATAAGGGTAAAAATGTCAGAACAAAAAATAAATTACACATGCAAGTCACATGCAAATTTCTCTCATTTCTTTAAACGCTCGTAACTTTTTTGTACATTAATATTTTTTTAAAAAAATTACACCATAAAATCAAGCGTTTTTTTGACTTTCTAAAGAGTATAATATTATATATTTTTTTAAAAATAAAAATAATGACTTATACCGAGTCTTACTAACTGTTCATTTTATGGTGTTTTTCAAATGTTATTTAAACAAAATTATATTGCGTTTTTTTGTAACGCATGTCTATATTTTATGGTGTTAATGTTTTATGGTGTTTTTCAACTTATTTATGGTGTTAACATTTATGGTGTTTATTATATTCAGAAGTTAACGAACTAAATAAGGCGTCTTATAGTTTTTTTGAACACCAAAAACGCCATAAACATCTTTATGGTGTTTTTTTTTGTAACGTATATGTACATTTTATGATGATTTTTGAATTATTTTATTGTGTTAGCATTTTATGGTGTTAATGATTTCCAGGTGTTAAAGAAAATAAAACAGGACATTTTATGGTGTTTTTTAACTTAGTTTTATAGTGTTTACTTTTCATGGTGTTTTTTCGAGCTATTTTATAATGTTTATGGCGTTAACATTTTGTGGTGTTTATGTTGTTCGAATATTCATGTGATCGAAGCTAAACATTTTATGATGTTTTTTGTGTTCAGTGATATGAACATCCCAAAAACACCATAAAACGCAACATTCATATACACCAATTTAGGTCGTTTTTTTTATATAGCAATATTATACTCGTTGAAAAGATAAAAAAACGCTTTATTTTATGGTGTAATTTTTTTAAAAAAATAATTACGTACAAAAAAGTTATAAACGTTTAAAAAAAGTAGGGGGAAGTTGTTAAAAAGTCAACAATGGCTACAATACCCATTATACCCCTCCAACCACTTAAATTCCCCCTTAATTCTCTCAAATGAGGTGACACCCTTACAACCATTCATCTTAAAAATCAATGGCTAAGTTTTCTTCCTACACTTTTTAAGGTTTTAACCCTTTTTAGCCTAACCCCTATACTATTTATATATATATATATATATAGGGGATGGTTCAAATGTTAACCCTCCCTTATATCGTTATCCCGTGTTAACCCTACATTTTTTGCCCGAATCTTTGTTTTTTTTTCATGGTTTTTATTATACATAATAACATAAATAGGGGGTTTCTTTTTTGTAAATAATTTCTAAACGGTGATGAATTAGCAAAAACACAAAAAAGAAACCCCCTATTTATGTATAATAAAAACCATGAAAAAAAAACAAAGATTCGGGCAAAAAATGCCGGATTAACACGGGTTAACGATATAAGGGAGGGTTAACATTTGAACCGCTCCCTATATATATATATGTGTAACTCATGTTATTACATATATATACAACTCATTGATTACATATATGTAACCTTATAGGTTACATTACTACATATATGTAACTTCGTGATATACATATTTTTATTAAAAAAATTTATAACATTTATAAAAAATCATGAATTTTTTTATATTGATTAGTTAGTAGTAGTTTTTTAGTTTTCTACAAAATGAGTAGTTTTCTTTTGAACCCCTATATATATAGCAGAGAGTTCCTAAGAAAACCACCATTTTGGAGAAAACTAATCACATTTGTTGAACTCAATTTTGTTTTTCATTTTTTGTTTTATTATAAGGTTATATTTGTTAATAAAAAGAAAAAAATAAAAAAATAAATGTAATTCATGTTATTATATATATGTAACTTTATAGGTTACATATACGTAACTTCGTAATCTACATATTTTTTTGTTTACACAATTTTAAGCTAATAATAAAAAATCATGAATTTTTTTTAAAATTAATTGGTTATTAGTAGTTTTCTTAGTTTTCTCTAAAGTAAGGAGTTTTCTTTTGAACTCTCCAGTATCAACATACACTATGGTGTACGTACCATCTAGTTTCATATTATTTTCCTACTAAACATTTGAAGGATGGATGAGTTTTGGATTTCTAAAATTTTGAAATTTTAGAATCGATTATGAACATAAGGTGTGTAGAAATTTTAATTAATTATAAAGAAATGATAATAATGAGCATACCTTAATCAGTGTAAACAAATAATAGTGTGTGTTTACAGTACCTGTCTACCTTGGTTATTCATTGGTATGCACTCTAAAGCAATATATTTATCAACATCATCAGCTGTAACTACATATTCTGGATTTGTGGCTCCTGTGTCATAATAATAGATTAAAAAATTGTTAATCAAGATGACTTAGCAGAGCCATATTCGAGAGTCTGGGCTTCCTGTACGAATATTAAAAATGAGTCCCCGTATATAGAGATGCACAAAAAAAGGTTAACCAAACTGGTACCATTTTCAAACGGTTAGAAACTGGGTTTTTTATAATCGGTTTAGGTTTTTGAAAAACCAGCGTTTTGGATCGGTTACAGGTTTCAAGTGACTAAATCGGTTATTTAACAGGTTCACTAAAGTAAAAAATCGGTTATTTAGTTGTTAACCGGTTTCAGTTACAATTGGTTTAGGTTTTGGAGCTTGAAAAACCAGTTATTAACCAAACCGGTTATGGTCAAAACCGTTTTGAAACAATTGACCGGTTAACCGGTTCAGTTATTTAAAACTGGTTTTGAATGGTTAATCGGTTTATGCACCTCTACTCGTATATATATTAATTAATAAATTTTGTTTTAACAAAATGATGTTTTTCACATATCTAAACAAATCATTATGTTTTCTTAACATTTTTTCTAGTAAACTTGTTGATCAATTCTTCATATATGAAAAAAAAATCAAAATTTCGGACCTTTAAAAAAAGGGTCTATGTGGCCGCACCTCTTGTTCATGCTAAGAGACTCCCATGTGACTTAGATTTACATTTTTGACATTTAAAATAGAGTAAATTACGGTTTTGTCCCTGTGGTTTAAGTGTTTTAACTATTTTAGCTCAAAATAAAATATGTTATCAATTTAGCCTCTGTGGTTGAGACAACTATCGGTTTTAGCCACCCAAACTTAACTATTATAACAATTTTGGCCCAAAATCTAACTATGGTTTGGGCCAAAAAATGTTAGTTGTCTAAACCACATAGACTAAATTGATAGAAAAATTATATTTTGGGCCGGAATAGTTAAAACAGTTAAACACAGGGGCCAAAACCGTAATTTACTCTTTAAAATATTACCATGTCCCTTTTCGCAGATACATTTTACTCTGTAAGGTCATGGCAGTGTTGAGTCTTAAAAAACTTACCCTCGATGTACTCCGAAGTGCCGTCTTCATAGTAACGTACCCACTCACATAACATAGCATCAAACAAGTAAGTGATAAATCAATATTTTCACAATTTAACGACTTAGTAGCTTATCTACCTGAAACATGCATGTGGAGGTCCCCCGCACGGCATATCCACAACCAAGAAGTGCTCCTTCTGGTTTTGGGTCCCCAGTTATCTCGAGGCCTTCTATTCCCGGGCCATCTTTTAGGTAAAAATATTTCATGTTAGCATCTAATACCATGAAAGTTGTGTAACGGATCAAACCAAATCATTTATTGATACTTGTAGGCCGTGGCTCGTGGACACATTGTTTATAGGGGAGTTCAATTTGAATCGGATTGTGCGGATTTGAAAATTTAAGAACCTATCCGAAACCCGACCCGATCCGAATTCAAAAATTTTCAATACGATCTGAATCTATCCGAAAAAACTGAATAAACTTATTTTTTTCATCGAATAATTCGAACAAACCGAATAAATGGGGCTAATTCGGATATCCGATCCGAATAAACGACTTTATACATCCGATATCCGATCCGAATTCGAAAAACGGATATCCGATCCGAATCTATAATTCGGATCGCCTTTTTCGGGTTTCAGATACGATTAGGATTTCGGATTTTTTCGGATTTCGGATTTTTTAAACACCCTTAATTGTTTATCATATCTCTTTAAAAACTTTAAAATAATTAAATAAGATTTTATCATATAAATCTAACTTTTTCATGGAGGACAAATACACAAAACCCGGATCATGCGGTAACACATGAACCCAGGGTAATTAACCCACCCCAGGAGGAAACCATTTGGGGAACCTAAATCAAGTGGTAACACCTAAACCCAAAGTAACCTACTCCAGAGGAAAACCATTTGACCTCCACAACTTTAATATGACTTGGGAGGATTTTGAACTCATGGCCTTTTATTTAAAATAGTTATAGAGTGCCGCTAGAGCAAAGCCTTTTTGGTGTCCTTAACATACATTTCAAGCCAATTTTTACAAGTAATCACTTGAATAATTTAACATGCTACCTTCTACTTCTTTTACTTTGAAATTTTATTGAACATATAAATAACTTTCGGTAATCGTGTGTTACCTTCTAAATCATAAGAATCATCAGCGTCACTAACAGGCGGTGGTTGCCGGTAATCATCAGGGACCATGTCTTGAAATCTATTATTCACAATGTTATAGTTATAATTTGCTATGTCATTAGACTACCAAAATAAAATATTAACGTAATAATGAAGATCACTTTGAGTAATTTTTCTTGGAGGCGACCGTTATTTTCTTTTGATCATTGGCAAAGACCCGCACCACTTTCCCCTGAAAACCATGGGGAGAATTTTATAGCATTCATAGTATGGAACCACGTATAAAATTATTATTATTATTTATTTTTATTTATTATATATATAGGGTTTGTATCCTATGAAACTTGATCTTAAAGAGAAACCCCTCTCGAAAATAAATATGTGATCTACATTAAACCTGAATAAGAAATTGAGTTTTGAATAAACAAATCAATTTTAATGTGAGTTAATGTGTACCACATATTTATTTTCAAGATTTCAAATTAATGGCCTAGATAAGGTTTAAGGGTTTCTATCTAAAACCAAGTTTTCACATGATACAATCCTTGTATAGTTGTATATATATATTGTATCAGCCTACACTATGTTGTACGTACCATTTAGTTTCATATTATTTTCCTACTAAAAACATTTGAAGGTTGATTAGTTTTGGATTTCTAAAATTTTGAAATTTTAGAATCGATTATGAACATAAGATGTGTAGAAATTTTCATTAATTATAAAGAAATGATAATAATGAGAATACCTTAATCAGTGTGAAAAAATAATAGTATGTGTTTACAGTACCTGTCTCCCTTGGCTATCTACTGGAACACACTCTAAAGCAATAACTTTATCAACATCATCAGCTGTAACTACATATTCTGGATTTGTGGCTCCTGTGTCAAAATAATAGATTAAAAAATTGTTAATCAAGATGATTAGATGAGCTGTATTCGAGAGTTTGGGTTCCCTGCACGAATACTAAAAATGAGTCTCCGTATATAGAAATGCAAAAAAAAAAAACAGGCGTTTTGGATCAGTTCCAGGTTTCAAGTGACTAAATCGATTCTTTAACAGGTCCACTTAAGTAAAATTTCGGTTATTTAGTTGTTAACCGGTTTCAGTTACATATTGGTTTAGGTTTTAGAGCTTGAAAAACCAGTTATTAACCAAATTGGTTATGGTCAAAACCATTTTGAAACCATTGACCGGTTAACCGATTCAGTTTTTCAAAACCGGTTTCGAACGGTAAACCGGTTTGTGCACCTCTACTATATATATATAATTAATAAATTGACTATTATTAAGATAACAATAAGGTAATAAACAATACAAAAATAATTTTGTTTTAACAAAATGATGTTTTTCACGTATCTAAACAAATCATTATCTTTTCTTAACTTTTTTTAAAGTAAATTCAAATCTTCATATATAAAAAAATCAAAATTTCGGACACTTAAAAAAACGGGTCCTATGTGGTCCCATGTGACTTAGATTTACATTTTTGGCATTTAAAATAGAGTAAATTACTGTTTTTGCCTCATGGTTTAAGTGTTTTAACTATTTCGGCCTAAAATAGAATCTTTTATCAATTTAGCCCCTATGATTTAGGCCCCTCAAAGTTAACTATTATAACTGTTTTGGCCCAAAATATAACTATGGTTTGGGGCTAAAAACGTTATTTGTCTAAACCACATGAACTGACTTGATAGAAGATTATATTTTGGGTCGAAATAGTTAAAACACTTAAACCACAAGGGCCAAAACCGTAATTTACTCTTTAAAATATTACCACATCACTTTCGCAAATACATTTTACTTTGTAAGTTCATGGCATTGTAGAGTCTTAAAAGACTTACCCACGATGTACTCCAAGGTGCCGTCTTCAAAATGGCGAGCCCACTCACGTAACATAGCATCAAACAAATAAGTGATAAATCAATATTTTCATAATTTAACAAATCTGTAGCTTATCTACCTGAAACATGCACTCTATGGTCCCACGCACGGCATATCCACAACTACGAAGTGTTCTTCCTGGTTTTGGGTCCCCAGTTATCATCAAACCTTCTATTCCCGGGCCATCTTTTAGGTAAAAATATTTCATGTCAGCCTCTAATACCATGAAACTTGTGTAACGGGTCAAACCGGAACATTTATTGATACTTGTAGGCCGTGGCTCGTGGACACATTGTTTTAGGGGTGTTCATCGGGTCGGATAATGATTTATTTGGGTTATTATCGGGTCGGATAATGATTTATTTGGGTTATTCGGATTTGAAAATTTTAAAACCCTATCCGAAACCCGACGTGATCCGAATTCGAAAATTTTCAATCCGATCCGAATCTATCCAAACAACCCGAATAAACTTATTTTTTCATCCGAATGATCCGAACAACCCGAATAAACATGGCTTATTCGGATTGAATTCGAATATCCAATCCAAATAAACAAGATTTAATGTATCCGATATCCTATCCGAATTCGTAAAATGGATATCCGATCCGAATATTAAATTCGGATCGGTTTTTTCGGGTTTCGAATACGATTAGGATATCGGTTGTTTTCGGATTACGGATTTTTGAACACCCCTAATTGTTTATCATGTCTCTTTTAAAATTTTAAAATAATTAAAGATTATAGCATATAAATCTAACTTTATATTTTCCTCTATAGTTTTTATTTATCTGTTTATTTATTTATTTTTTGGCCATCAATACTTTGAACCCACGATATCATGGAGGCCGAATACTCGAAACCCGGATCATACGGTAACAGCTGAACCCAGGGTAACCCACCCCAGGAGGAAACCATTAAAGTAACCTGAATCATATGGTAACACCTGAACCCAAGGAAAACCATTTGAAAAACAACCTGACCCCATAACTCTAATATGCCTTGGGAGGATTTTAAACTCATGACCTTTTATTTGAAAAGTTATGACGTACCGCTAGGGCAAAGCCCCTTTGGTGTCCTTAACATACATTTCAAGCCAAGTTTTAAAAGTAAACACTTGAATAATTTAACATGTTACCATCTACTTCTTTTACTTTGAAATTTTATTGAACATATAAATAACTTTCGGTAATCATGTGTTACCTTCTAAATCACAAGAATCATCAGCATCACTAACAGGCGGTGGTTGCTGGTAATCATCAGTGACCAGGTCTTGAAATCTATTATTCACGTACAATGTTATAGTTATAATTTGATATGTCATTAGACTACTAAAATAACATATTAACGTAATGATGAATATCACTTTGAGTAATTTTTCTTGCAGGCCACTGACTCGGTTGCTTAGGGTCGCGCTTTACCTATTCATCTCGGTTAGTCGGGTATTAGAGGGACCCCAAGGGTTTGGGTTTACCATGCAAGTGGGTTCCCAAGGTTATAAAAAAAATCGAATCTAAGTTTGAGATTCATCATCCGACGAGCATACCTTCTTTCGAGGTTATGGTGATGACCACTGTCTAGTGATTGATCCGCTTGACCATTGAACAAAAAGCTAGCCCTATCTCTGTTGCTATTTTTATGAGCATCTTCAAATATCTCCTGCAAATATGTAGTATAATGGGTTGAAATGGGTTACATCGTAAAAATTTAATGGGCTGAGATGTGTAGCACTTAAACACAATACGGGTCAAGACGGGTAACCAAAAAACTATGTAAATGCAATGGATTAAAACATTTAATAATGATTAATAACATATTTGATAACAAAATCACAAAAAAATATACAAATGAACTATTTGTTTACTTAAAACACATCTTAAGTTAAACTAAATTGATGTTTTTTAAGAACAATCCATTTAAACCCGAACTGGTTTTGCTTAAAACTCGTTCTGACCCGCACCCATTCTGACCCGAACCCATTCTAACCTGTTACCCAACCCAACCCGCCTATTTTGCCAGGTATAACAAAAACAAAAGGAAATAAAAATTACTTGTTGTATGAGTGAAAACTCAAGCTTTTCGACAATCTCAGCGACGATTGGGCGATCTTCACGAGTCTTCTTCACACATTGATACGCGATAGCTGAAAATGTTTCCAAGGAACCAATATCCATTTGAGCTTTTAGACCCGGAAGTATAATCTCATCTAACCTCTTCTCATCGTAGCATCGCCTCCACTTAGGCACCAAAATTTTACTCAGCTCATGATTACAACACTCGTAGCATAACCTCCCACACAAAATTTCAAACAACACTACTCCAAAAGAGTAAACGTCCGACTCTTTTGACAGAAAACCTAACTCCCAATACAAAGGATCACAATAACCAGGAGTGCCAACAGCGTGAGAGATAAGATATGAGTGTGCTTGGTTGGCAGGGCCAAGTTTTGACAGTCCAAAATCAGAAACTTTAGCAGTCCAGTTCTCATCCAAAAGTATATTTGCACTTTTGATGTCACGATGAAGAACTCTTTGTTGTGTTGACTTAGGATCATGTAAGAAATGTAACCCTTGTGCAACCCCCACACATATCTTCAAACGTTGCGTCCAAGTAAGAGTACTAGCATTACTTAGATATCGATCAAGGCTCCCACGAGAAGCATACTCGTACACGAGAATCATCTCATCACCCTCTACGGCAAAGTGCATGAGCGAGATCAGATTTTCGTGTTTGTATCTAGAAAGCATCATGATCTCCTTCCAAAACTCAGTGTTCCCTTGACCTAATCTACGATCTAATTTCTTAAAGGCTACAGTAATTTGTCCATTTGGGAGAGAGAGAGTTCTCCTCTATACACCCTCCCGAATCCACCACACCCGATCACACTAGTGGGATCAAAGTTGTTGGTGGCTGTTACTATATCTTTAATTTGAATCTTAAGGTGATCAAAATCTTTCATGAAAGACATCTTACCAATCAAATTCAAAAATTTAATATAACAAAGGAGAAAATACAAAGATGAAAGAATACTGAATACCTCAATCAAATGAATCTTGAAAACCAAAGGGCTTCTAGCCTAGTGGTATTGCGATGGAGGGGAGAAGCTGCACCTTATTGAGGTCAGGGGTTCAAACCTAAACAGGGAAGAGGGTTTACGGATTTATCCGTTTCCTGCTTACCTGGTGGGTGGAGGGATGACTACTAGACCTACCCTTGATGTGTGTCTGTTTGAGCTTAAATTAGTCGTTAAGTCGTTCAAAAAAAATGAAGCTTGAAAGAATGCTGTAAAAGAGAAATGAGTGAAAGTCGTCAATTATCAATCATTTGAGTCATGTTCACATGAACCACATGATAGTTCGCAAATTACAGTGTACTCTACTCTCATGAGGAAGCCAATTCCAACTTGAATGTCTTAATTTCTTTGAAATTTGTGGCTTTCCAATATGTTGATTTTTTGGTGTTATTAATTGGTAAACAATAATGACGATAAGGAAAATATTAAACGAAGATGACTTAATGGTAACGTTAGACTATGTGTAGTGGTCATCCTATTGAAATCTTTTTTCACTGAAATTTTCTGACACATTATCATCCAACTGAAAACCTTAAAACCACACAGTAGACTGAAAACCTTCCTCACTGTGTGACACCACCCCACTGAAAAACCCCACAGTGGGTCCCAAATCCATTTAATCCAACAATCACAAAACAGAGAGATAAACTGACAGAAGGCACCGCTGGAATCAAATTGTTCAAGTCGTTAGGGGAGGGGGCGGTGTTCCCGCTGAACCCTGCCCAAAAATGGAACCCCGCCGAGCCAGTGGCTCGTCCATTACACACGGTCTTATAACAACGCCACGTTAGGAGGGTTTCTTTTTTCAAATTGTCCTCGAAAAATAATTCAAAATGGTTTCTAAGGCTATGTGTGAGATGACTGAAAAACAATATATTGTGACTCTCACTTAAATACCAAATGTGATCGCACTCATTCTTAGTCAGATGTGTAGTACTCAGGTGATGGTAACGAGTTTTGTAATAGTTAATCATTTTTCATAATGTTTTTATATAATATTATTTTTTTTCACAACTTTATGACATAAATAAAACACAAAATTTAATTTTATAGTTTGTAAACCTAAAAAACATTGAAACGAAGAATGAGATACAAAACATAAAAAGATTATATGTCGTATTTTTTTTCTTAATTCGTTGTTTCTCATGTTCAGCCATTTCATGATTTCTAGTGGTTAAATGATCGATATTGGTCCAAAGCAATTGTAAGTCATTGCTTCTTAGACTTTGTTTTTTACATATCAATCTTTTCCAAATTAATATAACTAGATTTATTCTCCTCGCGCGTTGCGGCGAGTTTTCACGTTACACTCCCGATAATGAGTATTATATATAATTTGCAGAAGCACAAGTTATATAACAAAATCAAATTTCTTATCACGATCTCTATACAAAGTTTGCATAAAAACATTAAATCATACAAAATTCTTACAAATATATTATAAAAATAGCAATTACTCACAAACTCCATCTCACCTGCAACCAATCGTTTGAATTCAAAGAAAAACTCAAATCTTTAGGCAAATCTCTCAAATTTAACACTCTTATCTCTGTCTACTAATTTTCAAAGTTAAAAAACTTTTGACGGTTCAAGTCTAAATTTTCAAAACGTCATTACATGGATCGGACATATAAATAATATAATATATAATAATATAATATATATATATATATATAATAAAAATTAGAGCCACTCACTATATAATAATAATATTATTACTATTCCTTTTCATATAATTAACGTTCAATATAGACGTTATGTAATCCAAACTTTCTTCAAAACTTGGCTTCACATTTGAGTTAAGATGAGAAACTTCTTTTTCTTTGTTTTGTATGTGTTTTCTAGTTCAAGTTGTGGGTCGGGTTTGGGAACAACATCCGGGTCCGGTTGAGTCTTGAGCAGAAACTCAAGATTGGGTCGAGATGATGCCCAATAAGCAAAAGTATAGAATTGTTGGGTTAGATAAATAGGTTGATGTTCTATTTAAGGACGGTTACAACTAGTGATGTTGAAATTTTTGAATATATTGGTTGAATTGCGGTGAGTTTTGAATGAAAAAGTTTGAGCGTTGGTTGTATGGGTTGTTTGGATTGTTTAGGTTTTGGTTGTTTGAGGCTTTTTTTTTCTTCTTTTTTTAAGAGATCAGATTGTATTTTTAGGCTGGGAGGATGACCAAACATTTTCAATTCTTTTATCCAATTTGCAAACCAAACACCACTTGCGATTCCACAAAGGCATGAGCCACCTTAAGATGTGATCATTCCTTTACCCTTAATTTATCCAAAAAAATATATGATCATGGTCTTAACCTGTGGCTCATATGGTCACATGGTTTACGTTCATTAGCCGAACCAAACCGAGTGAGAACATGCTTGTGCTTGTCTCGTATACAAACCGAGAGGCTTGACTTGGTTTGGATTTGTAAAATCGAGTCAAATGTTGTGCTCGTTGCTCGGCTAGTTTTAAAACAAAGTGGCTCGGTTTCAAAATAAAATCTATATATATATATATATCAATTTCAAACTTAATAATTAAAAAATAATAAGTTCAACCACATACAAAAACAAAAAAAAAATGAATTCATAAATAACAAATTATCATAATGCGAAAGCTTAATGAAAGTTTAAAATGTTTAAATAGTTTATCAACATCATTGATCATTATTTTAAATACGCGAATATCATCATTCATCGTCAAAACTTTTAACATGCTAATGTATACGTTAATAAAAAAAATTAATATTATTGTATATATGTGTGTGTGTATCCATGTATATATATATAGCCATGTAAGGGATCCTCCTTGAGTTGAAATAACTTTGAAAACCTTGAAAAAAAATTATATAATTTTTTAAAAATTTATTCACTGTCTTGTAACATTATTAAGGTCAATTTAATAATAAAAATATAAAAAAAAACCGACAAAATGTTTTCAAAAAAATTAATTTGTAAACGATGTAACACGGATGTAATTGCTCCGTCCAGACCTCACAGATGTGTTACACGGTACTTACGTATGTGTTACATCATTTACAAATTATTTTCTTAAAAAAAATTGTCAGGCGTTTTTTTCATATTTTTTATAAAAATGACCTAATAATGTTACGAAATTGTAAAAAAATGTAAACAATTGCATTTTTTTTAAAGGTTTTCAATTTTTCTCAATTCAAGGAGGTTTTCAATTGATCCATCCCCTATATATGTATATATAGAGGAGGCTTAATAACAAAATTCCTCACATTGGAGAATTTTAAACCAAGAGAACTCATACTTACCAATAAATTTAGAAAAAAAATTCATTATTTTTTATTATAAGGTTAAAAATGTTATAATGAAAAAAAATTAATAAAGATACGTGGATTACGAAGTTACGTATATGTAATTCAAAAAGTTATGGATGTAACACATAAAGTTACGTATATGTAACTAGTATATGTAACTAGTATATGTAACATACAAGTTACATATACGTAATAACATGAAATACATATTTTTTTAATATTTTTCTTTTTTGTATATTTCTTATCTTATAATAATAAGAAATATAAAAGAAGAAATGAAAAAAAATAATTGGTAAAGATTGTGATTAGTTTTCTAATTTTTTTCCAAAATAATGGTTTTCTATATATATAATTTTGTTATACTTAAACAAGCCAAATGAGTGACTATCTGAACGAGCAACGCTTTGAAACCGAACCGAGCGTGATCGGCTCATTTAAAACCAAAACGAAATTCGAACGAGCTTTTTTCAAATGAGTGTAAAGAGACAAGAATTCTGAATAGCCTTACATGGGATGTGTGGAATGTAAAGTAATTCGTGGGTCAAGTCTCAAGTGGTCTATCGCTAGTGCATGAATTGACGCGTCAGGTGGCCCAAGGTGTTTTTGAAATTATTGGCAAGTGATAACTCATGAATTAATAGCTTTTTCAACCTCCATCTAAGCTATTATTCTCTTACTATTGCTTCAATCTCTGTATTTACTAGTTTCTTTGATTCATATGATGTCTTTCTTGAAAGATTTTGACTACCTTCAAATTCAAATCAAGGATATAATATCGGCCACCAACAACTTTGATCCCGCCAAGGTGATCGGCGGTGGCGGATTCGGAAAGGTGTACAAAGGAGAACTCTCTTCCTCAAACGAACTAATCACCGTCGCTTTTAAGCATTTAGATCGCAGGCTCGGACAAGGGAGCATTGAGTTTTGGAAGGAGGTCATGATGCTTTCCAGTTACAAACACGAAAATCTCATCTCCTTGAAGCACTTTTGCATCGAAAGTGATGAGATGATCCTCGTGTACGAGTATGCTTCTCGTGGTAGCCTCGATCGATATCTAACCGATGCCAGTACTCTCAATTGGATACAACGTTTGAAGATATGTATCGGAGCAGCACGTGGGCTAAGTTTCTTGCATGATCCTAAGGATACACAACATAGAGTTCTTCACCGAGACATCAAAAGCTCAAATATTCTTTTGGATGAGAATTGGACTGCTAAAGTTTCTGATTTTGGACTGTCAAAACTTGGCCCTGCTAACCAACCACACTCGTATCTTATCTCTTACGCTGTTGGCACTCCTGGATATTGTGATCCTTTGTATTGGGAGTTAGGTTTTCTGTCAAAAGAGTCAGACGTTTACTCTTTTGGAGTAGTGTTGTTTGAAATTTTGTGTGGGAGATTATGCTATGAGTGTTGTAATCATGAGCTGACTAAAATTTTGGTGCCTAAGTGGAGGCAATGCTACGATGAGAAGAGGTTAGATGAGGTTATACTTCCGGGTCTAAAAGATCAAATGGATCCGGGTTCTTTGAAATCATTCTCAGCCATTGCCTATCATTGTGTGAAGAAAGCTCGCGAAGAGCGGCCAACAATGGCTGAGATCGTGAAAGAACTTGAGCTTTCACTGAAACTACAAGTAGGCTTAATCTTAGTTTCCTTTTTGTTTTTGCTACATTATAAGCAATGTTTTGAAAACCGGACTTGTCGGACCGGGAACCGGGGGTCGGCCGGCCCAGTTACCAATAAGACGTCCAGTTCGATGTCCGATCCGGTTCTGAAAACATTGATTATAAGTGTCCATTGTTGCATATCTAAGACCAATTTTTGAATGCTACTGGGAACATTTTTACAGGAGATTTTTGAATCAAGGACTAGCTTGATGCACAACGATCAAACGGATCAATCACTCAACGATCAACGTCTCGAGTTTGCAAAAAGGCCCGTTGAGTTGGTTAATAGATTTGAAGACCAGGTAGATGATGATTCCTCTCAACTGCAACCGTTTATTAATGGGGATGATTCTGATGATTATTGTGATTCAGAAGGTAACACTCTTGGAAGTTATTCATATGTCTCGTAAAATTTTGATGTGAATAGGTAGAGTTGTGAATTTATTACACGACACGAACCTAACACAAAATGTATGAGTTTAGGCATAGCATAAACGGATCAAGTTAGTTTTGAATTGAACATGTTTAGCTAAATGGGTTGTATTCGTGTCATTCCTATTATTTTTTTTGTAAACGTGATTTATGTCATAAATTAATTTGATTGGGTATTTTATGCTAACATTTTAAACTCATAACAGAAATTAACTAAAGATTTTATTATCTAAATGTCATATATATATATATAAAATTATAGTTTTAAAGTACTAAAATCTAAAAAGTGAAAAAGAAAACAGGGGTCAAAATGGGTAATCGTGTTCAGGTTCGTATCTTTGATATGGTTTTCGTGTTCTCGTCGTGAACAAAACTCGTTTAACACCTCTATAAAAGAGTATAAGGTGTTGTGATGAAATTAACACGAGTAGAGGCGAAACTTTTGACATGTTTGCTTAAAATTTGTGACAGCAGAGGAGACCGGTTTCTTGCTGGCACCATGGCGATGGAGGACAACCGCGGTCCGAGGTGTTGTACGAGCATTACAATGTGACACCCCGAAAATTCCAGGTCAGCAACTTTTTTTATTTAAATGTTTATTTAAATGCTTTATGTACACGTGGCACTAGAATTAGATTAATTTAGTGTGACACGTGGCACGACAGTACGAACACTGACACATGACTGGATAATTCGTGGAATTATCGACAAACAACACACACGTGTCAAAACACATGAACGTTGGTGAATGTCAAGCACATGTGTAGCACAACACTCGAAACCTCATGAAACACTCACACATTGAACTAGGAAGTTCAAACAAGGCCAAACGATAGTTCATGTCACACCCCGAGCCGGCGGGCTGGATCGACTTTCCCGTCGGGCGGAAGGTTCCCGGGGCGCGATATCGAATGATAATCATAGTGATCAGATTGTTTACATGGCACATGATATATAATGAGAAACGCTAACATGACATTCAATACATAGAATTACAAAGTTAAATTACACAGTACGTGTTCGTAATTTAACTAGGTAAATCTACTCAAAAGAATCAGATAGTTTCTATCTTGTAGCTGCACAAGATATACAAAAGAGATTCAAAATGTCATCAAAATATATGCATCCAAAAAGCAAGCTAGGTCTTCTAAAAAGTCCTCTAGCTTAATCGCTGATGCTTGGTAACTAGACCTGTTCGTCACCTGAGAAAACATGCATTTCAACAAAGTCAACACTAGGTTGGTGAGTTCATAAGTTTAGTTATTTAAAAACTTTCAGAGTTATTTACACAACATCTTGTATTACCAAAGTCTTAGTTATTCTCATTTGGCATTAAGTTATCCCCATGTCCTCTCTATAGATACACCTACAGATAGGATATTGTCCAATCAAGCATGCTTATATATAGGGCTTACGTAGGGGACAAGCCCCAGCCGACATCCCACCACACACTTGACAGAGCTCAATACCACCTGTATTGTATCTATAGATATCCATTTCATCACCCATAAGTTTAATCAAAATCAAAATATCCAAAATGATATACCATTACATTATCATGATATTAACATAACACAATAGGTTTCTAAGTAGTACAATTCTCCACAGTTATTAATGGTGGCATGTACTTTTCTGTTTTAAAGCGCACTAATACCCACAGTTATAAATGGTGGGTTACCACAGTTATGAATGGTGGTATGCTCTTTGACTTACTATTACTCACATCTGATTAGGAGGTGAGAGTAAGTCTGACACGTAGTCATATCCCAATAGGTGATCAGAATTGAATTGACCACATTGTAGCCACCACAAAGGCAAACCACAATGTCCTCAATTAAATCCGGATTCATTAGTTTTCACAAGACCTCACGACTATCTGTCACCAGCTTATGACATGAGTGAAGTCAATCTCTCAGTCTGCCAGTCCACAGAATAGAAGTGGTAAGATAATTAGCAGACACTATCATACTCTCATCACCCGTGTCATAAATGATAGAGTTGGAATAGGCTGACTAAAAATCAAAAGAGTTCTCATAGTTATCAACCCATAGTCATCAACTCATAGCAATCCAATAGGCATAACACACATGTTCTCATAGGTATAACATATCAATTCTTTCAGAATTAATTTCATTTATTCCCAAAGACTTAACAGTTATAATTTTCCTTAGAATTAATAAAATAATTCAATAGGAATAGCATGTATTCCTCTTGATAATTACAGTGTAATCACAAAGGAATAATAGTTTTATCGCTTAGTAACCGTAGATATTGTCTAACAGAAATAACAGCTATAAACTCACAGTCATCAAATTTTACATAATAAGGCATACAGTTGTAATAACAAAGTAAAAACCTTATTATCGTACAATGTACTAAAACATTTAATAAAAGTTTTAGCATGTTCTCAGCCCCGCAGTTAAAACCAAAAGATTATTAAAAGGGGCATATGAACTCACCTGGATGTGGTAGTGGTTGACTAAGTAATCAAGAAACGCACGTGCTCGTTATTGTTCTTGAAGTTATATTCACAATCCTGTGTTTGTTTCCAATAATGTAACGTACAAGTGTAAGTTATGTATTTGAGAGTTAACCCTAAAGTTGGTTAACACTTATCTTTCTTGTGATTTATTTGGTCTTAATTCATTTGTAGTGTTATATAATAATACTTAACCCATTTTAGGTTAAATATTAATATAATAAAGTGTTTGTTGTTCATGTTTTACCCTTTAATTATAGTCTTAACATGAGGTGTTAATTTTAAAAGAAAACTAAATTATTTTCGAAGTATAAGACTTAGAAGTTTAGGTTATAGTTTAGCGTCTTACCCTTATGTTAACTCTAGATGAAAATCATCAATTTCATATGTTAACCTAACTGATGTGTTATAAAATTTTATCATTTTATATGCTACAAAAAGAATTGTATAAATTATTACATCAACTTAGTTTAAATTAGGTTATCACAATTTTGTAATAACCACAATGTTACTTAAACAATATGTAGTTTTTATTTGTCTTAATTGGATTCTTGATAATTTCGATGGCCAACACCAACGGTTAACCACAAGATCCAAACCCATTGACTACTTTCCATACTATCTATATTACAACCATTTGTTGAACTTGTTTCTACTTAACCTTGATCATTTTAGTACTCATACTCCTTGTACAAGGCTATAGAGTTAGTATCTATTAGAACAGCCTTTGAGACTATTAAATTTGAATAGCCCTGATCCAATTTACTGGAAATTTCATTTCAGATGAATTAATATCGATCGAGGCCAATATAGAAGCTTTCCCCATTAAACCTTAATAGTTAAATAAATATCACCACTTTGTATTCACTTGTTGCTCTTATTATTTTTTTTAATCTCGATCCTTCTAAGACTCAAATTACTTAATGATGGCTGTAATATTAGTACCGACCAGATATGGAATTAATATTGAAGGCTCAAGTTCATTCAGCCCTTAGACTTAACAAATTCGAAAGAGGTAAGCTGCACCCCTGCAGTTTCAGGTCGACACTATCCATACTAGATGTTCTTCTACTTATACTAACGTTTCTAGCTGATCTAGCCATCTTTGATCCTTCTAGACATAATTCTAACATGTTTCTGATGTTCCTAATCAGGTTTTGTGCAGATTCTATGTGATTTTAATGAGCCAAAGCGAGCTGAAAGTCAGCTGGTCGGAACTCAGCAAACCCAGAAAAAAAATCATATGTTAGAGCGTATTTTACCTTCGTTTTAGCTAGTTTGAGGCCCGATCTTCTGTACTTTTGGATGGTGCTCGTCAATACCTTCGATTTGATACCATATTCATGAGATTTGGTTAAGATTTGAAGACAAAAACCTGGTTACAAAGCTGAATGAACCAGAAAATGAAAAACCCACTTTTTGCAGCAACTTCTCTCTAAGATTCCGGCCGAAATACTTCGAAATGGCTCCGATCCCCTGTACTTTCAGCTTCCTCTCGTCGACACGGTCGTTTCGATATATTATTTGCGCGATTTGGTTAAGAAACGAAGAAGTTATGATGATTTTCGTGTGGATTTCTAGTCAAAATCGCAAAACCGGGAATGGAGGTTTGAGAGGGGTGTATGGCTGTCAATTCTGGACAAGATGAAGAGATTAAATGGGTTTTTATACCCCGAGTGGTTCCCCGCGTGTTCGGTCTCCCTCGGTGTCGGTTTCGCGTATTTTTACGCACGTTTTATTACCGTTGCGTAATTAAACTTTTTAGATTGAAATTTCGATTTCTTTGATTATTTTTGATAAGTTTCAAAATTGTAAAACGTAAAATATTATATTTTACTTATTTTTACTGTTTCGTTCGGGATCAGACTGTTAAACCTCGTTATTTCGTTATTTAACGTTAATTTCGCGTAGTTTAACAGAAATAGTTTAACTTAAATCTTTTTAAGTGGGATTTACTAATAAATATTATTTTTATTTTATTTTCATTATTTTAACGTTCGCAATCGTTTATTTGTAACGTTTCGTCAGAAAACGTAACTTACGCACGTTTTCGTACAGAGCGCTAACTGTACGAATACGACCGTACGTTTCACTTTCTGATTTGGTTTCCTATTTTTCAGTTTCCGTTCAGAACGTTAAACTCACAGATATGTTTGTGTGAATCGTCACCCACGCAAACACACTATCAGTTCATCGTTCGTAAACGATACTGAACTGTTGTTTGAATTGTACATTCTCACAAACGGACTCAACTAAACCTAACTGTTTTCACATTGTTATGAATAGTTTCACATTGTTTTCTCACTGATTTTGTCGGTTATCTGATTTCAGTTATTTGTGGAACTCAGATCACAACCGATTGGTATTTGTCATTTGTTTTCACCGTGTTATTTCTTGTAATTTGTTGTATTTCTATACTGAAATTATCATTCAATTATATACAACTGATATACTGTTCTTTAGTCCTGTGTTTCCCCCGACTGTTTATCAATCAGTTATTCACGCATAGTTATACACACCTAGTTATCTACACATAGTTATTTACACATAGTAATAGTGTGAGTACACATACCGTACGGATTGTCGGACGATCTGGTACTAGTTGTCAGTTGTCACAGTCTCCCCTTGTTAAAGAAATTTCGTCCCGAAATTTAAGCATCATTGTCGGGTATGGCTTCTTCAAACAGATGGGGATACTTTGCTTTTATGTGATCCTCACGCTCCCAGGTAAATTCTGGCCCGCGCTTGGAGTTCCAACGAACCTTCACGATAGGAATACGGCTTCGTTTCAGACTCTTGACTTCACGATCCATAATCTCTACAGGTTCTTCAATGAAATGTAGTTGTTCATCAACTTGTATTTCTTCCAAAGGTATGATTAACGATTCATCAGCGAGACATCTCTTAAGATTGGATACATGAAACACATCGTGTACCCCGCTAAGCTCATCAGGAAGTCTGAGTCTGTATGCCACAGGACCAATCCGTTGGGTTATCTCGAACGGTCCGACATACCTTGGTGCTAACTTACCCTTAGCCCCAAAACGAACTACGCCTTTCCATGGGGACACTTTCAACATAACTCGGTCACCCACGTCGAATTCCAAAGGCTTGCGCCGTTTGTCTGCGTAACTCTTTTGGCGGCTACGTGTTGCTTGTAATCTTTGTTGTATCTGGGCTATCTTATCAGTAGTTTCCTGAATAAGTTCAGGCCCAGTGATTCTGTTGTCTCCCACTTCGGTCCAACAAATTGGAGACCGACACTTTCTACCATATAGTGCTTCGAACGGAGCACATCCAATGCTGCTGTGGTAGCTATTGTTGTAGGAGAACTCAATAAGTGGCAAATGTGTATCCCAACTTCCACCGAAATCTAGAATGCATGTTCTCAACATATCCTCTAGGGTTTGAATTGTTCGCTCGCTTTGTCCATCTGTCTGTGGATGATAAGCGGTACTCAAGTTAACACTTGTCCCTAAGGATTGTTGCAATGATTGCCAGAACCGCGAAGTAAATCGACTGTCCCGGTCTGAAATAATAGACAATGGCACCCCGTGCCGAACTACTATTTCGTCAACATAGAGTCTTGCTAGCTTTTCCATCTTGTACGTTTCTTTGATCGGCAAAAAGTGTGCGGACTTGGTCAATCGATCAACGATGACCCAAATCGAATCGTGTCCGCTGGAAGTGCGGGGTAGCTTGGTAATGAAATCCATAGCTATTTGTTCCCACTTCCATTGTGGTATCTCCGGTTGTTCCAGCAGACCCGAAGGTTTCTGGTGTTCAGCTTTGACTTTGGCACATGTGATGCATTTGCCAACATAAGTGGCAACATCTTTCTTCATCCCCGGCCACCAATAGAACGACCTAAGATCTTGGTACATCTTATCGGCACCAGGATGAATAGAATAACGTGTCTTGTGTGCCTCGTCAAGTATGAGTGTTCGAAGTTCCTCTATTGCCGGGATCCATACACGATCCTGATAATAGATAACTCCATCTTGTTTTGTTTCGAAATGTTTTTCGGCTCCACAATCGAGCTCGCGCATCAAATTGTTTCTTGCCACTGCCTCTTGTTGAGCTTGTATGATTTGGTCTAGTAAACTTGTTTGCACGGTCATTCCCATTGCTCGTACGCGCAAGGGTTTGACTCTTTCTTTCCTACTCAAAGCGTCTGCAACAACATTTGCTTTGCCCGGGTGGTATTTGATCACACAATCGTAATCGTTCAGGAGCTCAACCCAACGTCTTTGTCTCATGTTAAGCTCCTTCTGATCAAATATGTGTTGTAGGCTCTTGTGATCTGTGAAGATAGTGCATTTGGTACCATACAGGTAATGCCTCCAAATCTTTAAAGCAAAGACAACAGCTCCCAGTTCCAAGTCATGTGTCGTATAATTCTTTTCGTGTATCTTCAGCTGTCGTGAGGCGTAAGCAATAACTTTGTCTCGTTGCATTAAAACACATCCGAGTCCCTGATGGGAAGCATCACAATAAACCACAAAATCATCATTGCCTTCTGGGAGTGTTAAGATTGGGGCATTGCACAATCTTTGTTTCAGTGTTTGAAAGGCTTCTTCTTGTTTCTGAGTCCACACAAATGGTTCACTTTTCTGGGTTAGCTTTGTGAGCGGCAAGGCTATCTTAGAGAAATTCGAAATGAATCTCCTATAATAACCAGCCAAACCCAGAAATGATCTGATCTCAGTAGGTGTTGTGGGCACGTCCCAGCTCTTGATTGCTTCAATCTTTGCAGGATCCACGTGAATTCCATCACTGTTAATTACGTGACCCAAGAACTGAACTTCTCTCAACCAAAATTCACACTTAGAGAATTTGGCATAGAGTTGTTCATTCTTTAATAGTTCCAAGATAGTCTTGAGATGTTGTTCATGTTCCTTCTCGCTCTTTGAATAGACCAGTATGTCATCAATGAAAACGATGACAAACTGATCCAAATATGGCTTACACACCCGATTCATCAAATCCATGAACACCGCAGGCGCGTTCGTCAACCCAAATGGCATCACCATAAACTCATAGTGTCCATATCGAGTACGAAAGGCCGTCTTGGGTATGTCTTCTTCTTGAACCCGGAGCTGATGGTAACCTGACCGCAAGTCTATCTTTGAGAAATACTGAGCTCCCTGTAATTGATCAAATAGATCATCAATCCTCGGTAATGGATACCGATTCTTGATGGTAAGTTTGTTAAGCTCTCTGTAATCAATACACATTCTGAATGATCCATCTTTTTTCTTGACAGACAGTACTGGGGCTCCCCATGGTGAGAAACTCGGTCTGATGAACCCTTTGTCTAGTAACTCCTGTAATTGATTGGACAGTTCCTGCATTTCTGATGGCGCCAGCCTATAAGGAGACTTAGCCACAGGAACCGCTCCCGGAATTAAGTCGATTCGGAATTGCACCGATCGTTCAGGTGGCAATCCCGGTAAATCATCCGGAAACACGTCCGCAAAGTCTTTCACAACCGGTACATCTAGAATCTGGATTGTCTTCTTGTCTTTCTCCACTACATGAGCTAGGAATGCAATACACTGTTTCCTTAGGCACTTGTGTGCCTTCATGCATGATATTAATTTGACACTGCGATTTGCTTGATCTCCATGAATTTCTAACACCTGATTGTTCTCCACTGGGATACGTAATAGCTTTTCAGAACAGATGATTTCAACCCTGTTAAGAGATAACCAATCCATTCCAACAATGATATCGAAACTGCCTAATTCCATTGGTATCAAATCAATGGAAAATGTGTGCTCCTCAAGTTTCAATGGGCAATTCTTAAGTACTGTGCTAACTGTTATCTGTTTTCCATTTGCTACCTCAATGATATAAGGGGAGTCCAAAGATTCCTCAACGTGATTGAGTTGGCATGCAAAGTCGGATGAGATAAAACTCTGATCCGCACCAGTGTCAAATAATATAGATGCATAAAAATCAGATAGGAGAAATGTACCAGTGACCACATTCGGGTCTTGTCGTGCAGCAGCAGCTCCTATCTGAAAGGCCCGTCCTCTAGCTGTCGAAGCCCTTTGTGGGATTCTCTTGGGGCAATTCCGCGAGAAGTGGCCAGGTTCGCCACAGTTGTAGCAAGACCTGTTGTCAGTAGCAGTAGCCATCACTGCTGCGTTGTTGTTCCTGTTCTGGGGAGTTTGGTTTCTGCAGTGAATCAGCCAGTGACCCAATTTTCCACACCCAGTGCATTGCCTACACGGGATCCCTGGTTGATGATGAAACTGACAGTTGTTGCATAGAGGAGCCGTACCAGTATAAGGCTTCTTGATCTGCAGTGGTTGAGGTTGTGTGGTTGTTGGAGTATGAGTGATTGCAGCAAAGTTCTTGACCACTTTCTGTTTCTTGGCCGGACGTTTATCCGGCTTCTTGGAGTTTCCAGTCTTGGATGTTTCGGCCTCTTTCTTCAGTGCCCCGGAGGCAACCATTACATCTGTCAATGTTGCTGACAAAGTAACAGCCATCTCCAAGGTAGTGGGGTGGGCAGAAATCACATGCCCTTGAATGCAAGCCGGTAGTCCCCCGACGTATCGCTCAATCCGTTTTTCCACTGTCGGCACTATATCCGGTGCTAATGTTGCTAACTCATGGTATCGGGTGGTGTAGGCCAGATGCCCAGCACCAATCATGACATGATTGAGCAGTTCAGTCTCAACCTTTTTCAATTCATTTCTCGGACAAAACTCTGCCCTCAGCAATAGTTTAAATTCCTCCCAAGGCATAGACAATGCCTCATCCCTGCCCCTAGTCTGCACTTGAGCATTCCACCATGTAAGAGCCCGTTTGTTGAACGAGCCCGCAGCATACCTCACCTTGTGCTGTTCAGGGCAGCCACTGATGTCGAGGGTTGTTTCCATTTTCTCGATCCATTGGATCAATCCAACAGCTCCCTCGTTGCCACTAAATGCCGGTGGCTTGCATCCTACAAAATTTTTGTAGGAGTAGTCTTGTTGATTTCTGGTGTTGCCACTGCCTTCACCAGATGAGTTGCCAGTGTGGTTGCCGCTGTTGGAGTTAATCCTGTTCATCATGTCAGGAATTACTTCCCTCAGTTGACTGGTCAGCAGTGTGGCCAATGCGATGGTAGCAGGATCCAACTCATGATTGGGTGGTGGCGGAGGAGGAGGTGGAGGTGGTGGAGGTGATGCAGGTGGTGTCGGTGTTGAGGAGTGAGGTGAATGCGGTGGTGGTGGCAACAAAGGTGGAGGCCTTCTTGGCGGCATTCTGATCAAAACAAAAGAATATCAGTTAGTGAAATGATCAGATGTAGAAGAAGTATGCAAATAAAATCCTTAGTCTTATGTTCTCTACATGACGGGTCCCTAGGTTATAGTCTAGGTCAAACCGTTTAAATAATATGACCTATAATTCTCTATAACCATGGCTCTGATACCAATCTGTCACACCCCGAGCCGGCAGGCTGGATCGACTTTCCCGTCGGGCGGAAGGTTCCCGGGGCGCGATATCGAATGATAATCATAGTGATCAGATTGTTTACATGGCACATGATATATAATGAGAAACGCTAACATGACATTCAATACATAGAATTACAAAGTTAAATTACACAGTACGTGTTCGTAATTTAACTAGGTAAATCTACTCAAAAGAATCAGATAGTTTCTATCTTGTAGCTGCACAAGATATACAAAAGAGATTCAAAATGTCATCAAAATATATGCATCCAAAAAGCAAGCTAGGTCTTCTAAAAAGTCCTCTAGCTTAATCGCTGATGCTTGGTAACTAGACCTGTTCGTCACCTGAGAAAACATGCATTTCAACAAAGTCAACACTAGGTTGGTGAGTTCATAAGTTTAGTTATTTAAAAACTTTCAGAGTTATTTACACAACATCTTGTATTACCAAAGTCTTAGTTATTCTCATTTGGCATTAAGTTATCCCCATGTCCTCTCTATAGATACACCTACAGATAGGATATTGTCCAATCAAGCATGCTTATATATAGGGCTTACGTAGGGGACAAGCCCCAGCCGACATCCCACCACACACTTGACAGAACTCAATACCACCTGTATTGTATCTATAGATATCCATTTCATCACCCATAAGTTTAATCAAAATCAAAATATCCAAAATGATATACCATTACATTATCATGATATTAACATAACACAATAGGTTTCTAAGTAGTACAATTCTCCACAGTTATTAATGGTGGCATGTACTTTTCTGTTTTAAAGCGCACTAATACCCACAGTTATAAATGGTGGGTTACCACAGTTATGAATGGTGGTATGCTCTTTGACTTACTATTACTCACATCTGATTAGGAGGTGAGAGTAAGTCTGACACGTAGTCATATCCCAATAGGTGATCAGAATTGAATTGACCACATTGTAGCCACCACAAAGGCAAACCACAATGTCCTCAATTAAATCCGGATTCATTAGTTTTCACAAGACCTCACGACTATCTGTCACCAGCTTATGACATGAGTGAAGTCAATCTCTCAGTCTGCCAGTCCACAGAATAGAAGTGGTAAGATAATTAGCAGACACTATCATACTCTCATCACCCGTGTCATAAATGATAGAGTTGGAATAGGCTGACTAAAAATCAAAAGAGTTCTCATAGTTATCAACCCATAGTCATCAACTCATAGCAATCCAATAGGCATAACACACATGTTCTCATAGGTATAACATATCAATTCTTTCAGAATTAATTTCATTTATTCCCAAAGACTTAACAGTTATAATTTTCCTTAGAATTAATAAAATAATTCAATAGGAATAGCATGTATTCCTCTTGATAATTACAGTGTAATCACAAAGGAATAATAGTTTTATCGCTTAGTAACCGTAGATATTGTCTAACAGAAATAACAGCTATAAACTCACAGTCATCAAATTTTACATAATAAGGCATACAGTTGTAATAACAAAGTAAAAACCTTATTATCGTACAATGTACTAAAACATTTAATAAAAGTTTTAGCATGTTCTCAGCCCCGCAGTTAAAACCAAAAGATTATTAAAAGGGGCATATGAACTCACCTGGATGTGGTAGTGGTTGACTAAGTAATCAAGAAACGCACGTGCTCGTTATTGTTCTTGAAGTTATATTCACAATCCTGTGTTTGTTTCCAATAATGTAACGTACAAGTGTAAGTTATGTATTTGAGAGTTAACCCTAAAGTTGGTTAACACTTATCTTTCTTGTGATTTATTTGGTCTTAATTCATTTGTAGTGTTATATAATAATACTTAACCCATTTTAGGTTAAATATTAATATAATAAAGTGTTTGTTGTTCATGTTTTACCCTTTAATTATAGTCTTAACATGAGGTGTTAATTTTAAAAGAAAACTAAATTATTTTCGAAGTATAAGACTTAGAAGTTTATGTTATAGTTTAGCGTCTTACCCTTATGTTAACTCTAGATGAAAATCATCAATTTCATATGTTAACCTAACTGATGTGTTATAAAATTTTATCATTTTATATGCTACAAAAAGAATTGTATAAATTATTACATCAACTTAGTTTAAATTAGGTTATCACAATTTTGTAATAACCACAATGTTACTTAAACAATATGTAGTTTTTATTTGTCTTAATTGGATTCTTGATAATTTCGATGGCCAACACCAACGGTTAACCACAAGATCCAAACCCATTGACTACTTTCCATACTATCTATATTACAACCATTTGTTGAACTTGTTTCTACTTAACCTTGATCATTTTAGTACTCATACTCCTTGTACAAGGCTATAGAGTTAGTATCTATTAGAACAGCCTTTGAGACTATTAAATTTGAATAGCCCTGATCCAATTTACTGGAAATTTCATTTCAGATGAATTAATATCGATCGAGGCCAATATAGAAGCTTTCCCCATTAAACCTTAATAGTTAAATAAATATCACCACTTTGTATTCACTTGTTGCTCTTATTATTTTTTTTTTAATCTCGATCCTTCTAAGACTCAAATTACTTAATGATGGCTGTAATATTAGTACCGACCAGATATGGAATTAATATTGAAGGCTCAAGTTCATTCAGCCCTTAGACTTAACAAATTCGAAAGAGGTAAGCTGCACCCCTGCAGTTTCAGGTCGACACTATCCATACTAGATGTTCTTCTACTTATACTAACGTTTCTAGCTGATCTAGCCATCTTTGATCCTTCTAGACATAATTCTAACATGTTTCTGATGTTCCTAATCAGGTTTTGTGCAGATTCTATGTGATTTTAATGAGCCAAAGCGAGCTGAAAGTCAGCTGGTCGGAACTCAGCAAACCCAGAAAAAAAAATCATATGTTAGAGCGTATTTTACCTTCGTTTTAGCTAGTTTGAGGCCCGATCTTCTGTACTTTTGGATGGTGCTCGTCAATACCTTCGATTTGATACCATATTCATGAGATTTGGTTAAGATTTGAAGACAAAAACCTGGTTACAAAGCTGAATGAACCAGAAAATGAAAAACCCACTTTTTGCAGCAACTTCTCTCTAAGATTCCAGCCGAAATACTTCGAAATGGCTCCGATCCCCTGTACTTTCAGCTTCCTCTCGTCGACACAGTCGTTTCGATATATTATTTGCGCGATTTGGTTAAGAAACGAAGAAGTTATGATGATTTTCGTGTGGATTTCTAGTCAAAATCGCAAAACCGGGAATGGAGGTTTGAGAGGGGTGTATGGCTGTCAATTCTGGACAAGATGAAGAGATTAAATGGGTTTTTATACCCCGAGTGGTTCCCCGCGTGTTCGGTCTCCCTCGGTGTCGGTTTCGCGTATTTTTACGCACATTTTATTACCGTTGCGTAATTAAACTTTTTAGATTGAAATTTCGATTTCTTTGATTATTTTTGATAAGTTTCAAAATTGTAAAACGTAAAATATTATATTTTACTTATTTTTACTGTTTCGTTCGGGATCAGACTGTTAAACCTCGTTATTTCGTTATTTAACGTTAATTTCGCGTAGTTTAACAGAAATAGTTTAACTTAAATCTTTTTAAGTGGGATTTACTAATAAATATTATTTTTATTTTATTTTCATTATTTTAACGTTCGCAATCGTTTATTTGTAACGTTTCGTCAGAAAACGTAACTTACGCACGTTTTCGTACAGAGCGCTAACTGTACGAATACGACCGTACGTTTCACTTTCTGATTTGGTTTCCTATTTTTCAGTTTCCGTTCAGAACGTTAAACTCACAGATATGTTTGTGTGAATCGTCACCCACGCAAACACACTATCAGTTCATCGTTCGTAAACGATACTGAACTGTTGTTTGAATTGTACATTCTCACAAACGGACTCAACTAAACCTAACTGTTTTCACATTGTTATGAATAGTTTCACATTGTTTTCTCACTGATTTTGTCGGTTATCTGATTTCAGTTATTTGTGGAACTCAGATCACAACCGATTGGTATTTGTCATTTGTTTTCACCGTGTTATTTCTTGTAATTTGTTGTATTTCTATACTGAAATTATCATTCAATTATATACAACTGATATACTGTTCTTTAGTCCTGTGTTTCCCCCGACTGTTTATCAATCAGTTATTCACGCATAGTTATACACACCTAGTTATCTACACATAGTTATTTACACATAGTAATAGTGTGAGTACACATACCGTACGGATTGCCGGACGATCTGGTACTAGTTGTCACAGTTCAGAAGCGTGAAAACGACGACGAACGGATCAAACCCATTAAAATAGGCTTATTGGGCTCTCCAGGGGCCCATCGCGGTACGCGATGGCCCAGCAAGAGGCAATGTAGCGATACGCGACAGACATCGCGGGGGTTGACTCCCGAAATCCGCCGCGGTACGTGGAGATTATTTGAAAGCCCCATCGCGGTACGCGAAGCCGCCCAGTCGACAAAATCTTTATAAATCCAAGAATATTATGGCTAGTCTACACCTTTAATCATTTTACTCGATCTCTCACGCCATATCTCGACCATCTTCGTCTTCTTCCCTGCAAAACACACTGAATCCACCATTGGAGGCCATTTTTGAAGCTTAGAGTTGGAGGTTGAAGCTTGGAATCCATATAGAAGCTCGCACACCATCGTTCTCGCCTTGCACTCGTCGAAACCCACGAACCAGGATGATAAGCTAGGAGGCTGCTACTTAACATCCCAGTACTTCTAGAGACTTTGGAAGGTAGTTCATCACTCCTTGTAGCTTAAAAATGCTTCTACACACACATGCATGTGTTAAAACCCACATGCAAGCACCTATAGTGCACATGCATGAATTTCTTTTCTGGGTTTGTTGATATTACTATGTTCCTTGATGATCTAGGATGATTAGATGATGTTTTATGACGATTTAAGATGATGGGTTTAAGCCTTGGTACTTAAAATGATGTTTTGTGACATTATATTGCCATGCATGTATGATCCATGACTATTGGGATGATTTTGATCATTGATAGATGTTTATTATTGATATTAGAAGGATTACTCATGGTTGGATTTGTTTAAAATGGTTAAAATGATGATTCTTGATAAACTTTCTATTATTAGTAACTTTTAAATGGCAAAATGATGATTTGGTGAAGATGATGAGCATGCATGCATGTAGGATTGCTCTTAGGATGATAATATGATGATTGAAATACTTGGAATGTGATTTTGATAATGTTTATGGTCATATTTAGCGTTATTACTATTTTTAGTAACTTTTTGGGTCAAGATGTTGATAGATGGCAATTTGGGCTATGTTCACATGTTTAAACGATGTTAGATGACTTATTAAGATGATTTATGATGTGAAATTGGTTTAGAAATGTTAAAGTGGTTACTTCTATGCAAAACTAGAAAGTTACTATATTTAGTAACTTTATTTTTACAAAAACCGACTCGTAAACATTTTGTACGATTTGAGCATGCTAAGTGATTTATTATGTTATAAAATGATGGTTAGATGCTAAGTTAGATGGTTTCCGATGTCACGAATGCTATAAATGGAAACTTTCCATTTTAGGAAACTTTTATGTGCAAACATGTTGTAGACGACTTATGTGAAACGTGCTATGTGTTAACATGATCACGTAGGACTATTGAGCATGCTAGAACTATAAAACCGATATGCTTTGTGAACTTTCCATAAATGGAAACTTACTATAAATAGTAAGTTGTCCGTAGACGCGACTTGCGCGTGTTGCACACGACAAACACTTACACAATTGCTACACGAGTCACAACCGTCACACGGTTCACCAACGGGTCGTTGACTTGACACGGTCAAACTTGGTCAACTCTAGTCAAACACAGTCAAACACGGTCAATGTGGACCAACACGAGCAAACACGGTCATTGTGGACCGACACGGACAAACATGAACAACCGAGGGTTGTGGGACACAAACACGAGCACTAACACCAACACTAGCACGGTCACATACACGAACTTACGTACGGTGTACGATATAGGTTGCCGGTGACCGACACGCAGTTCGACGCGGGAGCTTACGCTTGATTTGTACTTACATCACTAAGGTGAGTTTACGGCCCCTCTTTACTCTTTTTCAAACGCTTTTAAATAGGGGAGAATACTAGTTGCATCGAGTCAAACATCTATTACTGTACAAACATTTTGTGTATGCTGGTTTATTGGACAAATATTAAGTGTTGAAACTCGTAACAAGTCCTCACAAAGTCTTACCGTTAATGTACGAACAACGTGGTAGATTTGGATGGATCCATTAGGGAATGACTAACCCCACGGGGCACTATGTTGACCGGATGTCATAACCCGTGCAAATTCTGACCTAACTTGCTATGTATACGAGACATAGCGGAGGCAAGGACAAACAAGTCTAGTTCGGTAGTGACGCACTGACACTTTGGGCCTAGGGCTCGTACTAACATTTGATAAACAGCATGACACACTTTTATTACTATATGTATATCAAAACCTGTGAACTCACCAACCATTGTGTTGACACTTTTCTAACTTGTATTCTCAGGTAACTAGCGTGGCTAGCAGGAGGACATGAATGCACAAACTTAAGGAACGAGCATTAGGAACCTACATGCATTCTGTCTTGTCATTTTTAAAACAATTTACTTTTATTCTGTTAAACAATGTTGTGTTAAACTATTTACATTCCGCTGCATTTTGTCAAACAATTGATTTCCGCTGCAACATGTTATGATAATTTTATTCCGCTGCAAACTATTTTATTAAGTGTATGTGTCAAACCTTGGATTTGTAAAAGCGTATAGAGGTGTTCTATATGACCTTGAGCTGTGATTCTGGACACGTCACACCCACGTGAACTAACACCACGAGTGGGAAATTGGGGGTGTGACATACAAGTACCACAAATGTACAAACGTCGTGCTTAAATGGGTTTTTTGAATGAGTAAAGCGACGTTTCATATGATATGTGGCGAGTTAGCTTCCGCAGTGGCTAAACATGACACCACACTCCAGTTGATTATCCTAGTTCGTCAGAAGATCACACTCTGCTTATACCGTTTAGCAACCGGTCATCCTTTGCAAACTGTATCCAACTTCTTTCGCCTAGATATCGATACATGCCACAAAGTAGTACTTGAAACCTGTGACGCTATCCAAACAGTCTTAATGCCCAAATTTCTCCAATGGCCTGATACGAACCGTCTTGAACAAATCATAACCGAATTCCGGTCAATATCACCCATACCCAACATTTGTGGAATAATAGACACCACCCATGTCTCGATGATCGCAACGAAAACCACCCAAGTTGAGTACATTGATCAAAACCAACCCGAGAGAGATCAAACCCCATCAGACTCGACCATGGTCCAAGGCGTGGTTGACTCATGAGGCCTCTTCATGGACGTGTGTGTTGGCTACCCCTGGTCAACGCTACGACGAAATATTGGAAAACTCGAATCTTTCACAAAGATTCGATACAGATCATTTAAAAATAAAAATAGTGGGTAATTACAGCTACCTACCATTGGACTGGCTTTTGTTGCCGTACGCACAACAAGGCCTGCCATGGAGTCAACATATATATATTAAGAGAATTGATGAGGTACACAAAATAGCAAAAGATGCATTCATGAGGTTAAAAGGGAGATGGGCATGTTTGCAAAGAAAGACAGAAGTCAATCATGAAGATTTGCCTGTGGTTGTAAGGGCATGTTGTGTTTTGCACAACATTTGTGAAATCAACAACGATACATGGAGTCATGAATGAGAATTTGGGGTTTGATTTGTTTAATGATTTAATTTTTTTGAACAGCAAACGATTGGTCATCCGAGATCACTCTGGTAAATAGATTATCCTTTCGTCTGAATAATAGAGCATGGTGACATATTCCACATTAAAGTAAATCTAAATAGTTGTCCTAGTAACTGAAAATCAGTCTCCATTGTGTTGCACCAATAGGGACCAATAGTCTGGTACCCAAAAATTCAGTCCTCAATTTGTCACCCGGTACCACATCATCTTAGTCCCCTATACATTCCTTCTGCAACTGCAAATCAGTCTTGGATACTATGGCATTTTAACCGGTACAATGTAGTTTTAAGGACTGAAAATCACTCCTTTAAAATTGTTTATATTGTCCCTAATGTGTTTTGATATGTTCGTGTTCACATATCAAATCAGTCATCAAAAATATCTGTTAAAGACAGAAAATTAGTTCTCGATACCATGCAAATTCAATCATTAATATGATTCTTTTAGGGACAAAATACCATTCCTCGATTGCATAATATTTTAGTCCTTGCTATAGATAATTGGTATCATATAATTAGTCTTGGATAAAATTTATTTTCAGTCTCCAACCAGTTGATTTTAGGTCTAAAAATCACTCTCCAAAAGTAGTCTTGATTCTTCAATTTAAGACTATTTTTTAGTCTACAATGCTTCTTTTTATTCCAATGCCTATTTCTTTTACATACCAAAAAACAATTCTTGATATAGTTTCGTTCCGTTTCCAATGTTTTGTTAATAATAAGCCATGATGAATATCAAGATTTGAAAAGTAGTCCTAATGAAAGTTGTTATACAATTAATTTATAGTTATAAATATTCAATCAAAATCACAATATCGATCTGAAACATAAAATACGTCAAAAACTTGTGTAATAAAGAACATCATACAAATATCATCAACCATATGAAGATGCATTAGTAATTCACGCATATATATACTACAATATCTAAATCCATTTGTCAATAAACAAAACTAAAACACAAATGATTGGCACTTCATGAAACAATTATTGTGCCTGTGTGAGATATGGATACACATATCTTAAAATTCTAGTTTACATTGATATGGTTTGATTTCAGTACTGTGTATCATCAAACGAACAAAAAATTTAGTCAGTTGTGTAGACAGGCAATAAACATTGCAAAATCCAGCCATTAATGGTACAAGTGGTGCATGTTATTTGAGATCAAACATGATGATCTACATCGAGAATATATGCTTGCAAGAAACGTGAGATGAGAGGCATTATGTTTGATCATAATGTTGATATTATACTTTGTAGTCATTAATTATTTGTGATTATTAGCTCACTAGGGCTGAATATAGATGAAATTCAGCACTCTTACAACCCTATTGTCGTCTTGTTGCAGATTCGTAACGGCCATGTTGCAGTCCTAACGACACGCCCAAGTTGTAACAAGTTTGCTTCCATTAATCATCGCGACTAGCAGATTATTTAAGGCTGATTTTTAGCCCTGTACAGCCATATTACAACCCTGTTTCTGTCTTAATTTAATCTCATAGAAACCTTGTTGACCCGCCCAAGTTGTAGCATAATGTCTAGCTACTAACCTTTGCAGTTATCAGCTTATTTAGGCTGTTAAAAGCCACATTTCTGCACTAATTGCAGCATTAAAACAGCCTTTGACAGCACATTTTTACAACACTTTAACAACATCATTTTTTGGACAAATTTACTCTTTTTAAAAGTAGAAAGTTCATCGGGGGAAACATTTTTTGAGGGTCAGTCGAGATCGGATCCTATATATAACATTAAAAATAAAAAGTTTATAAGGGTCGGTCGACCCCCATCTCCACATGGTGGGTACGCCCCTGGGTGTGATAGAAAAGACAATGGTGATCTAGTGTGGTGATGGTTCACCAAATTAAGAGGCAGATGAATGGGGACACGAGCCGAGCCGAGCCAGAGGTCAGCTCGGATTCAAACCGAGGCTGGATCGGCTCGGATTGTAAACCGAGCCTGAAATCTTGGCTCGGACTCGGCTTGTTTTTAACCGAGCTGGCTCGGCTCGGCTTGTTTTTAACCGAGCTGGCTCGGCTCGGCTTGTTTTTGGCTCGATTTTTAAATAAGAAATTTAATACTTGAATTGCATTCACCTCAACTCAGCTCGATTCATTTTTGGCTCGGTTTTTACATAAGAGAAGATGCGTGAATATATGGAGCTAGGAATTAAGAATATGATTTAGGAATTAGGAATTAGTGGAGCTACAAGCCGAGCAACGAGCGAGCTACGAGCCGAGCCAGCCCTGGCTCGGACTCGGCTCAGTTACAAAATGAGCTGGCTCGGTTCAGCTCGGTTACAAACGAGCTTTATTCGAGCCGAGCTTTATCCGAGCTTTTCCGAACGAGTCATGGGCCGAATCCGAGCTTCGAGTTTTTTGGACAGCCATAGTGACACTACAAAGAGTGTGGAAGCACCACCTCCTATCTGTAAAGAGCAGTGATGTAACAACCAAAGATTTAGCACATTTGATGGTTGAAAAATATCTAAGATTCCTCCGGATTTCTTCGCGGTACGCGAAGCCTTATTTGGCCACTCGTCGCGGTACGCGACAGGTGGGGCGGTGGAATAAGTTGATATTTTCATCAGATTTCATGAAATTTTATCTCATCTTCATATCTCGAACAAGAACACCACCAGACGAACATCAGACGAAACTTTCTCATCAAATCACTATTCTGAAGCCATCAGAAGTCACCGATCGCACCAGGGAACGTGTTTAATAGTCCTGATCGTTGTTCTAGCCGTAGAAATCCGTCTGATTAGGTAATGATTAGTTTTTAACATTCTAGTGTGATTTTGATTGATTAGATCTTGATTTTGAACGTAATGACATAGTTAGGATTGTTGATTATTGCCTAGATGATGGCTAGGATTGATTAGAAATGAAGAACACGATGTTCTAACGGTTAAATCTTTGTTTTGATCCGTTGTAATGCCCGGTTTGCATGAAATCACAACTATGATTATAATGGTTTAATCCATTTGATTATGACAATGTAGGTGATTAGCTTGGTTAATCTTTGAAATGCAAAGATTAAATCTAAGTGTTTCAAACTAATCACAATCATTAACATACTCATTGGAACGATTATCTGATGTTTATGATAACTGTCAGATTAGTATGTTAAACATGGTTATTAAACATATTCTAAGACTACATTGTGATATTTCATGATATTTGGGCAATCAATGATAAGGATTGATCATTTCTAAGCCATTAATCTGTTTAGGAACTGTTTTAGCATTATAATCAACAACATTAACTATTCGATGACTTTCAAGGCAATGTCTTTGACATTGAACGTTCAGAAAGATCTAATCAGTAGGTTAAAACATAAATAACTTATTAAGTGTAAACTAATGCATAATTACACCATTAGTACCAGTTTACGAGGAATCTGGCTACCGTAAGATATCAAGTGAGTTCTTATAGCCCTGTTTTAAATGTTTTATCATTTTGGGCTGATATGCATGTTATAAAGTTATTTTATGAAAATGATTGTACATATATATAAAGCTATTGTATGAAAGTGATTTTAACCTGATTATGGTCAGGTAAAGCATGTTTTCAGAACAAGTATGTTTTCAGATAAAGAATGTTTTAAGTCTCAATGATGATTGAGAAGTAAATGATTTTAAGAATCTCATCTGAGATATAACGAATGTTTTTAAAGTCTCAACTGCGGTTGAGAAAGAAATGATTGTTTTTGTGTAAGACACTCGACTGAGGTTGAGGAGGAAATGTGGTTTTGCCAGCTGCGGTTGGGTAAAACTTGAACACTACGGTGAAAGGAGCCGTTTATGATGATGATGGTTTAAATGATTTAAACCATATTATGTATGAATGATATATGTAAAGAAGTCTTATACCGGTATGAGCCGTCAATTTCGGTTGATGGTTAAAGAGTCTTGTGGAAACATAGGCCTGTCGACTGTGTGTCGCCAGTTCAGTTAAAGAAATCTTAGGCAAGCTTGAGTTATCAGCTGCACGTTGATAGTGTTAAAGAAATCTTATACATGTATGAGTTATCAGCTGCGGGTTGGTAGTTTAAGAGCCTTGTGCTGCACAAGCCTGTTTGACTTCAGGGTCAGCAGTTGACGGTGAAGTTTCTTCACCGTATGAATGATGTTATGATGATATGTATGTTATGTAATTATGTTATGATGCTATGTATGTTATGAAACTATGATATGAGAACAGGTATGCAATGTATTTAAATTATGTCATGTGATGACATGAATGAATAAAGATTTTTCTAAGAAATGAACTTAGAACTCACCAACATAAAGCTGACTTGTTTTACATGCATATCAGGTTGAATAGGATGAGAAAGGATACCAGGAGGGCTCATGGTATACATTGAAGACTACCCTGGCATAGACTGGCTGTATTATAGGATTGTGAGAAGAGTGGGTTATGTTTTAATGTGTGTACTTATGTATGTAATCACCTTAAATTACGCTGCTATAGTAATGTAAATATGGTTTAAGGACTATGGATATGATGGTTTGCCAACCGAGGGGCTCGGGGCCTCTCAAGTGACAGACCCAAAAAAAAATTATGAGGGTCGGACATTTTTTGTTGAGAATTATTTGTCATTAAATATTTTATTTTTTGAACCAGTTTGAATTATGTTAGTTTGGATCATCTAAACAAATGATAAAACTAAATTAAATCACAAATATCTAATAAAGTATGTCATATTATCCTCTTGTTGATGAAGATGATGGTATAAAATTTATTTTTTTCTGATAATTCGATGGAATATTGTTCAAATAAAATATTGATAGTCAAATAAGTTGAAGGTCCAAGTTTTTTTTAAATGTTCCAAATTATCCAAACATACAAATTATACCCAAATCAATTAAGTTACCATTTCGGTTGTTAATTGGTGATTGGGTTTTATCACAGAGTAATGCATATTGTTTTATTTGGGTATTACTTTCGTTTTTAAAATGAGCTTCATAGGGTTCGTCAAATTTTCAAGGGGATCGATGACAAAATATCTTATGGGTCAGTCAAAATCAAATCATATATATATATATATATATATATATATATATATATGGGAGGGTTATTTTAAAAACCTATTTGAGTTTGTTGAGAAAACTTTGAAAACAATGAAAAAAACCATAAAAACAAATTTTTTTTTTCATTTTTTTACAGTTATGTTACATCATTAAGGTCATTTTTATAAAAAAAACAAAAAAAGCCAAGTAGTTTTTCTTTAAAAATTAATAAAAAACCGATATAACACAGACGTAATATCGTTGTGCTGTACTGAAAAAAGAGGTTACACCAGTGTTACATTTTCGTTTTATTAATTTTTTAAAAAAAATTGAGTCGGCGCTTTTTATATACTTTTTTTTCATAAAAATGACCCTAATAATGTAACAAAATTATAAAAAAAATTCAAAAAAAAAAAACGTTTGTTACATAGGATTTTTTAAGGTTTTCTCAACTTAAGTGGGTTTTCATTTTATACATGCCATATATATAGGATATGGTTCAAATAAGAACCCACTCTAATTGAGAAAACTCATTAACTTTCATCTAATGGTTAAATAAAAAGTAGATTAATAAAGATTTTGCCAAGTGTCAATCTCTTTTTTTAAATGAAAAGGACATTTTTGACATTTTACCTACCATTTACTTTTTCTATTTTTTTTAAAAACTTACCCCCCATGTTTTTTAAACATATTTATTTTTTCATAAAAATTACACGATTAAATTTCTCATATTTTTCTCTTTAATTCTATTATAATTTTGCCAAAAACTAATAATTTCTCCAAATATTTCGTAGTTACGTCAATGTAACGAATAAAATTACACCATTAAGCTTTTTTATATTATGTTATTTCTTTTATAAAAATTACACCATTAAACTCGTCATATTTTTCTCGTTAATTTCATTATAGTTATGCCAAATTTTTTTTTCGAGCGTTCATAATTACACTAACGTAAAACAACATTAGTACAATAATTTTTCTCTTTTTTCAAAAATTTTCCATCAAATTTTTTTTCTCTCATCTTAAATATATATTACAAACTTATTTTTTATTATAAAATTTAGTTAATTAGATAAATTTATATCAAATAAGATAGAAAGTTAGATAATTGTAACGTAAAAAAATAATAAGTTACAGTTCGTTACATCAGTTTAACGACTCGTTACATCAGTGTAATTATGAACACTTTGAAAAAATTCAGCTCGTTACATCAGTGTAATTATGAAAACTTGTAAAAAATCCAGCTCGTTACATCAGTGTGATTACGAACACTTTGAAAAAATTCAGCTCGTTACATCAGTGTAATTTCGAAAACTTTAAAATTTTTTGACAAAACTATACTTGAATTAAAGATAAAAATGTGACAAATTTAATGGTGTAATTTTTTTTAAAAAATGATAATGTATATAAAAGTTATGAAGGTTTAAAAAATTGGGGGGTAAACTTTTATTTTAAAAATCAAATCAAGTACACCTCACAAATCTCCAAAATACCCTTAAAGAAATCTCAACCACTCATTTTTCTCAGATTTAATATGAACCACACATTTCAAATTCATTATATTAGACAACCAATCAAATTGGGTTTATAAGTTATCTCAATTACCATGGGTTCTCATTCACTCATTTCCCTATATAATATATATATATATATATATATATATATATGGAATGGTTAACGTACAAATGAAATAAAAGTGCTAAACGTAGGAAGCCACAGGAAAGCGACACGTGTCATCTGGGTAAGGGGCATTATTGTCCATATAAAATTACAGACCGTGTTTAATAATAATTACAGACTGACATTTAACACACATAATTAAGTACCACCTAACAAATCCCGTACCAATAATTACGGACTGCATTATATAAATATCACAGATCATATTTTAACACACATAATCAAGGACAAAATGTATAATCACGTACCCATAATCACGGACCATGTTATATGAAAATCACAGACCGTCATTTTATATGCATGATCAAAGGATCAGCTTCATAATCACGTACTAAGCATATAAATTACGGACCACGAATATTTTTCTTAAAAAAAACTATAATAATATTATATTCAAATTAAAGATAATAAAATTCTCAATTTTATGGCGTAATTTTTAAAAAAAAAAATTAAACGTTTAAAAGTTATTCGATTTTCAACAAGATGGTGGAACTTGATTTACCCACAAAAGTCACAATTCCTTTTTTGCCATTTTTACTTTAATACATGCAATTTTTAATCAAAAAGTATGGACCACTAGATCTTAACCATTGATTTATTTGATCAAGGGTCCAGAATCCTTCATATGATTCTCACGTTAAGCTTCATATGTATTGGATCCACACACACACACACACACATATATAAGGGAAAAATCAAATAAAGAGTATATTTTACCTAAGAATGCTAAGAAAGATTTTTAAAATCTTCAAAACCGACCCAAACGAACTCTGATTGAACTCATTTCGATGGCATTGGAACCGTCTCATCGAACCTGTTAAAATGAGAGGTTTATGGTATCAATTTTATAATTGTTTGTGTTATGTTATTTGCGAGATATATTTGAGCTGGATATTAAATATGATGGGCTGATGGGCTGCTGAGTTGCCTGCAGATTTGGGCTGCTGGAAATATGTTGTGGGCCATCGCTTATTGCTTTTAGTGGAGTATTGAATCGGACGAAGTTTCCACGTATATATTTAGAGGTGGGCAAAAAAACCGGACCCGGAACCGGAACCGACAACCCGAGCCGGAACCGGAACCGGTCATACCCGAACCGGTGGGTACGAACGCGTACGGTTTTTCAGACAAATTAGAACCGCAACCGGAAAACAGGAACTGGTTCCGCTTGAACCCGGCCAAAACCCGAACCGGAACCGGTCAAAAACCGGTTGGAACCGGTTAAAACCCGGAACTGGAACCGGAACCAGGTATTGACTTTGTTGACTGGAACTGGAACCGATTGAAACCGGAACCGGTTCTGTAACCGGAACCAGTTCCAAAAAAAACCCGATTTGTGCACCTCTATATATGTTTGATATATTTGCTAGCATGTGGATATATATGAAGTTAGATATAAGTATGTAGATATCTCTGACTTATTTTTTCACTTTGCATATTTCCATAAACTCTCTCTTGGTTTCTTCATTTTTAGGGTTTTATCTGATTCATCTTGTTTTTATGAATCAGTTTGATTTTGTTCATAGGTTTTGTTAATAGATCTGATCGAGTCTTTTGTATGAATAGATCTTCGTTTTGTTGCAAATCTGTTGTATTCAGATTTAGGGTTTGTGTCTATGTTCATCGAGTTGTAATAGATTAGATATTTGTGTTGTACCCTTTTTGATTTAGGTTATTAATCACATATTTTAATGAATCTGTTTTACATCTCAGTTCTTGACAGAACCCTACAATATTAGCTTTTAAGTTTTCGTTTTAACAACTAGATTTAGATTTTAGGTTTTAGGGCTTAGTTTTTAGCTTTTTAGCTTTATCTTTATGTTAAAGATTTGTTTTTAAAGTTTTGGTTTTAGTATTAGGATTTATTGTTTATGATTTAAGGTTTGGGTTTTAGGGTTCGACAAGCCGGTTCCAATGATTCAAAAATGAATTCAATCGGGGTTTGTTTGAGTCGGTTTTCGAGTTTTTGAAAATCATTCTTAACCTTCTTTGACAAAATAGACTTTTTATGAAACCTTATCTTATATATATATACATGATTTGAGCAGATTTACCTCACCATTACGTTTAGTCTTTGAGCAGATTTGTCACTATCTGACCTCATTTTTTTTCCTCACGGGAATTTGTAGGTATTTTATGAGGCACCTAGCATTGAATGTTAGTGACACATTTGAATGTGATAGATCGATAGATAGACAGATAATGAGACAACTGAGCTTAAATTCTAGCAAAATCGTCAAATAAATAGAGTTATAACTATTGTTGAGAGTCGATGACGATCAGTGAGAAGCTTTGTTGGGCTAGGTTTACGGAGGAGTTATATGGTCATTTATTCTGTTAATATTTAACAAAGTTAATGAAGAAAAAACCGAGCTTGCAATATTTAGAAACTTAGAAGGCTGATTTTAATATTTGAAAATATAAAGGACCATTTTTGAAATTTTGATAAGGAACAAACGAATTTACCCTAAAAATTAATACAATTTAAAATAAAAACAGAATAATTATCATTTTTTGCCTCTCTTGATGAGTCGTCATTATTTCCCTCGAAAATCTAAGTTCTAGAAAGGTCAGAGTTTGAAACGGTCTGCTGTGATGTGATAATTGTGGTTTAGAGACAAACACAAAGGAAAAAAAATACGAAAAACACTGAATAGCTTTTTGTTAACCGGCTAATTTTTGTATCACTGAAGTATCATTGTGTCATAAGCGGTAATATACAATCATATTTACCACCAAATCATAAGTTCCGGAAGAAACTCAATACTTTGAGAAAACCTCCTTTTGAGATACGAACCAAGACCATTTGGTTTCTGAGCCTTAACTTACCACTAAAATACCGCTAGATTATAAAAAACTGAATAGATGAAAGCTATTGCTATTTAGGCTATACGTTATCAATGTGTGAGTGGGCGTGAGGGGCAAACTCGTGACAGCCCTCACGACGTAAAGAGGAAGGAAAAGGGGAAGAAAAGGTGGAAAAAAAGGGGAAAAAAGGTGATGGAGGCGTGATGATAACACATGTGGTGATGACGTGGACTCGTGGAGTGATGAAGGGGTGATAAAGTTGGTTGATTATGTGACGCTTACATGCATGACGTATACGTGAAGTGATAAGGGCTTGATGATAACACATAAGGCTTAAGAAATTCAGAAAAGTAGCTCGCATACATTAAATAAACCCTACGGTTCAAAACTTTAAATAAGAAAACAAAAATAACAACTAAAACTAGAAAGTAGGAAAGTAACGAATCATTGCTGAGTCACACACGACTTTATTTAAGGCGGTTTATAATCATATGTGATCCTCGTTAACCATACACTATTCCTATTTTATACAACTCATATAATGTTATACGAGTCATATATAACTCTACGTTATATATTTGTCAGGTCATTCATAATTATATATTATGTATAGCTCTATACGACCAGTATAACGTTATACATGCATTATAATCCTGCATATGCCGTATATAGTGTTCCTTTTTTTGTCAAACTGTAATGTCAGTGTCACAACTTTTGTCAGTTTGACTAATACTATACGGGTCGTATAAGTATAAGACGGGTAGACGGCCAATATAGAAGACAAAATGATAATTCAACATGCACGTGTTAAATGAATTTGAAGTACTTTCAACAAAAATCAAATAAATTCAACCAAAACTCCTGTGAATAACGGTTGAACTAATAAACGTACCACACTTTCAAATTCAAACATAATAATTGATTCAATGTCATAGGCAATCTTGTATCAATCATTGAACCCTCAAATACAAAACAAACAACAATTTTGATAAAAAAAATAATAATCAAACAATGATTGCACTCATCATCTTCATCATTCTAACCGCCAATCATTTTTCGGTCACCGGCGTTTCAACCCTCAAATCCGGCGACCAACTCAACCTCACTTATCACCTAATTTCCCCCGGTAGCAATTTCACATTAGGGTTCTTCACCATCCCTGCAACAAACAACACCTATTTAGGAATCTGGTACACAAATGATGAACAATTCAAGAAAGTATGGGTAGCCAACCCATCAACTCCGATCATATCAAGTTCAGCCATCGTCATGATCGATCAAAACACCGGGAAATTGATCATTGCCACCGGAGAATCAACCCATCTAAATGTTTCAGATAATCAATCCGGTGATACCTTTAATTTGACTGCAACACTTCAAGACAATGGTAACTTCCAGCTAATAAACGAAAGTGATGATCAGATATTATGGCAGAGCTTTGATCATCCGATTAATGTACTTTTACCCGGTATGAAACTCGGGTCGAATCTTAAAACGGGTCGTAATTGGATCTTAACTTCCTGGTTAAGTGATGAAATCCCTGATTCTGGTGCTTTTACTTTAAGCTGGGAACCAAATGGGGAAGATGATCAGCGATCAACCATACTGGACTAGTGGGAGTTTGAAGAATCAAAACTTTGAGTTCATGAATGTGAATAACCTGCTTCTTTTTAGGTATGATCTTGATTATGTGTACACTGATGAAGAAAGATACTTTAGTTATAATAGCATCAATTATGTTAATCCCATGTGGATTTTGAGACCACACGGTCGAATCGTAGACAGTAACGATCGTGTGATCTCGACATCTGATCTTTGTTACGGGTATGATTCGGGTAACGGGTATGTTGCGAGTTCTAAAACGCCTCATTGTAGAAGCGAAAGTGATAAATTTAGCCCGATGAATGGGGATTTCGCAAGCGACACGACTCGCAGATCAGTTGATGATAACTCGAGCCTAAGTATTGGTGATTGTATGATTAATTGTTGGAATGATTGTGGGTGTTTGGGGTTTATCACTGGTGGAAACGGGACTGGATGTATAAGATGGTCAGGAACCAAATCGGTTAGTAACTTTTCGGTTGATTCACTAGGAAATTCTGTTTCAAAGTTTGTGCTTGTTTCTTCAAATTCAGATAAAGGTAAAGTAATCGTGATCGATTTGTTGATTTTATCGGTTAACTGTCTCGTTTTTTACAGGGCTGGCTCAAGCATTTCGGTGGTCTAAACTGAAGTGTTAAATTGTGATTTTTTTCTACTGTATATAAAAACTCTCATTTTTTTATTCGAGTTTATGACACGTAAGGTATAGATAATTATGAACGAAAAAGATACAAAAAAACAAAAATCACAAACAAAATATGTAGATTAATTACAAATATTAATTACAACTTTTTGTAATTGGTGATTATATAGATTTTATTATATTCCATTGTACATTCTTGTGATGCTCCGCCTTTGACCGCCGTTGTACTCCGTCGGCATGGGGCCCGGCAGAACTCGCCTCCTCGACTGCCACAAATTAATATATATATTAAAAAGGAAAGTTTGGTTTGTGTGTGGAATTTACTGTTCATCTTTGTACATGTGTTTGTACGTATGGTACAATTCATCACTCCATGGTTATGCCTGCTTTTTCTATCCACCAGGACCACCACCGTCTCTGCTTTCTCTCCCCTTACCGCTCTCTCTGGTGCGATTCGACCACCATTCTATCAACCCACCGCCTTTCTCTTCAGCCTTCTCAGTCTCTGGTGTGATTTCTGGCCACGATTCCGGTGGCCGCGGTTCTAGAAGAGAGAAGGGATGACGACAACTGTTTTAGAGAAAGAGCGCAGTCGTCATCGGCATCTCTCAATCTCCAAACCCTTTTCCTGTCGTCTACACCACATCATCTGCTAATAACCCTTTGCTCATCGCATATGTCGGCAACGGCGGCGGCATCATGAACCTCAAGAAGCAGTGTTCAAGGAGATCTGTGGGTTACTCGAGCAACATATTTCTCTTTCTTCTGATGAATCTCAGATATGGCAGCAACTCCAGCACTACTCTCAGTTCCCTGATTTCAATAACTATCTTGCCTTCATCCTAGCTCGGGCCGAGGTAATTTTGGTGTTTGTTATTGAAATTGATCGGTGATAGTATGTTAGGGTTTGGTGATGTGATGAATTGTAGATGATGATTGTGTTTCCTGATTGAATCACCGTGTCTGCACTTCTGTTTAGATTACAGTAACCAATTTATGTCTTCTTTTAAATAAATTAGGATGCTGTAGTGGTGATTCTTTATAATTCAGTTTCAATCTGTAGGGTTGTGCTTTGTTTAGAAGCTTCGCCTTGGCCATTGAATGTATCAGTTGAACTACCAGGATTTGTAGCAAAATGAGGGATTTGAGTGAGTGGAATAAACCTAAGTTGCCATTAAATAGTTGTACAAGGATGTCGTTGGGTTATTTGTGTTTTGGAAGCTCTAAATAGATTGCTTCTACACTTTATATATAGTCTACACACCCTAGCTTTGGTTAAATAGTTTCTGATGTTGGACATCTTTAACTCAAATAAATAAATTTAGGAAAAGCATTCATTGAAGCTGCATAAGTTTAAATTGCTTTTCTCATTGTATGTTAGAAAAGCAGAATCTTTGAGCCAATTGATGATGGATCATGGGTTGGCTAAGGGTCAGTTGAACATTTGTGTCTTTACTTTCAGTTTTTGATAATTGTTTAAAAAAAAACTAGGAGGACCATAGATTCTTTGGACATAATATTCTGTAAAAGTTCCAACAGCCAAATTCAGAAAACAATCATCACTCCATGGTTATACCTATTTTTTCTATCCACCAGGACCACCACCGTCTCTGCTTTCTCTCCCCTTACCGTTCTCTCTGGTGCGATTCGACCACCATTCTATCAACCCACCGCCTTTCTCTTCAGCCTTCTCAGTCTCTGGTGTGATTTCTGGCCACGATTCCTTTGGCCGCGGTTCTAGAGGAGAGAAGGGATGACGACAACTGTTTTAGAGAAAGAGAAAGATAAACAAGGGGTCACCTCTCTCTTCACGTATCGTTTTGTTTTAATGTTCATATTAGGTTTGCACTAACATAAAGATTATTAGAAAAATAAATATAAAATGGGCAAACTGATTTGTTAACCCATGATTTGTTATGAAAGAGAATTATATGGAAAATGACTTTGATCAGTTTAACTTTTCTTGAAATTGTGAAGATTTTGGCCTTTGCGGAGAAGCTGTTACTTAGAGATGCTGATGCAGACTATGGCGGGGTAGATGATATGACCAAATTGGCTTACTTGAATGAACCTAGAGTGCTTGACAATCTTAAGAAACGCTATAATCACTATACTTCAAAACTTAAGTAACATAAAAGTTCTTGATTCAGGTAGCCATCTTTCAAAGATAGGAAAACTCTAAAGTAGCCTTATGTATGTTTTACTTTATCTACATATATGTGGATTTTAACGTATGTGTAAACTTGGTTATATCAGTTATAAATGGGTTGTAATATGTTCTTTTAATTCTTTTGGTTGTTCTTTATTAAGAGTTTAAACAGGTTGATTTTCGTAAGGAATTTGATATTTTAGAATAGGTCATGCCGAAATTTTTAAAAAATTCTATGACCATTTTTTCGCATTTATTTTAAATAAGGTTCGTGTTACAACATACGAGAATAAAGCTCTACAACGAAACATCAAATTAGTCTTACCACACAAACATACTAATTTTATGCTTTGTTTTACGCTACACGTCTGTATATAAGACCCCGCAGCAACGCGCGGGTCCTCACCACTAGTTTTAAGCAAACATGAAACATGTCAAAAGCTTTACCGATAAAATACGACAAAAAAGAAATATGAATTTGAACACGATGACTCATTTGACTTGATTTTCTTTTTTTAGATTTTAGTACATTAAATTACAACTTTATAACAAAATTAAAATATGACATTTAAATTATAAAATCTTTAATTTAATCCGTCCGTATGGACTAGTGACCAACTTAGTCATCCTTTAGCTATTGGGGACAGAGTATCACGCAGTTGATTTGGTCATTTTTTTAAAAAAAAAAAAACCGAACTAAATTAATTTATGACATGAATCACGTGTATAAACAATAATAAAAAATAAGCAGGTTAAACGAGTCAACTTGCAAACTAAATGAGTCAACATGCAAACTTGTAGAGATGACAAAAATACAACCCAATAACCCATTTAGCTAAACAGGTTCAATTCAAAACTAACTTGTTCCGTTTATGCTAAGCCTAAACCCGTACATTTTGCATTAGGTTCGTGTCGTGTAATAAATTCACAACCCTACCCATTCACATCAAAATTTTATGAGACATATAATTAAATAACTTCCAACAGTGTTACCTTCTGAATTACAACAATCATCATATTCATTCCAATTAGTGACCGGTTGCGGTTGAGAGGAATCATCATCTACGTGGCCTTTAAATCTGTTAACCAACCTTGAGACGTTGTGTATCAAGCTAGTCCTTGATTCAAAAATCTCCTGTAAAAATGTTCCCAGTAGCATTCAAGAATTGGTTTTAGACATGCAACCATGGGCACTTATAATGTATCAAAAACAAAAATGAAACTAAGATTAAGATTACTTGTAGTTTGAGTAAAGCTCAAGTTCTTTCACGATCTTAGCCATTGTCGGCCGCTCTTCGCGAGCTTTCTTCACACAACGATAGGCAATGGCTGAGAATGATTTCACAGAACCCGGATCCATTTGATCTTTTAGACCCGGAAGTATAATCTCATCTAACCTCTTCTCATCGTAGCATCGCCTCCACTTAGGCACCAAAATTTTAGTCAGCTCATGATTACAACACTCATAGCATAATCTCCCACACAAAATTTCAAACAACACAACTCCAAAAGAGTAAACATCCGACTCTTTTGAAAAAAAACCTAACTCCCAATACAAAGGATCACAATATCCAGGAGTGCCAACAGTATGAGAGATAAGATACGAGTGTGGTTGGTTAGCAGGGCCAAGTTTTGACAGTCCAAAATCAGAAACTTTAGCAGTCCAGTTTTCATCCAAAAGTATATTTGCACTTTTGATGTCACGATGAAGAACTCTTTGTTGTGTTGACTTAGGATCATGTAAGAAATGTAACCCTCGTGCAACCCCCACACATATCTTCAAGCGTTGCGTCCAAGTAAGAGTCCTAGCATTAGTTAGATATCGATCAAGGCTCCCACGAGAAGCATACTCGTACACAAGAATCATCTCATCACCCTCTACGGCATAGTGCATGAGCGAGATCAGATTTTCGTGTTTATATCTAGAAAGCATCATGAACTCCTTCCAAAACTCAGTGTTCCCTTGCCCTAATCTACGATCTAATTTCTTAAAAGCTAAAGTAATTGGTCCATTTGGGAGAGAGAGTTCTCCTCTATACACCCTCCCGAATCCACCACGTACACCCGATCACACTAGTGGGATCAAAGTTGGTGGCTGTTACTATATCTTTCATTTGAATCTTAAGGTGATCAAAATCTTTCATGAAAGACATCTTAATTACGAATCAAATTCAAAAATTAATGTAACAAAGGAGAAAATACAAAGATGAAAGAATACCGAATACCTCAATCTAATGAAGCTTGAAAACCAAAAGGCTTCTAGCCTAGTGGTATTGCGATGAAGGGGAGAAGCTGCACCACATTGAGGTCAAGGTTCAAACCTAAGCAGAGGAGAGGGTTTACGGATTTATCCGTTTCCTGCTTACCTTGATGTGTGTCTGTTTGAGCTTAAATTAGTCGTTAAGCCGTTAAAAAAATGAAGCTTGAAAGAATGCTGTAAAAGAGAAATGAGTGAAAGTCGTCAATTATCAATCATTTGAGTCATGTTCACATGAATGATGAACCACATGATAGTTCGCAAATTACAATGTACTCTACTCTCATGAGGAAGCCAATTCCAACTTGAATGTCTTAATTTCTTTGAAATTTGTGGCTTTCCAATATGTTGATTTTTTGGTGTTATTAATTGGTAAACAATAATGACGATTAGGAAAATATTAAACGAAGATGACTTAATGGTAACGTTAGACTATGTGTAGTGGTCATCCTATTGAAATCTTTTTTCACTGAAATTTTCTGACACGTTATCACTCAACTGAAATCCTTAAAACCACACAGTGGTCACCTCACTGAAAAACTTTCTTCACTGTGTCACACCACCCCACTGAAAAACCCCACAGTGGGTCCCAAATCCATTTAATTCAACAGTCACAAAACAGAGAGATAAACTGACAGCGGGCACCGCTGGAATCAAATTGTTCAAGCCGTTAGGGGAGGGGGCGGTGTTCCCGCTGAACCCCGTCGAGCCAATGGCTCGTCCATTACACACGGTCTTATAACAACGTCACGTTAGGAGGGGTTTTTTTTCCTTCCAAATTGTCCTCGAAAAATAATTCAAAATGGTTTCTAAGGCTATGTGTGAGATGTCTGAAAAACAATATATTGTGACTCATACTTAAATACCAAATGTGATCACACTCATTCTTAGTCAGATGTGTAGGTACTCAGGTGATGGTAACGAGTTTTGTAATAGTTACTTAATCATTTTTCATAATGTTTTTATATAATATTATTTTTTTCACAACTTTATAACATAAATAAAAGACTAAGTTTAATTTTATAGTTTGTAAACCTAGAAAACATTGAAAAGAAGAATGAGATACAAAAAATAAAAAGATTATATGTCGTATTTTTTCTTAATTCGTTGTTTCTCATGTTCAGCCATCTCATGATTTCTTGTGGTTAAATGATCGATATTGGTCCAAAGCAATTGTAAGTCATTACTTCTTAGACTTTGTTTTTACATATCAATCTTTTCCAAATTAATATAACTAGTTTTTATCCAACAATAGTAAATGATTGTTTGGTCAGTCAAACACCTGCGTAGATCCCATCTACCAAGTGAGGTTTGTCAAACCTAATAGATCTATTTCCAACTACCACGCTTTGCGCTACGGCAAACTAAACGGTTCGAAGTGTAAGGACTTTTAAATGCTATGTTGTCACATAATGTAAACAGCTAACTCATGCAAGTGATATGTATCTAAAAATGTTTGTTGCACATGTTTTCTCCCCCAAAACAGTTAAAATAAGAAAGGGGCCATGTACGCACCTTTGATTGTTGTAGAATGATCAAACACTCGTGAACTTGCGTAGATAATCCTCTACGAAGAATCTGTGTTTTAAACAATACGTTGTGTTACTCGGGATATCGTTTTGTGCTTGAAATCACATACGTGTCAACACACGTATGTTAGAGTGTTAAAAATGTGCATACGTAAGTACGCGTATCTTTAAAATCGTTTAAATAAAATCATATGGCCGTATATGATTTTATTTAAATAAACGTAATTATACGCGATTACGTTTTCGGTCTAAACTGTGAAACTTATTATTTCAAAGTGTTCGTATTCTCATTACGGTTCCAACGCAACTCGAACCGATCAAATCGGAGTCATAATGAAAGATTTATGACAAAATCACTAAAATGATTTAAAAACTTAAAAACCAGCAGAGGCCGGGTTCGAACCCGCGACCTCCACCTCTTAATACACACACTTCACCATCTCATCTATTTCAACTTTCATTAACATGTTTCATTTGAAATGGTTTTATCAATTAACATCGGGTTTCCCCTTCTTCTTACTATAGCCGAAGCAAGGACTCCAAATCGAACCCGAATTCGACCACATTCAACCTTGCAACCTTAGGGGTTTTGTCTAATGATTCCAGACGCATCAAATGGTTGCTTTTCATCTAAGTATTTTATCAAATTCATACTATTTTGTGACCATAGTCGGGTTCGAACTACACCCCATTCCCAACAATTCCTAACTATCAAATTTGATGGTGTTAGACTTCTAAACCATAGGGTTTTCATCAAGACTGAAATTTCGAACCTTTCTGTTTAATCAAATTTGATAATCGTATCTGTTTGCATCAAAACCCAAAAACGTTTTCATCCTATGAACCCAAATAATCTTGCTCCTACAATTCATTATTGGTTTAGGAAATTGGCATATGGTTTTCAGTAGAAACAATGTTCCGAAATTTTCTGTACTCTTTAATTTGATTTTCAAAATCATTTGAATCAAGACCCCCAATCCATTTTAACTTAAGAACCCTAATAACCGAACTCACCCAATTCGCTATTGAAAGCACGAATTGAAATGGGGTTATGCTTTATCGGGATCTTCTGAAACTACTTATAACATTCAATTTGATTTTTAAACTTGTTTGATCAACAACCCCCAAAACCGTTTCTTATATGAACCCTAGATATTGAAATCGATTAATCCGATGTTAGAAACTGAAATTAACATATGGTTATCCTTATTCGGCCATGTTAGAAAGTGTAAGAACAAGAACTTACTTGTTTTGATGATCAATTGAACAAAATCGACTTCTAGCCCTAGTTTCGGCCTCCTCCAAATCGACTCCTTCAATCCAAGCTTCTAAGAATGCAATTGTGATATGAAAATGGTTCTAATTATGCCGACTAGTGTTTCTGTAATCCCAATTGCGAATATTATAGCCGAATTGTATGATTTTCACTTATGGAAGTGACGGTTTCGACTTATGGTTAGCTTCTGGATTAAATTCGATCATTAAACGGGTAATTCTTATAGTCTAACCGTTAGAAATCATTAATGACATGATTAAGAGTGGTTTAAGTCGATTGCAACTGATTACCCATGTGAAAATCGAATTCTATCTACATTATTGGCCGAATTTTGACTTTTCTAGTCAAAATTGAATAATTTCTCTAATTATAAGACAATTTCTTATAATCTAAATGTATTATACCTAATTTTGTTCGAGCTTAAACCTTCTAATCTGATTTCGAATCATTATAATCATTTCTGCTAATTATTGCTAACGGAGATAGTCCCGAAATATCGAATTGTCACTAATTGGGCCAATTGAACTATTATCGAGCTAGGTTAATCCTTTTGGGTCTCATAAAATACAATTGGGCCTACCTTGGACCTCATATTTACAATTGGGCCTACCTTGGGCCTCATTGGGCCTACCTTGGGCCTCATATTTACAATTGGGCCTACCTTGGGCCTCATATGTGTGATTTCGTTATTTTCAGTTAACGAGGTTAATTCGAAAATACCGAATTGTCACATGAACAACATGGTAACTGCCAACTCATTTGAGACCTGTAAATAAAAAAGGAATCAAATCATATACCTCAAATTTCTGATTCAACTCCTCAAGCAATTCACAGAATAAGGTCAAGAAAATTAAGGAAACAAATTTAACTATAAAAACAAATTCAATAAAACATAAAACAATAATAACAAACTTAGTAGTTTTAAAATTTGCACACTTAAGATTATAGTAGCAGTAAGAAAACAAATATTCAGTACAACTTTATTGATTTGAGGTGAAAGCACACCTTTGCAATTACTACAAAAGCTAATATCCATATATATATATATAGAGAGAGAGAGAGAGATTTACGTGGTATAACAAAACTGAAGTAAACAGGGAGAACAACAATCATCCTATTTAATAAAACTCACTCATTGACTCGTTTGATAAAAAATCTACTCATTCAAAAACACATAATAAATTTTGAAATTTTATGATAGCTTCAAGTCAAAACCTAAAAGCATTTATAGCTATAAGAGGACATAAACGGTGACATAGTCATGTAAGTGGTGATAAATCAATCCTAGAAATGCAGTACAGTAAACACGTAATGACATAAATAAATAAACAAAGTTTACTTTCTTAAGCGAAATGAACAAACAAAATAAATTGTAGACCTCCAAGTTGCACCAGAGGGGATTAAAGTTGTGAAATATATGTCGGACATACATGGTGCAATCTGTGACCATGAAGTGTTGTAGAAACCAGTTACTATAAAGCTCAACCTCTTGTGATCTTTGAGAAAGCTTCCTCTGCCAAGATGAAACAAAACATTGCCATCATTGTCAAGGCAATGTCTTGTATTATGAAAAAAAAAAATTAGATAACAACGGTACCTTGATATGTGACTAATTATAGCTTAATAAAGAAGAGAATAAGAATAATAATTAGCACCAGACTCAGATGTGTCAAAAACCTTTATTTATTTATTATTATTTTGTTAAATTATGATTTATTGCCCTTTAAACTTTTTTCCACATACATACAATCACAAACATCAACATAAACATACAAAACGGATAATATAACACACGAAAGGAAACACGTCAAAGCATTAGAAGCATCAACTAAAACAAAAGAACAATAAATACTTTATCGATTCATATAACAACAAACTGGCATGACTTTTCTAGTGCATTATCAACCAGTTCTCATCATTAACAGAGGTGCACATACTTATTTAGTATCAATTGTGCTTGAATTGCAAGGCTTTTGACTACAATTTTCAAAAGGAAATTGCTTTATGAAATGTAGATACTAATCCATATTAATGTGGCTTCAAATAAACAGGATATAAAACTTGACACATTAAAACAAACAGGTGGCGTGCTTACCTCATTAGCAATTAGTCTAGGTTTTATCCATTTATTTAATGATCTTAAGCAAAATAGCAACATATTTCACTTCAAAATGTTAGTTCTTTTTGCGCTTCAACTATTAAGTTGTAGTGAGGTTTTATTGTGGTGGGGTGTAAGAGATCATATGTATATCATTGCGTGTCCGGAGAAAGTGATTTATTTACCTCGATATATCCAGTCTTCTTCAAGCGGATCAAAGTTGCAGGGCGAGAGAAAAAAAGTCTGCAAAAGAGATAAATCAAGAAACACCATTGGAGGCAACCACTAAAATCGAATGGAACCAAAGAAAATGGCAAAAGCTAACCTGGAGTTTGATGATTGCGGGTTCTCGACTTCTACCGGAGAAATCGTAGAAGGAGGCTGACGGTGAAGACGTACATGGATGTGATGGGAGAGGGTTCTTGATCGTCACCTCCGGCAAAAGAACCGGTGGTGGTAGGGCTACTGATGAATGTTTGGTACGTCTGTGATTGAGTAGGTATGGTTTTGATTGAGTGCAGGTATGGGTTAAAAACGCAAAGAGAGTGTTAAATCGCAAAAATAAAGAAACTTCTGTTCTTAACTAAAAATTTGTATAAATTTCCTATTCATTAGGCTTTGTGTTTTTAATATATATATATATATAACTAGATTTATTCTTCTCACGCATTGCGACGAGTTTTCACGGTACACTCCTGATAATGAGTATTATATATCATTTACAGAAGCACAAATTATATAACAAAATCAAATTTCTTATCACGAACTCTATACAAATTTTGCATAAAAACATTAAATCATACAAAATCTTTACAAATATATTATAAAAATAACAATTACTCACAAACTTCGTCTCACCTGCAACCAATCGTTTGAATTCAAAGAAAAAACCTAAATCTTTAAGCAAATCTCTCAAATTTAACACTTTTATCTCTGTTTACTAATTTTTAAAGTTAAAAAAGTTTTGATTGTCTAAGTCTAAATTTTCAAAACGTCATTAAGTGGGAAATAGCAAAGAGGTGTTCAAATGATTGGAGGAGTGAAGTTAAGTGGGGGTCTGTAGGCTGGTGAAGGGAAGAAGCAGTAGGTGATGGTTGAAAAAGCATGGTATGAAGTGAGGCTATAGAACCGTGACATAACATTGAAGCGAAAGAGCTTGTGGAATCATTTTGAGTGAACGAGATTTCTGGGATTGAAAAATCGGCTGACAATCTGCCTAATTTCCCGAGCCAGGCGATACCGAGAATAATATCGGCACCTTCAACCGGCATAATAAAAAATGGAATTTTGAATGAAGCTTTTTGGAGTTGTAAGTCAACGTCTGGGCAATAACCGTTGCACTGAATGAATTGGCTGTTACCCACCATAACGGAAAACGGTTGGATCGGAGCTACGGGAAGGTGTAAGGCTGCTGCAACACGTGGTTGAATTATGTTACGTGTGCTTCCACAATCGACAAGAATGGTAATTGGTTTCCCGGCTACATGACCTGTAACTCTTAACGTTTGGGAAGAAGATAATCCAAAGAAAGCCGCGTCGGATAAGGACAAAGATTTAGGAATATCCGGCGGTTTATCAAGAATTGGTTCTTCATCATCAGCAATCTCCAATCGATCGTCATTGTCGACAATTAATAAAAATTGAGGGGGTGAGCATTTGTGACCAGGAAAATACTTGTTTGGGCATCGGAAGCATAGACCGTCTTTACGACGTTGTTGCAGGGCCTCGGGTGACATTTTGGTGAATGGTAGGGTGGGCGGTGGTTTGTAAAAGTTGGAAATTAAGGGTTTAGAATTAGTCGCAGGGGTAGGAGACGTGATTGTGGCAGGGGATGTATTGGGCTTGGGTGTTGATAAGGTGGGTGATGTCCATGAAGTGGAATGAGGCTTAAAAGTTGTGTTGTGTGGGACGGACCGAAACGAAGCTCTAGTTCGTGTTCGAACGACTGCCAAGTACCTAGCAGATCGTTGTTGGACAGGTGTTTGTACCATGACAGCGCGTCTCCAGTGAAGTAGAAAACCGAGAGATCGAGTGGCTGGTCAATAGGAACTTGATAATAGGAGAAATAATTTTCAGCCTGAAATATCCAATCAAGTGGGTTTGAACCGTCGAACAAAGGTAGGGTGATTTTTGGTGGTTTGGGATGATGGTTGGGTGGTTGTTTTGGGTCGGGGTTGGTGAATTTTGGGAATTTGAAACCGGATGAGTCAGAGCTTTTAGTTGTGAGGTGATCGGAAAGGGTTGTAACGTGATTGATTAAATTTGCAGTATTTTGGGTTTGGGCATCAAGCTTTAAATTCTGTGAATCAAGCTTAGAATGAAGAGTTTCGGTAGCTTTAACAAGCAAGGCAATTTGACTAGCGGTACTGGCGGCGGCATTGTTTGTGGCGGTAATAAGTTTTTCAATTTGATCATTGAAAGAAGGGACGGGTTCATCAGTGGACGAAGGGTCTTTGCGGGGCGGCATCGTGAGGGTTGAGATGGGAATGAAAGCACCAAATGGTATAGCCTTTTCTAGTAGGCAAACACTCCAAGAAAAATAGAGAGAATCCAAGAACAATTTGGGACACTTTCCTGATATCTTTCATTAACCAAAACTCAACTTAAATACAATGCTTGAAATTGAAAGTTTCACTAAAATTAAGCTACTAACTAGGACCATGTGAAACGTGACTTAGTGGAAATAAAAACAAGAAGCAAATAAACTAAAGCAGTAAGTCCCAGTCTTCAGGATAATGGGATCATGGCTGCCACACACTTAATCCATATATCTCGCAGGTTTAACAATAATTCGCTTGGGTCTATTCTCTTGGACTGAATCATTGGTCTTTCACTTGCCACTCGCATGGCCTGGCATTGGGCCAGTTGGACCCGTATCAAACATATTAAATTATTAATTCAAAACCTGATTATTAATCCAAATTGAGCATGAAAAGTAAAGAGATACTTGTATTAGTGTGAAATTTAGCCGCTTCTATAGCTTGGGCTTAGGGGCCGTTTGGTAACGTCTGAACTTTTAAGTGCTGAATAGTTAAGATTTCTAAAAGGTTAAGAGGATCTGAACACGTAAGTGCTGAACCATTTAAAACGGTTTGGTTAACCATCTGAATGAAGTTGTGCTTTGCGATTCGGTCGGTCGAAGGTGAGCCAGGCCCCATTCAGAAGACGGTGAAGTTGTGTGTTTCACATTCAGACGCATTCCCAAGTCTGAATCATTTAAACCCTTGTTCAAACATTTCTACCCATTCGAATGTTTTTTTTTACTTATCAAATGGTCTGAATCTGAATATTCAGACCATTCAGATTCAAACCATTCAGATGCAAATAAACAGCCCCCTAGTTTCATACATGCTTATTGAATAGTAAGGACAAAAAGTTAATAAAGCTAGTGTCATGATAAGAACGTATGAGTATTTTAACCTAATGTGTATATTATTATGGGGTTTGATCCACTATATAGAGAATTTAGCCTAAAAAGACTAAGAACTAATATAAGTTTGACATGTGACATATAAAAACATGATAACAAAAATACATTAAAAGAAACAAAAAATATAGTACAAAAAAGCAAAAATCTAGTAAAAAGATAAAAATTTAGAACAAAAAGACAAAAACCAGTACAAAAAATAAGATGTTATGTCTAAGTTGAAAATTATTCATTTTTTAGCATGTCACTTGTCAAATTTTATTGGTTTCTACTTTGATTAGACAAATATCTCTTCCTATTTGATCATTCTCCTATCTTTATATATTCAAACAAACAAGGGTTCAATCCGTATTGACACCTTAATATTCAAATACTAGGTTATAGACCCATGTATTATTCGGTTTTGTGAATAAAATTATGTGATTTTAAAATTACGTCTTCATAATATTACATAATTAAAACAACAATACTGGTTATATTTTTTTGTATAAAAAAACTATAAAGACAGAAATTTATTAAAAAAATGTTCTTAATATGTGAGTGTTTATATATATATATATATATATAACATTAAGTTAAAATTTTGTGTATTACACGAGTTGAAAAAAATAATATGTTATATATACATATCTAGTAACAAAACGTTATGTAAGTAAAAAAACTTGCATATTACAAAGTTTAACTAAACTCATGTTTTACACAAGTTGTGTATAATATGATATAATTTGTTAATGTATAAAATCGTCACAAGTACGAGGGTTTCAGGGGTCAATACCCCCGTTGTTTGATCAATATAAATAAATTTTATTGTCCTTTTTGTACACTAAAGTTGCTTTGCATTTGCAAGATTGGTTGGAAATTGCCTGGAATATGATGATTAATTTTACGTTCTCTAGAACACCACCGAAACCCTAGAAACCGGTTGCAAGCAACACATGTAGTATATATTATCGTCTTCGGTAATTTTAATAATATATATAATAATATAAAAATTTTAGTGGCCAAAATTAAAAACAAAAAAAAAACTTTTTATTCTATTTAATTACTATTAATATTATTTAATTATGTATCTAGATTTTTTTTTACTTTAGTTTTATATAAAAGTTTCAGTGGTCAAAATTGAAAAAATGAAACTTTACTATTCTTTTCAAGTATTTTTTTTTCAACTATGTGATAACATTTTATATTACATGTAATTAATAAATATTAATTTAATTAAAGTATACATGTTCTTCTTTCAAGTACGCGGATTTCATGCCCCCGTTGTTTAATTAATATAAATAAATTTTATTGTCCTTTTTATACACTAGAAGTTGTTTTGGATTTGCAAGATTGGTTGGAAATTGCCTGGAATATGATGATTAATTGGAAACTAGGTTTTTCTCGCCGCGCGTTGCGGCGGGTTATCACAGTATATTGTCGAGAACTGGTAGCATAAGATTATATATTATTTGCATAAGTATAAGTTACACAGTAAAACCAAATCTCTAATCACGAACTCCATATTAATTTTTCATAAAAGCAGAAAATTAGACAAATTTCATTCAGCTTTGTTATGAAAATAAGACGAAAAAACTCACGAAATTCTTATCATCGACAACTGGTCGGTTGAATCAAAATAAAAACCCAGTCTCTAAACAAACAATTATTTTCCATAATAAAAAAATTCACCATTACGTTCTCTAAACACCACCGAAACCCAAGAAGCCGGTTGCAAGCAACACATGTAGTATATATTCTCGTCTTCGGTAATTTTAATAATATATATAATAATATAAAAATTTTAGTGGCCAAAATTTAAAAAAAAAACAAAACTTTTTATTCTATTTAATTACTATTAATATTATTTGATTACGTATCTAGCTGCTTTTTTTGACTTTAGTGTTATATAAAAGTTTTAGTGGCCAAAATTGAAAAAATAAACTTTAATATTTCTTTTAAGTTGCTTGTTAATATATATTTTTAATATATATAATAATTTGGAATGGATCAGTGGCAACCAATTAGAAACAAAGCAACAGTAGAAACTAGGTTTCATTCTAAACATCAACTATGTATGACAACTTGGTAACTAGTAGCAGATGCTCAACATCAATTAATGGATTTTTTTAATAAGGATTGTCGAAAGAATCAAACCTATCAACAACTTAAAGATTCAACCGAATTTTTGATTATATTAAAACTAAAGATCAAAATATTCGACTCTTAAAAGACCATAATCTATTACAACTCGATCTATATATATTGACTCGAAAATCCTAAATCATCAGCATGAACAACAGACTCACAACAACAACCTTACCCAGTATATTCCCACTTTTCAGTTGGGTATGGGGAATGATAGATACAAACTTTACCCCTATCCCAATTGAGATAGAGAGACTGCTCCGAAAGAGTCCCCGGCTCAAAGTTATCGTTTGAAGTTGATCATCCAAACGATTTTAACTTTATTTTCACAAAATAATTAAAATAACGTTAAAATTAGTGCATTTTACTTTTGCCTCTTACGGGCCACATATATATACATTATATACGTGCACCGCAAATGTCGCGTATGAACAACAGACTCACAAATATATATATATATATATATATATATATATATAGATAGATAGGGTAAGGTCATTGTAGAAAGTGATAATTTGTAAAAAGTATAAAAAGGAAAGTGCTATTATAATATTAACACAGTGCTATTATAATATTTAACATTTCCTTGTTAATAATAACACATTAATATTTATAATAGCACTTTGCTTTTTACCATTTTTATAAAAATCACATTTTGTATCTTAACCTACCTTTATATATACACACACATCTCTGATCAACAAGATCTACAAAAACAAGCAAGAAGACGTTCATTTATCATATTAACAAAGAATAACTTCTCATATAAACTATCTCCAATCACAGAAACAGAATTATCAGTCCCAGCTGGCCCACAACCTCATTCAATCAGTCCACGTACAATAAATTTTTTTTGATTTTATAGCACTTGTATATCTACATTGAAGCACATGTAGTTTCATGCTGTTGTCTTCCTTTCTTCATCCAATGCCTATTCGAGAAAAAGAATGGTTGCACAATAATAACTTAATTACGCTCATCTTGTTAAAAAATGGCCAAAAATTGAACGCTTGATACTGCTTTGGACCATTCTCATGACGAGTACGAAAATGTCACGTTTTCTATAAAAAAAAAAACAAAGAAATGTAAGTGCTATAATTTCTTGTAAATAAAACAAACAAACAAACTTACACAGTATATTCTATTTTTTCAATAGGGTATGGGTGCCGGGGGAAGGATGGAGACAAACCTATCCCAGTTGGAATAGAGAGTCTGCTCCGAATGAGTCTCCGACTCAAAGTTATTGTTTGAAGTTAATCATCCCAACGTTTATTTTTACAAAATAAGTAAAACAACATTAAAATTAGTGCAAATTTTACTTTTAACTCTTGAGGGCCAACACATATATACATTATATGCGTGCACCGCAAATGAAGCGTCGATTTCTTGCTAATAAGTAGCATCAATTTGAAATTTGAAGCGAAAGAGGTACAATATGACTTTTTAAGTCAAAAGAGTTAGCTTTTGGATTACTATCTTAATACTTGTTCATATCAAAGTTGCTATAACAGTTTTTTATAGCAGGTTTTCATAAAGACTAATGTAGGAATCAAAATTTGCATGAAAACTGAAACAATTAAAATAAAGAGAATTTGAAAAGTAGTTTGGTTGACCCAATGAGTCAAAGACTGACTTTTTGTTTGGAACAAGAAACTCAAACACAAAGTCAACAACGTGAAGCCAATTCATTACCTAGCATCATGGAAATCAAATTCAAGTGAAGAGCCACGAGGACGTATCAACACAATTTTTGTTGTAATTCCTTGAGGAATTTCGATCTGCATTTTCATTGCAAGAGGATGACAATTATCAAGAATATAAGATACAAAAAAGGATTTAAATAATTTAACTAATATTAAAGAAAGGACGATTCTCTTTTTTTTTTGAACGGATAAGGTTACTCTTATTCTAAATTACTTCAAACTAATTATACTATTGCATGGAATTGAACCCATGATCTTGTTGGACTAATCTTGTAAATACCTGATAGTCAAAGGGGTTAAAAGTTGGAAAGTTTGGATTTTTATTTGAGTTTTAAAGATTAGATTAGTTTTGTTTAAATTAAGATTGTTTTAAGCAGATTTTTTAGGGATAGAATTTAATTGTGTTTTATCTTTTGGTTTATTATAAATAGGGGTATATGTTATTGGTTTTCCTTGTACCAATTTTTGATTCAATAAAAGATCTCTCTTTTTCTGTTCATAATCGCAAGCTGCTGGATTTGATCTGGGTGAAAATATCGACCAACAGGGCTGGGAATTCTCAATTCAGGGGCTGATATCCTTCAATTGGTATCAGAGTGCACCTGTTAAAGGTTTGTTCTAGAGGGACGATTGCACAAGGAAGGTCAATTTGCGGTACCAAGCTGTCTAGAAGAAGCCGTCGGGGAAAATTACGTGAGGTAATCAAAGTTCGATCAAGGCCTGTGTGATTCAGGTAGGAACGATTGAACTTGGGATCGATTTGGAGCTGTGAGGGTTTCAATCGGGTAGACTAGGGGCTGTGAAGGCTTCAATCGACCTGTGATAGGTTCGAATTAGGGTTGAAGGCTGTGAGAGCTTCAATCGGTTTCCTGTTGAAGGCTGTGAGAGCTTCAATTGGATTGCTCTTGAAGGTTGTGAGGGCTGGAACAAGTTGGGAAGGGCTGTGAAAGCTTCAATTTCAATCCTGTGTAATTCAGGAAGTGGCAGCATTAATCTGTGAGAGATTGGTGAAGTTTTGGTGCCGTGAGAAGCAGTACACAAAATCAGCAAGTGTTGCAGGGTAATTTTATCAGATATGAGTTGAACAGATGGCCATAACTGCTGGTGGAGTTGTTGTACCAGTTCATGAGCCCGACAATGTGACTTTGCTTTGCCCAAAGCTGACCACAACCAACTACACAGCCTGGTCCATCATGATAGAGACTGTTTTGGCAGCACATGGGTTGCAGGAAGCCATAGATCCTGTGACAGGAGGAGGAGTAGATGCAAGAAGGAAGAATATGGCCAAAGCTTTGATTTTTCAATCAATACCCGAAGATGTACTCCTTCAAGTGTCTAAGTACCAAGAGCCAAAGGACGTGTGGGATGCTATACGGGTCAGATTCTTAGGAGCCGAGAGGGTTCAAAAGGCTCGCTTACAAACACTTAAGAGTGAGTTGGAAGCTATGAGGATGTTGGAGACCGAGACCATGGATGAGTCCGCGGGAAGATTGAGTAGGATACAATCTAAATATAGAAGCCTTGGGTCCTCACTTGAAGAAGAACTAATGGTAAGGAAGTTCCTAAACTTTATGCCTCCAAAATACTTACCTATTGTGGCTTCAATTGAGCAATATTCTGAGATTGAGAATATGGCATTCGAAGAAGTGGTGGGTCGTTTGAAGGCTTATGAGGAGCGTGTGAAACCTCAAGAAGACTTGACAAGAGATATTCGTGACAAACTTTTGCTTGCACATGATGATCAACTAGTAAAAGAGAAAAGGGGAAGGTGTGGTGGCTGTGATTGTTGCCAACAAAACCGTGGGAAAGGCAAAAGTGTTAGGGCTGAAGTGGGCCGTGAGGGTCAACAAGGAAGAGATCAAAGGGGGCAACGTGACAAGTCGCGGGTCAAGTGCTATAAATGTGAAGAACTTGGTCACTATGCCTATGAATGTCCAAAGTCAAACTGAAGGAGGAAGAGGCCAACTTGATTCAAGATGATGGCTTTGGGCCTGCACTATTGTGATAATGGAATGAGTATTACAAGATTATGGGGTGATTGTTGGACTAATATTGTAAATACCCGATAGTCAAAGGGGTTAAAAGTTAGAAAGTTTGGATTTTTACTTGAGTTTTAAAGATTAGATTAGTTTTGTTTAAATTAAGATTGTTTTAAGCATATTTTTTAGGGATAGAATTTAATTGTGTTTTATCTTTTGGTTTATTATAAATAGGGGTATATGTTACTGGTTTTTCCTTGTACCAATTTTTGATTCAATAAAAGATCTCTCTTTTTCTGTTCATAATCGCAAGCTGCTGGATTTGTTCTGGGTGAAAATATCGACCAACAGGGCTGGGAATTCTCAATTCAGGGGCTGATATCCTTCAGATCTATCATTCTAAGAGACAAAACATGTATCAAGTGGGCTAGTCCCACATTAGCAGAAGAGACGATCTTTTAAACCATCGTATTTGATTTTTTTATTGCAATGAAAGCCAGCTAACATTATTATGCAGGTGCAAAAGCTAGGACTGGCAAAACGAGTTTAACAGGTTTCTGACGATGCGATTAATGCAAATATAAAACATGAAAACGAGTTGTTTAACACTTGGTTTGGTGATTTAATCGTAATAGTTCTATATTTTAGGTAGTAAAAAATAAAAATGATGAAGTCCAGCCTCTTAATTTTTATTATTTTTAAAAAAATATAAAATCAAATAGTAAATTTTTGTCAAACAGGTATATTCGTGTCTTAACAGATACATATTTTGCCAGCTCTACATACAATATATTTAGACAGTAAGCTAATTGTCCAATGCAACCCCATGTCTACATACATATATAATAGAGGAGCAAAATTACCACATTGTACTACAGACTACAAGTTAAGCAGTTGGGTCGGGTCGGGCAGGCCAGGACCATTTTTTCCAAAATTTTAAATATTTTTATAAAATATTTATGTGATTAATACGATTACAAAGCTAAATTTAATTAATTGATTATCGACCAATGTTACAAATCAAGGCTTGGTATATTCCAGTATTCCACCATTAACAAAGCTAAGCCTAAGGTAGAGTGTATGTAAGGTAAGACGTAGACAGTCTTACCTCTAGGAATATAGAGATGCTGTTTTCAATGAAACCCATGGTTCATTATGTCTGATTAGCAGACCAACCCAATGATTTTAACATTATTTTCAAAAAAATTAAGTAAAATAACTTAAAAATTCGTGCAATTTCACTTTTGCCCTAAAGACCAACACATATATACATTATATATGTGCATCGCAGACGAGACTAAAACTACAAAACTACCTTTTGAGAGACTAAATACCGCCAATACATTATTTATTTTTACCCTTTAAAAATTATATATACCCCCAATCATTTCATTGCAACTAATGTGCCAATACAATACCATCACTTGCATATGAAGGCTAAAAACCAAAGGGTATTTGTCTTAATGGTACTAAGGTGTGTTAAGGTGTTCATTTTTAAAATAAAATATGTTGAGGGTTCTAGTTTCATAGTAGACAATGATGGAAAAAATTGCCGTTCAAAAAAAAAAATAAAGTCTAAAAAATTGTGTTTTATTTACCGATAAATCACTGGAGTATTTCTCGAAGATATAAGGTTTGTCCATGCTATTGATGAGTATCTTGTATTTGTATTGACCTAAATAAAAAGTTATTGGCACTTTGGAGGTACCCATCTGCAAAAGTTCGGTGATAAAGAAAATAAACCAAAAGAAACTAGTTCATAAAATACTAACAAAATGTTTTTAGTATAAATTTCAACTTATTAGTTTAGATATACTATACCAGTAGCGAAGCACTAAACGATTTCTGACCAGCTAACATATAATTGTCTATTTCCTGTTGCATTTCTGGATCTACATAATGTTTAATTCAAGAACATGCAATTAAGTTAAAATTCAATGTTTTCAGAACCGAACCGGACCGGACGTTGCACAAGACGTCTTACTGGTTACTGGTTGGGCCAGTCGAACTAGATTTACGGGCCGGCCGAACCGGATGGCATAATGAATATATATATAATACTCCAAAAAAATATATAATTATAAACACATTTAATCAAACATAAATAATGTTCAAAGAAACATAATCATGTTAAAAAAATATAGGATTTGATTGCAACTGTATTTACACTTGTCAGTCTTAACCCATATTAAGAAAAATGGGTAAATTTGGGTAAGAATTATTGTATTTTGGGTTAAAATGGATAATATTATGGTATAGAATGGGTTAAGATGAGTAACACTTTAACACAATACGGGTCAAGATGGGTAACTTAAAAAGTATATGAATCCAATGAATTCAAGCAAATAAAAATGATTAACAATATATTTATTGATCAAATCATTAAAAAATATTCAAATAAACAATTTGTTTCATAACAACTCATTTTTCTTAAAATTCATCATGACCCGCACTCATCTTGTCCCACACCCGTTACCCAATCCAACCCAACCCGTCCATTTTGCCGGGCATAACTGTAATGTTTCGTTATTTGGATTTTAGTTAAAATAACTGAAATCCAGTCCGACCGGTTCGTTTGAAGACGGTTCACAAGCTCATTTTAGGTCAGCCAACCCACCGGTTGCTGGTCCGACTTTGTTAAAAGGAGATCAAAGTCAATATTTATTAAGAAAAAACTTAGTCCATATTCAAATAGGTGATTTTTCTCATTTTTTTGGGTTAATAAATAAGTTTGAACATAATTAACTATTATGCTTACCGCACGTTATTTTCTTTTGTTCATTGGCAAAGACCCGCATTATTTCCCCCTGAAAACCAAGGGGAGAATTTTATAGCATTCATAGTATAAAATTATTATTTTTATTTATATTGTAAACAGATAATAGTGTGTGTTTACGGTACCTGTCTACCTTCTTTATTCATTGGTACACACTCTAAACCAATAACTTTATCAACATCATCAGCTGTAACTCCATATTCTGGATTTGTGGCTCCTGTGTGATAATAATAGATACAAAAATTGTAAAACAAGATGGCTTATCAGAGCTGTCTTCGAGAGTTTGGGTGTCCTGTACGGATACTAAAAATAGACCCTCGTATATAGAGATGCACAAAAAAAAGGCTAACCAAACCGGTTAGAAACCGATTTTTTTAATCAGTTTAGGTTTTTGAAAAACCGCCGGTTTGGGGTCCGTTTCAGGTTTCCAGTAACTAAACCGGTTATTAACTGGTTTCTCAAACTGGTTAACATGTCCACTTAAGTAAAAAAATTGGTTTTTTAGTTGTTAACTGGCTTCAGTTGCATATTGGTTTCGGTTTTGCAGCTTGAAAAACCAGTTAAAAACCGAACCGGTTAAGGTCAAAATCATTCTGAAACCATTGATCGGTTAACCGGTTTAGTTATTTCAAAACCAGTTACTCGGTCTGTGTGCCTTCATTTTGGAGAAAACTTAGAAAACTAATCACAATTGTTATCAATCAATTTCGTTTTTTGTTTTACATTTTGTTTTATTATAAGGTTAGATCTATTAACAAAAATAAAAAAAATATATATATATATATATGTAACTCATTTATTACATATGTGTAACTCATTTATTACATATATGTAACTTGTAAACTACATATATGAGTTACATATATGTAACTTTATTGGTTACATATACGTAACTTTGTAATCTACATATTTTTATTAAAATTTTTTTTGTTTATATCATTTCTTAGATAATAAAAAATCATGAATTTTTTTTTAAAAATTGATTGTTTAGTACGAGTTTTCTTAGTTTTCTCCAAACTAATGAGTTTTCTTTTAAACCTCCCCTATATAATGCATAAATTGTTAATTATTAAAATAACAATAAGCTAATAAACAATATAAAATTTTTTTGTTGCAACAAAATAATGTTTTTCACATATCTAAGCCAATCATGAAGTTTTCTTAGCATTTTTTAAAGCAAAGTTGTTAATCAAATCTTCATGTATAAAAATTCAAAAGTCTGGACCCCTAAAAAAAGGGTCATGTGTGGTCGCAACTCTTGTTTATGCTAAGAGCCTCCCCTGTGACTTAAATTTACATTTTACACACTTAAAATAGGGTGAATTTCATGTATGTCATTACAAATTTGCTAAATATCATATATTTTCAGATCAAACTTTAATATCAATATATTCTTTTCTAACAGTTAAAATATAATATTAAATTTATTAATATATTTTACCAAAAATAATTTTAACATGACCATTTTACCCTTAAATTTCATTCTATCAAATATATCATTCTTCAAAAACTAAAAATACCATAAATGATCATTTTAACGTATTGTATTTGCTTGTTTCTTTTATGATCTTTACCTACTTTTTATTTCCTTTTATTTTTTATTTTAAAGCAAGTGTTCATAAAAAAACAAGAAAATAAAATGTATTAAAATGTGCATTTATGATTTTTTTTTAGTTTTTAAAGAAGGATATATATTCAACATATTGAAATTTAAGGGTGAAATGGCCATTTTAAGAATTATTTTTAGAAAAATATATTAATAATGATAAATATAATATTTTAACTGTTAAAAGATAGTATATTTGATATTAAAAGTTTGATGTTGATATACATGATATTTAGCACGTCACTTTTCGCAAATACATTTTACTCTGTAAGTTCATGGCATTGTTGAGTCTTAAAAGACTTACCCTTGATGTACTCCAAAGTGCCGTCTTCATAGTGACGAGCCCACTCGTGTAACATAGCATCAAACAAATAAGTGATAAATCAATATTTTCATAATTTAACGAATCAGTAGCTTATCTACCCGAAACATGCAAGTGGTGGTCCCACGCACGGCATACCCACAACCACGAAGTGCTCTTCCTGGTTTTGGGTCCCCAAATATCATCAAGCCTTCTATTCCCGGGGCATCTTTTAGGTAAAAATATTTCATGTTAGCATCTAATACCGTGAAAGTTGTGTAACAAGTCAAACCAGATCATTTATTGATACTTGTAGGCCGTGGCTCGTGGACACATTGAATATAGGGGAGTTCATTGGGTCGGATATCGGTTTATTTGGATCGGGTTGTTTGGATTTGAAAATTTTAAGACCCTATCCGAAGTCAAAAATTTTCAAAACGATCTAAATCTATCTGAAAAACCCGAATAAACTTATGTTTTCATCCGAATAATCCGAACAAACCGAATAAACAAGGCTTATTCGGGTTATTCGGATTGAATTCGAATATCCGATCCGAATAAATAAGATTTTATATATCCGATAACCGATCCAAATTCGGAAAACGGATATCCGATCCGAATCTATCTGAATATCCGAATCTATCTGAATCTTTAATTCGGATCGGTTTTTTCGGGTATCGGATACGATTAGGACTTCGGGTTTTTTTTTTGGATTTTTTAAACACCCCTAATTTTTTTATCATATCTCTTTAAAAATTTTAAAATAATTAAATAAGATTATATGATATAAATCTAACTTTAAATTTTCCTCTATAGTTTTTATTTATCTGTTTATTTATTTATTTTTTGACTATCAATACTTTGAACCCAGGATATCACGGAGGCCGAATACTCAAAACCCGAATCATGCGGTAACACCTGAACTCAAGGTAACCCACCCTAGGAGGAAACCATTTGGGGAACCAGGATCATGTGGTAACACCTGAATCCATGGTAACCCATCCTAGGGGAGGGACCATTTGGAAAACCACCTGACCCCCACAACTCTAATATGTCATGGGAGGATTTTGAACCCATGGCATTTTGGTATTTTATTTGAAAAATTATGGAGCACCGCTAAGACAAAACCCTTTGGTGTCCTTAACATACAGTTCAAGCCAATTTTTACAAGTAAACACTTGAATAATTTAACATGCTACCTTCTACTTCTTTTACTTTGAAATTTTATTCAACATATAAATAACTTAATTTCGGTAATCATGTGTTACCTTCTAAATCATAAGAATCATCAGCATCACTAACAAGCGGTGGTTGCTGGTGATCATCAGTGACCAGGTCTTGAAATCTATTATTCACAATGTTATAGTTATAATTTGCTATGTCATTAGACTACTAAAATAACATATTAACGTAATGATGAATATCACTTGGAGTAATTTTTCTTGGAGGCGACCGTTATTTTCTTTTGATCATTGGCAAAGACCCGCACTACTTTCCCCTGAAAACCAAGGGGAGAATTTTATAGCATTCATAGTATGGAACCACGTATAAAATTATTATTTTTATTTATTATATATATATATATATATATATATATATATATATAGGGTTTGTATCCTATGAAACTTGATCTTCAAGAGAATCCCGTAGGCCTGTAAACGAACGAACAGTTCATGAACTGTTCGTGAACTGTTCGATAAGAAGTTTGTTTATGTTCGTTTATTTAATAAAGGAACGAACACGAACATAAAATTTGTGTTCGTTTAATTAAATGAACGAACATGAACACACCTTGTGTTCGTTTATTTATGTTCATGAACAGTTCGGTTATGTTCGTTTATTTACGTTTGTTTATTTGTGTTCGTTAATGTTCTTTAACTATGTAATGTTAGTTTTTGTTCGGTTAACTGACTAATTTACGAATGATATGTATTCACATTTAAGAAACTTGTCATTTGTGCTCGTTTATACTTGTTCAATTGTGTTTGTTTATGTTTGATCAATAGTGTTCATGTTCGTTTATGATTGTTCAATGGTGTTAAAAAATGTCCATTTATGTTTGTTCATTTATTTTAGTTCGTTTTTGTTCGTTTATGTTCATGAACAGTTCGTTTAATTTATTAATGAACAAACACGAACATATTCATTTTCTTAATAAACGAACACGAACACAAAATTCATCTTCGTTAAGGTGTTCGTGTTCGTTCGGTTCGTTTACAGGCCTAGAATCCCCTCTCGAAAATAAATATGTGACCTACATTAAACTTGAACAAAAATTGAGTTTTAAATAAACAAATCAATTTTAATGTGAGTTAATGTGTACTACATATTTATTTTCAAGATTCCAAATTAATGACCTAGGTAATGTTTAAGGGTTTTTATCTAAAATCGAGTTTTCACATGATAAAATTCTTGTATATTTATATATTGTATCAGCCTACACTATGTTGTACGTACCATTTAGTTTCATATTATTTTCCTACTAACATTTGAAGGTTGGATGAGTTTTGGATTTCTAAAATTTTGAAATTTTAGAATCGATATTGAACATAAGGTGTGCAGAAATTTTCATTAATTATAAAGAAATGATAATAATGAGAATACCTTAATCAGTGTGAAAAAAATAATAGTGTGTTTACAGTACCTCTCTACCTTCGTTATCAAATGGTACGCACTCTAAAGCAATAACTTTATCAACATCATCAGCTGTAACTACATATTCTGGATTTGTGGCTCCTGTGTCATAATAATAGATTAAAAAATTGTTAATTAAGATGACTTAGCAGAGCCGTATTTGAGAGTTTGGGTTCCCTGCACAAATGCTAAAAATAAGTCCCCGTATATAGAGAGCGTTTTGGATCGGTTTCAGGTTTCAAGTGACTAAATCGGTTATTTAACAGGTCCACTTAAATAAAAAATTGGTTATTCAGTTGTTAACTGGTTTCAGTTACATATTGGTTTAGGTTTTAGAGCTTGAAAAACCAGTTATTAACCAAATCGGTTATGGTTAAAACCGTTTTGAAACCATTGAGACCGGCTAACCGGTTTGTGCACCTATACTCGTATATATATAAAAAATTAATAAATTGACGATTATTAAGATAAAAATAAGGTAATAAACGATACAAAAATAATTTTTTTTAACAAAACGATGTTTTTCACATAGCTAAACAAATCATTATGTTTTCCTAACATTTTTTAAAGTAAAATTGTTGATCAATTCTTCATATATATAAAAAAAATCAAAATTTCAGATCCTTAAAAAAACGTGTCCTATGCGGTCGCACCTGTTGTTCATGCTAAGAGACTCACATGTGACTTAGATTTACATTTTTGACATTTAGTAAATTACGGTTTTAGCCCCTGTTGTTTAAGTGTTTTAAATTTCGACCCAGAGTAGAATCTTTTATCAATTTATCCCCTGTGGTTTATACAACTATCGGTTTTGGCCCCTCAAACTTAACTATTATATCTGTTTTGGGCCCAAAGTTTACTATGGTTTGGGGCCAAAAACGTTAGTTGTCTAAACCACATGGACTGAATTGATAGAAGATTATATTTTGGGCCGAAATAGTTAAAACACCTAACCACATGGGTCAAAACCGTAATTTACTCTTTAAAATTTTACCACGTCACTTTTCGCAAATACATTTTACTCTGTAAGTTCATGGCATTGTTGAGTCTTAAAAGACTTACCCTTGATGTACTCCGAAGTGTCGTCTTCATAGTGACGAGCCCACTCGTGTAACATAGCATCAAACAAATAAGTGATAAATCAATATTTTCATAATTTAACGAATCAGTAGCTTATCTACCTGAAACATGCAAGTGGTGGTCCCACGCACGCCAAATCCACAACCACGAAGTGTTCTTCCTGGTTTTGGGTCCCCAGTTATCACAAAACCTTCTATTCCTGGGCCATCTTTTAGGTAAAAATATTTCATGTCAGCCTCTAATACCATGAAAGTTGTGTAACGGGTCAAACCAGATCATTTATTAATACTTGTAGGGCGTGGCTCGTGGACACATTGTTTATAGGGGTGTTCATCGGGTCGGATAATGATTTATTTGGGTTATTCGGATCGAGTTGTTCGGATTTGAAAATTTTAAGACACTATCCGAAACCCGACCTCATTCGAATTAGAAAATTTTCAATCCGATCCGAATCTATTCAAACAACCCGAATAAACTTATTTTTTCATCCGAATGATCTGAATAACCCGAATAAACAGGGCTTATTCGGATTGAATTCAAATATCCGATCCAAATAAACAAGATTTAATGTATCCGATATCCGATCCGAATTCGTAAAATGGATATCTGATCCGAATATTAAATTCGGATCGGTTTTTTCGGGTTTCGAATACGATTAGGATTTCGGTTGTTTTTGGATTACGGATTTTTTTAACACCCCTAATTGTTTATCATATCTATTTTAAAATTTTAAAATAATTAAAGATTATAGCATATAAATCTAACTTTATATTTTCCTCTATAGTTTTTTATTTATCAGTTTATTTATTTATTTTTGACCATCAATACTTTGAACCCAGGATATCTTGAAGGCCGAATACTCGAAACCCGGATCATTCGGTAACACCTGAACCCAGGGTAACCTACCCCAGGATGAAACCATTCAGGTAACCTGGATCATATGGTAACACATGAACCCAGGGAAACCCACCCCAGGGGATGCGTTGGGAGGATTTTAAACCCATGACCTTTTATTTGAAAAGTTATGAAATGCCCTAGTCCTTAACATACATTTCAAGCCAAGTTTTACAAGTAAACACTTGAATAATTTAACATGCTACCTTCTACTTCTTTTACTTTGAAATTTTATTCAACATATAAATAACTTTCGGTAATCATGTGTTACCTTCTAAATCATAAGAATCATCAGCATCACTAACAGGCGGTGGTTGCTGGTGATCATCAGTGACCAGGTCTTGAAATCTATTATTCACAATGTTATAGTTATAATTTGCTATGTCACTAGACTACTAAAATAACATATTAACGTAACGATGTATATCAATTGGAGTCATTTTCCCTGCAGGCCACCGAATCGGTTGCTTGGGGTCGCGCTTTACCTGTTACTCTCGGTTTGTCGGGTGTTGGGGGACCTCAGGGTTTACCATGCAAGTGGGTTTCCACGGTTATAAAAAAAAATCGAATTTAAGTTTGAGATTCATCATCCAATTAACATACCTTCTTTCGAAGTTATGGTGATGACCAATGTCTAGTGATTTATCCTCTTGACCATTGAACAAAAAGCTAGCCCAGTCTGTGTTGCTATTTTTATGAGCATCTTCAAAGATCTCCTGCAAATATGTTTTTTTGTGAATTCCATTTTTTTTCTCCATCAGCATTCAAGAACTAGTTTTAGACTTGCAACATTGGAAGCTCACAAAAACAAAAGGAAATAAAAATTACTTGTTGTGTGAGTGAAAACTTAAGCTTTTCGACAATCTCAGCGACGATTGGCCGATCTTCACGAGCCTTCTTCACACATTGATACGCGATAGCTGAAAATGTTTCCAAGGAACCCGAATCCATTTGAGCTTTTAGACCTGGAAGTATAATCTCATCTAACCTCTCCTCATCGTAGCATCGCCTCCACTTAGGCACCAAAATTTTACTCAACTCATGATTACAACACTCGTAGCATAATCTCCCACACAAAATTTCGAACAACACTACTCCAAAAGAGTAAACGTCTGACTCTTTTGACAGAAAACCTAACTCCCAATACAAAGGATCACAATAACCAGGAGTGCCAACAGCGTGAGAGATAAGATATGAGTGTGCTTGGTTGGCAGGGCCAATTTTTGACAGTCCAAAATCAGAAACTTTAGCAGTCCAGTTCTCGTCCAAAAGTATATTTGCACTTTTGATGTCACGATGAAGAACTCTTTGTTGGGTCGACTTAGGATCATGTAAGAAATGTAACCCTTGTGCAACCCCCACACATATCTTCAAGCGTTGCGTCCAAGTAAGAGTCGTAGCATTAGTTAGATATCGATCAAGGCTCCCACGAGAAGCATACTCATACACGAGAATCATCTCATCACCCTCTATGGCATAGTGCATGAGCGAGATCAGATTTTCGTGTTTGTATCTAGAAAGCATCATGATCTCCCTCCAAAACTCAGTGTTCCCTTGCCCTAATCTACGATCTAATTTCTTAAAAGCTACAGTAATTGGTCCATTTGGGAGAGAGAGTTCTCCTCTATACACCCTCCCGAATCCACCACACCCGATCACACTAGTGGGATCAAAGTTGGTGGTGGCTGTTACTATACTTTTCATTTGAATCTTAAGGTGATCAAAATCTTTCATGAAAGACATCTTAATTACGAATCAAATTCAAAAACTAATGTAACAAAGGAGACAATACAAAGATGAAAGAATACTGAATACCTCAATCAAATGAAGCTGAAAACCAAAGGACTTCTAGCTTAGTGGAAAGGCGATGAAGGGAGAAGCTGCACTCATTAAGGTCAGGGGTTCAAGCAGGAGAGATGGTTTACGGATTTATCCGTTTCCCGCTTACTTGGTGGATGAAGGGGAGACTACTAGACCTACCCCGGATGTGCGCTTGTTGAGGATTAAATTAGTCGTTCAGACATTCTGTCTGAATCCGTTCAAAGAAAATGAAGCTTGAAAGAATGTTGTAATAGAGAAATGAATGAAAGTCGTCAATTGTCATTTGTCAATCATTTGAGTCATGGTCCATATATTGCAAAGCCATGGGACCCACGCGTTAATTCACACAGTACTGAGCCAAATCCAACTTGAATTTCTTAATTAATTTCTTAGAAATTTGTCGCTTTCCAATATGTTGAGTTTTTCGTGGTGTTAATTGGTAATCAATAAGGACGATAAGGAAACTATTAAACGAAGATGACTCAATGCACGTTAGATTATCTGTAGTGGTCATCCTACTGAAATCATTTTTCATTGAAATTTTCTAACACATTATCATCCAACTGAAAACATAAAACCCCACAGTGGTCATCCTCTGAAAAAACCTTTCCCACTGAAAAACCCCACAATAGGTCCCAAATCCATTTAATCCACCAATCACAAAAGAGAGAGATAAACGGGTGTGATCTCGAGTAAGGATGACGGAAAAACAATATATTGTGACTCACATAAATACCAAATGTGATCACACTCATTCTTAGTCAGATGTGTAGTACTCCGGTGATGGTAACGAGTTTTGTAACAGTTACTTAATCATTTTTCATACTGTTTTTATATAATACTAGATTATTACCCCTTGTATTACACGAGTTTAATATAAAATATTAAATCGCTAGTAATAAAAATTTAAAAAATTGTAAACGATATTTTAAGATAAAATAGTTAATCTACATATTAATGAATACTTCAAGTAATAAAACAACAATAAAAAACTTTAAAAAGTATTCATGTGATATGTGTGATATTTTTGATTTGTAACAATTATTATCTTTAAACAAGTTGATAATAAAACTTCAGTTTGTATTTTATCAAATACTAACTTTTATAAATCAAGAAGGTAAAAAATATAATTTATGTAATTATTTAATTTTAATGACTCAATTTAAATATATTGTTAAATATAAGGACCAAAAGTGTAACTTTATCTATCATTTTTTTTTACTTTGGATGTTAAAATAAATTTAAAAAAAACTTCATTGGTTTATAAAAATCTTATTGTTTAAAACACTGGTTTATAGTTTATTTTATTTTTTCTAAAAATTCATTTTAAATAATTTTTTATTTAACTTTAATTTTCTAGAAAAAATCAAATATTTCTTATTTTAGAAAAAACTTAAAAGATAAATAATATTATTAGTTATTAATATTATAAATATTTAATAAGAAAAAGAATATAATTATTTAATATGAGAAAATTAAATGAACTTTATAAAAAGTTGACATGTGACAAAAATGGTACAAGAATATGACAAGTGGAAAAATATATTTTAGTTTATTAGTAAGATAAGATAAGATTATTTTTTTCTATCACAACTTTATAACATAAATAAAACACTAAATTTAATTTTATAGTTTGTAATTTTTTTTAATAAACAAATTTCTTTTACTAAATACACAAATCTTATGAATTGATATGTCTTTGCAAATTTTTTTTTTTTTTTTTTTTACAGACAACATACTCAATATTTTTTGAAACAAGTTACATCAAAACAGCAGGTAAACGGGCAACATACTCAATGTTGTTTGTAATTAACCTAAACAACATTGAAAAGAAGAATGAGATACAAAAAATAAAAAGATTATATGTCGTACTTTTTCTTAATTCGTTGTTTCTCATGCTCAGCCATTTCATGACTTCTTGTGGTTTAATGATCGATATTGGTCCAAAGCAATTGTAAGTCATTGCTTCTTAGACTTTGTTTTAACATATCAATCTTTTCCAAATTAATACAACTAGATTTATTCTCCCCATGCGTTGCAGCGAGTTTTCACGGTACACTCCCGATAATGAGTATTATATATCATTTGCAGAACCATAAGTTATATAACAAAATCAAATTTCTTATCACGAGCTCTATACAAATTTTGCATAAAAACATTAAATCATACAAAATTCTTACAAATATATTATAAAAATAGCAATTACTCACAAACTCCGTCTCACCTGCAACCAATTGTTTGAATTCAAAGAAAAATTAAATCTTTAAGCAAATCTCTCAAATTTAACACTCTTATATCTGTTTACTAATTTTCAAAGTTAAAAAACTTTTGATGGTCCAAGTTTAAATTTTTAAAACATCATTACATGGATCAGACATATAAATAATATATATATATATATAGGGAGAGGATCAAATGTTAACCCTCCCTAATAGCGTTATCTCGTTAACCCTAGCATTTTTTGCCCGAATCTTTGTTTTTTTTATTGTTAACGGGTTAACGTTATAAGGATGATTAACAATAGAACCATCCCCTATATATATATATATATATATATATATATATAACTTATTGATTACATATATGTAACTTTATAGGTTAAATATACGTAACTTCGTAGTCTACATATTTTTATCATTTTTTTTGTTTATAACATTTTTAAACTAATTATAATAAATCTTGAATTTTTTTTTAAAAATTGATTATTTAGTAGGAGTTTTCTTAAAAATGATGAGTTTTCTTTTGAACCCCTGTATGTATGTATATACATACATACATACATACATACATACATACATACATACATACATACATACATACATACATACATACATACATACATACATACATACATACATACATACATACATACATACATACATACATACATACATATATATATATATATATAGGAAGTGTTCAAATAATAACCCACTCTTAAAGCAATAACTCAGATAACTTTACCAAAATGAAGCCAAATCTTGAAATTTTTTTTGAACATCATTGTAACACATTTTGAACACTATGTTCTTTTATGAGTTTGTGAAAATTCATCACCGTTTAAAAGATATCATCGTTGTAAGTTTATGATTTACAGCACTGTAACCGTTTTACGCTCAAAACTTACAACGATGTAAACTCTCAAACGGTGATGAATTTTCACGAACTCATAAAAAAACGTAGTGTTCTAAATGTGTTACAATGATGTTCAAAAAAAATTGAGATTCGGCTTCATTTTGACAAAGTTATATGGGTTATTGCTTTAAGAGTGTGTTATTATTTGATCCCAATCCTATATATATATATATAGTGTTTGTATCCTATGAAAACTCAGCCTGAAAAAGAAAATCCTAAAACCATATCTCATCCATTGAGTTAAAATCTCAAAAATAATATGTCGTCCACGTTAAAGCCGAATAAAAAATTGAGTTTTGAATAAACAATAAATTATAATGTGAGTTATTGTAGAGTACAAGCTACATGTTTATTTTCAAGATTTCAAATCAATGACTCAATAAAGTTTAAGGATTTCTATATAAGATCGGGTATTCACATGATACAATCCTTATTCTCTAATCCTAAACTATGTTGTATCTACCAAATCAATGGCCCATATTGTATTAGCCTACACTATGTTGTACGTACCATTTAGTTTCATATTATTTTCCTACTAAAAAATTTGAAGGTTGGATGAGTTTTGGATTTCTAAAATTTTGAAATTTTAGAATCGATTATGAACATTTGGTGTGTAGAAATTTTCATCAATTAAGAAGAGCTTTTTGTGTAAGAAGAGTGAGAACTAATAAGAATTTGACACGTGTCACATAATTTAGGTATAAAATCTTATTTTTTATACTACATTTTATTTTTTTTGTACTAGATTTGTTATATATTTTTTTATACTCGATTTTTGTGGTTTTTTGTATTAGATTTTGTTGTTTGTACTATATTTTATTTTTTTTTTGTACTGGATTTTTTTTGTACTAGATTTTTGATTTTTTGTACTGGATTTTTGATTTTTTGTACTGGATTTTGTTTCTTTTTGTACTGTATTTCGGTTTTTGTACTGTATTACTGTTTTATGATGACACGTGTCAAATTTCCATTGCTTCTTACTCTTCTTAGGCAAAAATCCCTTCTTAGTGGATCCAACCCCAATAAGAGCATACCTTAATCAGTGTAAACAAATAATAGGGTGTGTTTACAGTACCTGTCTACCTTCTTTATTCATTGGTATGCACTCTAAGACCATCCACAGCGGTCACCCCACTGAAAATCACTCCCTACTGAAATTTTCTGCCACATCACCCACTGAAAACCAAAAAACCCCAAAGTGGTCACCCACTGAAAACCCTTCCCCACTAATTCACATCACTCACTTGAATTTTGATTGGACCAATAAGAGTGAAGGGAAATCAACGGGGAGCGGGGGCCGTGGAACCCTCCCAGGCGGGAGCCGTGGCTGCGGGTGGCGGTGTTCCCGCTACACCCCGCCGAAATTGGGGAGGCCCCCGGCCAGCGGCTTAACCGCTGTGGTAAGCCTAAAGCAATAACTTTATCAACATCATCAGCTGTAACTACATATTCTGGATTTATGGCTCCTATGTCATAATAATAGATTAAAAAATTGTTAATCAAGATGACTTAGCATAGCCATATTCGAGAGTCTGGGCTTCCTGTACGAATACTAAAAATGAGTCTTTGTATATAGAGATGCACAAAAAACGGTTAACCAAGCTAGTACCGGTTTCTAACCTGTTAGAAACTGGGTTTTTTAATCGGTTTAGGTTTTTGAAAAACCGGCGTTTAGGATCGGTTTCAGGTTTCAAGTGACTAAACCGGTTATTTAACAGATTCACTTAGGTAAAAAATCGGTTATTTAGTTGTTAACCGTTTCAATTACATATTGGTATAGGTTATTAGAAAAACTTCGCTTTTGCCCCTGTGGTTTGACAATTTTAACCCTTTTGCTTCAAACTTTTCAAAATGATCATTATGCTTCCTATGATTTGACAGTTTAAACATTTTGCTCCAAACTTTTCCGATAGGTCTCCATTATACTCCGTTTTTTTCAAAAACACAAGGAGCGAAAAAGTTAAACTGTCAAACCACATGAAGCAAAATGGTTTAAACTGTCAAACCACAAGGAACATAATGATTATTTTGAAACGTTGGAGCAAAAGGGTTAAAATTGTCAAACCATAGGAAGCAAAAGAGAAGTTTTTTCGGTTTTATAACTTATAAAACCAGTTATTAACCAACGGTTATGGTCAAAATCGTTTTGAAACCATTGACCGGTTAACTGGTTCAGTTATTTCCAAACCGGTTTAAAACGGTTAACCGGTTTGTGCACCTCTACTCGTATATATATATATATTATATATATATATATATATATATATATATTAATTAATAAATTTACGATTATTAAGATAACAATAAGGTAATAAACAATACAAAAATAATTTTATTTTAACAAAATGATGTTTTTCACGTATCTAAACAAATCATTATCTTTTCTTAACTTTTTTTAAAGTAAAATTGTTGATCAAATCTTCATATATAAAAAAATCAAAATTTCGGACACTTCAAAAAAAAACGGGTCCTATGCGGTCGCACCTCTTGTTCATGCTAAGAGACTCCCATGTGACTTAGATTTAATTTTTGACATTTAAAATAGAGTAAATTACGGTTTTTGTTCCTGTGATTTAACTGTTTTAACTATTTCGGCCAAAATAGAATCTCTCTATCAATTTAGCTTCTGTGGTTTAGACAACTATTGGTTTGGTCCATCAAACTTAACTATTATAACTGTTTTGGCCCAAAATATAAATATGGTTTGGGGCTAAAAATGTTAGTTGTCTATACCATATGAATTGACTTGATAGAAGATTATATTTTCGGCCGAAATAGTATTTAAACCACATGGGCCAAAACCGTAATTTACTCTTTAAAATATTACCACGTCACTTTTCGCAAATACAGTTTACTCTATAAGTTCATGGCATTGTTGAGTCTTAAAAGACTTACCCTCGATGTACTCCGAAGTTCCGTCTTCATAATGACGAGCCCACTTAGGTAACATAACATCAAACAAATAAGTGATAAATCAATATTTTCAAAATTTAACGAATCATAGCTTATCTACCTGAAACATGCACTCTATGGTCCCACGCACGACATAACCACAACCACAAAGTGTTCTTCCTGGTTTTGGGTCCCTAGTTATTATCAAACCTTCTATTCTCGGGCCATCTTTTAGGTAAAAATATTTCATGTCAGCCTATAATACCATGAAAGTTGTGTAACGGGTCAAACCGGATCATTTATTGATACTTGTAGGCCGTGGCTCGTGGACACATTGTTTATAGGGCATGTCGGATAATGATTTATTTGGGTTATTTGGATCGGGTTGTTCGGATTTGAAAATTTTAAGACCATATCCGAAACCCGACCTGATCCGAATTCGAAAATTTTCGATCCGATCCGAATCTATCTGCACAACCCGAATAAACTTATTTTTTCATCCGAATGATCCGAACAACCCGAATAAACAGGGCTTATTCGGATTGAATTCGAGTATCTGATCCAAATAAACAAGATTTAATGTATCCGATATCCAATCCGAATTCGTAAAATGGATATTCGATCCGAATATATCCGAATATTAGGTTTTTTCGAGTTTCGAATATGATTAGGATTTCGGTTGTTTTGGTTTACGGATTTTTTGAACACCCCTAATTGATTACCATATCTCTTTTAAAATTTTAAAATAATTAAAGATTATAGCAAATAAATCTAACTTTATATTTTCCTCTATAGTTTTTATTTATCTGTTTATTTATTTATTTTTTGACCATCAATACGTTGAACTCAGGATATCATGGAGGCCGAATGCTCGAAACCTGGATTATACGTTATGTAACAACAAGTACCAGATCGTCCGACAAGTCCGTACGGTATGTGTACTTTCACCTTATTCTATGTGTACGTACGTAAGCTTAAACAGTACTTGTATTAACAGAATTCTAAATACAAGAAATCGTTGTACGTATTTTTGTATAAACTTAAATACATTAAGTACAACGTACATTTGGAACATTAGTTGTGTTTATTAAGTGAAAACTTAATTACAGTTAACACAACAAATCATGAGAAGCAACGGTATTCAAACAATATTCGGAAACATATCGGTTGCGATCTGATGTCCACAGATGACAGGAATCAGATGGCCGGAAAGTCAGTACAAAAACAATGTGAAATCATGATGTTTAGTTGAGTCCGACAGTGAGGAAACACAATTTAAACCCAAATACAGTGTTATTTCAGAATAACGAACTGACAGTGTGTTTGCGTGGGTGACGATTCACACAAACATATCTGTGAGTTTAGAGTTCTGAAATAATGACTGAAAAGTAGAAAACAAAAGTCAGAAAGCAAAACTATCGTCGTAATTGTTCGGGTGACGATTCGAACGAATTACGCGCGAAGGTTACGCGATCTGACGAAACGAAATCGAAAACACGTCACGAACGAAAATAATTTAATAAAATCAAATAAATAATATTTTACAATTTTGAAACTCATCAAAATAATTAAATTAAATCCTTTTATTTAAATCCATTTAAATTACGCGTAATTTTCCGGAAACGTAACGGAAACGCGAACCGAGCAACCGAAACGAACCCGGACACTACACGGGATATTTAAACCCTAAATAAGTGAGTTTTCTCATTCTTCATCTCCTCCATCTCTCTCCAACCTCCATTTCCGGCTACCACCACACCACTACCAAGAACCACCTTCTCTCATCCATATCTCCCTCGTTTCTCAATCAATTCGAGTGATTCTTTCGCCCACGCGTAGCCCTCGACATCCTCTACAAGAAAGTACAACGGATCTAGAGCCAAACCTACTGAAAATCGAGGTATGAGGCTGATAAGATTTCGAAAATTAGGGTTTTAAGACCCCTTCTTGTTCGGGTCTAGCCTTAACCGGAAATACCCACTTTCTTAAACTCTACGCACACCAAGCTGATACATATCAACACCTGAGTCATCTAGAAACTTTGGTTGGAAGTGTGGTTGAACACTTGTGGTTGTTTCAGCCGTTCAGTGGGCGAATGAACATGAGGCCGAATGAAACCCAGGCCACCGAATGACTCCTTCATTCGACACTTAACATTCGACCATCATCACCATTCGGCAGTTGGTCAGTCGCCACACATCCCATTCGAGTCAGTCGCTTATTCGAACAGTAAACTTCATTCGGCCATTGACACATTCGACATAATCATCATCATTCGCCACTTTTCTCAACCTTGATTCATTCGACCAACACATCTCCTCTTTGGCCGCATAACTCATTCGACAACTATAATGTTCAACAGCTTCTTGGTCAATCGTCCAACTCCATCTCATGTGGCATGCACCAGCAACAATACCACCATTTTGTTAGAACCCTAATCGAAGAACTACTTGGGCCTAACAGAAACTAATCAAGCCCAAGCACAGTTAACTTCGGCCCAGATCCATGACAAACCCATAATACCTCTTTCGGCCCAGAGTGGCTCAGATAACATACATTCGGCCCAATATTGATTTAGTAGGCCACATATTCGGTTAGGCCCACTGGTTGGCCACATGTCCTACACACAGGCCCAATACCTCTACAATTGGTCCATTGACCCTTGGAAGGCCCAACAGGAAGTGAATGGCCCAAGGCCCACGGTTTATGGCTCAAGGTCCACTGCTTTTGACCCAAGGCCACGATTTAGGCCAACAGCCCAAACTTTAGGCCCACAATTGTTTCAGCCCTTGTAAGCTAGGCCCAGCTTGGCCCATGAACCTTTTTGGCAAAGGCCCGAGACAAAACCCATAGGGCCCAGCAAAATCCACCCGAGGCCCATAGAAAACTGATTTAAGGCCCATTATGAGGCCCTTGCCCTCATTTTTGAAGCCACTTTGTTATGGACTTGGCCAACAACCTATTTCTGGCCCACTTTTGATTCCTACAGCCCATTTTGACTTTAGGCCTAACAAATATTGCCTAGGCCCACCTTTGGCCCAACCATTTCCTTAGAAGCCCAATGGAGGCCCACAAAGCTACTTGAACTCTAGCTTTTGTAACCTTTGGCAAGGCCTTTATGATTCAACGCTCAATATCATTGGCCCAACTTAATTTGTTGGCCCACATAACTAAAGAACTATTGTAACTCTTTAACTCAACACTAATATGTATGAAAACCAAGGGATTTCTACCAAAACGGCAATTTTTGCAACAAAGTCTGGTAACTTATAACATGACTTCATGAAACTACAATTGGGCTTTAATACAAACTAGATAAGACAAGAATAAATCAAGGAAGTCTATGGATTACAAGAACCAATAACAAATAAAGATGGGCCAACAGAGACCGAAGACTTTGAGTGTTGGCCAAAGCTTATGGCTAACACATACATACACATAAAATCCCTATAATTCATACTAATAAGTTATAAACATCGTGAAATCAATACAGGATCGTGAAAATACACTCAAGTACAATCAAGAGCGCGTACATTCTTGTTTAAGCTAAGTCAAACCAATAACTACAAGGTGAGTTCATATGCCCCTTTTACTTTAAATCGTTACTGATTTTAACTCTCGGGCTGAGAACATGTTTACTTTTATTTATTTAAAAGTTTTACTTAACATGTTAGTTATACGATGATTAAATGATATTAAATTGCTTATTATCATATATCATTGTATGCATGCTTGTATGAATATGAGATAACAGGGAACTCATATGATTATGATAAGATAATTTCTTAATTATCAATACATTATAATAACTTAGTTATAAGATTGTAACTTATAACTCTTAGTTATTTCCACATGATCAAATACTTAAACAATTACACTTAATTGTATAACGAGAACATTCCCACACGGATACTTTGGAAAACATGGATTCAGTAAACGATGATCATGATAACGTAACTTCATGGGATTCTTATCATTACAGTAAACGATGATCATGATAACGTAAATTCATGGGATTCTTGTCATTTACACATAATTAACATAATGTAATAAGACAAGTTCTTATTCGACTTTGTTAAACACACGAGAACATTCCCACATTGATACTTTGGGAACACATGGATTCAGTAAATGATGATCATGATAACGTAACTTCATGGGATTCTTATCATTTACAGTAAATGATGATCATGATAACGTAACTTCATGGGATTCTTGTCATTTACACATAATTAACATAATGTAATAAGACAAGTTCTTATTCGACTTTGTTAAACACACGAGAACATTCCCACACGGATACTTTGGGAATACATGGGTTCAGTAAATGATGATCATGATAACGTAACTTCATGGGATTCTTGTCATTTACACCCGATTATCATAATGTAATAGACAAGTTCTTATTCGACTTTGTTAATCACATGATACAATCCCACACGGAAACTTCGGGATCACACGGCGGGATAGGAGAGAATGGAATGCATTTTAACTGATTACGTGAGGATTAAAATGGATTCCATTCGGATTCTATACGCTACATTTGGAGACATATGATGAACAGTTAACTAATACTTTTAATTAAATTAAAAGTGTAACATAAAAGTTAACCTCACAAGTAATAGAATAAACAAGGATCAGATTTAAATAATCTAAATTCCTTAATTCAACGAGGGTTTATCAATACTTCGGTTTGATGACTAAACCCCCTTACTATATTATTATTCTACATATGATTACACAGCGGACAATTCGGATAGTTGGGAAATGGATATCTTTAGTTGTATCGCAAGTGGTGTGGAACTTGGTTGAGTATGTGGTGA